>OX366538.1:6152325-7373290 GCA_947256265.1 Acronicta leporina
GGCGAAGAAGTCAATTACCTACATACATACAATAAATACATACAATTACCTATATACATCATTTCATGAAGTATTACCTCCTCCGTCCGTGTAACTCTTTGTCACATTTGTGAGAACCCTTCACCGTGTGAAGAAGTCACATATCTACATAATATGTATTTTGCAATTTTATATCTAGAAACAATCGAAACAAAAGAGAATTGAGAGTTGGTTTAAATTTTTCGTTTAAGTATCTACCTACCTACATTTCTGTTTTCTACAATTAATTTTGTTTTGTTGTAGAAGCTAAAGTGCCTCATTTACCAAGTGGTCCTGAGCGCGACTGCTACGTTAGAGGTCCTGGGTTCGATTCCCAGGTCGAGTAAAGTATTATTGGGATTTTTATGAATTTCCCAGTAGCAGCTCGGAGTTAGGAATTTGTGCCCGGTTAAATTGCAAGCGGGCGAGCCCTATTACATGGAAGCTAAACATACCGGCGAACCGTGGGTGTAATTAGTACGCCTCTGCCTAACCCTTCGGAGAATACAGGCGTGATGGTATGATATCTAGAAACAATCAAAACAAAAGAGAATTGAGCGTTAGTTTTAAAAATTTTCGTTTAAGTATCTACCTACCTACATTTCTGTTTTCTACAATTAATTTTGTTTTTTGTAGAAGCTAAAGTGCCTCATTTGCCTTGTGGTCCTGAGCGCGACTGCCACGTTAGAGGTCCTGGGTTCGATTCCCAGGACGAGTAAAGTATTATTGGGATTTTTATGAAATTCCCAGTAGCAGCTCGGAGTTAGGAATTTGTGCCCGGTTAAATGGCAAGCGGGCGAGCCCTATTACATGGGAGCTAAACATACCGGCGAACCGTGGGTGTAATTAGTACGCCTCTGCCTAACCCTTCGGGGAATACAAGCGTGATAGTATGTTCTAGAAGCTAAAGTCTTTGCTTGATCGATGCATTTTATGTCTGGGGGGTGTCCCACACTGCAAAGTTGAAGGCACGATTGGTGTGGTGGCTGACAAATCGGCTTCAACTATGCCATATGTTGAGGTTTCGATCCCCGCACGGAGCAAATATTTATATGACCTAGTTACTGGTCGTTGTTCTATGTATGGGTGTTTGTTTGTGATAATTTGCGTTTATAAACGCACCCACAATACATGAGAAATTCGCAGTGTGGGACAACGTTTTTTTTAAATTAATTGGCCCAGTATTTGGCCGGCCATTTTGTTCCTGATATGTACAGGTGTCGAGACTCGCTGGACATAATATGGCGTTTTGGAACATAAGGTCAAAAGCGCAAAATGACAAACGATTGCAAATTGTCAAAAGAGCAGAATGTCAAAAGCGCACATAGTCAAAAGCGCAGAAAAGAAGAATTTTTGATTGTTAAGCTACAAATATATAGACATTGTCTATATTTTATCCTGTAATTTTTACATAAAGTCAAAGTGGTTCTGCTGCGGAGCATGACATGATTAGTCAGTCTAGTATCACTGGGGAATCAACGGATGAAATGAAATGATATTTATTTCTGTAAGTACTTAGATCTTTACAGACACTTTTACAAGTCAATGGTTTGTTTTTTTTTTTAAAGTTAGTTGTCTTCTGCATGTCCTAACTGACGACCTCTGAGAAGAAACACCGAAACAAACTCAGAGAATAATGGCCTTTTTTAAAGTCCTGGCATATAATAATGCAAATAATGTGAGTGGGACAATGCAGGGCAATGTCTGAATGGCCTTTTGAGGAAAGAAACATAGCAGCTTTGAGTAGACCACTCCTAACTGATGCCTGATCGACTGAAGACATGCAAACAGCTGATTACAATTGCTATCCAAAACATTTGTAGCATTTTTCATTGCTACAGTAAAATACGTTTGAAGGTCAATATTATCGATGTTTGTGTCGATCACATAATGTCAACATAATGCGGGCGTATGGAGACGCGCGCCCATCCAGGCGTCGATAACATTTTGAAATATTCTAAGACCGTTACATTTGAAATGAAGTAATTAATTATTTCAATATGTCTAATGTTCGCGTAAGATTCATAAATCAGTAAGGGTGTTAGTTATTTGCAAGATCTTTAGTATTTAATTTTAGGAATATATTCATTCATATTTGTAACTAAGACTCCAAGTTCAAGTTCTAATGTTTTATTCCAAATAAGCTTTTACAAGCGTTTATGAAACGTTATGATTCTAGTTGCACTATATCCTGGGTTCAATTTACATACTTAAATACATACATAAAGTCACGCCTCTTTCCCGTAGGGGTAGGCATCAGAGCCCACATACTTCTACTTACTACGATTCTGACATACCTCTTTAGCTTAATCCACACTCATCAATCTTTTCTTCAATTTCTAGGTCCAAAAATGTATTATTGACTTTATGAATTTAATAATAGACGCGACTTTTGACATTGGACCTAAACGTTAACATTTCGGCGAACTGTGCAAAATAAGATGCGGTTTTCAGTTGTTTTTTTTTTCTTAATCTTACTAGCAATGTGGGTCGCACATTACTAGTATTCTTGTTAACCCCTCGTGCTAAGCTAAATGCTTGTGTTACGAGTGGGTTCACGTCGGTAGTGCAATGGCTGGGTATCATACCAGTAATGACTGTGGGCGTATAAAGTTGACCTTTTCTTTATTCTTGGATGGCTTGCGCTTGATCGCCAGTTCGCGTGATGTTAAGCAACACTGCGACCTACGATGCCGCGCGCTTGCCTAGAAGAAACCGATTCACTCGTGATTTGATTGACAGCTTCGATACCATTGGAAGAAACCGATTCACTCACAGAAAACCGACGTGAAACAACGCTTACGTTGTGTTTCGCCGAGTGAGTGTGGTTACCGGAGGCCCAAACCCTTTAAAAGGCGGTCACCGCACTTGCGACTTCTCTGGTGTTGCGCGTGTCCATGGGCGGCGGTTATCGCTTACCATCAGGTGATCAGTCTGCTAGTTTGCCCCCCTATCCCATAAAAAAAATCACTCACAGAAAACCGACGCTTACGTTGTGTTTCGCCGAGCGAGTAAGGATACCGGAGGCCCAAATCGGTTTAAAAGGCCGGCAATGCACTGCTCTGGTGTTGCGGGTGTCTATGGGCGGCGGTAATCGCTTACTATGAGGCGATTCGTCTGCTCGTTGGCCCCTTATTATTATTATTATTGGCCCGTACTGTACTGTCCCGTGTGTGCTGGGCAAAGGCCTCCCTCCAAGTGCGCAACTTCTTTCCAATTCTCAAGAAAGACATCCAGTTCATCCCGCCATCTCCTTTTGCCCCCTATCCCATAAAAAAAGCATGCACCTAAGTGTTGCGCGCCCCATCTCGCAGCTGTCCCGTACAGCAGCTGCTATCGACCGTTACACTCGGGTCGGCACGTGCTACCCCTGCCGTCAATAATAATACTTAAACTTAAGGTGAAAGCGACACAATGAGGTAAGCATATCCACCGAATGTTGTTGAACTCTGAATGTTGGAACACCGAAGAAGCAATCAAGGAATGGTATTTTTACGGTGAGCGTTACCAATTAATGGTATTGCCGAGCGAATACTGGCTGGAAAAAACGGTTATTGTTTACGTTAAATTCAGTTTACAGCTTTATGATCATTTGTTTTTCTGACACAAGAAGAAATAAAAGAATTAATTAGGTAATCTTTTTTCCATCGGCATGATTTACATACATTGGTAATATATAAAACAAGGGTACGTACTAAGTTTTTCTAAACGGCTGTTGGTAGAAGTAGAACTCACGCCCAAATCAAAACTGCTGCTAGGAATTGCTTCTAAACCCCAATAGCACGCTGGAATCGCCCAGTCTAGACAGTATCAATATTTACAGGAACATCTGTCTACACCAAAATATAGGTAGATATAGCTAGTGCTCAAAACATTCTAAATTTTTAGGGGAGCCTTCAAACGCTTATAAAAGTCCTTATATTATGAAAGCTCATTCAACAATTTGCACACGGTAATACTAGTTTTAATATAAAACTGTCTTGTTTATCAATTTGATACTTTTCCGACCTCAAATTAGAGTAAATATTTCAATGAACAAATTTCGTATCGCTTACAATTCGATGTATAGTAATAATCAAATGATTTTGAACTAAGATAGGGAAGGAATAAGGTGGAATTCGGAAGACAGTATTTTTTTTTAAAATTGGAATTCAAACAGCGCGTGCCTGTTTGCAGGGGTGCGCGAGCGCCGCTGCCGTTTCCGACCCCAGTTTTTTTTTTGAAAAAGGAATCCCTCTACGCAGTTGACGGTTATACGTTGAACTGGATTGACGTGTGTATCACATAATTATAATAATAATAGTTTATCACTTTAATAATAGTGTGTAGTTCTAGTGTGGATTAGTGAAGTGTCTAAAGTGAACGGAGATTTGGAAAAATACCAATTTTAATGGTTTCAAACAAAACAAAACAACAGTCACTTTAAAACATTACCACTAATATAAATTAATTGTGTACCTATCTACTTATTTACTTAACTAAAATAATATAATTTTTTTGAAATGTGAATATAATTCCAAAAGAAACATAGTTTTAACTTTAAGAAAACCAGGGAACCTGAACGGTCTCGTTGACCGGACACCCTTCTCTTATAAAACAGGAAACATGCACTAACGATTGCACTTGGGGAAATATTACGCTTACAAAATGGATTCGCCAAAAATCGTCTACAAATATTACTCAAACCCAGCGTTTTGCTCACAAAGCGAAGTCGTATTCGCTCAGAAGACATGTATGACAAAAATCGTGTCACCAGACAGGCAAC
This sequence comes from Acronicta leporina, assembly GCA_947256265.1. NCBI lineage: Eukaryota > Metazoa > Arthropoda > Insecta > Lepidoptera > Noctuidae > Acronicta > Acronicta leporina. The sequence goes on from OX366538.1 coordinate 6,157,109, forward strand.
GGATGCCTCCTTTAGGCGGCAATTCGCCTAGAAAAGTAGAAATAAGTAATAGAATAGTTAGGACTGATATCTCTGATAATCCTCTACGAATGTCTCCGGCTGGTGCACCAAGATATAGAGAAGAACCTCCTGAATTACCTCCGAAACCTCCCAAATTTCAAAACAGGAGCTTCCAAAGGCAGTCCTCTTTAGTTTATAAGCCAACTCGTACTGTAAGGTGTAGGGCAAGGAGTGAAGATTTAGAAATGGCTGAACTTAAACAGCAGAAGAAATCAAGGTACGATAGACACGGAGACAGCGACGATTGTTTAGAAGAAAGCAGAGGTAAACATAGATATGAAATCATAGAAGACCTGGATGATATTGTCGATTATTCTCCAACAAAAAAGAGAATAGTTCAAGCCAAAGCCGAAGAAATCGAAGAATATAACGTAGATGGACCAGACGAGAATGAATTGAAAGAAATACCGACGGAAATTGTCAAAACTGTGAATGGGAGAACTCTTAGGTACGCTATAGTGCCTTCAGAAGATGATGAGCCGCGGAAATGCAATGTCACATTCACTTCACCGGTCATGTCAAAGAAGAATTTGATAGCCACACAGAAGCTCCACGAGTTACTGTCAACGCCTAGGAAATTGAAGAGTTATGCGAGTCAACCATCAGTTAGAATCACACCAAACAAATCAGTAGACAGCAGATACTCTGAAACTCCCAGAAAATTCGTTTCCAGCACTCCCACGCAAGGCATAACTCCTTCTAAATCCTGTGCTAATTTGACGTCATCAAGAACTAGTGCTACTACCTCTCCTATTTCTCCAAAAGCCCAGCAGAAATTGAACTACGGTCTCCCAGAGAATCTACCTAATTTTGACAGACACGACGTCTTTGTGACAAGCTTTAGAGAGAAGAGCAGAGATCGCAGCTTCGACTTAGAGAGAGAGATCGGCAGAGAGAGGAGAGATTATGATCGTAGGAGGGAGAGCCAGAGGAAGGATAAGAATACTGCTGTTATTGTACCAAGGTAAGTTCCACCGATTTTGTTACTTCTAATAGGTACGCCATAAATTACGTACCTATGATATTTTTAATCTAATTTAGTTTGTTTTTTCGAGATTATCATCTTGAGATCGCAACTAAAAATGAAAATTTTGTAATAGAAAAAAATCGACACCAGATAATGCCAAATTTTCTTTCAAGAACGTCTAAATCTAAATGCATTATTTATAGAAATCATTCCAGTTAAAAATTTATTAGTAAATGGATGGATGATTTAAATATTTGTTATTGATTTATTTGTAGGCGTGCAAGTATACAGTATAACATAACATACCACCACGCTTGTATGCCCCGAAGGGTTAGCCAGAGGTGTACTAAGGTACACTTACATTCGCCGGTATATTTAGGTCCCATGTAATAGGGGCGAGCCTATTGCCATTAATCCACAGTCCGAGCTGGCGCTGAGAATTTCATAGAAAATCTCAATAACACTGCTCGACAAGGGAATCGAACCCAGGACCTCTAGCGTAGCAGTCGCGCTCAGGACCGCTCGGCTAATGAGGCAGTTTCATTACCTATATTATTTTTTCATTTTACGGCGCGTCTCGTCCTGTGTTCGGAACTTCGGACTCAGAGAATCATGGTCTCTTTTAAAGTCCAGACAGTAATAGTATTATTAGATATTATGTGAGTGCAATAGGGTGTAATAGTAGTAGGAGTGCAATAGTAGGGCAATATCTGAACAGGCCTTTTAAAGAAAGAGCCGTCATAGCAGCTTTGAGTTGACCTGTCTTAACTGACGGCACACATACATCAGGGCATCGTGTAACTCAACCATTATTTAGGGAGCTCAACGACCTGTCGCACGACAATACCAGATCGGCAAGACATTTGCGTAGGTCATGTAAAACACTCAAAACTGTCAGAAAACGTAAATATAGATTTAAAACTAGCCTACACAGTACTCACATTTACATATGTCTATGATATGTCTTCATATAGGTAGTTAGTATTGTTTACTACAACAGAATCTGTAAATGTGTGTACGTTGTAGCATGTCTAAGGGGACATCTAGTTTCAATTATCGCTATTGATGGTGTGTTTTTACCACATTATCTTGAAATGACATCGGGTTCTCAAATAATGTGAACCTTCGTTTAATATTATCGACTTCGGTCAAACTTGGACAACATTCAACGCCTACACATTTTGTTATCGCAATATTGTACTAAGTAGTGAAGATCGTAACTTAATTTATTTTAAAAGAGTGTCCATGGAGTTTCTTGCCGGATTCTTCTCCATAGGATCAACTTTTTGGAACCGTGCAACTAGAATCATAACGTTTCATAAACGCTTGTAAAAGCTTACTTGAAATAAAAACATTTGAACTTGAACTTGATTTAAAGAGACCCATTTATGAGTCTATTCACTATCTCTCTTTATTTCTATGAGTTTAACCCATTCTAATGTTTTTTGCAGGGTAGCGGCACCACCTTCCGTTTATTCAGAAGACACGTACAAATCCTTCTCAAGCCTCAAGTCAGCATTCGCGGCGACAGCCTCGCTGACCATCGCAGCTGTCATGCTGACCATGTGCGGGGGTCTTACCGCTGGTCTGAGCTTCTACATGATGTACGCTGTAAGTCTAAATAACTTTTCTGGAAGATAAAGATATGTTACAGTCAAAACTCATAACCAGACAAAACCAATTTTGGCTGCGAAAATCAGTCAAAAGTGTTTTTTACTAAGGACGTTGGTCAAAAGTACATTTAACTGCAAAAAACAGTCAAAAGTGGTTTTGACTGGTTATGAGTTTTGACTGTAACAGATACATCAGTTATAACGGTATGTTTGGTGTAGCGACTGAGCAATCGTCTTGTGTTGTATCGTGTCGTGTTGTAGGTTCGATCCCCTCACAGAACAAGGTAGTTGTTCCGGGTCTGCGTGTTCGTCTGTGTAATAATTTGTGTTTGTAAATGCACCCACGATACTGGAGAAAATCCTAGTGTGTGGAAACATTTAAAAAAACACGCATAATTTATACGATTCAAAATGCATTTTTTTTTAAAGCTTACTAGCAATGTGGGTCACACATTACTAGTATTCTTGTTAACCCCTCGTGCTAAGCTAAAATGCTTGTGTTACGAGTGGGTTCACGTCGGTAGCGCAATGGGTGGGGTTCGAACCGGAAACCACATGATCGCAAGTCCGATGCCCTAGCCATTAGGCTACCGCCGCTTCAATTGTGTGTAGGTATTTTTTTTTTCGTAAAAAAATACAGTTGAATTAGAAACGTCTTTTTTGAAGTCGTGTAGGCCGCAAGCATAAACTTTTGCACAGGAGTTCTTTATAACGTAGACGGGATATTGGGAAATTCCCATATAATTAGGAAATACACTATGTACACTGCTAGTAGGTATAATGTGTGTATAAACATTTTTACATATAAGAAACAGCATTAATCGCTTAGAGCTTTTTCTGCAAGCAAAGTTTGTTCTAGTGACATTTTACTATTCCAGATTGGCAGGCGCTACTATTTGGACTTCGGCGTGCTGGCTGGCTTTACCTGCTTTCTCCTAGGATTACTGGGCTTCAGGACCAGAAGACAACAACTGCTACCGAACAGGAATTACATATCTGGTAAGTGCTGACCTTACATGGAAAAAAACTATTTGTTAGACCATTGTTACAAATCTCATTAAACTGCATTGACGGCTAGGTTTGTTAGAGGCTGTTTACCAAATAAAATATGTAATCATTTGTTTTCTTTTATTGTCTCTTTATAACTAATAAATAGAAAAAAATGATTCAATATAAAACCCACTAATCAAAAGATTTGAAGTGAGTGCTACGATTAAGGCCATATGTCTGGTTAATTGGCGTCAAAACGTCATAAAAATTATGTCGAATAAAAAAAAATATTCCACGACATTTTTATACCGCAATTGCAGCTATCCCCAACAACACCAGTGGTATCACTCGCGCGTTGTCATCTTGACACCTAAGTTGTTTTTTAATTTTTCATTTATGGCAACCTGCCGATATTTTCAGCAATTTCTACCAACCTAAGTTGTTAAGCCTCATTTTCTCAGTAATGTTACTGTCATAATATTGTTACTCTGAGGTCACTGGCTACCCTTCAAACTAGCACACAATAATGTTATCACAATAATACTTAACACCTCAGCTGTTTATCCTCATTTGCCCAGTAGGTAATGTTTGCACTGGCTACCCTTCAAACCGGAACACAATAATGTTAGCACATTAACGGCAGAATATTTTGACCAACGAGTTCTACTTTTTTTTTATGGTATAGGGGAGCAAACGAGCAGACGGATCACCTGATGGTAAGCGATAACCGCCGCCCATGGACACTCGCAACGCCAGAGGCGTCACAAACACAACGCAAGCGTTGTTTCTCGCCGGTTTTCTGTGAGGCCATGGTATCACTCCGGTCGAGCCGGCCCATTCGTGCCGAGGCATGGCTCTCCCACGTCAAATATACTTTTTTATTTCAATACTTTTTCTTTACTTTCCAGGGTACATAGTCCTCTCCTCCTTCTCTCTGCTCAGCGCCTTCGGTCTGCTCATCCTGCTGTCAGTGGAACCCAAGCCCGGGACTCCTCTTAACGATATCACGTCAGGGGCTGTCTGTGGTGTCAGCATACTGTCGCTTTGCCTCGCGACGGTTGGGGTCTTGGCATCCTACTGCTGCGTCAAAGATCCTCCTGATAACAGAGTGGGGACTACTAGGTGGTATTGATACCACCAACTTGTTAAATACAGGGACCCAACTCCACTAACTATCTTGTCAATATTGTCATTAGTCTTCAGATTTTTTTTATTTTTGCCAATTTCTCTTCGTAATCTATCAGGTTCTTATGCCATTCTGATACATTTGAAATGGCACGATTGGGCCAATTGAAACAGTGTTCTATGGATGTGTTTTAGTTGTTAAGAGTGCGACAACAGCTTCCGAATTTTCGTTTTGTGAGGCAGGGCAAAACCGTGTTATCACATGAAAAAAAATTGTCGACTAACATCAAGGGGCTTTCATCATAATCTCAGCCTCAGGCTTAGAGCATAGGCTAAGATGCTCTATGGCGTCCACTCCTGATTAATGATAATGGACCCCAAGAATTTCAAGGATACAATAATATTACAGATAGTTCAACTCAGTTGTGCGCGCGGCCCTATGTGTGCGTACTTTCATTCGTGTGGCAGTGACGCGGCAGTCGCCGTCCACTGCCGCGTCACTGCCACACGAATGAAAGTTGTATATTTACGAGCCCACACACACATAGGGCCGCGCGCACAACTGAGTTGAACTATCTGTAGAGTTCTGGCTATTTACCGCCTGCTGAGATTTTGAATCTCTTTATTTACCTACAGTCAACATTTCCCAGGTATATTTTCCAGGTTATCTGTCAATTAAGGCCGTCCCACGCTTTATTTTTCTATAAGTGGTCCCCCCACTCAAGAACCTTTTCTTTATGAGACATTTTTTTGGGAAATTATAATCTTGATGATGAAATTTTGGCTGATTAAATTATTATTGTATACCTACGTATGTACTTAAAATATACCAAAGCAGGTTAAAAAATTAAATTGATTGTATTTTATTATGTGAATGTTGTAATTTTATAATAAAAATGGAATGATTATTACGAATGGTTGTCATTTTTACGTATTTCAATAAATACAAATACAAATCATTATATCATCACACCTGTATTCTCCAAAAACTTAGGCAGAGGTGTACTAATGTAAACCGGCGAACTGTGTCGCCGGTTTATTCGGCGAACTGTGGGTTATAAAAAGCGGCGGTAGCCTAATGGCTAGGGCGTCGGACTTGCGATCATGTGGTTGCCGGTTCGAAATTCACCCATTGCACTACCTACGTGAACCCACTCGTAACACAAGCATTTAGCTTAGCATGAGGGGCTAGCAAGAATACTAGTAGGTAATGTGCGACCCACATTACTAGTAATCTTACAAAAAAAAATTAGGTCCTGGAATTTGGCGTGAGCCTATAACTATTAACCGGGTACAAGGCATTTGGAGCTACTAATTAAAATTTCATAGAAAGATCTAATTACACTTTTGCTCGATCTGGGAATTGAACTTAGGACCTCTAGCGTAGCAGTCGCGCTTGGGGACCACTAACTAGATCAAGCTATTATAATGTACTCTGTTAACGATCAGCACACAGACTAATAGGAGATTTAGTATGATCAGCAATTGAACAAAATGTAGAAATAGAATAATTAATTCCAAGCAACCATTCCCTCATAACGTTCCATTCAACGTATCCGTCTTGCATCTTAAATATTGTATAATTAAAAGATTCATTATCTCTTTATTTTTCAACATAAAACAAAAATCAACATAAAAATGAACCAGATGTTGATTATATGATAAACTGTTTCATTGATATTATCTAGTAAGGGATAAATAATAACTCTTTGTTTATTTTAAAAATAATTCACTGCAGTTTTGTGAAATGGAACGGCACAAATAGCTGTCAATATTGAACTGTCAATAGAAAAAGTTTCATATCGCACATTTATGCCGTCAATGAGCATCGTTATATTGCTGTCCTCGTCTATCTTTAAGATTAACCCATAAGCTATCCTGCTGTCCAGTAAATCAAGAACGATTGAGAGTTCTAGACTGAGCTGAGATTTAATTCAGCTAGATTTGTGCTAATTTGATAACAATTGGAGTGTTTGTTATCAATTTCTAATTGGTATAATTCTAAAACGAGATGTAGCTTGGATTATATCATCTAGCCTGCTGACATCTGCATTTATGTCAACGCCCAGCGCGATAATGCATTTTGTAGTTTAGTCTAAGTTTAAAAAGTGTTGTTGTTAGTACAAAACAGGTGAGTCTTTGTTTTATATTTTTTTACTTGGATGTATTGAATGTCACCATCGCCTTGAATTAATTATAAACGATAAAAACATTAGTTTGATTTTAGAAGGTCTTTTGCATTGGGAAATAATTCAAAGGTCAAAAATAAGTTTGAATAGGTATCCTATATACCTACGAACAATGGCCCCATCCCATTTGTTTATGTATTGGATATAAATTAAATGCTAGTTCATAATAATAATGAGATAAAATAAGCTTGATAACAATGGAGCTCTGTATTTTGCTGGCCCAATTATTTTATCTATAAATATTATTAGCAGAATTTATAACCAGAAATAAAGTGTTCGAATTTTAAATGTGTGTTTAAAAGGGAAAAATTTCATACAAAAACATCAATTTCCTTTCTGATTTATTTTCATTGAAAGATTTGATAATAAGAACATTTTGATTGCTTCAAGTGTCTCAACATGATCTGTGACATCTCCTACAACACATTATGCCTTTCAATGTAAGTGTTAATGCCAAATATAATTTAATAAGCCTTTGTATTTTCCACTTTGACTTACATTTGAGTAAAAATTTTCTGAAAAGATATTTTTACACAAATAAATATCATTTTGAAGTTTTACAACTCTACAACTAAGTTAATCTGAGATATCTGAAGTCTAATTGACCGTGGGAGGGCCATGTAAACATTTGTATGATCTACAGGTAGTTGTTCCGAATCTGGGTGTTTATGTTTCACATTTTTTTTTACTTTATCTGTGCTATAAGATGTTGCTTCATACCTAATTTCACGATACTGAGTTCAGTAGTAGGAAGTACCTTGTAGGTTTTAATTCCCTTGGGCCTTGACAGACAGACAACAAAGTGATCCTAGAAGGGTTCTGTTTTTTCCTTTTCACGTAAGAAACCCTAAAAACAGGATATTGGAGGCTGGAACTGACTTACTCACACATTCGTGCCATAGCATGACTCTCCCACTGTAAACAGTTTGTACTATATTTAGATCTCTATTGATCATGTTGTAAGGTTTACAATGAACCAGTTCTTATCTTAACTCAAAGTCCCCACCGGTCGATACTGCAATGTTTGTTAATAATACTGATATGCTATTGTATTAAGTTAAAAGCAATTCATGATTCATCATTTTACTAACTAACAAGTCTGGTACCCATCTACTTATACATATGTATAGTAATCTATACAACCAAAGTTTTAATATATGCTAAACCTGAGACATGTCTAGTATTTTTATGTAAAGAATCATATGTACTTACAAAATTTCAAAACTATATCACAAAAAATCAAAAAAGCTATAAGGTTGATACATAACCTGGTTTTCCATACAAAAACATGCTCACTACGTCTTGTTACTCCCGCCCCGCTGTTCGCCTGCGCTTACTGCCGCTGTCGTAGTAGAATTGTATAATTCGCTATTTTACATAACTGCTAGCTGCTTTACAAAATAGGTATGTATAGGCTTTTTTATATGTATGTACCTGGTACATCTGTTATTGGGTTTTACTATGTAATTCCCAGTAGCAGCTCAGAGTTTGGGCCTGGTTAATGGCAATAGGCTCGCCCCCTATTACATGGAACCTAAACATTAAAAATTATGTCATCATGTATACGGTGTGGAGACCAGAACGCTCTCTAGACAGAGAGCCATGCACTAATGGTTCCGATCTCTTCAGCACCCTAAGCACGAAGAACTATCGAATTCGTATCGCGAACATATCGAATATTTCATACAAATTATTCTCGATTTCGATACGAATACGTTTAAATTTTGCAAGTTGTTCGTGCTTGGACTACAGGGCTACTGCACCGTATTCTATTTCTATTTATAATTTGGGGACGCCGGCAGGCACCAGGCGGGCGATCAGTCCGCATATTGGGATTATTTCGCCCAGTTCCCCATAACTGCACCGTATGAGCGAGATAAACTGGAAGAGTGAGTGAGATAGCACTCCACGATCCTGCACTTCGCTTGCGCAAGCGTCCACCCAGCCATATTTTATGATAAGGCACGACTCAGTACTTCAACCTACAGACGTAGCATAAACATTTGATAAGTGCCTGATACCGGTTTTGTTCGTAATGACTTACCTTTGTTCGGCACTTGGCAGCCCCGTGAACAGGGGTTGACAATTTGACATAGCGACAAAATCGTCATGGAATACGGAAAGCTCATACACATACTCATGATTTTGACAAATAAATGATCTTGTATCTTGTAAATCGATAGTAATCACAGGGGATTCTGGCGACTGGAACCACGATCAACTCGGACCATGGTCCCAGTTGCCGGTTCCATTTCATTTTAATATTTTGTCTTCCGGTGACTGGGACCAATAAATGAATATAAAACTTAAATGAAACCCGAGTCCGAGTTGACCGTGGTCCCAGTCGCCGATTAGTCAACTCATTAGTCAACTCGTTGTTTTCTACGGACCCTTCATATTAATTACTAGCTGCCCGCCCCGGCTTCGCCCGTTTTCCCGTAGGAATGAAGCATTTTCCCGCCTTAAAAATGACTATCTATCAGGGATAATGTCGGCTTCTAATGGTAAACGATTTTTTCAAATCGGTCCAGTAGTTTCGGAGCCTATTTAATACAAACAAACAATCAAATCTTTCCTCTTTATAATATTAGTGTAGATGTAGATATATGTTATTTTATTTATCTGCCAACCCTAACAATTCCGTTCGTTACTTTGAAAGCCACAGTCTAAACAGCAAACATAGTAGGTAGATAATGTAGGTAACTATATAGTAAACAATGAACTAATGGTTCCAGAGGTCACTATGGCCAATCCACACATCAGAGAGGCAGCGGAGTCCCTGCTGAGCAGCGTCAGCCCGCACCAGAGGACACTGAGTAAGTTTTATTTACAGATACTTTTCTCGTATTTATCATCGGCGTTAAACCAAATCCAGTGGGATTTTTTTAGTGAATTATTTCTTAGCGGATGTTTACATTTTATAAAGTTTATAGGCTTTATAGTTTATGAGATTCGGTGTTTAATGAGTGAGAGAGTGCTGTGTTGTTTCTTTTTTAACCAACCTCAGAAAAGAAGGAGGTTCTATGTTCGTCTGTATGTTGGCCATTTTAAAAAGAACCTTTTCTTGTTTCGTGTAGAAAATACACATTTCATAAAATACTTATATTTCTATTTTTGTACACCAATGTTGTGTTTCATTGGTAGAACATAGAATTCAACTGTAAAAAGTAGGTACCTATATTAATTTTAAGATCTTCACCATGTACCTATGTTCACAGATAAATATTGATATGATTTGATTTGATGTTTTTTTTCTGCCTCGTTAGTCTAGTTGTCCCAAGTGCTACTGCTACGCTAGAGGTCCTGGGTTCGATTCCCAGGTCGAGCAAAGTGTTATTGGGTTTTTCTAGGAAATTCTCAGTAGCAGCTCGGAGTTTGGAATTTGTGCCCGGTTAATGACAATAGGCTCGCCACCTATTACATGGGACCTAAACATACCGGCGAACTGTGGGTGTACCTTAGTACACCTCTGCCTAACCCTTCGGGGAATACAGGCGTGATGGTATGATGTTTTTTTTAATTTATGTTCACCGATATTTCTGTCAATTGTGGACCGATTTCAATTATTCTTTTTTTTGTATGACAGAAAGAGTATACTCCCGCGGTGTTCCCATTCAAGTTTGCACGGATTGATCACCACATCTCATAGCCATGCACGAATGGGCCGACTAGACCGGAGTGATACCACGGCCTCACAGAAAACCGGCGTGAAACAACACTTACGTTGTGTTTCGCCAAGTGAGTGAGGATACCGGAGGCACAAACCCTTTTAAAAGGCGGGCAACGCACTTGAGACTCCTCTGGTGTTGCGGGTGGTCACGGGCGGCAGCAATCGCTTACCATCAGGTGTCACCATCCGTCAAGTCGTTTGCCCACCTATCCCATAAAAAAAAAAAACAAATTATCTAACTCGTGTCTCCTTTATTTTCCAGCACACTCAACGTCAGTGAACTTGATGTCGGATGACCTAGTGGCTGGTCACAGGCCGCATGGCAAGATGTCCACAGTCAGGCGGTTCTTCTGTCTGTTTGTAACCTTCGACCTCCTGTTCACCAGCCTCATGTGGCTCATATGTGTTATGGTAAGAATTCTCACCCCACACGCACGATGCTCGAGTTCAAGTTCAAATGTTTTTCTTTCAAACTAGCTGTTACGCGCGACTTCGGCTGCGTGGTATTTAAAAAAAAGTAGCCCATGTTACTCCTTGTTACATCGGCTATCTGCCAGTGTAAGTCCCGTCAAAATCGGTCCAGCTAGTTTGTCGGGACTGGTCGGCTCTTGACATGCTATGGTAATCACTTTTCTTTGCTAATGGAAGGCAAGTGATCGTAGTTTATTAATTATATTATTATCATGCACAACAAGCTAACATTGATACTTTTTATAATATAGTTCTTATAATGTGAGAATTCACATTATAAGAACTAAATTATAAAAAATATCAATGTTATAATCTTTCATTAAAAGAGTATCTATGGAGTTTCTTGCCGGTCCTTCTCCATAAGACCCACTATTTGGAACCGGGCACCTAGTTTTTGACAATTCAATGTAATACTGGTCTGATTGAAATAAAACATTTGACTTTGACTGTGTACACCCACAATCCGGTATGTTTAGGTCCCATGTAATAGGGGGCGAGTCTATTGTCATTAACCGGGCACAAATCCCAAACTCCGAGCTGCTACTGCGAATTTCATACAATAACACTGCTCAACATTGGAATAAAACTCAGGACTTCTAGCCCAGTGTTTCTCAAAGTGGTTAACGCCCCCTTATGGGCGCTAGATGCCTACAGTGGGGAGGTAGAGGGTCCAGACAAAATTTGGGATGTTGAAGCGGATTAAGACGTGTACCGTTAAAAAAGATGCAGAAGCCTAAGAAGAAGCTAGTAGTACCTCGTGTGTAGCAGGTGTCCATGGGCGACGGTGATCGCTTACCATCAGGCGATCCGTTTGCTCGTTTGCCCGATATCCCATAAAACAAAAGAAGCTAAAGAAGTATGCAAGAATCGTAGCAAGTGACAGTCTATAGTTTCTGCCTACCCATGTGGGAGAATGGCGTGAGTGTATGTATGTATGTAACGTTAGAAAATTTTGGGGGTGCTGAAATAATTGATTATCAAAGTGGACGGTAAACGATATAAGTTTGAGAACCTCTGCTCTAGTCTTGATCTTGAAAATTTTGTTTCAGATACGAGGAGAAACCCTCCGACAGATAATGGACTCAGAAATAGTTCAGTACAACGTTAAGTCTTCTCTATTCGATATAGTGATGGTAGCTGTCTGTCGATTCGTCCTTCTGCTACTGTTCTATGCTATTTTGTATATAAATAATTGGAGTATAATTGCTGTAAGTATTGTCTAGTGTACACTAACATATCTTCTCTACTATTATAAAATTGTAAAAAAGCTATGTCTACATTGACGATATTTAAAAAAAAACAAGTGGGATAGGGTATATAAACGTCTCCGAATCCAAAAATGAGATTTTTTAAATTCTTGTCTGTTTGTCTGTTTGTTACGGGTTGGAGCAAAAACTATTGAATAGATTTCAATTTTGTTATCACTGTGAGAAAGTATATGCTCCAACTTAAAAACTGGTGAACTTCTTATCTCAATTAATTAAACGGATCCTGAGATACAGCTTGACCTCTCTGATATATAGAGGCCCATACTAAGAAGAGATCATCACTGTTGGTAACTATTTATAATTTTTTTTTTGTAATTCATTTGTAATCCTACTATAGCTTCAGGCGAGCGAAGCCGCGGGCAAAAGCTATAAATAAATATAAATATTCTGCGACATTTTACACAGCACCATCTAGTCCCAAATTAAGCAGGGCTTGTGCTATGGGTACTAGACAATGGCTAGTATAGTTAGTATATTAGTATAGTCAGCTCTTACTTGCTGTGATGATCCTTTATGTTTATACACTAACACATTAGTTCCTAAAGTGGGGTCCCGGGGGTCTACGTTGGCGTGAAAAAAAATAGGACGTTTTGGGAATATGGTAGAAATGGGTCACCCAGAACCAGCTAAATTTTGAAAGTTCTCTATGAGAAAAAGTTTGAGAACCTCTGCACTAACGTTTAATAACATAACACATACTATCACGCCTGTATTCCCCGAAGGGTTAGGCAGAGGTGTACTAATGTACACCCACAGTTCGCCGGTATGTTTAGGTCCCATGTAATAGGAGGCGAGCCTATTGCCATTAACCGGACACAAATTCTAAACTCCGAGCTGCTACTGGGAATTTCTTAGAAAAACCCAATACCACTGCTCGACCTGGAAATTGAAGCCAAGACCTCTAGCGTAGCAGTAGCAAACAAAGTTGTAAAGCCAGTAGGAGTCTAAAAATGTTTTTTTTTAAATTCTTGTCTGTTTGTTACGGGTTGAAGCAAAAACTATTGAATAGATTTTAATTTTGTTATCACTGTTAGAAAGTATATGCTCCAACTTAAAAACTGGTGAACTTCTTATCTCATATACATACAGCTTGACCTCTCTGATGTATAGAGGCCCATACAAAGAAGAGATCATCAATGTTGGTTTTTTATTTTATTTTTGGGATCCATTTCTAATCCTAGTATAGCTTCAGGTGAGCGAAGCCGCGGGCAAAGCTAGTTTAAAATAAAGTTGTAAAGCTTAATATTGTAATAATGTTTATTAAAAGAGTATCGATGGAGTTTCTTGCCGGCTCTTCTCCATTAGATACACTATTTTGAAGCGTGCAATGTTTTTGACATTTTGTGACAGTAATGATGTTTTTTTTTATTACAGATATCAACAGGGAGTACCTGCGCCTTATTGATAGCAAAAGTTTTTGTATTCGACGTAAGTACTTATTTATAAGTAAGATAACTGCCTCATTAGCCTTGTGGTCCTGAGTGCGACTGCTACGCTAGAGGTCTTGGGTTCGATTCCCAGGTCGAGCAAAGTGTTATTGGGTTTTCTATGAAATTGCCAGTAGCAGCTCGGAATTTGGAATTTGTGCCCGGTTAATGGCGATAGGCTCGCCTCCTATTACATGGGACCTAAACATACCGGCGAACTGTGGGTGTAAATTAATACGCCTCTGCCTAACCCTTCGGGGGATACAGGCGTGATTGTATGTTATAAGTAAGATAAGATCAGGGACCGTACAGCCCTCTTTATGAGTTAATTCAATTGAAAGGTTTACCCGTTGATATGGTTACTGTATGGAAGATGTTACCTCTTCGTTTGGGTAACCTTTTCATAACACCAATGATAAATTATATTTAAGTTATTTAGTGAAGGAAAAAATCACCTCGCAGGCAGGATTCGAACCTGCGTCTTCTGGCTAGGTACGCCAGACGCTATGACCTCTAAGCCACCGCGAGTCCCACCTGCCATGTCGAAATTTGCCTTCACATTCTGACCTTACGTCTTAAAGGTGACGTCAGTAACATCTATTGAAAGCAAGCTACTTTGCCTCTTTGTTCTTTGTTCAGAATGTGAAGGCAAATTTTGACATGGCAGGTGGGACTCGCGGTGGCTTAGAGGTCATAGCGTCTGGCGTACCTAGCCAGAAGACGCAGGTTCGAATCCTGCCTGCGAGGTGATTTTTTCCTTCACTAAATAACTTAATAAAATTAGCATGAAAAATGCAAAAAAAACACAAAAAGTAAATTATATTTATTTCTGTAAATAGATATTTTCGAGACACTTTTACAAGTCATAGTTTTTTTTTAAACTAGATGGCGCCAGCATTTTCTTACTGACGACCTCTGAGAAGAAACACCGAAACAAACTCAGAGAACCATGGTCTCTTTTAAAGTCCAGACATAGTAGTAGCAATATGTGAGTGTTACAATGCAGGGTAATGTCTGAGATGGCCTTTTGAGGAAAGTGCCATAGCGGCTTTGAGTAGCGGCAATGAAAGGTTAACCCTTTCAATATGTAACCACTGGGTTACATATTGAAAGGGTTACCCTTTCATAGAAGGGGTTACTTTTCCTTTAGGGTATCCTATTGAAAGGGTTACCCTTTCATAGAAGGGGTTACTTTTCCTTTAGGGTATCCAATTGAAAGGGTTACCCTTTCATAGAAGGGGTTACTTTTCCTTTAGGGTATCCAATTGAAAGGGTTACCCTTTCATAGAAGGCGTTACTTTTCCTTTAGGGTATCCAATTGAAAGGGTTACCCTTTCATAGAAGGGGTTACTTTTCCTTTAGGGTATCCAATTGAAAGGGTTACCCTATTAAGAGGGTAAACCTAATTAAGAGCACACTTTCCCCAACAGTGGCCCAACGCAGTCCAGCCGGTATACGAAGTCTTCCTAATACTGACGTCGTTCACCCTGGCGTGGGGTGAGGCGTGGTTCCTTGACTTCAGGGTTCTACCACAGGAGCTGCAGGCCAAGCGGATACTGGAGTCAATAGGTATGTATCATCACAATACTCAGTAATGCTCTATGGTACGACCCCTTGGGGTCTCACTGGCTGGCGACCACATTGGGTCGTTGATAAAGACTATTTGACAGACCGCGCACGAAGTCGCGGGCAGAAGCTAGTTATTTATATCAGGCTATTTTCCCTGCCACAGTCCACCAGAGCGTATCAGAGCGCACTCCACTCCTGCAACACCAGGCCCCAGTAGGACAGTCCAACTATGCGGAGTCCACCGTCAAGTGGTTCTCGCCCGTCGAGACTCCCGAGTCCAGCCCTAGACCTCGGAAGCCAGGGGAACAGGTCATACTGACTCAAGAACAGGTAGGTGGAAAATTGTGGTGATTTCAACTCCGGTCAACCAACAAACGAGTACCGGTTGAGCGAAGGCTTCTGCGCTACGTGCTGTGGGTTCAATCCCCAATTGTCTGTGGTTTAGTGGTTCGAGTACCGGACTGCTGACCATGAGGTCGTGGGTTCGATTCCCACAGGACACAAATATTTATGTGATGAATATAAGTGTTTGTGTTCTTCTGGGTGCTTCTTATTATAAGTATGTATTTACAAAAAAAGTATATCTCTACTATTATAAAATTGTAAAACAGCTGTGTCTGTACCTACATTGAAGATATTTAAAAAAAAACACGTGGGTTATGGTATAATAAACGTCTCCGAATCCGAAAATGAGATTCTTCAAATTCTTGTCTGTTTGTCTGTTTGTTACGGGTTGGAGCAAAAACTACTGAATAGATTTTAATTTTATTATCACTGTTAGAAAGTATATACTCCAACTTAAAAACTGGTCAACTTCTTATCTCAATTAATTGAACGGATCCTGAGATACAGCTTGACCTCCCTGATGTATAGAGGCCCATACAAAGAAGAGATCATCAATGTTGGTTTTTCCATTTTTACTACTGATATAGCTTCACGTGAGCGAAGCCGCGGGCAGAAGCTAGTAAGTATTATATTCATTGTCTAGTACCCATAATACAAGCTCTGCTTAGTTTGGGACTAGATGGTGCTGTGTAAAATGTCCTAGAATATTTATTTGATTTATATTAATTAATATTTGTATGATTAATATTATTTACATAAACATACCATCACGCCTGTATTCCCCGAAGGGTTAGGCAGAGGCGTACTAATGTACACCCACAGTTCGCCGGTATGTTTAGGTCCCATGTAATAGGGGGCAAGCCTATTGCCATAACCGGGCACAAATTCCTAACTCCGAGCTGCTACTGGGAATTTCATAGAAAAACCCAATAACACTTTGCTCGACCTGGGAATCGAACCCAGGACCTCTAGCGTAGCAGTTGCGGTCAGGACCACTTGGCTATTGAGGCAGTTTTTTATTTATTAATATTTATTTGATTAATATTTGTATGATCTACAGTTGTTTCGAGTCTGGGCGTTTGTGTATGTGAGAGTTTGTATTTGTAAACGCAGGAGAATACAGGATATACAGGAGAATACGCAGGAGAATACAGGAGAAAATCCTAGTGTGGGGCAACGTTTTTCATAAAAGTGAGTGAGAATACCGGAGGCCCAAACTGTGTACACCCACAATCCGGTATGTTTAGGTCCCATGTAATAGGGGGCGAGTCTATTGCCATTAACCGGGCACAAATCCCAAACTCCGAGCTGCTACTGCGAATTTCATAGAATAACACTGCTCAACATTGGAATAAAACTCAGGACTTCTAGCCCAGTGTTTCTCAAAGTGGTTAACGCAGGGGGCGTTAACCACTTTGAGAAACACTGGGCGCTAGATGCCTACAGTGGGGAGGTAGAGGGTCCAGACAAAATTTGGGATGTTGAAGCGGTTTAAGACGTGATACCGTTAAAAAAGATGCAGAAGCCTAAGAAGAAGCTAGTAGTACCTCGTGTGTAGCAGGTGTCCATGGGTGACGGCAATCGCTTACCATCAGGTGATCCGTCTGCTCGTTTGCCCCACTATCCCATTAAACAATTTGTGCCCGGTTAATGGCAATAGCCTCGCCCCCTATTTATGACATGAGACGTAAGCATACCGGCGAACTGTGGGTGTACACCTCTGCCTAGCCCTGCGAGAAATACAGGCGTGATGGTACCCTGTTGTATGCACAAAACCAACCTTTGACCACCTACTGAGAATTTCATATAAAATTCCAGATCCTAATCGATATGAATAGCGAACCTAGAACCACTAGCATAATGAGGCGGTTATGAAAATAATGTTTTTGTACGTCAAAGATTTTCTAATAAAACCAACCAAAAAATTCCTATCAGGTTTAACAATCTCTGGATAATACACATACATACATACCTACCATCACGCCTGTATTCCCCGAAGGGTTAGGCAGAGGCGTTATACTAATGTACACCCACAGTCCGCCGGTATGTTTTAGGTCCCGTGTAATAGGGGGCGAGCCTATTGCCATTAACCGGGCACAAATTCCTAACTCCGTGCTGCTACTGGGAATTTCATAGAAAAACCCAATAACACTGCTCGACCTGAGAATCGAACCCTCTAGCGTAGCAGTCGCTCTCTGGACCACTTGGCTAATGAGGCAGTTAATGTTAAATACACCATAAACAAATTAGGCATATGGTCTTCGAATCGGCATTAACAAGACGTTTATTAAGGTTAAGCCATCGCTAATGATCAATTGACATTAATTCCCACTAATAGAACTGTCCTTAGCTTAACGGACAATTACAGATCTCTAGCCCAAGCTCGAACACTTTCGAAAACGTATTCGTATCGAAATCGAGAATAATTTGTATGAGAAGGAGGTTAATTTATTCATTTATTTGCTTTCCATAATGTGTATAGTAGATGGTAAAATATAATATTTGTGACAATTATGGACCCTGTTATAGGGCACAACAAAAATCTTAATTCTAGTTTTATTATAATGATATTAATGAATTTTACCTTATATTATATTAATATATATTATTATCCTCCACTGCCTCATTAGCTAAGTGGTCCTGAGCGCGACTGCTCCGCTAGAGGTCCTGGGTTCGATTCCCAGGTCGAGCAGTGTTATTGGGTTTTTCTATGAAATTCCCAGTAGCAGCTCGGAGTTAGGAATTTGTGCCCGGTTAATGGCAATAGGCTCGCCCCCTATTACATGGGACCTAAACATACCGGCGAACTGTGGGTGTACATTAGTACGCCTCTGCCTAACCCTTCGGGGAATACAGGCGTGATGGTATGTTATGTTATATCAATTATAGAATTATACAGAACTAATTATTATTTATATTAATTATATCCATTGTACATTAAACCTTATCTTAATATTCTATTTATTACACAGACATTATCTATTTGACTGTATTGCATGTTATTTGTGTGTGTGTGTGTGTGTGTGTGTGTATTGTACTAGTATGTATGTATGTTAATGAACACATATGAAGCGAAAGTGGTGTGCCAGGATCGTAGCAAGTGGAAAATCTAGCTAATTCGACCCCCAGGAGTCGACGACCACCTACAAGGGGTCCATGTCAGAAGAAAAATTAGGTTCCATGAAATCGAAATGGGTGTGGTATAATAAGTTTCCAAAAATTTAAAATGCGGTAGGTGAAAAAAAGTATCTCCCCAAAACCGAAAAGTTGACAAAATAAAAAAGTTTGGAGAGCTCTGTTCTAACGTGACTGATATGTCAGGGGTCCTTGGATCGTTTCTCAGGTGGATCAGTGTTACTGGGTTTTAATATTAAACTAGCTGACCCGGCGAACTTCGTACCGCCTAACAGTCGATTCCGAAACTAACGTCACTCAATTGTTTTGCCTTCCCGGAACCCCTCCATTAACACTTAAACTTTATGGTATGGTATTAAAGTTCAAATTGACTTTTATGTATTATTCTGCCCGCGACTTCATCCGCGTAGCGTGATTGTATATTGCCTATAGCCTTCCTCAATAAATGGGCTATCTAACACTGAAAGAATTTTTCAAATGGGACTAGTTCCCGAGATTAGCGCGTTCAAGCAAACAAACAAACAAACTCTTTAGCTTTATATATTAGTATAGATTACGAATCTTTTGTATGTGAATATAGAAAAGTGTTGTTTTTAGACTTTTTCAGGCAATTTTTTAAATTTTTCTCTCCGTAAGAACCATCCTCGTACTTCAAGGAATATTATAGAAAATAATTAGCGAAATCGGTTCAGCTATTCTCGAGATTAGCAACACATTTGGCGATTCATTCATACGACCTACACGAATGTTCTGCTGATCTGGTATTGCCGTGCAACGGGTCGTTGAGCTCTTTTAATTATGGTTGAGCTACACGATGACTGATGCATGCTTGCCGTCATTTAGGACTGGTCTACTCAAAGCTGCTATGGTTCTTTCCTCAAAAGGCCATTTCAGACATTGCCCTGCATTGTCCCACTCACATTATTTTATGTCTGGACTTTAAAAGAGACCATGATTCTCCGAGTTTGTTTCGGTGTTTCTTCTCAGAGGTCGTCAGTTAGGAAATGCCGCAGCCATCTAGCTATAAAAAAAACCAACCATTGACTTGTAAAAGTGTCTCTAAAGATCTACTTACAGAAATAAATATCATTTCATCATTTCATTTCATCATATTATAGATTCTCAGTAGAATTTGCTATTTGTGCCAGGCTTATGGCATTGGGATTGCTCCATCCTGCATAGGACCTCAATATAGCTATCGGTGAAGTTTACATCAGTACACCTCTGCCTAACTCTCCTGGGAATACAGGCGTGATATGTTATTAGTCAAATACTTACCGCAAGTGAGAAGTATGAATTGACGATAACGCACAACTGACCATCCTCGCAGTTGATCTATTTTCATCCTTATTATGTACGGCAAAAGGTTCAACAATCAACCGCCATCTGCCTTCGTGGTACAGAAACAGAAGTGCGACGTCATTATTAAACTAATGTTTATTGTAATACGTTCGACTGTCAGTTATGAAGGTCAAAAGAGTTCATACGTCGTACAGTGTCGTGCAAAATAACAGAAACCAGTTTTTTACCAATAATTTGGTTAATATACTTAAATATGTTTTATGTCCCACTTTATTTTTCGTTTTAAGTGTAACAGGGTAGTTGACTTTTGTGTGATTTATTAAAAATAACTGTCATATTGAAATTTGTTTCCTATTAAATATAATTAAAATATAATTGCAATCCACTAATAGAGTTTCAAGGTATAAGCTTTTAAAGTTTTTGGTGGGAATTGAGAGGGGATGCTCTGTCTCCTTCCTGCAAAATTGTTCTCTATGTAGAATGTGTTTAGTGTAAGCACGGTTTGACGTCACAACGTGCTATAGTACTCTCTCTGTCTAACATAAACTTAAAATGCTTATAACGTTCATATTTCTTAACCGATTTTAGTTTTGTTCATTTTATTCGGCTCTATTGTTTTTTTAACGAGACTATAAAAAATAAAAAAATAAACCTGAATCCCTATAAAAAGAAAAAAATCATCTTGAAATTATAACCCTTCGTAAGTACGTATGAAGTTTTTTGATTAAATTTTGTCGCGTCGGGGGACCGCTCTCTAGCTCTCGCGTGTCTGCCCGCTCGGGTCGCCAAGGATAGTGCAATTTTTTGTCGGTTCGGTACGATTACGACCTGCCCTTGACGAGACAAAGGGATTTTTTGTTGCAATAATATTAGCTACTTACATTTATATAACGCTTTTGATAAGATAAACATATTTTGTGCATCCATCCGTATCGTGTCCTCGTGAGCAAAAACGCATTTCAGTTAATTATTATGTATCTAATCAGTTTTAATCCGATTTAAGCAGGTAGCAGCCATATTGGTGTCATTTAATAATAATAAATATATGTAATCACCAAAAATATAGATTTAACAGAAAGCCAAGTCCTGAAAAAAAAAACTGAAACCAAACTACGAAAAAATCAACCGAAATACACAAAACAAGTAACTAAATATTCGTATATCACTTTTTAATAGACAATTTATTATATTCACATATAGAAACAGTGACAAGACCTGCAGGTCTTGTCTTAATAAGACGTTTTTTGATAAGATGATAGGTTGATAACCTTGGTTATTAACATAGGTTAACCAAGGTTATCAACCTATCATCTTATCAAAAAACGTCATTTACAACACATTTTGAATTAATTTATCTTTTATAATTACGCACTTGTGACTCCTCTGTTGTTGCGGGTGTCTATGGGCGGCGGTAATCGCTGACCATCAATCGGTTTTCTTTTGCGAGGACTTGTGGTTTATCAAATCTGATGTAGTGCTGGGTCTTGTCTAGGGTATGTTCACAACCTGTTCCTACCCAGGATGATTCGTGAGGCTATTGAAATCAAAAAACACCCAAATTTCAATAGAGAAGATGGTTGGGTCTTACCAGCTGCTTGGAATCCCATTATAGAATCTATAAAATCTAAATCCAAGCCCAAAACTGCAAGACCAAAGGATACGGTGAGCTCGTTCTGCGTGAATCGGATCGCTAATAATTAACAAAAATGTAAGGTAGCTGTTAGTAATTTTAACATCAAGACGTCCAACACCTCAGTCTGCCCGTGACCATGGATGCTGTAAAGGATCCGAAACGTCGGGAACAAAATAATATCAATATACCGCGATAAAATCCGTAAAAAGTAGTTTCATTTCAATGTCTAATATTCGCGTAAGTGTCAGAAATCAGTAAAATGTATTCAATTGTATGACTTGAAAAGAATGTACCACCGAAAGGTTACTATTTCGGTGTTACATTTCAGTAAACGATTTTATTAATAAAAATCGGGTCATTAGCCTAGTGGTCCTGACCGTGTCCACTAACTACACTATTGGGTTTTTGTCTGAAATTCTCAGTAGCAGCTCGGAGTTTGAGATTTGTGCCCGGTTAATGACAATAGGCTCGCCCCCTATTAATTACATTGAGCTACAGAACGGCAAACTGTGGGTGTACATTAGTACGCCTCTGCATAACCCTTCGGGGAATACAGGCGTGATGGTATGTTAAAATTTGGTCAATATTATTTGAGTGTAACGGAGTTAGGGAACGTGATTTACTTTTGTAGATAATAATGTGGCCGAACTAGTTACCTAGATATAAAATATTATCTATATATTATTTGCTTATTAATTAATTAGAGGAACTTGGCTAAAAGAAAACTTGCCAATTCACACAATTGAGTATCCTTCCAACTTATTCTTGAAAAAAAAAACTCGTTTGTCCTGTCCATACAACTAATTTTGCACGGCAGTGTACAACAATTAGTTTATAATTGGAGCGTAAACACGCCTCGGCACAGTCGCGTTTCAACCTCTCTCACGATACGTCCATTACGTACAAGTGAACGAACGAAAAAAAACACGTGAATTTTATAGAAATCTGTTTAATACTTTAATCTTTTCATTATCTATCATAAGATTCCGTTTTTATCGGTACAGGTGTGCACAGTGTTTATTTATTTAAATTAAATTCTAGTGATGTGTTATTTTTTTGGCCGGACGTGACTGGATTTACATATTTTTCATATTTGCGAAGTGCATTTAGATGCTAAATGTCGTTATTAGATAAAAAAAAGTGTTTTATCATTCAATTCTGAAATTAAGCGTTTTTATTTAATTAAGCATTATTTCTTTGTATGCAGGCGTTATGTAAATTTGGAGGAAAACGTAAAGTTTTAAATAATTAACTTTATAATTAAGGAAATCTGAAAGTCTTTGTCTTAGTCTAGTTTTTGTGAGATAGTTATGAAATCCTACTTCCTACTTTAATATTATAAACTAGCTTCTGATCGCGGCTTCGCCCCCGTGGAATAAAAAGTATCGGGAACGGGATAAAAATCCTATGTCCGTCTCCTGGTTCTAAGCTACCTCTCCACCAATTTTCAGCCAAATCGGTTCAGCCGTTCTTGAGTTATAAATGAAGTAACTAACACGACTTTCTTTTATATATATAGATAATAGATGCGAAAGTTTTGAGCATGGGATGTTTGTTACGCTTTGACGCCAGAACGGTTGAACGGATCTGGATGAAATTTGGCACAGAGATAGAGCATAGTCTGGAATAACACGTGGTAATAAGCTACTTTTGAAGGCCACGCAGACGAATTCGTGTGACTTCGCTGCTAATATTCTGCTATAGAAGCTAGTATTCTCCTATATATTATGCTTATAGAATAGACATGTGTTTTCTTTGCTGACCAATTATGACATAAATCTCTACTATTATAAAATTAAAAAAAAGCTGTCTGTACATTGAAGATATTAAAAAAGAAACACGTGGGTTATGGTATATAAACGTCTCCGAATACGAAAATGTGATTTTTAAAATTCTCGTCCGTTTGTCTGTTTGTTACGGGTTAGAGCAAAAACTACTGAATAGATTTTTATTTTATTATCACTGTTAGAAAGTATATGCTCCAACTTAAAAACTGGTGAACTTCTTATCTCAATTAATTAAATGAATCCTGAGATACAGCTTGACCTCTCTGATGTATAGAGGCCCATACAAAAAGGAGGTCATCAATGTTGGTTTTCTATTTTTACTCCTGATATAGCTTCACGTGAGCGAAGCCGCAGGCAGAAGCTAGTAAATAAATATATATATAATATTCTGCGATATTTTACACAGCACGATCTAGTCCCAAACTAAGCAGAGCTTGTACTATGGGTTCTAGATATAATACTTATATACTTTCTTTTTTTGTAAATAGGTACATACTTATAATACATAAGACACACCCAGACCACAGATAATAGAATACCCCAGACGAACACAGACACTATATTCCTTTTTATTAGATTTTCGCACGCGTTTCTTATTCTCGGTCTCAGCTAAAATAAAAAATACAGATCTCGTTCGGACCTAAACGCCCACTAGACTAATTAGTTTTTTTTAAGACTCATTTATGAGATACTTAAGTATGGCTAGACTGATAAAAAAGTTCTTACATTAAAATTCAAATTGTTATATTCTTTATTACACCCGGACAATGGATCGTCTGGTCGAATGTCCTTGGCAGGAGGTTTTTTTTAAATTAATCTTCGAATTATATTTATTTTATTTAAGTTTATTCACTAGATGTCATGTGGACTATAGCCTAATCCCTTCGACATGTACCGCGTTTTATTAAAAAACAAAGCTTTTTTTTTCTTATTTTGGCGCCACGCTTTGTTTAATTGCCAGTGTCCGTTATTTAGAGTAATAATAGTTTCCATCATGGGATTATATTATGGCACCACACTTTTCGCGTTCGCCAGTGTCAAGTATTCAGTAGTTTCAGCCTCATTAAATGGTAGAAACTTTATTGAGGCTTCGATGGAGCTTAGGAGTGAACTCAAGTACATACCACCACGCCTGTATTCCCCGAAGGGTTAGGCAGAGGCGTACTAATTTACTCCCACAGTTCGCCGGTATGTTTAGGTCGCATGTAATAGGGGGCGAGCCTATTGCCATTAACCGGGCACAAATTCCTAGCTCCGAGCTGCTACTGGGAATTTCATAGAAAAACCCAATAACACTTTGCTCGACCTGGGAATCGAACCCAGGACCTCTAGCGTAGCAGTCGCGCTCAGGACCACTTGGCTAATGAGGCAGTGAACCCAAAAATGATTTTAAATTTTATATAATTTGCCTAGACTCGCTTATGTTGACGTACACTTAATGGTTAATTATTCACCATAATTACACATTAATCTTCGGGGAATTTCCACTTTTGGAAAATAATATAAAATCGACAACGTACACTTTACATTTTCCCGCCTAAGCCTTACGGAGACTTGAAAAACAAGGCTTGCAAATAAGATTGAATCTCACTATGTTACCATAATTAACAATAAAAAAACACGGGGGAAATAAAATGTAAGTATTTTAATTATAAAAAACTAGCTTCTGCCCGCGGCTTCGCCCCCGTGGAATTCGGTCTGTCCGGGATAAAAAGTATCCTATGTCCGTCTCCTGGTTCTAAGCTACCTCTCCACCAATTTTCAGCCAAATCGGTTCTGCCGTTCTTGAGTTATAAATGGTGTGTAACTAACACGACTTTCTTTTATATATATACTAGCTTCTGCCCGCGGCTTCGCCCCCGTGGAATAAAAAGTATCGGGAACGGGATAAAAAGTATCCTATGTCCGTTTCCTGGTTCTAAGCTACCTCTCCACCAATTTTCACCCAAATCAGTTCAGCCGTTCTTGAGTTATAAATGGAGTAACTAACACGACTTTCTTTTATATATATAAGATATAAGATTTATGAAATGCGTGGAAAAGTTTTATAGAAGATAATAAATATTTACATTTTCCCGCCTAAACCTTACGGAGGCTTGCAAATAAGATTGACCTTGACATTAATTAATAGATCTAGAATTCTTATACCAGACATCCACCTTTGACTTTTCGAGACTATGTCATAAATAAAACCAGTTACTGATTTCAATACCTAGTTTTTTGTGGCTTACGTGACCATAAACGGATGATATGGATATGGATGAGAAACTCGACACCTTGGTCACTTAATTGGCTAAGACGATTAGTGTAGGTACTGAACAAGGACACTTTTTTCACGTGGGAGAGCCATGCTTCGGCACGAATGGGCCGGCTCGACCGGAGTGATACCACGGTCTCACAGAAAACCGGCGTGAAACAACGCTTGCGTTGTGTTTCGCCGAGTGAGTGAGGTTACCGGAGGACCGAACCCTTTTAAAAGGCGGGCAAAGCACTTGTGACTCCTCTGGTGTTGCGGGTGTCCATGGGCGGCGGTTATCGCTTACCATCAGGTGATCTGTCTGCTCGTTTGCTCCTTTATCCCATAAGACAAGGCGGGCTACTATAGAATCGAAAGTCGATGTTCCGAATGGAAGCACAACAAAGCGATTTCTGCCGCCCATGGACACCCGCAACACCAGAAGAGTCACAAATGCTTTGCCCACGGGTTTGGGCCTCCGGTATCCACACTCACTCGGCCAAACACAACGCAAGCGTTGTTTCACGCCGGTTTTCTGTGAGGCCGTGCAGTGGTATCATTCAGCCGGTCCATTCGTGCCGAAGCATGGCTCTTCCACGATAAACCGTGTTTGTGGTCTTGCGCTTATTACACGTAGTATAAAGTGTAGATAGAGTTCCTGGGTGCGATTCCCAAGTCGAGCAGTGTTATTGGGTTTTTCTAAGAAATTCCTAGTAGCAGCTCGGAGTTAGGAATTTGTGCCCGGTTAATGGCAATAGGCTCGCCCCCTATTACATGGGACCTAAAACATACCGGCGAACTGTGGGTGTACATTAGTACACCTCTGCCTAACCCTTCGGGGAATACAGGCGTGATGGTATGTATGTATAAAGTTGATTATTTCACTATCGCTCGACCTCATTTCTACAAGTAAAATGCGTTACAATTATAATCAGTAATTTCAAGTAGGCAAAAAGTAATCACAGCTCCTTAAGACTGTTTTTAATGAGAATCAAACTGTACATACATACATACATATTTTCACGCCTGTCTCCCATTAGGGTAGGCAGAGACTATAGATTTCCACTTGCTACGATCCTGGCACACCACTTTTGCCACCTCATGCATGATTGTCGGTTCTATCGGTCGGAATCAAATTGTGATGAAGCAAAAGCGGCCTTTTTTATCCGACTGTGCGACGCAAAGGGGGGTAATGTGATTACATACGGTTACAGTTATAATTTACCGTGCGTAGATTAATTTTAGTCAGTACAAGACTACCTCGTTGGTGTAACCGTCCAAGCACACCTTTTAAGCTACATACTTTCTGATCTATTCCTAAGTCGAGCAGTGATATTAGGTTTTGCTATGAAATTCTCAGTAGCAGCTCGAGTTTGGGGAAGCTTGTGTCCGGTTAATGGCAATGAGTCCTAAAAATACCCGCGAACTTTGGGTGTACATTAGTAGCTATACTCTGCCTATCCATTCGAGGATAACAGGTGTGATGGTATTCTATGTTATGAGTTCGAAGTACTCTGCCTACCCACTTGGCAGACAAGCCATGTATATTTTCCGTAGGTACTATAAAAAAGTCATTAATAAAAAAGTCATTACATTAATAAATTCATTCTTAAAACTTGTCTACTCGAGTACACGTCATGTCTGCATCGAGATAACAAAAAACCCACGCTCCGACGATAAATGGAACCAGTATATTATTGTATTTTATACAGTGTTCCCGTCTCGCGCAGCCGTTGTCATAAATAAATCTGGTTTTTAAATATTTATATTAACAATAAAATTAATATGTCTTGTATAAAATAATGTGTTTGTAAAACAGTGCTAAAATAATATTTAAAATAGAACATCAGTGTCATAAAAACATTGTGAAACAATAACAAAACACAATACTTTTTTAATTAACAATAAAAAAACACGGAGGAAATAATATGTATATTTTTAATTATAAAAAATGTGTTTTGCAATATAAACATGTAGAAAACTACAATGTATTAATTTATTTATTTTTGTTTTAACAACAAAAAAATATATTTAATAAAATTCGTGCAAACGTTTTATTGAAGATAATAAAGATTGTAAATGTTTTTAATAAAGATAATAATAATATACAATAACATTAAAATATACAAATTTAATTATCAAAGCTGACTTATGAAAATGTTAATTTAACTAATTATATAATGTTTGCTTTAAAATTATACTTCGTTTTGCAACGTGTGGAATAAATCAATCCATTTTTACCTGTACGGCGAATGTGTTAACAATTTAACCTAATTAAAGTTGACCTGTGTAATTATAACACGGTGTGTGTAATGTAATTACCTAAAGCGTTGTATTTTTTATTATTCTTGAAAGGCTTCGCTTAATCGCCAGTTATTCCTGTTCAATAAAATGTAAAACAGTGCAGTTTGTGGTGTAAAAAATTTGAATATAAGAACCGAGGATACCGGAGTGCCAAACCCTTTTAAAAGGGTTTTACTTGACACTCCTCTGCTGTCGCGGACTTGCGGGGTGTCCATGGGCAGCGGTAATCTCGCTTACCATCAGGCGATCCCTCTGATCGTTTGCCCCCCCCCCGCCTATCCCATAAAAAACTCGATGTTAAGAGAGTCGGGGTCGTTATGTTTTATATTCTATATTTTTGCTCAAAAGACATAATTAAGAGATTTTTTTTCGGCCTTTCGAAACGGCTAACTTCAAGCGCGTAGAGTAATTTCCATCATACCTACTGTACGCTGGCCTGCTGCTGGTCGGCAGACTTCACACGACGTTGAAAATCTCTCAGGCGTGTAGGTTTCCTCACGAATTTCCTTCACCGTTTGACCGAGTGTTAATTAAATATAAATATTTAAATTAAAAGGTTACATAAAACATTTCGGCATAAATCATGATACTGAAGAGTGTTCAAACCAGTCTTAATTAGCCAATTAGAAACTTAGATAACAGTCACATTAATGTTCTAGATATATTCTGTAGTGAGGTACGCTGTAGGGTTGCCAGATGTCCGGCCTTTTACTTTTGTCCGGCTAATACATACAAGTCCGGCCTGTCCGGCTTTTGTCAGGCTTTTATTCAACTTCGCCCTGCCAATATATGCCGAACGAAAGCACGCGAGCGCCTAAGGTATCAAAATGTTTTTTCTTGTCGTTTAAAGCCCAGTGTCCTTTCAAGCTTTCAAGGCAAAATGTCCGGCTAAATATGAATCTGTGTCCGGCTATTCTTTTTGGGCTTGGTTATATTTAGTGTGTCGACATCGACGCAATAAGTTTGTAACCATTTTTAATGTGTGTAATAAATATGAAGTTGAGGATTTGTATTATACTAACTGTTGCCTGGGGTTTCACTCGAGACAAAGGTAGTGCTGTACCGAAATTCTTATTTAGTTCTTATCACGCGCTTCAACGGTGAAGGAAAACCTCGTGAGGAAACCTGCACGCCTGAGAGATATTCTCGACAGCGTGTGAAGTCTGCCAACCCGCATTAGGCTAGCGTGGTGGACTATAGCCTATAGCCTCTCATTGTGCGAGAAGACCCGTGCCCAGCAGTGGGACATATAATGGGTTGATTATGTATGTTATTTGTACCGAAAGTCATCAAAATTGCATCAAAATTTTGCGGTTTAAGCATGAAAGGTAACAGATAGACAGTTAATTTCTGATTTATCATATCGAGTAAATATTAATTTTGATTATATTAACGCGTGTGGGGACGGGTTAGGCTACAATTCCTCACTGCCACGTCAGACCAGCATCTCGTAAGAGGTGAGAAAATATGTGACTTGCTCGGTGGTAGAAGCTCTTGGGGTCTGACTGGCTGGCGACCACCCTTACGTCTGAGTCTATTGTAAAGCACCGCGGTGTGTGTTTCGACTTTTGCGTGTGAGAGCTAGTTCCTCCTCGGTTGCTGCGGCTCTGGTAGTCCGCAGGGGCACTTAGGCTCATCAACGCTTCAGCAACTCCTCTAGAGTTGCGGGAGTCCATTGGTGATGATTACTACTTATCATCACGTGGCTGATTGGCTGATGTAACAAGCAAACAATTTATGATATATTTGGGGATACGTAGCATAAAAATAATTATATGCTTATATAATTAATTTTGTTCCGCATTGTAATTTGCAACCTATCTGCTAATTAAATAATACCTAATTGATGTACTTACCAGCCATAAATTTTGCTTATCTATACTTTTTAAATAATATTATAAATGCAAAAGTAACTGTTTGTTACGCGTTCACGACTAAACCGCTGAACCAATTTTTATGAATTTTACTATAGAGACAGATCGAAACTTAGAAAAAGATATAGGCTATCTTTCGTCTTAAAAAGTCCTTTGATAAGCGAGTGAAACCGCGGGAAATAGCTAGTGACATATAATAAAGGTACTTCGTTTAGATAACGTTTGAAATGTATCCTCGAGATTACTGCGGTCCGGACAATATGCAGTTTGCCACGAAAAACATATTGTTATCTACACAATACAATAGGTACCTACTTTGTGGAAATATATATAGTTTTTTCTGGCAGTCCATATTCCGACGCCATAGCGTTCATTTTAGCTTGATCTGTCAAAACAATGACAAGGCGATCAACGCTGAATCATTGTCCATGTAGCTTAGCTGTCTTTTGTTTTTAATTTAATTTTATGCCTACTTTTATTTATGATTAATTTCATTATTAAATGATCACTCGCTAAAATGGTGAAGGAAAATGTAACGATTGCATGCCTGAATGATATTCTCGACGGCATGTGAAGTCTGCCACGCATATATTGGATACCTATTAAAAATGTACTTTCTGGACTTTTAAAAACGACTATGATTCTCTGAGTTTGTTGCGGCATTTTTTCTCAAAGTTCGGAAAGGAAATGCCAATGCCCGTTCGAACAAAATATTACATAAATAAATATCATTATCGTCATCGTCTATATTACGTACTCTGAAGGACTTAGGCCTCTCCTAGTGAACACTACAGAACCCGATCTTTGGCTCTCCTCATACAGTGAATAAATATAATTTACTATTTAATTCAATAACGGAAACAATACCCATTTTTTATTATATTAACATGAAAATGCAAAAAAATGAGCGTTTTATCAGAGGTATAGACAATAATAATCAAATATAAGTAATATTTAAATATTAATAGTAACTATAAATTATAGGTATATTTATGTATTTGAACGCATAATAGATTTAACGTGTTTATGATTAATTCATTAGATATAGGTGTATTTTATTAATGGCTGAATAATTTAGGAATAGATTACATAACACAAACTGGAAATTAATTAGATTCAGAAATTACTTATCATGCGTCAATTTTAATACTTATACAAAAAAAATTACTTATACAAATTCTAAATAATAACGGTGATTTAATTAAAGTTAAGTTTACAGATCTAACTATACCTATCTATTTGCTATAACGGTTGTGCACTAAATTAAATCTAGTCCAGTGCTTTACTCAACAAAAAAAAACATAAGTGTCAGTGCCAAAAGTGTCAAACAATCGTAAAAGCGCGCCAATACATCCAAGATGGCGGATTCAGCCTCAACCGCACCGACGCTGAAAGATCCTGAATTGGAGAAACACGTTGAGGAATTGGATAAGGCGAAGAATACGGAAGAATATGAAAGTAAACTGAATAAGATTGGGTACTCCGTTTCTCATTGGATGAAGCTGTTATTCAACTCTCATAGTGAGGAGTTTCATGCTGAATGGAAGACTGTAAGTTGTTTGAAGTGTCAATTATAAGATATATTTGTATTAAGAGTTCGCGAATTTCCAATATCTACTTACTTGCCTTTATGGAACCTACATGCTAAAATTGAAGTCAGTCGGCTATAGAAGGTAATCCCTAACTTACGGCAAATAGTTCTCCTGTCCCGCCAAATTAAATTCTTTTTCAGGAAAGTAGGAATCTAAATAATAAATACAACTGAGAAGTAAAAATTATGTAAAATGCCATAATTTACATAAAAGCAACTTCTACCTATAAAACCGATCTTTATATAAATGTTTTAATAGACTCAGTTGTGAATAGTGTATAGTTACTGTCATGAATGTAAAAATTAAATAAATGCACATACTACAATAATGCATAAACTGCTGCACCAGTTTAGATAAAAATGTAAATAGAGATACACTGGAGCTGAACTGGCAGGATATAGGCTTCCTTTTGTATTTTTTTTGCCTTTAGCCGAACATGTCCGGCTCTTTAGAGTCGTGTCCGGCTAAATATATACAAGTCCGGCCTGTCCGGCTTTTGTTAGGCTTTAGGCCAACTCCCGTCCCGCTACTCATACTCAAGTGTCTACACAAATAAAAGTATCCAACATTGTTGAGTTTTAAAAAATAATTGTGACAGGCTTTCAGAATCAGCCTAAATGTCCGGCTAAATATGTTTATGTGTCCGGCTTTTCTATTTTTGGGATTGGTGAAGTGGTAACCCTATTTGGGATGCGAGTAAAATCGCGGGCAACAGCAAGTATATAAGGAGATTCTGGATTCGATTTGCAAGTCGAGCAAAGTGTTATTGGGTTTTTCTATAAGATTCTCAATAGCAGTTCGGATTTTGGAATGTATGCCCGGTTGACAATAGGCTCGCCCCCTATTACTTGGGAGCTAATTAATACACCTCTGCCTAACCTGCCGGGGAATAGAGGCGTGATGGTATTTATTTTAAGTCTTCACAAATTAGTGCCTAGTAACACAGCATTAAAGATTTGTACTAATTAATTTTATCTAAGAACATTAACGTTTTGTGATTAGGAAAGGAAATTTTAGATTTTTTATCAATTAATAAATCTTCTTCGTTATCGACAAAACGCAAGTTAATCGTTTATGTTGAGGTTTTTAGGATTTAGAAGATAAAATATACTTTACTTTAAAGATACTAGCAATGTGTGTCGCACATTACTAGTATTCTTGTTAACCCCTCGTGCTAAGCTAAATGCTTGTGTTACGAGTGGGTTCACGTCGGTTAGTGCAATTGGTGGGTTTTGAACCGGCAACCACATGATCGCAAGTCTGAAGTGACAACCCTAGCGTTCTTCCTTTTCTTAAAAAATAATGGCATAAGTACCTGTGCGACACTCTATTATGACTTTGTTAGGTATAGAAAAGGAAATATTCGACTACGGGCTGGATTCGAAACTGCGTCTTCTGCGCGCGCCTAGTGGTCATAGCGTCTGGTGTATCTATCCAGAAGATGCAATTTTGTTTTTTTCCTTTACTAAGATAACTTTTTAATGTTACTATGGAAAATACAAAAAAAACGAAAAAGATTTTTTTTTTGTTTCTGAAGGCCGTTTTATTACTATCCAGGGCAATGTATGAAGATGACATTTGTGCGCGCTTGATTTGTCAAAGCTTACGTCATTTGCATACATTGACAATTCTATTCTATTCGATATCCTCATGAGCCTAGTGGTCCTGAGTGCGACTGCTACGCTTGAGATCTTGGGTTCGATTCCCAGGTCGAGCAAAGTGTTATTGGGTTTTTCTATGAAATTCCCAGTGGCAGCTCGGAGTTTGGAATTTGTGCCCGGTTAATGGCAATAGGCTCGCCCCCTATTACATGGAAAAAAGAAACAAAATTTATTTGCAAAGAATACCCAAGTACACAGAAAATAAAACACTAAAACACATGGGACCTAAACATACCGGCGAACTGTGGGTGTACATTAGTACGCCTCTGCCTAACCCTTCGGGGAATACAGGCGTGATGGTATGTTATGTCTATTCGATTAACGTTCATGTCTACAGCCACGGATATTTTTGTCCCAGCTTTAAAAGATTGAGGAAGAAGATGCCTAAAAAATCAGCCTGTTTTTGTCTACAGATAGACGAGTATAAATCTCAAGCTGAGGAGAGCATGCACAACGCTTGGCACATCATCAATCTACCCAACTGGACGGTGGAGAAGAGAGGCACCCACAAGGGAGACATCGTCGAGTCCAGGAAAACAGAACAATACGGGAAGGTGTACAGGTTTACGGTAAGTTTTTTTTAAACACCTTGAAATATACTGACACTGACACTTGCACGAATATTAGACACTAGCTTCTGCCCGCGACTTCGTCCGCGTAGCGTGATGATATAATATATAGCAATTTATTCCTCAATAAATGGGCTATCTAACACTGAAAGAATTTTTCAAATCGGACCAGTAGTTCCTGAGATTAGCGCGTTCAAGTAAACAAACAAACAAACATACTCTTCAGCTTTATATATTAGTATAGATTAAGGCACAACTGAGAATTAAAAACTTTGCTTGCAAATCGATATTGTAGCTAAAAGTAGTGTAGTAAAGGTAGTGTCAATCGTCAATTTTGGCCAAAATTTACGATTGACCCTACTTTTAGCTTCTTTAACGTTTATTAAGCAAAATGTTTAATGCTCAGTTGTGAATATTGTATAGCTAATGCCGCAATTACTACAGCTAGGAATCTAGAATGTGTTATAGACCTACAAATGGTGAAAAACCAAATGTAATTTGAATTTGGCGGGCTCAGCGAAACGATCAGCCTTAAAACTACTTTTTACGGATTTTATCGCGTTGAAACCAAAAGTCCTCGCAAAAGAAAACCAATTCCTACCCATGATGATTCGTGAGGCTATTGAAATAAAAAAAAACCCAAATTTTAATAGAGCAGATGTTTGGGTACTTCCCTGCTGCTTGAAACCCCATTTTGGAATAGAAAACTGCAAGACCAAAAGGATACGGTGAGCTCATTCTGCGTGAATCGGATCGCTAATATTTAACAAAAATGTAAGGTTTGTTAAATATTAGTAATTTTAACATTAAGACGTCCAACACCTCAGTCTACCCGTGACCATGGAGGCTGTAAAGGATCCGAAACGTCGGGAATTAAATAATATCAATATAACGCTATAAAATCCGTAAAAAGTAGTTTTATTCCTATGAAATATATTCACTACTAGCTGACCTGACAGACGTTGTCCTCTCCAAGTTTTTATTATCTTCCTCGAAAAATCTCATAGAAAAAAGGATTCTGGTTTTCCATATTTGTAATACACTTAGCGCCATTCACGTCTGAATACCTTATTTCTGACCTATAAATTACTTAATTTCAAACATTATTATTATTAAAATGACCCTTTTTTTATTAATTATACTTATTACGGTGGTATATTATTTATTTGATTTGATGGAAACTCTTTAGTTTCTCAAATAAATTGGGCGCACTGTATCTCCAGGAGGTTCACATTATAAAATCAGTTACTTTAAAGCTGGATGCTATAAAGAAGAAAAGAATAATTGTCAAAATAGTCAACTCAAAATGACACCTGTTATGGAATCAAATTTCATTGAGGTAATAACGATGTTGTGTTAGTCTTCTAGAGAATAAATTGTCATTCTTTCTTTACTTCTTTACCCTACTCAAATATTTAGTTTTTCCACCAGCTGATGCTCGCTGGATAAGTCCTATGTATGTCCCGTGATGCCTTGTATAAGTAGAGTTAGAATAACTATACTAATAATCAATTCCCGTTCACAATAATGGTTTCTGATTTCTTTATTTTATTTTCTTGTTTTATCTTATTTAGTACCTGTGAGTGTATTTTTTAATTTTATTTCTTGATTATGTTATAATGTTTGACCCGTGCTACGTACGTACGTGCGTACGGAAATACTTAAAAAGGAAATTTGCTTCAACGGTTATTGTTCAAATTCTACGTTTTCAATCGTTAAAATGTTAATAACTTTTGATAGAGTGAACCGATTTTAATAAAATATAGCCTAAATGTTAATCCAAGAAACAGGCTATGAATTCCTGTCCACTTCCTCCAAATCTCTTCAGTAGTTATTATTTGATGCGCGGTCAAACATACAGACAAACCGACAGACAAACCGACTGACAAACAGACAGACAAAAGTTCCAAAAATAATAGAAATGGATTCTGTTCCTGATTCTGAGTCCCCCAAATTAGTTTTTTTGTAAATATAAGCAATGTACAGACACGGCTCACTTGCATTATTATTATATGTAAGATTATGTATGTTTTACAATACCATCAAGGCTGTATTCGCCGAAGACCCTTTTGCAATAACTTTTTAAGTAGGTACACAAGATAAACTTTTGAAATGAAAATTATTTGAAAAACAGTTGTATAGGTAACTAGCCTATGCCTGCGGCTTCGGTCACTTGAAGCTCAAAAACCAACAGTGATGATCTCTTCTTTGTATGGGTCTATACATTAGAGAGGTCAAGCTGTATCTAAGGTTCCGTTTAATTATTTGAGATAAGAAGTATACTGGTTTTTAATTCGGAGCACATACTTTGTAACTGTGATTACAAAATTAAAATCTATTCAGTAGTTTTTGCGCCAACCCGTAACAAACAGACAAGAATTTTAATGATCACATTTTTGGGTTCGGAGACGTTTAAATACCCTAACCCAATTGTTTTTTTTATATATCTTCAATGTTCAGACACAGCTTTTTTACAATTTTATTATAGTAGAGATTTACTATTATTTCGAAGAAAGCTGATAAAATTTGCAATAAAATGTTTTGTATTTTAAATCTCTAACTTTTATAGTTAACTAGCTTCTGCCCGCGGCTTCGCCCCCGTGGAATTCGGTCTGTCATCACATCCCCCGGGAACGGGACAAAAAGTATCCTCTGTCCGTCTCCTGGTTCTAAGCTACCTCTCCACCAATTTTCAGCCAAATCGGTTCAGCCGTTTTTGAGTTATAAATGGAGTAACTAACACGACTTTCTTTTATATATATAGATATTGACATTTTAAAAGTGTACTACTTACTTTTGCAGACCAGTGTAGATAAATACATTATGTTACTTTTTATCCAAGTCGGACCCAAGAAGCTATTCAATAATAAATTATGATATTCATGTTTCATTTCCAGGGTATAGTCGAGTGTCCCCCGCAATTTTTGTTCGAAGAGTTCAAAAACAATATCACTAAACTCCCGGAGTGGAACCCCACCATCTTGAAGAGTGAGCTTATCAAGGTATGTAAATATAACCTTATCACCTATTCTTGCTGTGGGAGAGCCCTGCTTCGGCACGAATGGGCCACGGCCTCACAGAAAACCGGCGTGAAACAACGTGAAGTGAATAGTTTTGTTGGACACCATTGTACTTTATATTTATTACCTTGTACCTTATTATCTATTAATAAATAAATAATAAATAATAATAATGGAGCGCAGTATACTGGGAGTAAAACTCACTGATTGTCTAAGGTATATATATATAAAAAAAAAAACTACCGTTGGTCGTATCTTCTCGTTTTGAGAGCACCCCCTTAATTGCCTCAGCCAATATTGGAATACTTGGCATCGACATATCGAATCAACTCCAGTTCCGCGGACATTTAGAGGTTAAGGCTAAGTTAGCCTCAAAGAAGCTTGGCGTGCTTAACAGATCGAGACAGTATTTCACTCCGGCCCACCGCCTATTACTTTATAAGGCGCAGGTCCGGCCTCATATGGAATACTGTTCTCATCTCTGGGCAGGAGCACCCGAGTACCAGCTTCTCCCTCTGGACCGCATCCAACGAAGAGCGATTCGAATCGTCGACTGCCAAGTTATTTCAAACCGGCTTGACCCCTTGGCGCTGCGTAGAGATGTGGCCTCGCTTTGCATCCTCTATCGCCTATACTATGGGGAGTGCTCCGAGGAATTGTTCGGATTGATCCCTGCAGCCTCTTTTCGCCATCGTTCTACGCGACAACAGTTCCATCCCCATCATCTTGATGGCTGGCAGTCCACAACTGTGCGTTTCTCTAGAAACTTTCTGCCTCGCACAACAAAACTGTGGAATGAACTGTCGCCTGCAGTATTTCCGGACCAATACGACCTTCAAACCTTCAAGAAAAGAGCGTACTCCCTTTTAAAAGGCCGGCAGCGCACTTGTGACTCCTCTGGTGTTGCAG
Organism: Acronicta leporina; assembly: GCA_947256265.1. Taxonomy (NCBI): domain Eukaryota; kingdom Metazoa; phylum Arthropoda; class Insecta; order Lepidoptera; family Noctuidae; genus Acronicta; species Acronicta leporina. Next base: position 6,194,825 of record OX366538.1, read on the forward strand.
GTGTCCATGGGCGGCGGTGATCGCTTACCATCAGGCGATCCGTCTGCTCGTTTGCCTGCTATCACATAAAAAAAAAAGAAAAAAAAAAGGAATACAATACTGCGCTCCAAAACTCAAATCACTGATGTAACATGCAAAGCCAGACAGCTTAAATGGGACTGGGCAGGACACGTATGCCGCATGCCAGACGAACTGTGGGCAAAAGCTACCACAAATTGGATCCCACACGGAGCGAAGCGACAGCGTGGTCGGCCCAGACGGAGGTGGCGCGATGAATTGGACTCTTACGATAGAGATTGGGTGGCTAAGACTGCAGACGGAGAGGTTTGGAAGGAGGGAAGGGAGGCCTTTGCCCAGCAGTGGGACGAAACGGGCTAGGAAAAAAATAATAATAATAATAACGCTTGCGTTGTGTTTCGCCGAGTGAGTGAGGATACCGGAAGCCCAAACCCTTTTAAAAGGTGGGCAACGCACTTGTGACTCCTCTGGTGTTGCGGGTGTCCATGGGCGGCGTGCTAAGCTAAATGCTTGTGTTACGAGTGGGTTCACGTCGGTAGTGCAATTATTGTCATAATTTTTACAAACATTTTAATGGATTTCCCTGTCTCCTGCGCTAGTGTACACTGTATTGCAGGAGCCAGTGTCTTCCCCTTATTAATAAGTTTCAGGTATTTTATAACAACAAGAGTACAAAAAATAAAATAAAATAATAAAAAAAAAACATGATCGTAAGTCGCTCTAACTATTAGGCTACCGCCCTGCAAAATTAGGTAAAGGAGGTCTAATGGCACACTACTAGGATTTATAAATAAATTCTATTATTACTTTTACTTTAATTTCATATTACTTAGGAGGCATGGAAATGATTGCTACTATTCATTTGATAAATTTATGATTTACTGGATTCTGACACTTACGCGAATATTAGACATTGAAATAAAACTATTTTTACGGATTTTATCGCGTTGTATTAAATTTTTTTATTATTTCCCGACGTTTCGGATCCTTTACAGCATCAGAGTCTACCCGTGACCATGGATGCTGTAAAGGATCCGAAACGTCGGGAAATAATAAAAATTTAATACAACGCGATAAAATCCGTAAAAATAGTTTTATTTCAAAATTTATGATTATTTTTCACAGCGATTTCACAAGCGAAATTTCGCATTTTGCTACTTTTTGTCGGTAATGAATTTTCTTTCAAAATAATTTTATCGCTACACTTGCTATTTAAAACAAAATACGATTTCAATGAAATGCGATTTTGAGCGGGCGCGCGCATGCACAATGAAATCATGAACAAAATGCGATTTCATTGAATCGCGACAGTATGAGAAGATGTATGAATGTGGCAGAAGCAGAAGAAGTATGCAAGAATCGCAGTAAGTGGCGGTCTATAGTTTCTGCCTACCCCTGTGAGAGAAAGGCGTGAGTGTATGTATGTATGTATGAAGAATGTCGCGAAAAATATCTGTGAAATGTTCCATTTTTTTTATGGGATAGGGGAACAACCCAGCAGACGGATGACCTGATGGTAAGCGATAACCGCCGCCCATGGACACCCGCAACACCAGAGGAATCATAAGTGCGTTGTCCGCCTTTTAAAAGGGTTTGGGCCTCCGGTAACCTCACTCACTCGGCGAAACACAACGCAAGCATTGTTTCACGCCGGTTTCCTGTGAGGCCGTGGTATCACTCCGGCCGAGCCGGCCCATTCGTGCCGAAGCATGGCTCTCCCACGAACTTAGTATTTTAGTATTTTGATGTCATATCTCCAATTTCTTCATTAGGAGGTTGGTCCGGGCATCGACCTCTCCTACCAGGTGACGGCGGGTGGAGGTCGCGGTATCATAGCACCTCGGGACTTCGTCATACTGCGGTGTAACGCGGGCCTCTCACAAGAGGGCCGCATTGTGACGTCAGACCCCCACAGCTACATCAGCAGTGGGGTCAGCGTTGCTGTACCTGGGTTCCCCCCACATAGGGATCTTGTTAGGTGAGTTTTCTTTATTATTTTATTTGCAACTAGCTTCTGCCCGCGGCTTCGCGCACATGAAGCTATATCAGGAGTAAAAATGGTTAACCAACATTGATTGATGATCTCTTCTTTGTATGGGCCTCTATACATCAGAGAGGTCAAGCTGTATCTCAGGATCCGTTTAATTAATTGAGATCAAAAGTTCAGCAGTATTTAAGTTGGAACAGTGATAACTAAATTAAAAAATCTATTCAGTAGTTTTTGCGCCAACCCGTAACAAACAGACAAGAATTTTAAAAATCACATTTTTGGGTTCGGAGACGTTTAAATACCCTAACCCACTAGTTTTTTTATATATTATTTTTATAATTTATATTTTTTTTATATAATATTATATATTTTTTATATAATATTAATAATTAATAATATAAATCAAATATTTTACTGTCTCATTGTTTTCTATACTTTGAGTTATTAGGTGGATCCCTAAGTAGTATTAGCCCAGGGCCCCCTAAACTCATGGCCCGGCCCTGGCAAATGTGAGACTATTATTGACTTGATATTATATTATGACCAAGATTTATATACCATGTGATACTTCAAGCAAATAAATTTCCTTTTTTTTTAATTTACACAATCCTTTGTCTTATTTTCAGAGGTCAAAACAAAGTGGGGTGTTGGTTATTAACGCCTCGGACCGTACAGACACAGGGTGGTAAGATTGAGACATACACCACCTTCCAGTGGCTTATGTGCTGTGATCTTAAAGGTAAGCACAATATATTTATTGAAATAAATAAATAATAAATAAATATTCTGGGACATTTTTACACAGCACCATCTAGTCCCAAACTAAGCAGAGCTTGTACTATGGGTACTAGACAATGGATATAATACTTATATACTTTTTGTTTGTAAATACATACTTATAATACATAAGAAACACCCAGACGAACACAAACACTTATATTCATCACATAATTTTTTGTGTCCTGTGGGTACGACCTCATGGTCAGCAGTCCGGTACTCGAACCACTAAACCACAGAGGTCGTCATATATATATAATAAAACAACTTTACGGATTATAGCCTCATTAGCCAAGTGGTCTTGAGCGCGACTGCTACGCTAGAGGTCTTGGGTTTTTCTATGAAATTCCCAGTAGCAGCTCGGAGTTAGGAATTTGTGTCCGGTTAATGGCAATAGGCTCGCCCCCTATTACATGGGACCTAAACATACCAGCGAACTGTGGGTGTACATTAGTCCGCCTCTGCCTAACCCTTCGGGGAACACAGGCGTGATGGTATGTTATATTAATACAATACAAATCCCGACGTTTCGGACCCTTTAGTGTCCATGGTCACGGGCAGACTGACCGAATATATTACTTATCCTTTTGTGTTTTTTTTTGCATTTTTCATGCTAAGATTTTAAAGTTATTTTAGTGAAGGAAAAATTCGACTCGCAGGCAGGATTCGAACCTGCGTTTTCTGATTAAGTACACCAGACGCCTCTATGACCTATAAGCCACCGCGAGTCAAAGTCAAAATCATTTATTCAATATAGACTACTACTTAGGTAGTACTTTTTGAACGTCATTTTTACAATATAGACAGCCCCCAAAACGCCCGCCCTTCACCGCTTCCTAGTGTTTTCGCTGGGAAGAAGAAGCGGCGCAACAAACTCCCCAGCAAACACATTTCTGTCTGTTAAGTTATTAAAAGGCGTTATACAAAATAGAATTCACATCATTGTTTGGGGTACTTATTAATTTATTCATTGCTACTGTCAGCTGGCGCACATGTTATTATTATTAATTTTCAAGCAGTATTTATAATATTAGCAAGCCTCCTTTCTTGTAGTTTAAATGACAATTTTAACTATTAAAACAGTGAACCTGCCTACACGAGCAATGATAATATGCGTACCTAGAACCTACAAGGCGATTCAGTTAACTTTTAAAAAGCTACAAATGTATTTCAATACAAATGTATCCCACCTGCCATGTCGCAATTTGCCTTCACATTCTGAACTCACGTCTTAAAGATGACGTCAATAACGTCTGGTGTATCAAACCAGAAGACGCAGTTTCGAATCCTGCCTGCGAGTCGAACTTTTCCTTCAATAAAATGATATTTAAATCTTTTAGGGCCACTTGCACCAACTTCTTAAATGTGTTTAAATTGTATTTAAACACAAAATTTGTATGAAAAACGGTGTTTAAATACGATTTAAATACATTTAAGAAGTTGGTGCAAGTGGCCCTTAAAGTCCAATTATGAGATGGCGGGATGAGCTGGACATCTATTGCAAAGATTGGCCACAGAAGGCTCTAAACCGTGAGGAGTGGAAGAAGGGTAGGGAGGCCTTTGCCCTGCAGTGGGACGATAACGGCTGAAAAAAAAAAGTCCAATTAACTGCCTCGTTAGTCTTGTCCAGTAAAAATGAATAATTTATTAAAGACTTCATGCATGGTATATATTTCAATATGAATATTAAGAGCCACAAAAAGTATAACATTAGCTTTAACTGCGTCTTCTTTTTTTCATGTTTTTTTAAAGTTTACAATCGGCAAAAGAGATAGGTATACGTAGCTAACGCTAACAGTTTTCTTTTTTTTAAACAGTAACAAAAAATAAATCTTAACTTATGGTATAAATTGACTTAGTAACCAAAAATAAAACAGTACATTGAACATAGTTATGTATGTAGTATACGTAGATAATGTATGGGTTTTTATTATTTGTGGTTATGATAGTATGGCAAAAAGATTCTGTTTCTATATGGTTAAGTTTCAGTCAGTTCATTCTAATATTATAGTTTGTTTGTTCCATATTCACGCACAAACTGCTTAACCAATGTTGATGAATGCTTGTGTAAAGATAGATTGGACCTTGTTGGAAACAGACTACCTTATACTTATCTCAAAAATACCTTTGGAATGCGGGTGAAATCGCGAGCCACAGCTCGCTCATTATTCTATGTTAAAACGCCGATTGTTTTTTTATGGGATAGGGGGGCAAACGAGCAGACGGATCACCTGATGGTAAGCGATAACCGCCGCCCATGGACACCCGCAACACCAGAGGAGTCGCAAGTGCGTTGACCGCCTTTTAAAAGGGTTTGGGCCTCCGGTAACCTCACTCACTCGGCGAAACACAACGCAAACGTTGTTTCACGCCGGTTTTCTGTGAGGCCGTGGTATCACTCCGGTCGAGCCGGTCCATTCGTGCCGAAGCATGGTTCTCCCACGTGAAAACGCCGATGTGTGATTCTTATGTCGACTGTACCTTAACTATTCAATTCCAGGTAAAATTCCACAGTTCGTGCTTGACGCGGCATTCGCAACTGTATTATTGGATTACATAGTACACGTGAGAAAGTTTGTATCAGAAGCCAAAAAGCAAGCCCGGTTCTAAACAAACATATTTCTATATACAACACGCTGCTTCGATGTAGCAACCACGTGCTTCGAAATACCAACCACGTGCTTCGATATACCAACCAAGTGCTACAATGCGGCAACCATTCAGTACAAGGCTGCTAGTATTTGCTCCGGTTCTTAGCTGCTTCACTGTTTTAGGAAGAAGCAACCATCTGTTGCGATATAGTTAATTCCTACGACAATAATGTAGCCACATACTACATGACTGTATGATGATGTTATAATGTCTGCTTCGATGCCGTATAACCAACTTGAAATGATACGCCCGCGCAGCGTAAATGTTACAAAGTATAACCACCAGCTTCCATGTGGTCACCTGCTATGTCACAACAATTTTCTCTGAAGATTCAACCATTCAATTCGCATATATAGCAACCATTCGCTACGAGAACAATACTACCTACAACGGTACAGTGATCTTGTAAAACTTCTGTGAAGAGTAAACCATTCGCTACGAATTCATAGCAGCAACCTTCTGCTACGAAAATAATACTACGATAATGTGATCAACTGCTAGGATTTTCTCACTAGCTATATTGCATCAATATGCTAAAAAGATTCAACCAGTTTCTGGGTGAATAATTGATCAATATTAGATCGTTAATAACTTAATCCCGAAGTTAAGAATTGAGATGTTTAAAACTACAATTATGATAATGAGAGCCACAGTCGTCAAGCAATAAGACAAGAAAGGAACTATCTGAAACTACTATAATCTTAAAAGGGATGGGAAGAATGATTTGTTAAATAATGTTCGAATATTCACCCTGCTACTAATATATAGTAGCAACCATCTGCTGCGATATGGTTACCTACCTACCAACCACAACATTAATACGGTTTTTACTGCGATAAAATTTAACTAGATGCAAAACCAATTCAGTTATGTAAGTTAAAAACAGAGATATGAGACAACTAAGAAACTCCGTTCTAATATTGTAAGTATTAAACCAATCATGATAACGGTCTCGTGTGTAGAATGAAAGAGAGAGATAGAGAGATATTGCTATGTGGTAGAAAGAGAAGGAATGCGGTTAATTCTTCGTTTATCGGATCAGTTATGGCAAGTTGATATTGTATAGACATAGCTGTGACTATAAGGCAAGGAATGTGTGATGTTTATTCGGTACAAGTCTATGCCTTGTCGCATCCTAACGTTACTGCCATATAACCTCAATTTATTTTGCGAGGCAACGCAAAGACAAGGTATTCAATCAATTATGTGACAAAGGAATGTAAACATTGTTTTTATGAAATTAAGTTTCTAATTCCAATGATGGATTTTTCTCTTTATTTATGAGTTCAAATGTAGATTCTGAAAAAGTGAAATAAAAAAAAAGATATATTGTTGTTGTTTCTAAAAAGAATAGAAATCTAAATACAAATTTATGCATTTATTTACAACACTAAGACAACAATTAAATATTATAAGTTAAAATAACATTTAAAATGTCCGACTGTACTCAACTCATTTCTATCAAGAGTCGAGCAAGCTTTTAGAATATCCATAAAAAAATAACATGACAATACGAATGACATTGAGTGAGTGAATGAATGAGTTACTTAATTTTTTGGTATTATTAGTTCATTGCCAATTTGTAGAGTGAAACGGTAAGGGGAATATACTAGACTAGCTCATAATAATAAACCAGTATTTTGCGCAATACGTTTGGTGGGAGATTAATATCTTCTGTATCGCTCACTCACTCAGTACACAACTCTAGAAAACACGCGTTGTGGCGGGCAATTAAAAAAAAATTGTGTTCGTTTTTATCGTGAAGTTTAATCAAGGAAACAAATCAATAAATCAAATATACAAATGGGTCCAGCCATTCTTGAGATATAAATGGTTTAACTAACACGATTTTGCTTTACATACTTACTTATTATATCTAGTTGTGTTATTGGCGAGTTGCCCATAACTGGACAATTAAAAAAAGTTTATATCAAATTGGTATATAAAATAATAGCTTTTTTAATTTCCCGCTACAAAGCGTATGTTTCCCCTTAAATTATGTATCGATTTTTTTATTTTATTTTATAATATAAGAACTGTATGTATGTATATAAAAATCTGTATATAGATTATATTTTTTACTGCATTGTAAACTAAGAATTAACATCTAAGGGCCACTTGCACCAACTTCTGAAATGTGTTTAAATTGCATTTAAACACAAAATTTGTATGAAAAATTGAATTTAAATATGATTTAAACAAATGTAAGAAGTTGATACAAGTGGCCCTAAGACTGTTACTGGAACCTTACTGGGCCACACATTATATTAGGCATAGAAATTATTGCTATTTTTCATTCAGTTTCATTTAATGACATTATGATTATTTTTCACAGCGATATCACATGCGAAATTTCGCAGCCTGCTAGTTTTTGCCCACAATTAATTTTCATTCAAAATCATTTATATTGCTACTTACAATGAAATCGTTAACCACATGCGATTTCATTGATATGCTATTTTGAGCAGGCTGTGTGTAAAAAAATCCCATGTATGATTTATGAAAAAAAAATCATGTCATTTCTCACATGTTATCTGCGAAATGTTTCATGTCTACAATCAATATATTATGTACGGAACATGAAAGTCAAAGTCAAAAAGTTTCATTTCAATTAGACCCCTAAGATAGTACTTTTAAAATGTCAAAATAAGTTGCACGTTTCCAAAAAGTCGAGAAGATATTTCAAAGAACTCCATAAGTAATCCTTTTACAAAAATCATGATTTCAATATTATAATCATTTACAACCTTAGTTTTAAAAATAGCTGCTGAGAATTATGCAGTTTGATGTGTAAGATTTATTCAACATTTAGGGCTACTTGCACCATGCATTTAAACACAATTTTCTATTGTCATGTTGTGTTTAAATTCAATTTAAACATTTTTAAGAAGTTGGTGCAAGTGGGGCTTATACTAATAGGTATTCTAAACTTTATTCTAGACTTTGTTTGTTGGCTCATTTAGGCTTGTGCGAGCGGCGATTGTTGACACGAGACACGAAGCGAACTGATGGTGAGAAAACAGATTTTTGTCTTACAAATCGATTCCAACAAACCATAACCATTCACTACCCCAACACTATTAGTTGTAGTGTGGTATCATTATTTTTCTTTGAACTGTCAAATTACTGAATACAGTCGAAGTTGGAGTTTAGGCGGGAAAATGAAAAGTGCACATTGTCGATTTTATATTATTTTTCAAAACTTGAATTTCTCCGAAGTTTAATGTGTAATTATGGTGGATAATTAACCATTAAGTGTTCGTGAACGTGTGAGAGTGTAGGCAAATGATATAAAATTGAAAATCGTGACTTTTTGGGTTCACTCCTAAACTCCATCGAAGCCTCCATAAAGTTTCTACCGTTTTATTGGGGCAACTGAACATTATAAGTACTTGACACTGGCGAACACAAAAAGTGTGGTGCCATAATCCAATCCCACGATGGGAAATATTACCTACTTGATTATTCTAATATTTGACACTGGCAAATACACAAAAAGTGTGTCGCCATAATAAAAAAAAAAGTCGAAGATTATTTAATACCTTCACGGGTCAGACAGAGTTTTAACATATAATAATGAGTTTTAACAATAAAGCTAACAGAATGTCACTGTTCCAGGGAGCATAAGATTTGTACTGAAAGTGTAGCGCTGTATGAAAGTGGACTTTATTAATATAAGGTTTACAGTACATAGTCGTAATTAAGTAACTGTAAAATATATGTAAGATAAATAAATGATTTTTATACTGTGTTCTGTGTTTTTATCCTCCTTTAAATACCTAGAAAGTAAGAAATAAAAAATATTTATATGGTACTAGCTCCTGCCCGCGACTTCGTCCGCGTAGCGTGATGATATATAGCCTATAGCCTTCCTCAATAAATGGCCTATCTAACACTGAAAGAATTTTTCAAATCGGACCAGTAGTTCCTGACATTAGCGCGTTCAAGTAAACAAACAAACAAACTCTTCAGCTTTATATATTAGTATAGAAGTATAGACTAGCGACCCGCCCGCGGTTTCACCCACGCTGCCCCGTCCCTAAGAGTCGTAGCGTGATGTTAAATAGCTTAAATCCTTCCTCTTGAATCGATCTATCTATTAAAAAAAACCGCAAAATCCGTTGCGTAGTTTTAAAGATCTAAGCATAGGTACATAGGGACAGACAGCGGGAAGCGACTTTGTTTTATAATATGTAGTGATAGTGATGTAGGTACGAAACAAAACAATTTAGTATACAGAAAAAATGGTACCAACCTATCGAATACGCGGTTGCTGAAAGTATAGCATATTAATCAAAAACTAACAATATCTGACGGAGACATCAGCCTGCAGGGCCTGCAAAAGGGAAATTGACAGCATGGAACACCTTCTGTGTAAATGCAATGCACTGGCTAGAAAGCGAATGTGCCTTTTGGGTCAGGGTTATCCTAGACCAGAGGACTACCCCTAGGCCTCATAAAGCTCATGGAAGAGCTGTTTGTAGAACTGGGAGGGGATGAGGAATAGGTTATCTAGGGGAAGCACATAAGCTCCCATTGGGTCGAAGTGCACTGAGGCCTTGCTGACTCGGCCCTACACAAGATAAGATCAACTTCTAAATTTTACAGGACAGCAATAAAACTGTTAAAATTCGCCTCTTCAAACTTTACCTACCAGTTTTTTTATAGTACCTAATCTATACTAATATATAAAGCTGAAGAGTTTGTTTGTTTACTTGAAGGCGCTAATCTCAGGAACTACTGGTCCGATTTGAAAAATTCTTTCGGTGTTAGATAGCCCATTTATTGAGGAAGCCTCATCACGCTACGCGGACGAAGTCGCGAGCAGAAGCTAGTAATATATAATCGACGAAAGAAAGGTTTACATGAGATATAAGAAACATGAGGGTATTTAAAGAACAACCTGGAAGTTTAGCTATTATCGTCATAATTTTTTATGTCTATCTGCATGTTTTTACGCGCATCGCACGGAAACGACTGCGCGAAATTGGATGGAGTTTTTATTTTTGTTTCTGGAGGTCTAACTATACTAGTATCTCTTAGTAGTCTGTTGTCTAACTTAAGGCTGATCGTTTACCTGAGCCCGCCAAATTCAAATTACAAATGGTTTTTCGCAATTTGTAGATCTATAACACATTCTAGATTCCTAGCTGTAGTAATTGCGCCATTAGTTAGGTATACAATATGCTGCTGAGAGTTAAAGCCTTTGCTTGTAAATCGATATTGTAGCTAAAAGTAGTGTCAATCGTCAATTTTACCCAAAATTGACGATTGACACTACTTTTAGCTTCTGTAACGTTTTTTATGCAAAGTTTTTAACTGCCTCATTAGCCAAGTGGTCCTGAGTGCGACTGCTACGCTAGAGGTCCTGGGTTCGATTCCCAGGTCGAGCAGTGTTATTGGGCTGTTCTATGAAATACCCAGTAGCAGCTCGGAGTTAGGAATTTGTGCCCGGTTAATGGCAATAGGCTCGCCCCCTATTACATGGGACCTAAATATACCGGCGAACTGTGGGTGTATATTAGTACGCCTCTGCCTAACCCTTCGGGGAAATACGAATCTACGAATAAAAAAATATAGTTTTTTTTGGGTTAGGAGAGCAAACGAGCAGACGGATCATCTGATGGTAAGTGATAACCGCCGCCCATGGACACCCGCAACACCCGAGGAGTCACAAGTGAGTTGCCGGCCTTCCGGTATCTTCACTCACTCACTCGGCAAGCGTTTCACGTCGGTTTTCTGTGAGACCGAGGTATTACTCCGGTCGAGCCAACCTATTCGTGCCGAAGCATGGCTCGCCCACGTTGAACAGAGTTCAGTAGATAACTTACAACAATTATGTACAGTATTTTATGTACATTTATATTATGTACATTTTTTATGTAGGGAATAGCTCCGCCCCGCCGTTTCGCCCAGTCTCCTTTTTGCACTCTGAGCAAGTGCCAAGGGCCGTCTTTGAGGGCTTTTAGTTCAAATGAAATTATATTTATTTATTTAAATAGATCTTCGAAATATATGTCAATGTTTTAATTTTGTAAATACTTAAACGGTGTCTGCATTACCTAGATCTGAGACGACCTCTGAGAACTCAGAGAATCATGGTCTATTTTAGAGTCCAGACAAAATAGTAAGTATCTATTAAAATATGCGAGTGATAAAACGCAGGGCTAGTTTCTACTACTAATATCGTTTCCTGTCATAATCATAGTCTTACCTAACATCACGCCCCTATCCCTGGAAGGGTTGGGTAGAGATGTAAGTATAAATTACACCCACAGTTCGACATTATTTATTTTATTTTTTTATTAGGTACTTTACTTCTCAACCTACATGACTTACCTTAAATACAGTTAGTTATATGTCGTATGATACTACCATACATGTTAACAATATTTTTGTGTTTTTTTTGCATTTTCACGTGTAAGTCATGACGGTTGAGAAGCAAAATAGCTTTGCTTTTCAATAGATGTTACTGACATCACCTTTATGACGTAAATTCAGAACGTGAAGGAAAATTTCGACATGGCATGTGGGTCTCGCGGTGGCTTAGTGGTCATAGCGTCTGGTGTATCTATGCAGAAGACGCAGGTTCTAATCCTGCCCGCGTTCACTAAAATAATTATTCTCACGATTTTCTTTCACCGTTTAAGCGTTTGATAATTAACTATGAAATATGCACATGACAAACGAATATATCTAACTTTCACAAATCGGACAGGGTTTTGGGTCTTGGCATTTTTTTATGGGATAGGGGAGCAACCGAGCAGACCGATCATCTGATGGTAAGCGATAACCGCCGCTCATGGACACCCGCAACACCAGAGGAGTCACAAGTGCGTTGACCGCCTTTTAAAAGGTTTTGGGCCTCCGGTAACCTCACTCACTCGGCGAAACAACGCAAGCGTCGTTTCACGCCGGTTTTCTGAGGCCGTGGTATCACTCCGATCGATGTCATTCGTGCCGAAGCATAGCTCTCCCACTTTCATTTAGGTAATATTAAGGACTAGCTTCTGCAATACTACTGATACTGAATAGGTACTTAGTCTTAGCGTGATGATATATAGCCTACAGCCTTCCTCAATAAATGAGCTATCTAACATTGAAAGAATTTTTCAAATCGGACCAGCAGTTCCTGAGATTATCGCATTCAAGCAAACAAACAAACATACTCTTCAGCTTTATATATTACTAGCTTCCGCCCGCGACGTCGTCCGCGTAGCGGAATGATATATAGCCTATAGCCATCCTCAATAAATGGGCTATCTAACACTGAAATATTTTTTCAAATCGGATCAGTATAGTTCCTGAGATTAACGCCTTCAAGCAAACAAACAAACTCTTCAGCTTTATACATTAGTAGTATAGATAGATACGTAGGTAATTAGGGACAAGTTAGCGTGTTGCTAATAGCATTGTGCCTGGCGCGTGACTGTTAATTACTAAGTAAATTACTTACATAACATAACTAGGTACATAGTAGTTACCGTGACCACCTGTTGCCATTTGGCGGTTTCCCGTAGGTCGGTGTACCATGAGATTGAGACGATCGATAACGTGGGTAGTGCTATTTAACATAAGTTTAATTACACAGCGGCGAATTTCGAAATTTTACCTACCTTCATAAGCAGACCCTACCTACATACTTTTCGTATTTTACTTTACCATCCAAAGGGATAAATTAAATAAATATTCTGCGAATTCTGCGACATTTTTACACAGCACCATCTAATCCCAAACTAAGCAGAGCTTGTACTATGGGTACTAGACAATGGATATAATACTTATATAAGTACTTTTTTGTGTAAATACATACTTATAATACATAAGAAACACCCAGACAAACACAAACACTTATATTCATCACATAAATATTTGTGTCCTGTGGGAATCGAACCCACGACCTCGTGGTCAGCAGTCCAGTACTCGAACCACTAAACCACGGAGGTTGTCAAATTGATGCGGCGGTAGCCTAATGGCTAGGGCGTCGGACTTGCGATCATGTGGTTCACTCGTAACACAAGCAATCTAGCTAAGCACGAGGGGTTAACAAGAGTACTAGTAGGAATGTGCGAACCGCATTGCTAGTAAGCTTTTTTTTTTTAATTTTTTTTTTTATGGGATAGGGCAAACGAGCAAACGGATCTCCTGATGGTAAATGATAACCGCCGCCCATGGATACCCGCAACACCAGAGGAGTCGCAAGTGCGCTGCCCGCCTTTAAAAGGGTTTGGGCCTCCGGTAACCTCAACTCACTCGGCGAAACACAACGCAAGCGTTGTTTCACGCCGGTTTTCTGTGAGGCCGTGGTATCACTCCGGTCGAGCCGGCCCATTCGTGCCGAAGCATGGCTCTCCCACGTGAAGAAGTGTCAAGACCTACGACATGGCAGTCCAGTGGTCATACCCTAAGGCTATCACTGCTTACTTCATTACGTTATTGGGAATTTCATAGAAAAACCCAATAACATTCCTCGTCCTGGGAATCGAACCCAAGACTTCTGGCGTAGCACTCAGGACCACTAGGCTAATGAGGCTTGGAAATCGTCAGATAAATAAAAAATGTTCGTCTATGCCGCGTATTCCTGTGAAATTTAAGTGTGCAAGTAGTGGGTGGAGTAACGTGACGTCGTTACCTTACAACATATAATATCAAAGAATAAAGATTGGATCAAGTTCAACGACCTATACTTACCAAACAAAAAAGATCTGAATAGGTACTTAATCATAATCACTAAGCACAGTACGCACCTACCTTACTAGTCTATTGAAATAAAATTATCCTACTTATATTCTTGCGCAAAAATCTCTTGGGCGATTCCTTGGGCGTTGCGGGTGTCCATGGGCGGCGGCAATCGCTTACCATCCGGCGATCCGTCTGCTCGTTTAACTACAGCATTATGCTGAGATAGTGACCTTATTTGGCCTCACGCAGGGTCGCTGTATTTACTTAAATATTATTGTTTAATAATCTACCTACCTACCCACTTATCAGTATGTGCGTTGCGATTCCAAAATAAAAAAAAACTGATTTTTTATCCCATAACTGCCTTGAGTGTTCCTAAGTGCGACTACAATAGAAGAACTGGGTTCAATTCCCAGGTCAAGTTTCCTCATGTCTGCGTCAATTTGTTTTAAATCCCATCTCTTACCAAGAGTACTAGGTAGTATTCTATTATCTGTGCCAAGAGAGAGGAAGAAAACAATTAAAGTAGTTATCTAACATTTATCTACATTAATTTAGATATTATATAAGCATCACATATAACACTTATAACACATAGCTCGTAGAACTAATGACCGCTGGGATTGAAAGATTCTCGAAACCGGAAAACGTAGTGTGGGACGACCTCCGACGAGATGGCCGAACGACTTGGTGAAGGTCGCTGGGAGTCGTTGGATGCAGGTGGCATATAACCGGTCCTTGTGCAGGAAGTCTTTGGGGGACGCCTTTGTTCAGCAGTGGACTTCTATTGGCTGATAATATGATGACGATGATCACATATTATTTTATATAACATCGATATACGTAGGTACTTAGCTACATATAAAGTCATCTAGCTAAAAAGAAGATACCAAACCATTGAATTGTAAAAGTGTAGCTAAAGATCTACCTACTTACAGAAATAAATAAGATTTTATCATTTCATATCTACTTACATACCTCCCTACCTGCAAAGAACCTGGATCTATCATAGTTTGTCAGCAAATGCGACGATTTCTACTTCAACTTCGCTTATATAGCTCCGCTAATCAAAACATTTGCAATCTACCCACATTTTTTTATATTTTCTCTTATTTAAGACCGCTTATCGTTAAGGTAAAGTTCTTGTCTACTTAACCTCGAGAAATTTTACATTGGTAAATGTTTTAGTGGAATTAATTTTATTTACAAATATGTCTTCGGAAGATTCCGACATCGAATTACAATCGGCATTGCCGAAAACATCCAACAAAAGGATGCCACCAAGCCCATCAGATGATTTGCTAAAGAAAAAACAAGACAAAAAGTTAACCACGAAAACTATGATAAATCAAGCTTTGATAGACTTAAAAAGTCGAAAAGGTGTGTCATTATACGCAATAAAAAAATACATAACAGAAAAGTACAATGTAGATACGGAAAAAAACGGCTTTTACATAAAAAAATACATAAAATCGGCAGTTGAAAACGGAACGATTGTTCAAATTAAAGGAATTGGAGCATCGGGATCATTTAAACTTGTTCCTGTGAAAGAAAAGAAAGAAAAGAAACCTAAACAAAAGAAGATGACAAAAGAAAAATCGGAAAAGTCAAAAGATCCAGAAAAGAAGAAAAAAATAAAAGAAATAACAAAGAAATCTGTTGGAATGAAAAAGGACAAAGAAAAACCTAAATCAAAGGAGAAAAAACCGAATAAAGAAGACAAAACAGTGAAACCAATAAAACAAAAGAAAAAGGTTGATAAAGAAAAGGCGCCAAAAGAAAAGAAAGATGGCGGCGAGAAAGTTAAAAAAGTAAGGATTGCGAAAGGAATGCAGACTCCCGCCAGAAAGAAACCTATGATGAAAAGAAAAAGTATCGGTTCGATCATAAAACCACCAAAAATGAAGCCCAAGGCACAACCCTAGACATCCTGTTATTTTTGATTATCTATATTGTTTATGTTTTTTAACATTTTGATAGGTATGTACTGATTGGTAATAAATGATTTAAATTTTAAAACTTGTTTTATTATGTTCTTATGTTCAAAATGGCCACCTACTGGCAGATTTTTTTTTTACAAAATGCTCGCTAAGCTGACTGTTTCGTTTCAATAGGACCGCACAAAAATTATAATTAAGTATAAAATATTATTACTTGCTGATTTGCAGATTAATTGATGAGTACCATACTTACACGAGGTACCTAAGCTTCGCTTGCCGCGGTAAGTCTATGGATGTCTGACCAATCGTAACAGAGATTCCTCCTGGATGCTTTTTGACATTTTAAGCTTTTGGTGCTGTTCATCATGAGAACACTTTCTATGACAATCGTTAATTGTAATCAGGAGCCTGAAAATCGATAACATTCCGTTGTATCCTTAGGGTCAGTTGCAGCTTAGGCTCTGGAATCGTTCACCTTAGCCCGTCAATTATTTTTTCTCCAATTGTAAGTAATTCACATTCTACGGACAGGACAGGATTATATTTAATTTATTTATCCAGGGACAATAAACGGCTAGGTAGGTATGTATAATTATGTGTTTTTATATTTATTTATAGAGGGTTTAATCAGGCTAAAATATGTGATAAAACAGAGAAAAGATATCTACATACTAGTTATGACGTAATAAGTAGGACTTATAGTAGATAATCTGGAAAAATATGTACCTAGGTAGGTAAGTTTAAAATATCTACTAATGTTGAACGATTTGTCAAAAAGTCAACACTTCTAGTGTTCGTCTTCACACTACTTCTACCTATAAATTATTTATTAAGTACTCTTCCGTTTCTTAGATAGCTAAACGGTAGTTTTTAGTAGCCAGGTTTATATGGTACCTAATAGGCTTAGGTTATAGGTTATATAGGTTAAAGAAAAATCTATTTTATTTTAATAGGTGCCTACAGGTGTTCCAGAGCTTTTTTAAATGCACATAAATAAATGTCGGTGGTTTCTGTTAACCCCTCCTTCGGGTTTATGGGCGTTCAGTCACCCATGGACTTAAAATTAAAATTACTTAACTACTACTTGAATAACATCAGCAATGCGAGTCTTAATATACTCAATCCTTAAAAATGTCCGTACCTATAAATACATCAAAATTTTGTAATTGAAATCAATCTACTTTTTACGGATTTTATCGCGTTGTATTGATATTATTATTCCCGACGTTTCGGATCCTTTACAGCATCCATAGTTACGGTACTAAAAATGTAAAACATACTATAGGTACTTACTTATACTTTATTTTTTTAAACATGGCGCCTTACTTTTTGCGTACAAAAAATTGCCAGTGTCAAGTAAATTTGGCTTTTTGCCACTGAGGTGGTAAGAAGTACCTACCTAATTAAATAGATAGTTACTTAATAATAAATCCCAATATGGGATTTTATTAGATGGCATCACACTTGTTGTGTTCGCCACTGTCAAGAATTCAGTTAATCAGTTGCCCCATTAAGTACTTATTTATATCGGTGGAAACTTTGTTGAGGCTTTGATGAAGTTCAGCAAAAAGTCACGATTTTAAATTTTATAAATATCATTGCTTACACTCGCACACATTCACAAAGAATTTAATGGTTAATTATCCACCATAATTTATAAATTAAACTTCGGAAAAAGATAACTTTTCCAAAATAATATAAACCGTACACACTTTCTTTTTCTTCCTTTACATTTTCCCGCCTAAACTCTCGAAAGAGTTTTAATGTCAAAATGATATAAATGTCAAATGTGACGGATTGGATTTCACGATTCACCGCAGTATTTCGAATATGTAAGATGCTAAGCGCTATTAGCTACCTGTACGTACTTATAGACACGGATTGATACACCTAGATTTATTATTTAAAGCTAAACACACTATGCGTTATCCTATGGTGATAAACTTCACCAACGTCATTTTTGAATTGGTGGCAATGTCAAATATTTTACCGTAATGTGTTAGTCTATAAAAATTATTGGTTTCAAGGGTTTTATCAGAATTGCCCATGGTAAGACCTAGGTATTGCTGTTTGACTGGCTGCATGGTGGCCACCCTTACTGGTGGTGCTACCACCACGTGCAGCACCCTTAGGTGCTATTTTGACTTTTGCGCTTATGAGCCAATTCCCCATCAGTTACCTACTGCGGATCTGGAAGTCTGCAGTCCGGGGGCTCTTAAGACTCGGCAACGCATCAGAAACTCTGGTGTTCCAGGTGTCCATGGGCGCGATGACTAAGTACTTCGTGGTCTCTGTCTCTCTCTCATCTTCTCGTTTACCGTCATAATGAAATGACTGGGCATATAAAACTTAAATAACTGAGGTCTCACGATGAAAACTTGCTATATGTAAAGTGATAGAACTGGTGTTGCTGGCGTCTCTAACGTCTACAATTGCTGCTTACCATTAAGCCTTCATGCTTACTTGTTATAATAAAAAGAGATAAGGCTGACAACCGGGAACTTGAGGACACCATGGCGTCCATAAGTCTGATCGTTCGACTCTGCTCGACTTATTAAAATTTCAATCGATTATTGGCCATCACCTTTAGGTAAGTACGTCGGAGACTGTCGTAAGGCACCGTAGTGTGTTTCGACTTTTGCACATGAGAGCCAGTTACCCCTCGGTTGCTGCGGCTCTGACAGTCTGAGGTCCGTAGGGGCTCTTTAAGCTTAGGAACTGCTTTACTGTTGCAAGTGGTCGTTCGCCGACATTATCAAAAAAAATCTAGGCTAGGCTAGGTTCCCTTCAAAATGGAATACAATGTTATCGATAACTGTCCCACTACTTTTCTTGAGAAGGAGAAGAGTTAGGCTGTATTTAAATATATCTGCGCTACGCTAGGCTAGCCTACTGCGGGTTGCCAGACTTCGAACGCGGCCTATGAGAAAATAATTCATGCAGGCAGATTTCTTTGATGTTTTCTTTCACTGTATGCAAGTGATAAATTAATTATTACGATATTTCGAAGGTCAAAAGTCCTGCCTTCGATTTGAATTCGAGATCGATAACTTGACAGTACAATTGCATATTTGATTTGAAAACAAAATATAAACGAACTTAGTACAATCAACTCAACTCACTATGGAAATTGTTCAAAAATATATATAGATACTTAGAATGTGGATAGGAGAAGTCATCGTCGACCATAGACAGCAACAACAGAGGATTGATGCTGATGCTTTGGAGGTTCGAGCCCCTACAGACTGCAGACTGCCAGAGCCGCAGCAACCGAGGGGGTACTGTCGAGATCCAACGCCTTTTTGTTGCTTAGAAATATTTATCATGAGTAAAAATCTTAAGAAATAGCTGTAAAACGTCATTTTTTCTGGATAGGAAAATTATTCCTACAAGATATAATAAAAAAATTGGGGGAAATTCGGAAGAAAGCTAGTCTCCAAGACGCTTGACAAATGTCGTTCCGACGGCAAACGCCTAAGTACAACTGCTTTCTCAAAAAATATGTTAAATAAAAGGCAAAAGCTTCCACAATTTTATATATTTTAAACAATTTATTACTGATGTGCGCAATACAGAATACTATAACAATAAAACATGAGCTATGAAGTCGACAAATAGGCCCAAATCATGTGAATAATTTATAACATCGGCCATTCTACAAACATGACATCAGCCCTTTAAGAGGGAAACAGTTTAACATGATTATCAACCTTACCCGCTTAAAATAAAGGCGATTATTTATCGATTACTGTTCAAAACTAATTTCATAAGTAGTCTTTCCGTTTAAATCTGAAAAAAAATACGTCGTTTTTCTCTGTCACACTTGTGCCTAACTCCCATAAACAAGAAAGAGACGCACGTATATTTGTGGACCTAACTCGTCCCGCAGTAGAGGATATTGGGGTCATGGAACGTGTTTGAATTTCGAAACACGTTCCGTCCAATACCGTGCGTTGTTATTCACTGTTTTATCATTGGCTACGCGAGCCCCGTACCAAAAATCGAGGTATTCAACAAAATCGATACGCGTTTGTACGGCAGTATCGCTTTGCAGTCGCTATCTCGGTGTCGCTCCGAGTTTCGTGGTAGATAAGCTATACACTGTGACCGTATCTTTTATGTTATTCGTGCAGCCATTCCATTTCGAAAGATGTCCGGAGTGAGTTTAATCGTGACGTTTTGATACGTTTTCTATAGTTTTTTGACGTTTAAGAGGACACCATTGCTGTGGAACTGTTACGGTAAGACGCCTGCACCTTATTTGATATACATTTTCACTTAAAATTATATTTCAGCTGGTATATTGAAGGGAAAACGTCAAAAAATTGAATTTTAGTACACGTACCGTGTTGTAACACTGAAATAACTTTGAATTTCGAGCGTGACGTCACGGCTATTTGAAATAGGAATTCAATTACGGGTTCCGTTACTTTTTTTATAGGAATGGTTGTTTAAAATCTTGTTTTCTTTGTGATTAATTATTTTGATGCATGATTTAATCGATAAATGGATTGGTTTGTTTTATTATCGTGTATATATTAAAGATATACTTTATAACATATAATTTATGTATGTAAGATGGCTTCAAATGACAATTTGTGTTGACGTATCAATAACACAGTTTCTTATTACTTCACAGTAAAGGCTAAAATGCTGTTACTGCATATTTTGATTGGGTATTATCTGCCGTCTCTTTCTTACATTGTTTATTGTTGTGGTGGCGTCTCTTTCTATCTCGTCGACTTATTTATAGAGCGTACGCGGGTATTTTGTTCCCTTGTGGCGCCCTACTTATCCGATAGTGGTGTAATTTTAGCGCGCGTTTTATCGACATAATTTATCGTTATCGATAAACGTGGATATATTTTATAGCTTTGTTGGACATTATGTAATGTAATTATTTACGTATTACTTTCTGTTATTATTATAAAGTTTGAATAGAATATTATTTTCCTTATAAACATATTAGGATTATTATGTTCACGTCTAGTAATTATTTATTTCTGGGTTTGGCGACATACTAATCTAGAGGATGCAAATTTGAATCGTGTCTGTGGTTGGATTTTTCTTTTGTTAAGTTTTATGTCATTGAAGATGTATAAAATGCGTTGATGGCAAGTACAATAAAAAAGTTTGAATATATATTTAGAAAGAAATCGCCGGTCAACTTAACTCAATATTTGGATCTACCTAGCGGTTTTGGGGGGGTCGGTAGTCAAGTGCTTAATTTTGTGCTAGCTGAAGAACATTTTTTATGGAATATGTTGGCGATCGAGCAGACGGATTGCCTGATGGCTAGCGATTACCGCCACCCATGGACACCCGCAGCACCAGAGGAGTCAGAAATGCGTTGACGGCCCTTTAAAAGGGTTTGGACCTCCGTTATCCTCACTAGCCAAGTAACTGCCTCAATAGCCAAGTGGTCCTGACCGCGACTGCTACGCTAGTGGTCCTGGGTTCGATTCCCAGGTCGAGCAAAGTGTTATTGGGTTTTTCTATGAAATTCCCAGTAGCAGCTTGGAGTTAGGAATTTGTGCCCGGTTAATGGCAATAGGCTCGCCCCCTATTACATGGGACCTAAACATACTGGCGAACTATGGGTGTACATTAGTACGCCTCTGCCTAACCCTTCGGGGAATACAGGCGTGATGGTATGTTATGTTATCCTCACTCAATAGGCGAAACAGAACGTAAGCGTTATTTCTCGCCGGTTTTCTGAGAGGCCGTGGTATCACTCCGGTCGACTATTTTCACGTACACTTCTAACATAACTGAATATAACAGTACTGAACAGATTATATTGGATTGTTATAAAATAAATCTTGTTAATAATACCTATAGCTAGTACACCTTAAAGCTTAAAGGAAATGTGATGGGGAAATACCAAATAAAATTATTTAAGTCTTATTTGGAAATGACCTCATTTATACGGTGGCATGAAAGGGCCGAAAACCGCCGCAGAAAACAGGCGCGGAACCAAGCTCACGTTGTTTCGCTGAGTGAGTGAGGATACCGGAGGCCCTAAAAAGCCGCCGCGGATGAATGCTACAGCGCTCCCGTAGGCCCGGCAACAAAGTGGTGACGCGAAACGCCGAAGTTGGTTTTAGTCGGTAGATCGCACTTTTCAGAGCGGAGTCCGACACACCCCACCGCTCTCCCCGGAGTGGTGGATAGTGCATAAAGCATTTCCAACCCCGTCAACAAAAAAAAAAGGCCCTAAAAAGCCGGCCACGCGATTGTGACTCTTCTGATGTTGCGCGTGTCCATGGGTGGTGGTAATCGCTTACCATCAGGCGCTCAGTCTACTCGTTTGCTTCATATCCCATAAGAAAATATGACATGATATTATCCTGACAACATTTTAGAAATAGTGGCCAATGACATTGTTCCCCCTCCTTGAGTTGTTCTCCTCACTACTGACGATCGTGACTTCTTTGTAAAAGTTTTGTATTGACTCTGTTACGCCATTTAACTCTATGCTCTGCGGCATGGGTGGTGTCACTGGCGTCGCATATCGAGCGAAATTGGTCAGACCAACGCATTGCGGTCCTTGCACTGGTATTTATTCTTCGATCTTGCTTGTCAAGAGCAGCTACTCAATTAAAACCACGCTTTCTGGCTATGTGACCAAATAAATCAAGGATTCTTTGAAACTATTCTTCAATACCATCATAAAATAATATAATACCTCTACCCTACCTATATTCTCTGAAGGCAGAAATGTGCTTATATTATGTAGTACATGAGTTTTTTTAAATATCTTCAATGTACAGACATAGCATTTTTATGATTTTATAACAGTAGAAAATAAATGGGTACTAATGACCTTTGTAACAATGCTCAATTGTAGTTTTAGCACATGTGTTTCATGCATTCTTTCGAGTATCGACTAGCACGTGTATATTTTAGAGATTTTGAATGTTATTGTTAAATTCCCAGTGTTGAAATGCACCTTAAAGACAGACAACAGTTCTCTCTTGTTATTATTTGTGAACAAAGGTGGTCGAAACAATACCTCAATGCTGTCATGCTATTGGTTGATGAACGTAGGTAAGCGCTAATATAGTAGGAATAGCCCTTACGGAGGACAGATATGGAATTGGCTGATACTAAATAAGCACAGTTCGCCAGTATGTTTAGTTCCCATCTAATAAGCTAAGAACATATAGCCATTAATATTATATATTATAACTAAAATCAATACGTTTTAATTAACAATTTCATTTATAACAACGCATTTTTTTATAAAATAAACACAATAATCTATCGACATTCGCCACATCACTACTCGTGGTAAAAAAAATAAAATGTCTGCCGCCGCAGGGATTATTATTACTCCCCTTCCCTTATATACATAATAAACCTTATTTACTAAGTGCTAAAGTCCATATTCTATTGGTGTACTATAATACCTTTGTTGGCAAAGGGATATTGACTTGTTAAGGGAATTTGGACGTTAAATAGTCTGGACAAAGTTTGAAATGTCAAAAACAGTTAATAATACGAACAAAAAATATGTTTCTATTGAAATATCTTGGGCTGATTTACGAGGGGCAAATATGGTCGCTAAGGCATCTTATTTTTGATGTTTTTATCCACGTTGTAGTTTCGTTTGTGTCTCTTTCCCCGAAATAGCTGCACCTATTATGGTGATGTCGTTAACTAGTCGATAAGCTGATCTTAATTACCTTTTTGTTTTGTGTACTAATAGGTATGTTGGTGGATGGTTTCTTTTTAAAATTTAATCTACTTTATTAAGTTCTCAGTCTACCTTAGGTTAAGTAGTGGCCATCACGATTTGAATGCAAGGTCTTGGATTTTATTCCCGGCCAAATTAAGGCAGAATGGTGAAAATATGTTGGAATTTTTTCAATTATATTCTCGGTGCCACCTCATAGTTTTGAATAGGAATAGACTGGCTATCTTTTGCAATCGACCAAAAAGACACAGAAATATATTCAATCAATCAATCAATCATATCAGCCTATTGCCGTCCACTGCTGAACGTAGGCCTCCCCCAAAGAGCGCCAACCAATAGAAAAATATTAAAAAAAAATAGAGAAATATATTACTCGTTTTTAATCGAACTAAATCAATGAGTCAGTCGAGAAATATAATTAAACTAGCTTCTGCGCGCGGCTTCGCTCAAGTGAAGCTATATCAGGAGTACAAATGAAATAACCAACATTGATGACCTCTTCTTTGTATGGGCCTCTGTACATCAGGGAGGTCAAGCTGTATCTCAGGATTCATTTAATTAATTGAGATAAGAAGTACACCAGTTTTTAACTTGGAGCATATACTTTCTAACAGTGATAATAAAATTTAAATCTATTCAGTAGTTTTTGCTCCAAGCCGTAACAAACAGACAAACAGACAGACAAGAATTTAAAAAAATACATTTTCGGATTGTGAGACGTTTATATACCATAACCCACGTGTTTTTTTAATATGTTCAATGTACAGACACAACTTTTTTACAATTTTATAATAGTAGAGATTTGATACAATAAGCCTAGATGCATTCCCAAATGCGTCGTCTTTGACAGCTTTTGGGAGAGCCGGTATCGCTTACCGTCGGCGTCGACCGCGAGCCCGGCAGGTAATAAGACACCCCCTAACAACCCCATGTAAAAAACAGGTAACCCCTAAACTGATTCATTTTGCAATTTAAAAACACACGTGGTTCAAATAAACAGCTGACAGCCCTAAGCGATGTTATTGTGTCAAAATTGACATTAAATGTCTTGATAATGTTGATTTTGACAATCTGTTTCGCCTTATTTTTGCCCATAATAGCTATTTGAGTCATTTAGGACCAATTTCTTTATTCAATCTATCGATAGATTAGCTTACCTACTAGAGATAGGTTTTCGACAGTAGTTGTATGGAACTTATGTCATAATCCTATCTCCAGTAAACAAATCTAAGTACTGAAAGAATTGATATAGAAACCGGCCGTTAGTGTCATTAGATAAGTATCTAATCATTCCGATATCTACTTACATTTGAAATAGCAGACTTAACCGCTGTTCATATGCAGTTTGAAGCCTAAATACTTAGCCTAAATACATATAGGTACAAGATGCCGATCGGTTCCAATCAAATTTGTCGATAGATTTACTTACAAGAGATAAGATTTTGACATTACTTGTATGGACACTATGTCAAAATTCTATCTTTAGTAAGCAAATCTACTGACTGATTCGTTATTAGGATCATCCCGTTATCCCGAAGGGCTAGGCAGAGGTGTATCTACTTGTACACCCACAGTTCGCAGGTAAGTACGTTTAGATTGTAATAAGGGGCGAGCCGGTACAAAACCAAACTCCGAGCTGCTACTGAGAATTTCATAGAAAAAACCAATAACACTGCTCGACCTGGGAATCGAATCCATCTGCTCGCTCAGCAGTCCACATTTAGGCAAATTTCTCGTTAAACATTCGAATAATGTAAAGTGGGTATTTTATTTGAAACGAAGTCACCCTGTGACGTCATCACGCGCCCCTTTTTACGTAAGGGTTCACATTGAAAAATAAAAATTAGAGAGTATGAAAAAAACTTAAACAAAGTACAAGTTCGTCAGAATGGAAAGTTATTTTTTTAATATTTGTTTTTTATTACTTAGAGGTATTACATACCTAATTACCATTTCATAGGTTATGTTTTTTTTTTCTTAGACTGCCTATAGGCTGTGGTTTCATTTTGTTGTCGTATTGTAGTCTTAGGAGTCTTAGAACTGCCAATTATTGTGCTGTATTAAGTACCTAATGATATATTTCAAGTACCTCAGGTTGCGTATTACCTACATAATATTGAAAAAAATACATATTACGCATAGGTAATACTTTCTTGCAATTGGTACCTAGTGTTTTTGACAACATCGAAACTAAAAACAAACAAACCCAAGAGGGGTTTCCATATTTTTTTTCGTAATCGGTCGGAAGAAAAAATGTTGTCAGCCCTAAGTATATCGTCACCATCTTTGTCCACCATCATCTCTAATTCAGAGGAGACGCGTGCGCAGCAGCGGTACAGAAGATTGAAGTGTCTGTTTGTACCTTATATTTAAATAACCGCTTTTTACAAGTGCATTTGGATGTATACGCGGTACATAATATATACCAAAACAACATTTTTTTTACTTTTTTTGTCTGTCGGTTTGTCTGTTTGTTCCGGCTAATCTCTGAAAAGGCTGGGCAGATTTTGACGGGACTTTCACTGGCAGAGAGCTGATGTAACATGGAGCAACTTAGGCTACTAGGTTTTTTTTAAATACCACGCGGGCGAAGTCGCGGGTTATAGCTAGTTATTTTATAATAATTCGGTCTTTGTCCACGTGGTGTTAAATTTGACCAAAGATTTGTCGTAATCAATTTGCTTAAAAAGATTCGCAATCACTGCCTCATTAACCTAGTGGTCCTGAGTACGACTGCTACACTAGAGCTCCTGGGTTCGATTCCCAGGTCGAGCAGTGTTATTGGGATTTTCTTTTAAATTCTCAGTAGCAGCTCGGAGTTTGTGATTTGTGCCCGGATATTAGCAAGGCCCCCCTATTAAATGGCATCCAAACATACCGGTGAACATTGGGAGTATTTACATTGTACGTCTCTACCTAACCTTTCGGGGAATACAGGCGAGATGATGGCATATTTGTCTCGGTTAGAAATCAAATGAGAAATCTTATTCGCTTCCACAAACGTACGGTGAATGCTTGTCTAAGACAAGAGTTAGACGGAACGATATTATTATGTTACTGCCTCGTTAGTCTAGTGGTCCCAAGTGCGACTGCTACGCTAGAGGTCCTGGGTTCGATTCCCAGGTCGAGCAGTGTTATTGGGTTTTTCTATGAAATTCTCAGTAGCAGCTCGGAGTTTGGAACTTGTGCCCGGTTAATGGCTATAGGCTCGCCCCCTATTACATGGGACCTAAACATACCGGCGAACTGTGGGTGTACCTTAGTACACCTCTGCCTAACCCTTCGGGGAATACAGGCGTGATGGTATGTTATGTTATGATATTATTATCGTTTGGCTCATAACTCGAGGCACACAATAGCATAAAGAAAATGCTTTGTCAGTAAATACATACAATACTGAATCATATTTATTTTGTTTTTTATCAGATGCAGCAACCAATGAATCAGCCGGAACCAATCGGGTAAGTTTCGATATCGTCCGAAGCGCTTTCGCCCGCTAAATTCAAGCTTTTTTTACAGATTGTTAATCAATAACTGGTTGTGAATTCGAGGCAATAATCATTGCGACAATTTTAACTTTGTACTATTAGGTAAAATCGTCTTCTAGAATGTGCTAGAATTAAAGAAAAAAGAACCGTTGTAAATCGCCATCTTTTAATGCTGATATTGGAGTTATAAGTACACGCCCTATACAGGGTGAAATAACTCTTAAGAGACTAACCCTGTCATATAAAAAAAATACGGCACTTTCGTACAAAAATGTATTAAGTATTTAACCGATGAAAATACATAAATATAAAATAGGCTTTTTTATGGGATAGGAGGGCAAAGGCTCTCCCACGTGTGAACTTACACATCTAATAGCTTTTTAAATACAGTGACAAATACTAACACATTTTTAAAAATTGCGAACAAATTAAATTTGAATTTAGAACACAGACACACACACAATTACAAAACAAAACACACTCAATGACACACTTATACAAGTGCAGACTTCCAGTGCCGACAATCATTTTTTTTATCTTAAACATAGTAGGGATAGGCTTAGCCATCCATCCTTTGAAGGTGAAAACTTTTGTCTGTACTTCGTTCATGAAGGGACAAACTGTCATGATATATTTGTCTCCAGGGGTCAGCAGGCGATGTCACAGCAGATGGTTCTCTGTCCCGTCCGGTTTGTTTACGAAACGCAGGTGCTGGTACAACCTGGTAAGTGTTGTTTACACAATGGCCAACCATTGTCTTTTACTTCTTGTATAGCATAGAGTATAGAGTAGGATCATCCTAGCTATTGGGATAACCAAACTTTGGCTACCAATCTTAACCAATTTGTGTGAATATATAAAAATTTCTCTCCTCCATGATTCTACGAAATTTACAACACTTCATAGAAAGGCAGATAGATATACATGCGCCTCTTTATACAGATAATGATAGTAATAAATTGTTTTCAGGAGATCAAATCCAACCAAACCAGACCTTTTTCATCAACCCTCAAAATCCACCACCATGGATGCAGAATCGACCAGCACCCGCTCCAGTCGTCTACGTCCAACAAGTACCAAACAACATGATACAATCAGTCCCACAAGCAATAGACCAAAACCAACTGTATCTCCAACAAAACTTTGCCAATTACCAAATTCGACCACACATGTTAACGCAGAACCCCCAGGAAATAAGGCCTGCCATGCAACTGGCAAACATTATGCCAAATATGGTCCAGAATGTCCAACAGAATATACAAACCAATGAAAGAAATATGAACCAAAATCAGAACACAGGACAGGTGCAAACAAATGCGCAGAATATGATTAGAAATCAAATAAGACAGATGCCTAACGCAAACAACCAACAAGTCGAGTTACAAAGACAAGTGTTCATGAACGTGAGGCCGCAAATGAACCAACAGATGAACATGGCTAGGCCCGTGATGTCTCTAAACCAATTCCAGAACATGCAAGCGATGGCCAACATGCAAAACGTACAAATACAGCAAACTAACGTTGGCCCAACATTCGTGCACAACGTTGGCCAACGTCCACTCCCACAAAATGTAAACGCTGTGCGACCACAAATGATAGCTAATAATGTAATGAACGTACAGCCCGTAGCTAAAGTTCGCGAATTACCTCCTCCAGAAACCAATAAAGTTGTTAACAACACTGTTGCGACATCCGTACCAACTGTGAGAAACTTTGCGCAGAATTATAATTGCAGATCTATTCAACCGAGAGCTCGATACGTCGATAATAATGCTAACACACCAAAAATACAAGCACAGCAGACTCCAGTAATAACTTCTCAACACATACCTGTTCAAACTGTACCAACTCAATATAATTCAGATAAAAATAACAGTCATCAAATAGTTACTAACATTGCCGCCAACACAACCTATTTAAATAACCCGAATATTAGTAGAAAAAGAAAGAGCGAATCTCCAGATGAAATACACAATAAAATAACCGTAAATCCATCTGGGACACCAATTTACAAAAATCTACAACAAGGTATTGTAATTACTAAACTATGTAACGAAATAGGTACCAATACGAGCCCAGTATATAAGCCAAGTAATAATACACCTATTTCTAATACACAAATAGCAGTTGCTGAAAATATAGAACAAATTAATCAGAATGTAAATAAAAATGTTACTGAAGCCAAACCTCTTATTACACCTGTACAAAACGAAAATGATAAACTTATAAGAAACACAGTGTTCACACAAGCACGTGGAAGAGTATTACAAGATAAAATAAGTGAAAGTTTACCACAAATTGTAGAAACGAAACCTCCTGAAATCGTTCAAAGTACCATTGAAAAGACTAACACAGAGCAGAAAGATACAGATGCCAAAATTACTGAAATACAGCATGAAAAGGTTTCTATGGTCACTGAAACAAAGCCTGAAATAGTCGAAGCTAAAAAGATTGATACGCCAGAAAAAAATAATGTTGAAAATGAAATAAAAATAGAAAACAAAACGAATATTATGGAACAAACCCTTGAAGTTAAACTTGACAATAATGAAGTGAAAGAACCAATAAGTGAAGTAAAAGATGAAAAAATAGAGACTAGTGATAAAATTGTATCAAAACACAATATATTAACACATGTAGTCGATGGATATGTTATTCAAGAATCAAATTTTGCTTTCCCTGTAAGTTAAAAAGTAATCTTATAAATTTTAAGGCCTCAAAATAATTTTTAAACCACTATTGCTAATACCAATGCTTGATCATAGCTTCCAGCTTTAACTCACTCAAAGTCATCTAGATAATTCAATAAAATGATATTTACTTCCGTATATAAATCTTCTAAAGATACATACAAGTAAAAAGCTTGAAATTTTTAGTAGGTACTAGGTGATATCAGAATTTTCTAACTGACTTCAGAAAATAAACGCCGAAACAAACTCAGAGAATCATGTTTTATGAATTATCTAAATATGTGAATACACGCACAATGTCTTCAAATAATCTTTTGAGGAAAGAGCATTAACAGCTTCGAGTTTAATACCATATCGGTCTAAACTAAGAATATAATTCATGATTATGATAACTTCCACAGTAGCTTCCATTTATTCAAGAACACTTGTAATATCGATGTTTATAATAAGCACATATTTTTATTTTACAGATCAGAAAACCACTGAAAGAAAAAACGCTACACGCAAATCCAAAAGCAGAATCAGAGGCAACAGATGCTTTGAAAGAATGTATGAAAGAAGAAATGAAAAACACAGGTGTAGATGTTCAATTACTCCCTTTCCATTATCTGCTTCTCAATTCTGACAAGAAGAAAGGAGAAGAGGAGGTTGAAGTTAAAAATACACATCCATTTTCTGACTTACCACATGCCGCTGTCAAATCTTGGACGGTAAGAATCTTTCACATAATTATATTAGTAGGAAGCTAAAAGTTCATGGCATTTATTATTCATAATTTATCTTATCTATACATTTTTAATCAAATTGACTAAGAACACTACACACTACAAATTTCGAAAACCAAATTGAAATTGGTAGAACTAGCGAAGGCTCGGTACGTTTTAGAGACTACTTAAACTCAAATTACTACGAATGGGAACGTCGCTAAATAAACCAGTGTCGCACATGGCTTGAATTTTAATAAGATATTCAATGGGTAATTCCGTTATTAGTTAAAACATTTCGGCAGGACAAAGATGTCTGTAGGTAACATTAGAACATAACTGGGTCTGCTTAGAGTTCCAAATATGAATTGATTCCATGGGAACTGCCGAATATGAAAATGTTATCTCCCCTGGTCTTAGCAGTTACAGGGTTGGATTGGATATCTATTAAATGTTGAATAACGGTACTTTTAATTTCCCTTTTACCTATATTTTTCTCACCCCCACAGGTGGAAGACCTATCAAGTTATCTGCTAAAATTCGACTGGAAAGACACAGCGTCAGTCTTCCAAGACCACGAAATAGATGGGGAGTCCTTATTCCTAGTCTCGAAGACGCAACTTGTAAACATTGGAGTATCAGAGGAGAACGCTGATGTTATTTGTGAATTTGTTAAGAGCTGATCATCGGAAGTAAGGAGAAGACCGAGTTTCTTGAACTATGCCGAGGTAGAAGTATCTACCGTTAACAAGCCATCATCCTGTGATAATCGGTCCTCCAGCAATAGGTTAGATAATAGTCAGTTAAACAATATTCGATTATATAATAATCGATATCACAATGTTCGATCCTACCATAAATGGTTTTCAAATTACAATTACAATCGCTTAGCCGGTAATCAATCCTGCATTAAGCGTTTTATGAAACAAAATGTGCTTTTAACTCATAACAAAATCCAGCCATGTTTTACTCAAATAAATACTGGTAAACTACAAAGAACAGTTAATGATATTATAAACTTTAAAGATATAACTGATGCAGGTCTAAGTATCACTGAAACTAGTATCAAAACTATCGCGAATTACCAACCAAGATCTCATTACACCCGTAAAAGAAAAATATGGAAATACAATGGCATCGATAAAAATAATGCAATACAAGAAACACAAGAGAAAATTATCACAGTTCAACCAAAAACAAGTGAAATTCTTGGTGAGACTTCGAAGAAACCAGTTATTGGACATAACAATCATAAAACGATTGAATATGAAAACGAAATACAAAATGATGATGAAATTACACTTATCAATGACGAAAGTAATATTAGTGGAAACAGTGATGGTAGTAACAAAATACCAGAGGCAAATAATAGAATTGTTTACATAAAAGCAAATAAAAGGAGAAGACCGAGTTTCTTGAACTATGCCGAGGTAGAAGCATCTACCGTTACTAAGCCATCATCCTGTGATAATCGGTCTTCCAGTAATAGGTTAGATAATAGTCAGTTAAATAATAATCGATATCACAATGTTCGATCCTACCATAATTGGTTCTCAAATTACAATTACAATCGCTTAGCCGGTAATCAATCCTGCATTAAGCTATTTATGAAAGAAAATGTGCTTTTAACTCATAACAAAATCCAGTCATGTTTTACTCAAATAAATACTGGTAAACTACAAAGAACAGTTAATGATATTATAAACTTTAAAGATATAACTGAAGCAAGTCTAAGTATCACTAGGACTAGTATCAAAACAATCGCGAATTACCAACCAAGTTCTCATTATACCCGTAAAAGAAAAATATGGAAATACAATGGCATCAATAAACTTATTGCAAAACAAGAAACACAAGAGAAAATTATCACAGTTCAACCAAAAACAAGTGAAAATCTTGGTGAGACTTCGAAGAAACCAGTTATTGGACATAACAATCATAAAGCTATTGAAAATAGCAAGGAAATAATGATGAATGAAGAAGAAAATGATGATGGAATTACACTTATCAATGACGAAAGTAATATTAGTCGAAACAGTGATGGTAGTAACAAAATACCAGAGACAAATAATAGGATTGTTTACATAAAAGCAAATAATGTGAAAATTCTAATCGTAGAAAAAACTGTACCTGAAAGTGAGACTAAATCTAAAACTATAAAAAATACTAACATATTAACAGAAAAGGCTAGAATAATGATTGATGGGCAAACAGATATAGTTGAAAACGAACCGTATTATTTCGAAAATATACACGTTGATAAAAAAATCGACGCTCTAAAAGGTAAAAGCGATGTTAATACAGAGAAAGATAAAGGTTTAGGAGAAAATAGCAAAATTGCTTGGAAACGAGAAAACCAATTCATATTAACCCATGTTGTAGCTGGATATGTCATTCAAGAATCAAATTTCGCTTTTCCAGTGAGTAATTATTAATTAATATAAAACTTAATTATTATGAAACTTAACTTAGTGGTCCTGAACGCGACTGTTACGCTAGTAGCCCTGGGTTCAAATCCCAGGTCGAGCTAATTGTTATTGGGTTATTTGAAATTCTCAGTAGCAACTCGGAGTTTGGAATTTGTGCCCGGTTAATGGCAATAGGCTCGCCCCCTATTACATAGGACCTAAACATACCGGCGAACTGTGGGTGCCATGTACATTGTGCGCTTCTGCCTAAACCTTGGAGGAATACATGCGTGATGGTATACCTATACGGTGATGATCGTATTTTAAAATTAAGTCCTTCGCCGCGTCTTACTGTCTGTCTGTTCGTGATAAACTCCAAAACTGCTGATCAGATTCTTGCGAGCAAAAGCAAATGTGTAAACTATGACAGCATTTCAAATAAACATTTTTGTTACAGATTCATCAACCAGTGAGAAGAAAAAATCTACCAGGGAGCTGCGATACAGGCAACACTGAGAGATATCGTAGTAGTTCGGCACACTTTATTATTAAATAGAGGTACCTACCTATTTAGCAGGAACTGGTGAATCGTATTCGTTATCAATCAGACATCCAGATATTCAAAAACTTACAATCAATCAACTCATAAAGTAAATATGATAAATAGTATTTTCTTCATATACAAATTTGGATCTCCAAAAAGGCTAGTTTAAGTAGTTGACATAATTGGTAATGTCAATCAATATAATATAAGTCGTTTTGATTGGTTGTCGTAGGAAAAGTCGGTGCTGACATCTGTGTTAGTTTTCCATTTCTCTATTGTAAATATTTGGCAACTAATGGCGCCACTTACGATAAGTTTAATTTTGGTATGATTTTCGCTCCATGTCAAGAATGTTATATTATTAACATTAGCTTTCTTGGTTCATGTCCAATAACTGAAACCTTTTGACATTACTGCTTAGGTCAAAAATAACATATTTGATTGATACATTGGAAGGAAGAGAAAGTGCTGCCATCTGATTTAGCTTTCTAGCGGGAAGCTAAATCAGATGGCAGCACTTTCTCTTTCCTTCCTGGAAAAAAATGGCAACATTCAGAAATTCCTGTAGTTTCCTATTTAGTCTTCGACAGAGTAATAATGTATGTATGCATAAATGTAGTACGCGCACCCCATAGCAATTTCTAATAGTCTAAATAATTGGTATGTTTTAAGAAACGTCATTTTATCTCCCTGTACTGTAGAACCTTGCTGTAAATAGTTATTGAATTAATGAGTCTTATTGAATAATATCAAGCTAACGGTAATTAGGATGTAATTTCTGGGTCATTCAATGGACAATTCTATTGTAAATATTTGGGACACTAATTCCCGTTCCTACCTATCTTGTCTGTATCTTGATATGTTTATAAAACAAGTCCGGTTAAACAGTTTTTTTGCTTTCCCTGAAAAGTTGGCAAATTTGACTTATGGTATTGTTATCTAAGCGACGAAATAGAACTAAGATGGTAACACAAGTTTGTGTTGTAAATTATCGACTGAAATATTGGCACTTCATTATCACAGTAATCTTGAAGTATTGATGACTGCTACACTTTGTGCGCTTTGCAAGACTACCGATAAGGGCGTCGTCAAATAGCGCCAATAAATAAATAAAACAATTACTAATTTTTTTTATTTAAATTGTAATAAATAAAATAATTGTATAAATAGATTAGTTTTAATTAAATTGACTGCAATTTTATATGAATGTATGTTTTAAAAATTATGTTTTGTTACTATTTTTTTATGATCAACGCGATTAAATCGCATGAATGTTTTCTTCGTTAAATACGAATAATTGTATATTAAGTACTATGTCAAGTCTTTTATTTATATTTTATTACTTATTTTAATTCAGGGTCTTTTGTAAAACCAATTTTTGGCGAGAAATGTATATAAGTCCTAAGTGACAAATAATGGCAATTTGAGAATGGTTAGAATATTGTATCGACTTTCTAATAGGCCCATAAAATTATATTTTTTTACTGTGTGTAAATATTATATTTAACGAAAAAATTAAACCATCTATAAATATAATTTCAAAACTTTTATTTTAAACACTGTTACAAAATATTATTTTTAACCGAAGTGGTTATTTCTAATATTACAAGTATACCTTGATGTTACATTTCCTCATAAAGACGACATTCATAATCCTTTAGTCCTTGTAACAATAACAATAAGATAAAACGAAATTGCTAAACACATTTTCTAAGCCATTTCCAAATGGACACTATTACAAATAAACAAAACTACAAAAAAATAAACATAAAAAATCGACTAATTATACTACCAATTGAAAAATAGTCGATTATCGAAGCACAGCACTAATTTCTCCTGGTCGTCTTCCCCATAAAATTTACAACTTGAGCAAATGGCGCGAATTTACCGCGTCTAGTACGTTTTTTTAGACCTAACTCTTGCAACACATCGTCGGATTCTACTACAGACGAATCCATATTTTTCGACGCGATATCTTCGGAATAATCTTCGCTGTCATTTTTCTCCGTATCAGAGGCTTCTCTAAATTTCCTATTATATTCTATTTTACTTCTACCTAAACTCGGATCTCGTCGTTTCATTGATTCTGGGGAGTTGAATTTCGGGTGTTCCGGTGGCTGGCACATAAGAGTGTCGTAGAAGTATCGGTCGGCACGTCCGTCGGCTTTCTGCCTCGGCTTTTGCTCTTCATCTGAACTTTCGTTCGAGGAGTGCAGTTGAGGGGAGCCTGGTGCAGATTTCTTAGAGATTCTTTGGCTGAAAGAAGTTAAGAAATTTGAATTTAAACAACGATCGAATGAAAAGCAACGGTTGACTAAGGGTCAATTGTAAGTAGGTACCTCGGTAGTCGCACGGAGCTTCTCTTAGAATAAAAAGTGTTATCTTATAATCCACCACGACGCTGGCTTGTAACAGGCAGACTACACATGCTGACAATATTTATTTATATTTTGAAAACTGTCAGAAAAACGTGAGTAGTTTGAAAATGTCTGAAAGCTCACCATCGTTTGGTGTCGCCGGCGATCATGGTCGGTCGAGGGGACTGCGGCAAGTAGGCTCCCGGAGCTCCTCCTGCTTCGTCTCCACCTATCGCCTGCCGAGTAAAATACATCATAAT
Source organism: Acronicta leporina (assembly GCA_947256265.1). Taxonomy (NCBI): domain Eukaryota; kingdom Metazoa; phylum Arthropoda; class Insecta; order Lepidoptera; family Noctuidae; genus Acronicta; species Acronicta leporina. Next base: position 6,231,034 of record OX366538.1, read on the forward strand.
TGATTTACTGGCCCATAGATTACCCCCCAGACCAAGATGGCTTTTTGAAAAACAAAAATCTTTAAAAACAATTATTTTTCCCCTAAAAGCGTTTGATCCTATTTTTTCCAGATGAAACGCATGAATAGTAACTAAGATAGAACACGCTCTTTAGGATATTGACTCACTCATATGTATGCGAGGGAACACAACAAACTGTCTGATGGCAGTCTTACATGTGAGACCCAGGCAACTGTTAACTCAGGCAGGCAAATGATTAAACGTGGTGGCGATACCTTATTCGAGAAATGGAAGTAGCAATGGGTGATCCTCTCGACGTCCGCCCACGCGACTATGTACCGCGCCATGGTCAGCGGTATCTTGGGCAGGAAGTTGGAGTGGAACTTGCCCTGACAGTAGATGGTGATCACGTCCGTGTCCTTGATCTCGAATATTATGCGAAATATTGTGCCTGCCAGAGAAATGAGCTTGTTGGACGAATTAAACATGTAGATTTGCAAAAAACAGCTATGGAGCAAATAGATTATCTATTAGAATTGAATGACAGAAATAAAATGTCCCATCATTAGATTTAATTTTTTTTAAAGAAAACGTAACAACTATCAGAAATTCGAAGCATTGAAAGGAATAACTATAGAAACTGACTGAGACGTTATTAAATTAGGAACCAACTAAAGGAAAAAAAATTGGACAAAAGGTAATTAATAAAAATATCAATAAATAAAGACGAAAGAGAGAAAGAGAAACATGTTGAATTGTTGATCGATAGACGTCTTAGCAGAGAAAATCTGAAGAAGAGATGGATGGAATATGTGAAGCATGATGTCTTGCAGCAAAGGACTATGAATGCTAAAACTAAAAGATGGATTGAAGTCATAATGGAGGAAACATTGAACGACAGACCTGGCACAAACATATTATAGTTGGTATCATAGTTGCCGCTACCGATCCAGATGCCGTTCTTTCGGGATAAGGAGATGATGTTGTCGCGGTGGAACCTCACATCAAAGTGCAGCACCACGTCACGTGGCTCCTCTCCCTCCTGTGCGCACAGGTTCACTGACATTCTAGAGACCGGAGAAGGAAATTGCATATTTGGAAATTATGAGGATTCTTCTTAGATCATATTTTTTCTACCTCACCCCTTTAAGCCGAAGCAATACCACCTATTAATTAATAGATTTTTTATTTTAACGTAAAATTAAATGAAATCTGCCTCGTTGGTGTAATGGTTCTAAGCGCGACTGCTACGTCTATAACTACGTCAAAGGTCCTCCGTGATTCTTCCATCTTTACCAAGTCACTTTGCTTCAAAATTCATGGATTCGGTGTAAAAACAAACAGATTTAACCAATCCTTATGGAGTCCCACAGGGTAGTATCCTCGGTCCACCCAACGTTATAAATTGTCACGTCATGAATAAATATTAATTATTAAGTACTTTGAGTAATAAGGAACGACAATTTATATTTGTAGCATATTGTAATCTATCGCCTCTAACGAATGATGCAAATGAGTGGATTAAGTTTCTACAGACCCAAACATTGCTTGTTTTGTTGCTATATTTGAGGATGTACCACTCACAAGCAAGATAGCTATGCTATGTTATGAACCTATTAGATACTTATAAGTTCGATAGCAGTATTTACTTCTAAAGCCTGCGGAAATCGTCCATTGGTCGTATGCCTCCCTCAAGAAGCGCTATTGCCATGAAAGCATAATTACAAATACTCATATCAACACAAACTACATCTTACTTGCGGGCATTCTCTTTAATTTTCCCACCGATTTCGATCCTATCACCAACTTTGAGGGTTCCAGGTATGTTCGCGGTGAAAACGGGCATTTTATCCAAATATTATTTATTTTATATCTATAGTTGTCTGCCCCAATGATCATTAAGTTAGGGCCAGATGTGTTTCTGGACATTTTGAACGAGGAATTTATACATTACACTATTTTGTATATTGTGAAAGTTTTTTGAAGGTTCACGCTATTTTTATGGTTATATATTGACGTATGCCAACGTGACGCACAATCTGGCTTCATTTAACTTCTTTCTTTTTATTTAGTTTTTATTGGCTTGCAGATTTTTTTGTTGAGTGTTTTGTCGACAGAGCTAATACTTTTGGAAACAGAACCACTTTATTAACCTTACCAAAAGAATGTCCTCCGTATAAGACTCCGTTCCATCGTTGTAAAAATATGACTTCTTTAATACTCAATATTACATACGTATATTGCGGCTTAAAAGATGATTTAGTGGCGAATTGAGAAGATATGCAGAAGATACCTAGAGTGACCAAATGAGGAGAACAATACGCTGATGGTTTAGGCATGTCTAAAGAATGAAGGGTGAATAACGAAGACGTAAGGTAACGAATGTTGGGTCTGGGTGTTTGTGTATGTGAGAATTTGTGTTTGTAAACGCACCCACGATACAGGAGAAAAACCTAGTGTGGGGCAACCATTTTTTTTTTATAAAAGAAAAAACGAAAAGAATGTGTAACTTTTAAGGAGGAGATAACTCCCGATAGTTCGTTGATGCTAAAACCTATTCAAGCCAGTGTTGTGGACTAAAATCATCTCTTCCTCTCTTTTTACCCACGCTCATTTATCCATTATTGGAAAATTATTCTGATTTATTATTGACCTAGGAAACTGAGCATTCCTTCCATATTGACGCGTTTTATAACGTTTTTAATCGTAGGTATGGTATCTATAACTATAAAACAATTTATAAAAGTTCATGGTTTGATTCCCAGGTCGAGCAGTGTTATTGGGTTTTTCTATGAAATTGCCAGTAAGCGGCTCAGTTTGTAATTTGTGCCAGGGTATTTGGATATACAGTGTATTCGGTCATGGACTAACGATATTCTAAATACTTATATAACAACTATTTTAATACACAAATAAACTATAAGTACACTTGGGCCAGATACACAGTGTTGTATTGTAGAATAGCTCAATATCTTTCGATCTAGTAAAAAAAGATACTAATGTTTTGTAATGTAGACGGTAGACAGTGTTGTTGCCCTTCGAATACCTAAGCCTATTTTTAACTCAATAAGACCAAAACTTTGAGAGATACCTATGTTTTTTTTTACGTACAGGAAGTTATTAACAAAATAGCTACCACATAGCGGGGAAGAGGATTAGGCCCAAGTGTCCAGTGTCCGGTGTATTTGTGTATTAAAATAGTTGTTATTCAGTATTTAAAATATCGCTAGTCCATGTCCGGACACACTGTATAGTCAAAGGTTAATTGCAATAGAGCTAGCCCCCTATTACATGACACCTAAATATATCGGCGAATTTGTGTTTGTAAAAGCACCCACGAAACAGGAGAACGTTTGTGGAGTAACGATTTAAAAAAAGAATTGGCACAAATACTCAAAAAAATATATTATGTGCAAAATATTTAAATTGCATATCTAATTACCCTATAAATAATTAATAACAGCTGATGAACCCTGAAGATTAACCGGGAAGGGACCAATAAACATAGATTATTTTAATCTGACAACACATTTTCTTTCTGACAACTTTGACTTTGACAATGTCAAGTTGACATATTTTGTTTGTGAACTTTCCGATTTTCTGAGCTGAAATTCTGACCGCATCCGAAGGTAGATAACCTATTTTTTAATTTTCTCTTTAAATTTCTTTTAAATATTAGTTAGTTAAGTTTTTGTGTGATTATTAAATAAAAACTATTTATTTACTATCTAAGTGGTATTTCCGGTGAGTTTAACACATAAATCATGTGCTTTTAGCGGTATGCACGATGCACATTCTTATCTAAAAATTGCAACCATTATATACAACAATAGTGTTTGTTTATCCTCCTATCTTACGTGTAGCGATGTTCAATTGTCTCGCTGTGATAATATATTGTTATAGATTAAAAGAAAAACTACTTTTTTAATCAGTAAATGTTTACAGAAACATTCACGTAAACTAAATGAAACAGTTTTAAAATTACCGATATCATATGGTTTATCACGCCGATGACCTGTAAAATACTATTTAGTTGCGCTATAATTGATAATCTCGAGGTTGCAATCAAGTTTTAATTAGAATTTCATAACAAAAGGGAAACCTATTTATATTGACTAATAAGTATTCAATTGCATCAACATTAAATAAATGATGTCATACAAATAAAGTACTTTATGTAAATAAATGATACAAGTTTATTTGAGTGTGTGTTCATTACAACTGCTATATTTGTGGCTTTGTTTTAGTTACCATAGATATTTACTATCATTAGTCTTGGTCCTGGTCTCTTGTGATTCTTGATCCTGGTTTCAGCCAAGATATTGTTCTATCCTTAGTCTCGGTCCTGGTTTCAGCCAAGATATTGTTCTATCCTTATTCATGGTCCTGGTCTCAGCCAAGATATTGTTCTATCCTTAGTCTTGGTCCTGGTCTCGATCAACATATTGTTTTAGCCTTAGTCTTGGTCCCAGTCTCGGCCAACATAAAAAAATGTGGACTTTATATATATTTTAATAAATAATTGAACACATTCTGAGATACAGTTTGAGAGATCATATCATATCTGATAATATTTTACAAGTGCTACTACTTGTTAATCCTAACAGACACCTGATTTTCAGGTGCTATTAACAAAATGGTAGTGTCAGAAGAGCAACCCGCTGCACTTGAAGGTGACGCGGCATCCAGCAAAAAGGCCGCCAAGAAAGCGGCCAAGGCTGCTGAGAAACAGCAGAAGAAAGCTGAACATAAGGTATGACGTCAGGATGGATGAGTTTGTAGAGGCTGACCGCACCGAGGGTACCACAACCAAACTGGACATTATCAAAAATGGTCAGGTTAAAAGCACCCTAAACCGACGATCTTGCATGAGGAGTTTAATGAACGAAAAGCAAAAGTGGTGTGCCAGGATCGTAGCAAATGGAAATCTTGTCTCTCAATCTCTGCCTACCCTAATGGGAGACAGACATGATAATATGTATGTATGTGTTTCAGTCAACGAGAATATGGTGCTAAAAAACAACATTCCCCAAAAAGGGATAGGCAGAGATAGATAATTAACTAATCCTACTAATATTATATATGCGAATGTTTGTGAGGATGGAAGGATGTATGTTTGCTACTCTTTCACGCCAGAACGGCTGAACGGATCTGGATAAAATTTGGCACAGAGTTAGATTATAGTCTGGAATAACACATGGGCTACTCTCTATCTTGGTCTGAACTAATTCTGAATCCCATGCATGAATTGTGGGCAGAAGCTGATAATTTTATATACATGTGAATTAAAGTTAGATATGGCCTTTGATTTGGCTGTCCAACGGTCATATCACTTAGCTATCAATGCACATATTTCCTCATCAATGCACATTTTGCGGAGTTCACTAATTCACACAGTATTTTGTTAGGCTGCTTCAGGACAACCTCAAGGCGATGCCCCGGAGCCAGACGTGTCTGTCGGCCGCTACGGAGTCCTGAAGATGATCCAGTCGTCAGGAGAGAACCGGGACAGAACCTACATGGACGTCAAGGATCTGACTGTCAAGTCGAATGGACAGAATGTGTGGGTGAGAGGTGAGTTACAACGTCATCATATCACTATTCTCCTAACAATCAACCCATCTATATCTATCATCATATCAGCCTATTGCCGTACACTGCTGAACGTAGGCCTCCCCCAAAGAGCGCCAACCATCCCGATCTTGGGCAGCTCGCATCCATCCGCTGCCAGCCACCTTCTTCAAATCGTCGGTCCATCGTGTCGCAGGGCGTCCCACACTGCGCTTGCCTAAACGCGGTCTCCACTCTAGCACTTGTCTGCTCCATCGATCGTCTGTCCGTCTGCAGACATGACCGGCCCACTTCCACTTCAGCGTACTTATTCTTCGCGCAATGTCGGCAATGCCGGCGTCTATATCTATACTAATATATAAAGCTGGAGAGTTTGTTTGTTTGTTTGAACACTCTAAACTCAGGAACAACTGGTCCGATTTGAAAAATTCTTTCAGTGTTAGATAGCTTATTTATTGAGGAAGGCTATAGGCTATATATCATCACGCTAAGACTAAGTAACTATTCCACGCGGACTAAGTCGCGGGTGGAAGCTAGTTGATCATAAATTTCGATTGGGCCTGATCGACCGGAGTGATACGGCCTCACAAACCGGCGCGAAACACCGCTTGCGTTGTTTCGCCGAGTGAGTGTGGATACCGGAAAGCTAAACCCTTCTATAAGGCCCGCAACGCACTTGTGACTCCTCTGGTGTTGTCCATAGGCGGCGATAATCGCTTACCATCAGGTGATCCGTTTGCTCGTTTGCCCCCCTATGCCATAAAAAAACAATTAAACCCTTGGATTCCAGGGTTATACCATTGTTTCAAAGTCTTGTCCATGATAATACTTGAAGCTGTACAGTTGCTAATCAAAAATCAGCCCTATTCCGAGGGAATATGGGTCTTCCAAAGCGCAGACTGTTACGAATGCCGTAGTCATTTTTTGTGTAAGTATGTAGCAACAACGTCGTACATAATTGTACATACTTACTTAGATAAGTCAATGTTTACAGAATGATCGCTTTGCTTTAAGTGATTACCGCCATAGACTAGAGCAGTCACAAGTGGGTTGCCGGCCTTTAAAAGTGTTTGGGCTTCGGCCTCCTCGGTATCCTGGTGTCCTCACTCACTCGGCCAAACACAACGCAAGCATTGTTTCACGCCAGTTTTCTGTGAGACCGTAGTATCACTCCGGTCGAGACGGCCCAGTCGTGCCGACGCATGGCTTCATCATAAAATTCAATAAAAAAATGTCGCACTCTTATTGAAAAAATAATAAAAAAACCTTGAGCAGTGAAATTTATTAGCATTGTTTAACGAAAATTATCTCAACAATTCTTTTACGCCGTTTTTTCATCTCCAGCTCGTCTCCAGACGTCGCGAGCTAAAGGGAAGCAGTGCTTCGCTGTGCTTCGGCAGAGTAGCAGCACGGTGCAGTTACTCATCAGCGTGAGCGAGGAGCGAGCAGTCAGCAAGCAGATGGTCAAGTTTACTGGCAAGTATGTATCTACAGTTGATATTAGTGTAGGTAACTCTAACTCAAGTTCTCAAGGGTGGATAGTGAAACGCTAATTGACAAACTTAACTTTTTTTTGTTAACTAAATTTTTTTGTTAACTTAATTTTTTTTTTTTGAAATGGCAATACCTGTTGGTTCAGGCAACAGCGTACTGGAGGAGGAGGCACCAAATGCCTCCAGCCAGGAGCAACTTATAAACTAAGCAACAACAGCTAAGGGCGTCCCCTAACGGGACTCGGACCTCAGCTCAGGGCGTTGCTGGGGGGACAGCTAGGGACCGCTGGATCTGGTTTTAGACTGCTAACATAACATACCATCACGCCTGTATTCCCCGAAGGGTTAGGCAGAGGAGTACTAAGGTACAGTCACGAGCATCAATATGTATACACTTACCAAAATTCGAAAGCGTTTTTTTATGAAATTACGATTGCAAACTTTGAGATAATAACAATATCATTAAGGTATTGGTTCGAAAATACTATGTTCATAACATCATAAAATTTCAATTAATACATTAAGAGAAAATCGCTTTTGAAATTTGCCAAGTGTATACATGAGCCTATCGCCACAAATTCCAAACTCCGAGCTCCTACTGAGAATTTCATAGATCTCAATAACACTGCTCGACCTGGGAATCGAACCCAGGACCTCTAGCGTAGCTGTCGCGCTCAGGACCACTTGGCTAATGTTGTCTGTAAGAGATCGCTTTTAGTATAAGACCGCCCATTGTACCTTATTCTGTAATTATAAATATAATCCCTACTAATATTATAAATGCGAAAGTAACTCTGTCTGTCTGTCTGTCTGTTACGCTTTCCCGGTTAAACCTCTCAACCGATTTTAATGAAATTTGGCACAGACAATCTTTAGACCCTGAGAAAGGACATAGGCTACCTATCATCACGCTACGCGGACGAAGTCGCGGGCAGAAGCTAGTAAAGGATATTCTATTCTAATGACTGCCTCATTAGCCAAGTAGTCCTGAGCGCGGCTGCTACGCTAGTGGTCCTGGGTTCGATCCCCAGGTCGAGCAAAGTATTATTGGGTTTTTCTATGAAATTCCCAGTAGCAGTTCGGAGTTTTTGTGCCCGGTTATATACAATAGGCTCGCCCCCTATTACATGGAACCTAAACATACCGGCGAACTGTGGGTGTACCTTAGTACACCTCTGCCTAACCCTTCGGGGAATACAGGAAAGAAAAGAGAAAGAAAGAAAGAAAGAAAAATGATTTATTCAGCACAATTTTACCTTAAATACTATCTATAATTACCTAAACTATAATATAAATTGCGCTGAAATGGCGCTGGTTCAGCATAAGCCAGACGGAGTGCCTGGCGCTGGTTTTCAACCAGACCTATAATGACGAACGGATGGTAAACCAGTTTACAAAAAATAAAAAATAAATATATGTGATATTACATAACAAAAAATACCATAGGTAACACTCATTCGTACAATTGTTTATTTAAAAATGTATATATTATCTATCTAAACATAATGAACTAGTATTATAATAAATAAAATAAAATTAATATGAAAATAGGCACATAGCGTGTGTGTGTGGTTATGTTGTGTGCAATGTGATGTACTTAGTGTGCGTGGCCGTGCGGTGGCTATTGTATTGGGTTCTCGGAAGTTGAGATTATGGCGACGGCGAGGCGCGACGCGACGGAGGAATAAAATAATGCCGTATGCCCATAGCGTGATGGTATGTTATGTTCTATTCTAATGAGGCAGTTAGACTAATGTTGAAGTTAATTCTTTCACAGCATAACAAAGGAGTCTATAATAGACGTGTTTGCGACTGTGGTGAAGACAGCCACGCCTATAGAGTCGTGCACGGTGCGAGATGTGGAGCTGGTCGCCAGCGAGCTGTGGCTGGTGTCTGCTGCCAGGTCACAGCTGCCACTGCAGATCGAAGACGCTGCCAGGCCAGAGAAGAACGATGTGAGTGCACTACGAAAATCCAAAAATAACATACCATAACATAAATTGAGCAGACATTCATAGTACCAACACGCCTGTATTCCCCAAAGGGTTAGGCAGAGGCGTACTAATGTACAATCGACAAACTTGGCGGTGATCCACCCTTAAGGCTAAAATCGCTTGCACCGAGCGCGCGGCCGTGCTGTGCGTTATCACCCCTTCCTCTCACCCCGCCGATATCCCATTAAGCTTTTTGCGCGTTTTTAAGTTATCAATCATAGAATATGGTACAATGGGTTGACTTATCGCTAAAAGCGATCGCGTTACTTGATTCTTAATAGGATTAGAATTGGATTCCAAAAATAAATTGTTAAATAACCAAGAGTGATGATTTCTTCTTTGTATGGATCCCTATACATCTGAGAGGCCAAGTTATATCTCAAGATCCGTTCAATTAATTGAGATAAGAAGTTCACCAGTTTTTAAGTTGGAGCATATACTTTCTAACAGTGATAACAAAATTAAAATCTATTCAGTAGTTTTTGCGTCAACCCTTCACAAACAGACAAGAATTTTAAAATACACATTTTTGGGTTGGGAGTCGTTTATATACCCTAACCCACATGTTTTTTACAACATCTTCTATGTACAGACACAGGTATTTTACAGTTTTATTATAGTAGAGATTAAAGTGGTTTTATTTCAGTAATTGACTATATTTTATCCGTCCATAGGACCCCGAAGCCCTAAGGATCCGTGTGAACCAAGACACCAGGTTAGACAACCGTGTACTGGATCTACGAACCCCCGCCAACCAGGCCATCTTCAGGCTGGAGGCGGGAGTCTGCCGCCTCTTCAGAGATATACTCACTAAGAAAGGTATAACAGTTTTTTATTTGGGAAAGGGGAGCAAACGAGCAGACCGCACCTGATGGTAAGCGATATCCGCCGCCCATGGACACCCAAGAGGAGTCAAAAGTGCGTTGCCCGCCTTTTAAAAGGGTTTGGGCCTCCGGTAACCTCACTCACTCGGCGAAACACAACGCAAGCGTTGCTTCACGCTGGTTTTCTGTGAGGCCGTGGTATCACTCCGGTCGAGCCGGCCCATTCGTGCTGAAGCATGGCTTTCCCACGTGAATCTGGTAGTAAGTGCAATCTGGTGGTAAGTTGTCATCGTCGCCCATAGAAAAACACCGGAGGAGTTGTTGATGTGTTCCCGAGCCATAAGAGCCCCTACGGACTGCAGACTGCCAGAGCCGCAGCACCCGAGGGAGAACTGACTCTTACGCGCAAAAGTCGAAGACCAAGATGCTTTACGACAGACTCCAACGTGAGGGTAGTCGCCAGCCATTCAGAACCTAGAGCTCCTACAACCTAGCAAGTCAGATATTTTCTTGGCTCTAATGAGATGCCTATCTAAGTGGCAGTGAGAAATGGAATTTTACCCTCTTAGTGAGAAACAGCAAATGTCGGAACACACATTATAGTGCTTTACGACAGACTCCAACGTGAGGGTAGTCGCCAGCCATTCAGAACCTAGAGCTCCTACCACAAAGCAATTCAGATATTTTCTTGGCTCTAATGAGATGCCTATCTAAGTGGCAGTAAGAAATGGTATTCTACCCTCTTAGTGAGAAACAGCAAATGTCGGAACACACATTATAGTGCTTTACGACAGACTCCAACGTGAGGGTAGTCGCCAGCCATTCAGAACCTAGAGCTCCTACAACCTAGCAAGTCAGATATTTTCTCGGCTCTAATGAGATGCCTATCTAAGTGGCAGTGAGAAATGTTTCTACCCTCTTAGTCAGAAACAGTGTGATAAGGGAACGGTGTGGTGTGAAAGGTGTAGTAACAAAGATTGAGAAAGGTATGTTAAGGTGGTTTGGCATGTAGAGAGGATGGATGAACGGAGATTGACGAAACGAGTATACATGATGTGTATGGATGGAAGAGTTGGAAGAGGCCCGACCTCGACGAACGTACCACAACCAAGTTGCGGCCGTTCTCAATAATGGTCAGGTTAAGAGCACCCTAAACCGACGATCATGCATGAGGAGGTTAATGAACGTAGATGAAGCGAAAGTAGTATGCCAGGATCGTAGCAAGTGGAAATCTATAGTCTCTGCCTACCCCAATGAGAGACAGGAGTGAAAATATGTATGTATGTCCGCTCCTACTACATGGGACCTTAATATACTAGCAAACTGTCGGTGTACATTAGTACCCCTCTGCTTAACTCGTCGGGTAATACTGACGTGATGGTATGAAATGTTACATCTATACTAATATACAAAACTGAAGAGTTTGTTTGTTTGCTTGAACGCGCTAATCTCAGGAACTACTGGTCCGATTTGAAAAATTCTTTCAGTGTTAGATAGCCCATTTATTGAGGAAGGCTATAGGCTATATATCATCACGCTACGCGGACGAAGTCGCGGGCAGAAGCTAGTACTAATATATAAAGCTGAAGAGTTTGTTTGTTTGTATATATATCATCACGCTACGCGGACGAAGTCGCGGGCAGAAGCTAGTCACTAATAACCACAAATTAATCACCAGGTTTTGTCGAGATTCACACGCCGAAAATAATCTCGGCGGCATCTGAAGGCGGTGCCAACGTGTTCACCGTGTCTTACTTCAAGTCTTCTGCCTATCTAGCGCAAAGCCCGCAGCTGTACAAGCAGATGGCGATCGCTGCCGACTTCGACAAGGTGTGGTGATTATGAAATTATTGGTGATTGCATTGATTTTGATTAAATTAAGTACGTGTGCGTTCGGAAATATGGCGGATGTTTTTATTCGGGAATTGCAATGAGTGGTGATTTAGAAATTATTGGTGATCAAACTAATTTTGATATATTCAGGTTCGTATTGCTATAGGGAGATTGTAGGAGTGAGTAGTTGAAGATTACAATGTCTGGTAGTTATGTATTGTTTGCACAAATTATGTTAAAATTAGATCTTTATGACATATTGAAATAAAACAACTTTACGGATCATATCGCGTCATATTAGCATCAAATACAATACCAATCCCGACGTTCCGTTTGTATTTGATGCTAATATGACGCGATATGATCCGTAAAGTTGTTTTATTTCAATATGTCTGATATTCGCGTAAGCTTCAGAAATCAATAGATCTTTATGACTTAGAATGAGCTTATGTTTTTAGTTAGAATCGAAAAGCAATGAGTGGTGATCATGAATTTATTGGTGATTGAGCTAATTTTGATGAAATTAGGTCTAAGGCCTATGGATATTTTAAATTTCGCGCTAATAATCACTAATCATCACTATAGGTATTCACAGTGGGCGCAGTGTTTCGGGCTGAAGACTCCAACACCCATCGGCACCTCACGGAGTTCGTGGGGCTGGATCTGGAGATGTCCTTCAAGCACCACTACCACGAAGTCCTGTTCACCATCGCCGGGACCCTTACAGACATGTTCAGAGGTCTCAGGGACGAGTCAGTAGTTTTATACTTTTAATTTTTTTTTTACCAATAAGATCGCAAACAAGTATACGGCCCGCCTGATGGTAAGCGGTTACCGTGGCCTATGGACGCTTGCAACACCAGAGGTATTACTTGCTGCCGAGCCTGAAAAAAAGATTTTCACAACCTTTTTTTTATTTTTAAATATTTTCACAACCTTTTTTTTATTTTTAATAAAAATTTGGTTTTTTTATTTGTATAGTGAAATTAACTGGTTCATTAGCCTTACTAGGACTACTGTCTTGAGCGTGACTGCTACGCTTGAAGTCCTGGGTTCGATTCCCAGGTCGAGCAAAGTGTTATTGGGTTTTTCTATGAAATTTCCAGTAACAGCTAGGAGTTAGGAATTTGTGCCCGGTTAATGGCAATAGGCTCGCCCCTCATTACTTGGGACCTAAACATACCGGCGAACTGTGGGTGTACATTAGTACGCCTCTGGTAACCCTTCAGGGAAAACAGGCGTGATGGTATGTTTATTTATAGTGACATTCACCAATAAGAATATACAATAAAATTCACTAATATCTTATCTTTTCTACTATTATACAATTGTAAAAAAGCTGTGTCTGTACATTGAAGATATTAAAAAAAAACACGTGGATTATGGTATATAAACGTCTCCAAATCCGAAAATGTGATTTTCAAAATTCTTTTCTGTTTGTCTGCTTGTTACGGGTTGGAGCAAAAACTGCTGAATAGATTTTAATTTTATTATCACTGTTAGAAAGTATATGCTCCAACTTAAAAACTGGTGAACTTCTTGTCTCAATTAATTAAATGAATCCTGAGATACAGCTTGACCTCCCTGATGTATGCCCATACAAAGAAGAGATCATCAATGTTTGTTTTCCATTTTTACTCCTGATATAGCTTCACGTGAGCGAAGCCGCGGGCAGAAGCTAGTAATTATAATAATCGTCAAGTCCAGTGATCCTCTAAAACACACTTGATCCTTAGACACCTTGTGTGTGTATGTGTGGACATCGATATATTTTGCCCATCCCTAGTTCAAATAACGTCGGAGAGCCATGCTTTGGCACGAATGGGCCGGCTCGACCGGAGTGATACCACGGCCTCACAGAAAACCGGCGTGAAACAACACTTCCGTTGTGTTGCGCCGAGTGAGTGAGGTTACCGGAGGCCCAAACCCTTTTAAAAAGCGGGCAACGCACTTGTGACTCCTCTGGTGTTGCGGGTGTCCATGGGCGGTAATCGCTTACCATCAGGTAATTCGTCTGCTCGTTTGCTCCCCTATCCTATATAAAAAAAATGATGTTTCTGTACAGATTCGCAGCGGAGATAGCGACAGTTGGTCAACAGTACCAGGTGGAACCGTTCAAGTTCTTGGACCCCCCGCTCAGGCTGGAGTTCCCTCAGGCCATACAGATGCTCAAGGAAGCAGGTAACACCACACCAGTACCCAAGACTCTATATGACTCAACACAACTATCTAAACATACAATTAACAACCTCATTAGTCTTCTGATGGTAAGCGTGACTGCTAGGACAGAAGTCCTGGGTTCGATTCCCAGGTCGAGCAAAGTGTTATTGGGTTTTTCTATGAAATTCCCAGTAGCAGCTCGGAGTTTGGAATTTGTGCCCGGTTAATGACAATAGGCTCGCCCCCTATTACATGGGACCTAAAACATGCCGGCAAACCGTGGGTGTACATTAGTACGCCTCTGCCTTATCCTTCGGGGAATACAAGCGTGATGGTATGTTATTTTGTTTACAGAAATTGTCATTTCATCACTACATAGTATAAAACAAAGTCGCTTCCCGCTGTCTGTCTGTCCCTATGTATGCTTAGATCTTTAAAACTACGCAACGGATTTTGATGCGGTTTTTCTTAATAGATAGAGTGATTCAAGAGGAAGGTTTTAACCTATTTAACATAACCCTACGACTCTTAGGAACAGGGCAGCGTGGGTGAAACCGCGGGCGTGTCGCTAGTTATCCAGTAAAAAATATTAAAAGCTTTTTCCTTACAGGAGTGACAGTCGGCGAAGAGGATGACTTATCCACTCCTGATGAGAAGCTGCTGGGTAGGCTGGTGAGAGCCAAGTATGATACCGACTTCTACATCCTGGACAAGTACCCACTTGCTGTGAGGCCCTTCTACACTATGCCTGACCCTAACAACCCCGTAAGTAGCTGCGTTGAGCTCCCTCTATTATGGTTGAGCTACACGATGACTGATGCATGCTTGCCGTCAGTTAGGACTGGTCTATTCAAAGCTGCTATGGTTCTTTCCTCAAAAGGCCATTTCAGACATTGCCCTGCATTGTCCCACTCACATTATTTGCATTATTTTATGTCTGGACTTTAAAAGAGACCATGATTCTCTGAGTTTATTTCGGTGTTTCTTCTCAGAGGTCGTCAGTTAGGAAATGCCGAAGCCATCTAGCTATAAAAAAAAAACAAACCTTTGACTTGTAAAAGTGTCTCTAAAGATCTACTTACAGAAAAAAAAAGTAACCAATATGACGTGTGACAACTTGCGAAAACGTATTCGTATCGAAATCGAGAATAATTCGCACCTTCGTTAAGACAAGGTCATAATTGCAGTAAAATAATAATAAATATTCTGGGACATTTTTACACAGCACCATCTAGTCCCAAACTAAGCAGAGCTTGTACTATGGGTACTAGACAATGGATATAATGCTTATATACTTTTTTTTGCTGTGTTTCATCGCTGGCTTTCGAGGCCACTGCACTTCGCGCGATGTCCCTCCACTTCTGGCGACTTTGAGCACTGCGAGCACATTGTACTGCAGTGGATTGCGTGGATTTGGTGATGACGTCAATCCAGCGAGTTGGGGATCGACCACGAGGTCTTCTGCCTTCTATGCGGCCTTGTACTACAAGTCGCTCTATCGAGTCTTCGTTTCTTGAGATATGCCCAAAGAACTTCATTATTCGTAGCTGAACAGTCGACGAAAGTTTTTCTTTTATGTGGAGCTCTTTGAGGATGGAGTTATTGGTGCGGAACGCTGTCCAGGGTAGTTTGAGCATGCGTCTCCAACACCACATCTCCAGTGCATCGATTTTCCGGCGATCTTGTAGCCTAAGCGACCAGACGAACACAAACACTTATATTCATCATTTATTTATTTATTTATTTATTTATTATAACTCTTAAACTATCATTACAGGTTTTGGAACCTAATTCGATAGCTAAGCCTACTTATATATTAACTATTTAAAAAACACTACTTATACTAACAATAAAAGAAACAATTAACATAAAATAAACAATAAACATAAAATTACATTACACTAATTGATATTTTCGTAACATATTATATATAAACTTACTTTTGCAAGTTCACTAAAGTAACACGAAAAAATGTCCAACCTATTCTGAATTTCGTTAACAGTACGAATTGCTCGAGTGAGAGGTGCTTTGGCCAGCAGGTTGGTCCTGGCAGTTGGCACAGCCAGTAGTGGCGGGCGCCGTATCATATAAATATTTGTGTCCTGTGGGAATCGAACCCACGACCTCAAGGTCAGCAGTCCGGTACTCGAACTACAAAACCAACAGAGGTCGTCAAACTGCAAATAATTGTCATAATTGCAGTAACTGCAAAACTGCAATTATGACCTTGTCATACCGAAGGTGCGAATTTGTGTGAGGAGGTAAATGATCCTGGCACACCACATTGGCTTCATCTACGTTCAGTTTTCGAAAGTGTTCGTGGGTGTGACCCTGCCTATAATATATTTTTTGCAGAAAGTATCGAATTCATACGACATGTTCATGCGAGGAGAGGAGATTCTCAGTGGAGCGCAGAGGATACACGATCCGGAGTTTTTGACGGAGAGAGCCAAGCACCATGGCATTGGTGAGTGATATTTAGGGAATGCAATCTCGACTAACTTCGAAGTCATGTGCGTATTAATAGTTAATTATCGCGCGCTTAAACGGTGAAGGAAAACATCTTGCGGAAACCTGCATGCCTGAGAAATTTTCTCGACGGCGTGTGAAGTCTGCCAACCCGCATTAGGCCAGCGTGGTGGACTATAGCCTAATCCCTCTCATTGTGAGAGGAGACCCGTGCCCAGCAGTGGGATATATAGAAAGAAAGAAAGAAATTTATTTGGCAACAGTTCGCTCAAGACACACAAAAACAGAGTATACAGAAAAATAAAAATAAAATAATCTACTAAAATATGTAATAAAAATGCACCTACTCACATATTATTGTGTGCCTCGCGGCTGCGCCAAATAGATTCAGTTCGTCATTGTGTCAAGCCACTAGAGCTTGACACTGATTTTCAACTGAACCTTTACGAGGTGTCACGGATGAAAATCAGTAATAAAATAATAATATCAGTAAATAGATAAATTGTGTAATAAAATTATAATAATAATTCATAAAATACAGCTAAAATAAATAATTATTATTGTTAACAGAATTAATTATGTACCATAAAAAAGTGTATGTAGATTACCGTCGCCTCACTGTGCCTAGCAATAGCCAAACCGGTTTCTAGCGAGGCGAAGAATCCAGCGATCTAACGGTAATTCTGGGACATTCTGGGACATTTTTTACACAGCACCATCTAGTCCCAAACTAAGCAGAGCTTGTACTATGGGTACTAGATAATGGATATAATACTTATATACTTTTTTTTGTAAATACATACTTATAATACATAAGAAACACCCAGACGGAACACAAACACTCATATTCATCACATAAATTTTTGTGTTCTGTAGGAATCGAACCCACAACCTCATGGTCAGCAGTCCGGTACTCGAACCACTAAACCACAGAGGTCGTCTCAATCAATCCATCAATAAAAATAATGAATTGAATGCGAACATTTCGCTGCACAATGCGCTATGGTGCAATTCAATATGGACAGTGTTTAAAGAATAAAATACACTTACATTGATTATGGCGTATAAATAGATAACATTTTATAGTATTTATATTTGTAGAAGCATACTGTCTGTCACCTAGTTTAGTGATTATAGCAATAAACAATGAAAAATATATTCTTTTTTCATTGTTTATTGCTATTTAATGGGTTGATTATGTTTATGTAATAAGTTACTTTATTCATAATATTTTCAGATATCACCAAGATAGCGGCCTATATCGAGTCCTTCAGATTAGGATGTCCACCTCATGCAGGTAAATATAAGATTACCATGTTTTTTGAAGTGAAAACTTCTTTAGCGGCGTTGTGCACTTTTTGGGATGGGTAAAAATGTTAAACTCGCGTCAGGACACGTGACCTGATCGAAAAACCCTAAGACGGTAGTAAAGTTAAAAATTTTTGATGTAATATAAATTGTCATGTTTGTGTACGATAGCGCAATAAATGAATATTGTATTTTACCACAAAAATTATAGTACTTTTATACTGATAATTAAAGCAATTCGTGCGAAATTATTCCCTAACATACCATAATACCATCACGCCTGTATTCCCCGAAGGGTTAGGCAGAGGCGTACTAATGTACACCCACAGTTCGCCGGTATGTTTAAGTCCCATGTAATAGGGGGCGAGCCTATTGCCATTAACCGGGCACAAATTCCAAACTCCGAGCTGCCACTGGGAATTTCATAGAAAAACCCAATAACACTTTGCTCGACCTGGGAATCGAACCCAGGACCTCTAGCGTAGCAGTCCCCTAACCATTCCAAAAAATATCAAAAATGCACAACGACAACGTTAATCTTCAAGTTTTCACTTCTGCCGGCACTCCCGGAGTGCAACCCGTTGTTTATTGTTTTCAGGCGGCGGCATCGGTATGGAGCGAGTAGTGATGCTGTACTTGGGTCTTGACAATATTCGCAAGACGTCCATGTTCCCCCGAGACCCGAAAAGAGTCACCCCGTAATGTGTAAATATATAATTTTATACTGACATCAGAGAAATAAATACAGTTGTTTACTTAACTTTGTCGTTTTTATACGACAGTTGCTGTGAATGCTTGTATCAGGTAAGTTTATTTGATAAAATAACATACCATCACGCCTGTATTCCCCGAAGGGTTTGGCTGAGGCGTACTTAATGTACATCCACAGTTCGCCGGTATGTTTAGGGGGCGAGCCTATTGCCATTAACCGGGCACAACTTCCAAAACTCTGAGCTGCTACTGGGAATTTCGAATAACACTGCTCGACCTGGGAATCGAACCCAAGACCTCTAGCGTAGCAGTCGCGCTCAGGACCACTTGGCTAAAGATAATTATTTTATACTAGAGGGTGGAGTAATCCCTATCTTTTTCACAATATTCTATGTATTAATCTGGAATAATGTAGAATTTAAATGGTGAAAGAATTTTTGAAATCGGCCCAGTCGTTTTTGCGTTTATTTGTTACATACTTACATACAAATCTTTCCTCTTTATAACATTAGTACAGAATGAAATATTTCGCCCCCCACTAATAATTCCTACTGTTTCGCAGTTACGTTTACTCTATATTTCAAAATAGATAAGGTCAATCTCATCCATCCAGATAATCCATTAAAATATCTTGTAAAATTACTTCTTTCTGATCAATAGATATTTATCTGTTACTGGCGGGTGGCCCATAGACATAAATTAAATAAAAAAACAGCTATCGAACCACACAAGAGCCATGTTCTTTTGGTCCATGTTTTGTTTCTGTGAAATCAGTCAGTCCATTCCCAATACAAAATACTTGTATATGTTAAAAACAATTTCCTTCATAATTTTATTGTCCGATGTCGAATTGGGTTTATTAAGTAACAGGTAAAACTTATTTGCCTAAATAAGTCAAACCTGAATATTGGAGGGGGTATTAATGAAATAAAAACCGTTTAAAAATTACGAATTTGAATTATATTTTATTACAAGATATAGCAAATTTCTAAGTTTCATTTATCACACTTCTCTCGCATAGCGATCACATTTTTACACATTCTCGTATCTTTGAAGACTGATGGAATACTGTCAGTTTTGCCTGACAATCCGCTTCAGTCCACAGTGAAATCACATTCAACATAATTATAACATGATTTGCAAACACCAATAAATCAAAATCACTTAAAAATTACTTAATAACTATACAATTCTGCGTTTAATTATTTATTTTATGATTTTTTATATTAAAATATTTGTTTATAAACATTGTGAAAAACTTTAAATAGGTATACTGCGTTACGTAAATTCTAAAAATTTTGTTTATTTCTCACACTAGCTTGAAACTATTCGGGAAAACCTGAAAATAAACATAATTATATTACGTATTTATTGATGGTTCAACAACAGCAGTAGATCTTAGCAATACTGCATAACCAGCCTTCAAATAAACTAGACACAATCAAAGCACCCAATTATCTAAAAAAAAATACTTAGTGCATTTTATCGATATAATATTACATAATTATTAGGCCATCGAACATCAAGGGTGAGAAATATATAATGCTTCAAAACAGTTTTTTTTCTCTGTAATTTTATACAATGTTCATAAACAAATATAAAGAAATTATTTCACGCATGCAATGGTCCATATCATTTTAAATAAGTTAGCCTCAATGATTATTCTATCGACATCGATAAATACCGATTTATCGACATATTATATCGAAATTTATCGAAACAACATCACAATAGCAACACACCATTTCGACAAAAAGTAACTTATTTCTGTATATTTAACTTATCCAATTTATTTAAAAATGAAATGCAATTTGTTTTTTTTTAAATAAAGTAGGTAGGTACCTTATGTAATTAAATATTTTTTTCACGAGTTTTTATAAATTTTTCACTTTTGTATTGGATACTAAATGATTTTTATGGCAAAACAATCTCTCGGATCACGTGTTCATTACGTTAGCGTGAAGACGTTACGATGAGATGAATAATCTAGGTATAGATTATTCAACATAATAAATATCATTTGTATCAAGAGGATTTATTGTGTAAAGCGATAATTTTGTAAAACATTTATTTACAAATACATATTGTTTTTATCTGATACAGAAGTATTTTTAAGTAGACAGTAACGCTTATTCACAATATTTTATAAGTACAAGTTTAGGAACTAAATACAGATAGGAGAAATTGTTTTTCGAATTATTTATTTTCATAAAACACTTGTTTTGACATCCTAACATGATTAAAATAATATTTATATTATACTAGTGACCCGCACGCAGGTTCGCCTGCATATTTTTTCCCGACTTTATCCTGTCTATTACAGCCTATAATCTTGATGTAAAGACAAGCCAATCACTTAATTTGATAAGATCTGATGAGTAGTTTTTCAGCTAGGATCGAACATCTGTGATACTGTTAAACTCAATACCCCTCCTTTTTCAAAGTCGGGTGAAAATAATCCGAATTGGCCAAACCATTCGCGAGTATAGATTCTTTAGCTAAAGTAGTCAAGTAAGAGTTATACCTTCAACCTTTATTAAGAATACGCTATGTATATTTTTTATGATATATTTACTTTGTTTTGGTGATATTGAATATATTTTTGTTTTTATATCTTCAAAGATATCATGTCATATCTGTTGGATCTGTCAAAACAAGTTATAAAAATGCAATTCATTCTCAGTTACAAACTCAGCTAGTTTATTGTAAATGTTTTGAAATTACAAAATCTACAGTTTGGAAGCTATAAGTTACAACCATACCATAATCTATACTAATATATAAAGCTGGAGAGTTTGTTTGTTTGCTTGATCGCGCTAATCTCAGGAACTACTGTTCCGATTTGAAAAAATCTTTCAGTGTCAGATAGCCCATTCATTGAGGAAGGCTATAGGCTATATTATCATCACGCTCAGACTAAGTAACTATTCCACGCGGACGAAGTCGCGGGTGGAAGCTAGTAAAATAATATACAGCACCATTTTTAGTTTATGCGAAACCTGAATACAGTTTGTTCAGTATAAGTAACTGAAACGATTCCAATATTGTTACACCATTTATTTTGTCCAAAAAATATTTAAAAAAGTTACAAGTGGGACTCCGAGCGATACTTTCCTCTATTAAATACGCGGACACTAGTCACGGCAGCTCATAGCAGCCCTAGGGTGGCATAACACGTGGTGAGCATGTTTTTGTATGGACATCCAGATAACTTTGTGATTTTCCGTGATACAGTTGAAAATTAGTTAATGACCTTGCGTGGCTTGCGTAGCTAAAAATGCATATTAGTAACTTGGGAATGAATTCACTATTATTGTTTGTGGCAGGCCAAAAGATATGGCACGACGATTTGGATACCCTTAATCGCGGTTGGGTCCAAATAGTGCAGATCGTGATAGATATGGAGACATAGCTGGAGGCCTTTGCCCAAGGACACACGAGACTAATCATTTTCATGTATGCATGTGAATTTTATAGGACCCCATATAAAAATGTAAGATATTTCCAAAATTTGAATGTTAATTTTAATATAGTATGAGTTGTAAGTTAATTGCATTCTGACAACTAATTAAAGCATGTATCATAGGAAGATTCAGTTTATAATCTAGTTTATTTACATTTCCATAGATAACCTCTGAAGTCGCGCTGTAGTAAATATTAAGATAAAAACGAGGATTGCTCGTTCACGTGCTATTTCATTCTATCATACTTCTATCTCGTTCGCTGAGGGCAGTTGGTGCCATAGTGTTGTAAAGTTCGCGCAAAATAACTTGACCCAAAACTAACGGAGAGGGGGAAAGTTTGCGCAGTGCATTTGCGTGCAAAATGTACTAAAAAACGACTACTGCGCATCCACCATTTTGGTTCAAGTTATTTTGCGGCAACAGTATTTGTGATTATTTTCCTTTTGATGTTTTTGTGACTACTCTGCGCGTGCGCTCGAAGAGGCTAACTTTAGAGGGCCACAGTAATACTATAAGTCTACAATAATTATGAGTCATAAAACTGATTTTATATATATGTACTTAATATCAACCGTATTCATTCTGTGTATGTATAATACCAGTTTTATTTGTAAATTACGAAGTATACAAAGCTGAAAATATATTCCGTCAAATTTAAGTTCAATCCATACAATTGCTTGCTACATAACCTAGTAGTTGCTTCTGTAAAATTGTATGCAGTCAATAACAAATGGTGGTGTCGTTGCAATCACAAATTTTAATCAGTACAAGTATTGCAGTATTTAACCAAAGTTATGCAGGCTAAGTTGGGCATGTATCTTGTATGTGGTAACACCCACATCTAGGGTTGCCAACTTATTTCTATCAATGATAGTACCTATTTTCAGAATAATCATAAGAAAATGATAGACAATTACAGAAAAAATAATAATGTAGTATTTTATGGAATGGGTGAGGAGCTTATTTATTTATTTTTTGTGTTGGAATAGAAAACCATATAGCTGAAATATAATACCATGTTATACTTATTATTGAATAATTGGCAACCCCACATCAGATAATCCATATCTTAGTATGAAGTACTTTTTCGAATTATTGTATTTCAAAACTAGATTTTTTTTCATAATAATTAAATAACAATTAATATTTTTTGAGCTTTACAGGTAAGTACATCACATATAATTTAAATTTACAAAGATGAAGAATTGTCTGTCATTGATAGTTTCTTGATATGATATCTTTTAATTACTGATGGCTACATTTTTTTTTATAAATACGCTTTTCTGTTGATGCCAATGTCAAACATTTGCAGAATTTTCGAAATGAAATGCTAGTCGTTACAGACAAAAATGTTTGGATCTTATTTATTTTATTTTACATATATTCAAGTTTAAAAACACTCAAGTTTTCATAGCTTTATCACAATTAATGTTATTTACATTATAAGTACATTCCAATGTATTCCTCCCTTAATGATAATTATTTGAATACGCGCGCTGATTCATATATCAGCGGCTGACTGTGAGCTTACGCGACTTCGCTGCAAATCAGCAGCTGAATAAACAAGGCTGTGAGGTTTTAGCCACAAGACTATCGGGCATTAATCAATTGATTAAGAAATTAATTGATTAATACCAACCACTCCTATAAATACAAGTAATACAACTGTGTCTCTTCAAATTTGTAGGCCAGTAGCTGCACAGTAGATAGGAAATGTTGCGATAACTTGCGCGGCCAAGCAAACAGAATATTGCATATTATCTCACTAATTATAGGTATTTAGGTCTTTATACTAAGTAATTGGTGCCATACTTTTACTTGTATTCCACGGAAGGTTAGGCAGAAGCACACAAATATAGTTCACCAGTATGGTAATTTTTTTTAATGTTTAAATTGGCTAATAAAGTTGAAATATGTAAGCATTTAAAGTTTTTGATGGAGATTGAGAGGGCTTTGTCCCTTTCCTGCAAAACAAGTGTTTGTATAGGATTTGTATGGGGCACTCATGCCTTGGTGTTACAATTTAAAAAATTTAAATCCTTATATATTTTTATTATATTTTTGTTGATTGTAAAATATACTCAGTTTACTAGCCTATTATTCCGATAGCCTTATTTTTAGAAGCACACTTATATTATCTGCAACGTCATAATGTTACAAACACTATTCAAAATAGTCTCAGCTGTTGATCCAGTATACTGTCGAACATAAGGGAGTATTTAGGATATTTGACTGTAGGAAAATCCCAAAATTAAGTATGCATTTGTGAAATAATGTAGAAGGTGACATAAATAACATCAGCAGTTGAAATGAACGAACAAATATTCGAGATCTAACTGTAAATGACATACCAAATTCACTATTTTTTTCTCTCAATCATTCACTTTTCTGTACACATAATGGTCATAGACCACAGTTTTGCTTATAGCCACTAACACTTGGAAATCAAGCAGTCCAATTGGCACTAAACACTGGGTTTTTTAATTTCATGTTTTGCACAGGATTCACTGGTTTGATCACATTGCACAGATGTTTCAGATTTCGCACATTAACCGAATAAGTTTTTGAGGTCCTGTTCGTAGAGGGCTATGACGAGCATTATACCGATGCCAGTGGCTAGCCCCATCAGCTGGAGGATGCACTGGCAAAGAGTACCCTCTTTGCTGTGCGATGTACTTAGCTCTGGCATCTGAGGAAAGAAATAATAAATAATTAGTGCTTATATTTTTGTCAAGAATTGTAGGAATATAATAAATAAATATTCTGGGACTTTTTTACAAAGCACCATCTAGACCCAAACTAAGCAGAGCTTGTGCTATGGGTACTAGACAATGGATATAATACTTATATTTTTTTTTTGTAAATACATACTTAAAATACATAAGAAACTCCCAGACGAACACAAACACTTATATTCATCACATATTTTTTTGTGTCCTATGGGAATCGAACCCACGACCTCATGGTCAGCAGTCCGGTACTCGAACCACAAAACCAACAGAGGTCGACGAATAAATGATTTTTATGCACATAGGTGATCTTATCGCGATTATTAATCGACTATTTGCACATACACATGCCAGATGATACAAATATATGTCCAGATTGCATAATTACGTGCCATAATGTAATGTACAACCACGTGCCCGATTGCACAATCACGAGCCAAATCACACAAAGACGTGCCAGTTTGCACAGTCCCGTGCCAGGTTGCACAGGCCCGTGCCAGGTTGCACAGGCCCGTGCCAGGTTGCACAGGCCCGTGCCAGGTTGCACAGACCTATGCCAGACTGCAAATAGTCAACAGTGAGCACTCACCATGTCAACGAGTGCGATGTAGAGGAACATGCCGGCGGCGGCCGCGAACAGCCAGCGCGTGGCGGAGGGCGCATGTCCTGCCAGGACTCCGCAGATCATGCCCAGCAGGCACAGCCCTGACGACAGGATATTGTAGCACACCGCACGCTTCACCGACATGCCCGCTTTTAGCAGCACTGCGAAGTCACCTGTTAAATACGATGGGAGACATTAATATAATCCTACTAATATTATAAACGTGAAAGTTTGTGCCTCATTAGTCTAGTGGGCCTGAGCTTGACTGCTACGCTAGAGGTCTTGGGTTCGATTCCCAGGTCGAGCAAAGTGCTATTGGGTTTTTCTATGAAATCGCATTCAAACACAATTTATTCAAAGTGTGTTATAATTCCGATTCTGATACTATTAATCTAGGTTCCTGCTCTACCATTTCGTCCTAAATACTTCTTTCGAATGATTGATATAATTATCAAGTTTGAAACGGTTTTCGGGTCGTTTATTTCCAGTAAAGTAGTAGTAGACGAAACGGTAGGAACTTAGAATAACGGCATCTCAATCCGAATAACACAATTTGATAAAATATTGTTTGGATTAAGATTTATTTTAGTATTGCGTTTTTGTGGGCAATTCAAGCTCCGACGTAACCACATTCACAAAGTAATGGTATTTACATTGTGAATGTGGCTTGAGATATTGTAAATACGTCATCATTCAAAAGATCATGAAGGCAAAAGACGTCCACTGCTAAACACAGGCCTCCCCCAGACTTTTTTTATGGGATAGGGGGGCAAACGAGCAGACAGATCACCTGATGGTAAGCAATAACCGCCGCCCATGGACACCCACAACACTAGAGGAGTCGCAAGTGCGTTGCCCGCCTTTTAAAAGGGTTTGGGCCTCCGGTAACCTCACTCACACGGTGAAATACAACGCAAGCGTTGTTCCACGCCAGTTTTCTGATTTCCACGAGGACCGATTGTACGACTCTTAACGACCTTCAGCAGTTCGTCCATCTTATTGAAGGTCGTCTCACATGGAGTTTTGTAAAAAACGTAAGTATTACCTAATTCATGGGGTAGTTCGTGGCATAACACTGCGATGGCCGTCGAGAAACCGCCCGCAATGTTTGAAGCGAACGCGGCACCTGAAAACGTAATAAATATTTGTTAGGTGTGGTAGAACAAATACAACAATACAAATACAAATAGTTTATAGCCAGAAAAGTAACAAACAGAACACGAGATATGGTGAGCCTCAAACTAATGGATAAACTTGGAAATATTGACGTGTTGTGGGTTCGATCCCCACACGGAGCAAATATATGTATGATCTGGTAGTTGTTCCGGGTCTGGGTGTTTGTGTATGTGAGAATTTCTGTTTGTAAACGCATTCATGATACAGGAGAGAATCATAGAGGGGCAAAATTTAAAAAATAAATAAAAAAAATCTGCCTCGCGACGTGAGTCTAGTGGTCCCAAGCGTGACTGCTGCTCTAGCAGTCCTAGGTTCGATCCCCAGGTCGAGCTTAGAATAATTGTGGTTTTCCATGAAATTCTCAGTAGCCCAACCGGGCACAAATTCCAAACTCCGAGCTGCTACTCAGAATTTCATAGAAAAACCCAATAACACTTTGTTCGACCTGGGAATTGAACCCAGGACCTCTACCGTAGCAGTCGCACTTAGGACCACTAGACTAACGAGGCAGTTAATCTCATAAATACATACATATTTTCATGCCTGTCTCCCATTGGGGTAGGCAGAGACTATAGTTTTCCACTTGCTACGATCCTGGCACACCACTTTCGCTTCATCTACGTTCATTAACGTCCTTCTCATACAGATTATTCTCGATTTCGGTAGCTTTAATAAAAAAAAAACTGGCGAAAACGTATTTCGCCAGTTTTTTTTTTATTAAAGCTTACTAGCAATGCGGGTCGCACATTACTAGTATTCTTGTTAACCCCTCATGCTAGATTGCTTGTGTTACGAGTGGGTTCACGTTGGTAGTGCAATGGGTGGGTTTCGAACCGGCAACCACATGATCGCAAGTCCGACAACCTAGCCATTAGGCTACCGACGCTTCGAGTTGTTCATGCTTTGGCTAACTTGTAAAACTCACCTATAGCCATTCCATCGGTGAAGTTGTGCAGGCCATCGCCCATGATAACCATCCAGGCGACGGAAGCGATGGACGAGGGTGGCGCATGGACGTGACCGTGCGCGTGAGAATGCCCGTGGTGGGCCCGAGAGTGCTCTCTGTGGAATTAAAATCATACAAATCATTCATTTATTGCAGTGATAGCGTAGTGATAAGCACTGATAAACAGTGATAATCTAGTGATAAACAGTGATAGTCTAGTGATAAGCAGTGATAGTCTAGTGATAAGCAGTGATAGCCTAGTGATATACAGTGATAGCCTAGTGATAAACAGTGATAGCCTAGTGATAAACAGTGATAGCCTAGTGATAAGCAGTGATATGACCATTGGACTGCCAAGTCAAAGCTCAAAATTTGTGCTTGTAAAAGAACCCACGATGTAGGGGAAATTCCTAGTGTGGGACAACGTTTTTAAAAAGACACAAGCACCACAGACATGGCGCCGGCATTTCCTATTTGACAACATCTGATAACAAACGCCAAAATAAACTCCAACAACTGTTGTCTCTTTTATTCTAGTTTCAGGTAACAGTAACAACTATTAGCGAACCTATTTAAATAAATACTTAATTGTATATCAAAAACTAATTAGAAAGCAAACTATAATTGAAATTTAATTGAATTCACATTCAATAAGTGAATTTTATGACCAAATATATTTGTTAAATGTAATGTGGTCGTACGAGTACGAAGGAACAGTGATAGCCTAGTGATATGACCATAGGACTGCCAAGTCAAAGGTCTCAAGTTCGAATCCATGGCACGCACCACTGACTTTTCGAAGTCATGTGCGTATTAATAGTTAATTATCACGCGCTTAAACGGTGAAGGAAAACGTCGTGAGGAACCTGCATGCCTGAGAGATTTTCTTGATGGCGTGTGAAGTCTGCCAACCCGCATTAGTCCAGCGTGGTGGACTACAGCCTAATCCCTCACATTGTGAGAGGAGACCCGTGCTCAGCAGTGGGACAATGTAATGGGTTGATTATGGATGTGGTCGTACTAGCGGAAAGATACTTAGTGCCGCTTGGTGTCCCACTAGTAATTTTTTTTTTTTTTTTTGGGACAAAATATAACTTGGTTGAAGGTAGTTACTTATTCTGAACAAACCGTATTCATCAGTATTATAACATTGTAAAAAAACTATGTTTGTTACGGGTTGGAGTAAAAACTACTGAATACATTTTAATTTTGTTATCACTGTTAGAAAGTATATGCTCCAACTTAAAAACTGGTGAACTTCTTATCTCAATCAATTTATCAGATCTTGAGATACAGCTTGACCTCTCTGATGTATAGAGGCCAATACAAAGAAGAGATCATCACTGTTGGTTTTTGTTAAATTAATTTTGGACCTCATTTGTAATCCTACTATAGCTTCAGGTGAGCGTAGCCGCGCGCAAAGGCTAGTACTAAATATAATGAATGTTGTATAGAATATTTTTTCTTAACTTATTTTTTAAACCACACATTTCTTAAATTTTTTTACTATTGAAATACATAAAGTCCACTAACCTTAATATAACGGTATAACTATCTCCATCCTTCATGTCTTTGGTCCCATCTTCTTTATGCTTGATATTGTTCATTTCCACCACTGCGGGCGTAGACTCTGCCTTCAGGAGCCAATCCTTCGCTGTAGGCTCCTCCTTACCCTCAGCATTGAGGGCATTCGAAGACACTACACTGACGGAGTTATTGTGCTTCTTCCCATGCTTCGGACTGGACGGTATACCGTCCCTTAAGTGATGGTCATCGTGAGTATCCGTATCAATCTCGTCGTAACAGTACGGATACTCCGAATACTTGTGCTTGCACGTTTTCGTCGTAGGATCTCCTTTCTCGTCCCTTTTGAATATTTTGAGGAGAGAATTTGATGTGGAGTTCGTTATTGCGGCTTTTGAGCCCCCGGAACATCCACCAACAGTCTCGTCTTTCAGGACACGTACTCTGGAGGGGAGTTTGTCATCTTCGAGCTTCTGGCGGCGTTTCCTCCATTCCACCACAACTGTTAAGCCCTTTTCGGTGAAATAGAAGAATACAACTCCTAGCATAGCTGCCAGTCCTTTCCACATCCCGTCATCGTGAGATGCTCTTATCTCTAGCTCTGTCTCTCCGTGACTGTCGTGGTCATGGCTCGGGCTCATCGCGTGCGGCATAAGATGGAGTAACGCGTCCCCACAGAGTGTACCAACTGCTAACGCCACTAGGAACTGCAGGAGATGGTTGTAATAAGTCTTATGCATGATTGGAATGACCGCTACTCCTAAAAGACCGCACGCGCTAATAGCAAATATACTTAAAGACGAGTACAACCAAACCGAGTACAGGTTTTTGGTGTAAGCCATTTCTTTTGGAGCGTGTTTTAAGGAGCGTTTTCCTATGCTCGTCTCTTTGACGCATCCGGTCCTTTCGATCGATGTGTTGGCCAGTTTCTGGTATAGGAGTATAGGACATATCGTGTGGAGTGTGGACTCCGTGATGATGGCGTCTAATTCGTGATGCTCATGCTCGGAGTGTTGGTGGTCGTGTGGCGGTTTTAATCTAGTGTTTACTGTTGTGATTAAATTAGAACTATTCATACACTGAAAAGAAAGAAAAAATGCTATTAGAGAAGTTGAAGCGTTTTTGGTTGTAAAAGGTTTACTATATTTTTGTTAGATATTCTGCTTTATATGGCTAGTGGCGCAAGCGTGGCTATTGAGCACAAGGTCCTGGGTTCGAAATATAAAAATCATGTGTTCGGATTTTTTCCTACAAATTACGATTATCTAATTTTCTAGTTAACCTTTTTCATAATTTCTATTGCCCAGCTAGCATTCGTTCAAGCAGTTTTATTTGGGTGTTCTATGAAATTTTCAGGAGTAGCTTAGAATTGGGATTCATGTCCGAATAATATTAATAGACATAATCCCCATTATATCAGGGTAAGACCTAAAACTTATCGATCGGACTGTGGATGTACAGTCAACAAAAGAATTAGGCAAGCAGAAGGCTAGGCTGTGTGTCTGAACAAAGATTAAATAATAATATATCACACAATATGTGTTAAAACTCCGTTGTGTTGGCAACTCAACAACCGGTAGCAGCCGACCCAGCGCCTCCTACCGGATAACAGTGATTATTTACTTCGCTACTGTCAGTTAGAGAAGATAAAAAGGCTGGACACTCACGGCTCACTCTCTTTCTTACTTCGTTTTTCGTATGAAATAGTTGCTCTGTTATATTGTGTTGATATTGATAGGGATATGTAAGCGTAAGTATTTTAGTTCTTTTTTGCTACCCAACTTCCCCAGTGTTGCCTTCAGCCTAGTTAGTTAACAGTTGATATATAGCAATGTATGTCCAGAAACATACATACGTACATTTCTGCCAATCCTTGGAATACACGTATATTGTATAGAGGAAATAACAAAACTACTCACATTAACAACATCGTCAGCTTTCTGTCCTTGGAAGTAGCTTCGGCTCTCATTCTTCACTCCTCCTTCCACCAGCTTATGAAGATCTAACTCTTCTAACATCTTGTTGAATCCCGTCAAATTCATTGTCATACTACCCGCATCGCCGTACAATCGAAAAATTTGTGTCACATACGTCTCAGGGTCAACTTTCAGCTCCCTTTTTGATTTCCCCTGTCGAATTTTCTGCAATTTTTGATGGTACCTTGAAGGTACTTTTCTTTTATCATCCAAATCTATATTCAAATGATCTACATTGTTTGCGTTCGCGTCGTACTTTAGTACGCCGTCGTTTTGTATATCAATGTGCGATGCGCACGAGTGGGCTGCGCATAGGAGGCAGAACATACACACTGTTACGAGATGATGAGACATCTTGGTTACTCTTACGCTAAATATGATTGACTTATATTAGTATAAGGCTAATCCATTTGTTGGGTAGCGGTCCTTGATTGGTTACTGTTGATCTGTGGACAAGAGAAATAGAATATTAATTATTTATTTATAGTTCTATGTACAATACATAGTACATAAGGCGGACTTAATACTATATGGCATTCTCTACCAGTCAACATTTGGGTTTGGGAGAAGTTATAATACACTGGCCCGCAAAACTAACTAGGTACTAACTACACTTTTGAAATTTAATTTTTTTCTAAACTATAGGAGTTAGAGATTTAAATTAAAAAAAGTTTTAAAGCTATTTTTAACAGCTTTCTTCGAAACTATAGTAAACTATACAACTCTTTGTCAAGTCCTTTTTATTTCGAAAGTTTATCTTGTGTACTTAAAAAGTTATTGCAATTTTAAAAGTGTGATACTTAGGGTCACTTGCACCAACTTCATAATTGTCTTTAAACACGATTTTTCATATAATTTTTGCGTTTAAATACAGTTTAAACACATTTAAGAAGTTCGTGTAATGGGCCTTAGTTTTGCAGGCCAGTTTATGTTATCGATACAAAAGGAAAATATATAAATAAAAATGTTAGAATGGATCACGAAAAGCAAGTATACGGGTCACCTAACGCAGGAAGTGTAGCCGAAATGCCTGAAACACAAATGGAAGTTATCAATTTCCATGTCAGCGACAGAATATTTGGCATTTCATGTTGGTAAGTATCTATTTAGTTGGAGAAGGTTTTCCTTGGAGAAGGTTGGAGAAGTATCCTATGTCTGTTTTCTCTAAAAAACCCATTCGTATTAAAATTTCCAACAGCAAGATTTACAAAACAAAGAAGTTATTTATGTAGATAACAACTCTCGCTTTGTTTGGTTAAGTGGGGAGTTGACCGCTTATCTCTATTATAGTATAAACCAAGGTTTATAGTTTCGATAAAACTACTTTGTAGCGGCGGTAGCCTAATTTTTATTTTTTATTTTATTTTATTTTATTAGGATCTCCGACAAAGAATACACCTTACATGCTAATAAAAATATTACAATTGACCTTCAATCCAAGTGCTTCTTTAATTATGGGAGATCACATCATGCGAAATGAGATCAACCACTACTTAATATAAACGAAAACAATGAGATCAAACTTTAAAATTAAATCAGCTTAAATAAATATGTATATGTATAAATATGTGTATATATGCCTAAGTATCAAAACAAAACAACTTTTAAATATATCGTTAAGATTTTGAGCGAGAGAGAGATACATAATATACAATTATCTTCAGGTGTTCAAATTGTTTAAATTGTTTAAATATTTTTAAGTTGAACTAAAATATTACTTTTAAATTTACCTAGGGAGTTATAAAAGATGTCCATGTCTTCCGAGGACCCCGACATTGCATTGTACAGTTGGGACATTCTAACGATTGGAGCATGTTTACCCAAATTAGTTCGGAATCGTGGAGCTTTGAGTACTGAGCAGGGATAGCGAGGAATTCTAGAAGGCACATTAATACATATCTTTCCCAAAAGATCCGGACAGTCAATTCCGGAATTTAGAAGTTTAAATAGAGGTCAAAAATAGTACGGCGAGATTTTAGAGACATGAGCTTAAAGTATCTTAGTCTGTCTTCATAAGATCTAGTGATATTTCTTATTTTAAAGCGATATGCTAAATTGCGGACTAGTCTTTTTTGTATCCTTTCAATTCGATCCACATGGACTTGGTATGACGGATTCCAAACCGTGCTGCAGTATTCCAAATGGCTACGCACGTAGCTATTATATATAAGGATTGTGGTCGATGGTTTTTTAAACTCTTTGGAAGATCGTAGTACAAATCCAAGTGCCCGGTAAGCGGTACTAAGCATTTTGTCGATATGGTCCGAAAAACGTAAACGACTATCCAGATGAACACCTAAATCCCTGATCACGGTAAGTTCTGTGAGTGTAGTGCCTTGAATATTGTAAGTTGATGGAATTGGTTTTCTTTTTCTGGTGAACTTTATATGGTAACATTTATTACAATTTAGGTACATTTTATTGGATGTACACCATCGGCTCAAGTTGTCTAATGGTTAGGGCGTCGGACTTACGATCATGTGATTGCAGGTTCGATACCCACCCATTGAACTACCGACGTAACCCACACAACACAAGCATTTAGCTTAGCACGAGGGTTTAACAAGAATACTAGTAATGTGCGACCCACGTTGCTAGTAAGATAAAAAAAAAACTGTGCATTTGCGTAGTAGCATGCGATTCATTTTTATATTATAGCTAGCTTCCGCCCGCGACTTCGTCCGCGTGGAATAGTTACTTAGTCTTAGCAGGATGATAGCCTATAGCCTTCCTCAATAAATGGACTATCTAACACCGAAAGATTTTTTCTAATCGGACCAATAGTTCCTGAGATTATCGCGTTCAAGCAAACTTGGCAGGTGGCAGGAAGCTGAAGGGGATCATCATCTCCTTACAGGTGGTAAGAAGATGATGATCCCCTTCAGCGGCTTGTAGTATGTTTTGATTGAAGCTCACTTCAAGATATAGCCAATATTGTTAGTTGATAATTGAGTACTTATTGAGTATCCGAGCGGAACTTTAGTAAAATATGTCACGGGAACAGGAATAATAAAATAACGCTAAATGAGGATATGTCCTTTAGAGCGTTTGTTGGGTCCGAGCGGACCCAAGCTCGGTCCGCACGGATACAAAACAAACGCTCTAAAGGCTGATGAATAACGTATTTATTTGGATAAGGATTAATAATATCATGTTTATAAAAACACCTACGCAAATAATGCATTTGGAATTTTAGAACAAAGTTAGCATGAAAAAGGTTATAGTGAGCCAACCTTAAAAGATAGACATATGCTGTCGCGGACTTTTTTTTAGAACTTTTAAAGAGGAACAATTATGTCATATATGATTTTTGCGAAACTTTAACCGTTTACGCAGCACACGCATCGGAAGCTCTCAAAAGGAAAAAAAAACGAATTTTAGAACAAAGTTAACATAAAAACGTTTATAGTGAGCCAACCTTAAAAGATAGATATATGATGGTACGGACTTTTTTTTAGAACTTTTAAAGAGGAACAATTCTGTCATATATGATTTTTGCGAAACTTTAATCGTTTACGCAGCGCATGCATCGGAAGCTCTCAAAAGGAAAACCCCCGATTTTGAAACATTCTTCATTGATGCTCCGCTCCTATTGGTCTTAGCGTGATGATATATAGCCTATAGCCTTCCTCGATAAATGAGCTATCTAACACTGAAAGAATTTTTCAAATCGAACCAGTAGTTCCTGAGATTAGCGCGTTCAAGCAAACAAACAAACAAACTCTTCAGCTTTATTTTTATATTATAGATAATCGTCCGAAATGTTGACAACCGTACCTATGTGACTCAGTGCTCAAGTTATTGACTTAAAAAAAAGTAAATTATTTCAATTAGATCGATTTTTTACTTTCCATCGAGTAGCCTTGTAACCGATATTCATTGTGATGCTCATTTTCCAATTACAACTCGTTGTTCGTACCTTTTATTTAAATACTAGCTTCTGCCCGCGACGTCGTCCGCGTAGCGTGATGATATATAGCCTATAGCCTTCCTCAATAAATGGGCTATCTAACACTGGAAGAATTTTTCAAATCGGACCAGTAGTTCCTGAGATTAGCGCGTTCAAGTAAACAAACAAACAAACAAACTCTTCAGCTTTATATATTAGTTTATAGAGTATAGATTTAATCTACCATTATTTTTATACAACTAAGGTGGCAAAAAAGCATATGGCCCGCCTGATGGTAAGCGGTTACCGTAGCGGACGCTTGCAACACCAGCGGTATCACTCGCGCGTTGCCGACCCTGTAAAAATCTTTTCACAACCTTTTGAGAGGGTGGGGTGAAGATTGAGAAGGAATAGTTGGGCTGGCAGCATAGGAGACAATAAGCGTGATGTTACAACCACCAGTCCCCCCACTCAAAATTGCCAACTCCGAGCTGCGACTGGGAATTTCGTAGATAAACCCAATAACACTGCTCGACCTGGGAATCGAAACCAGGATCACTAGCGTCGCGCTCACAACCACTAGGTTAATGAGGCAGTTGAGTCAGAAGCATGGAGTAATTAGGCCAACCAACACAAATTCATATGGTGATTTAGTCTCAATGTTATTCCACAATTTTGGCTAAAGACACACATTAGATTATGCAGCATAGTCTTATGCAGTAAAAGTGTAGCCCACGCAGTGACAATGGCACACTGCCAAGTTAGAGTCTGTCGTCATTGAAAAGATTTTAACGATAAAATCAGCTGCGTAATCTTGGTATACAAGTTAGATCTTTAAGGCTTCTAACCTTATTTTTGAAGTGAAAACTTCTTTAGGCGTTGTGCACTTTTTAGGATGGGTAAAAAATGTTAAACTCGCGTCAGGACACGTGACCTAATCGAAATTTCGTAAGACGGTAATAGTTCTGAAGTGTTCAATTTATACTTAATCCACCTATACTAATATATATAAAGCTGAAGAGTTTATTTGTTTGCTTGAACACGCTAATCTCAGGAACTACTGGTCCGATTTGAAAAATTCTTTCAGTGATATATAGCCCATTTATTGATGAAGACTATAGACTATATATCATCACGCTACGCGGACGAGGTCGCGGGCAGAAGCTAGTAATAACATAATTTGATTTTGTTTGAATTATTCGGTCCACGAGGGAAAAAAAGCAAAAAGTTGTAAAAATTAATAAGGTCTCTAAAATTAATATCTCTGGTACACAGAGGAACGCACCAAGATCAGTCACGCCTCTTTAGTGTTGTGGGCAACGAATCGAATTCGATACGGTGTTGACCATTTTACGTAAAAAAAGTTTACTTATCTATCAACCGGTAAAGTTTTATATAAACTATTCAACAGCGACTATTGATGACGATCTTGAAGAATAGTGCATTTTTGGTTTGAAAAACAATAATTGGGTATGTTGCAGTCAAAACTCATAACCGGTCAAAACTACATTTGATTGCGATTAAATCAGTCAAAATTACTTTTTAACAACAATGTTGTTGGAAAAAAGTAATTTTTAAAATATGCATGAACGTAAAGAGATTAATGAACGTCAAACGTCGGGATTTAAATAATATCAATACATCGCGATAAAATCCGTAAATAGTAGTTTCATTTCAATTTTCCGAGTAAGTGTCAGAAATCAGAAAGATTAATGTTTTATCAGAAAGTTTAAAATGAACAATTGTCGTGCCCAAATTGCTGCCATTTCACAAAAATCTAGCAAATTTTTATTATGTGGAATCCTTAGTATGGTTGGCAACCAGTGACAATGTTTTTTTTGTATTGCCCGTAGTGCCATTTACGTTTTCTCACTTTATACAGACTATCTATACTAATATATAAAGCTGAAGAGTTTTTTGTTTGCTTGAACGCGCTAATCTCAGGAACTACCTACGGGTCCGATTTGAAAAATTCTTTCAGTGTTGATAGCCCATTATAATAACGCTACGGCCAAGTAAATATTGAACGCGGACGAAGTCGTGGGCGGAAGCTAGTCAAGAATAAAAATAATACAATTTTATTCTTAAATAGAATTAGATCTTCTTTCTTTCCTTCACGGATCGGACAGGGTTTGCTTAACATATTTTATATAAATATCGGATATGTTAAGTTAAAATATAATTGTAGAAATATCAGTTTCGACCGACATCCTTACTCAAAAATAGTTATGACTGATTTTAGTAGGCAAAATTAGTTTTAACTGATTATGTATTTTAGCTGTAACACATTTTATTTACATTGGTGTGAAAGCGATAACATTTGGCCAGATTTCTTTTCTCGGTGTTTTCCTTATCAAGATGTCAAGTAAATCATACTTATTTATGTAAAACGACACGACCTTTTTTGCTTACGCTTACTGCTTACTGTGGGTGTACATAAGTACACCTCTGCCTAACCCTTCGCGGAAAACAGGCGTGATAGTATGTTATGAGGAAATTGGTCTTGTAATGTTTTCGTTTACACTTAGCTTGTTTATTCTGTTCTGCCTTACCTCTCTATGTATTGACCGTGATGTTATTTTATATAAATAGATGTCAGTGTATTGATATTATTTAATTCCCGACGTTTTGGATCCTTTACAGCATCCATGGTCAAGGACAGTTTCTTTAATCTCACAAAAGCATCAAAATTCAACGCAACAAGAATATAGGACAGCGTACAAACTTTTGCGATTGATCGTCTAAATATAAATAGCACGACGCGTGCGAGGTCGCACACGCACAAGTTCAAGGCGTAGAAAGTGATCTATATTACGTTTTATGGTCGTAAGTCTTACGTCACTCGTAAATAAATGCGGCCGACATTGAGATATAAATTTTCGACATTAAGTCGTACTAGAAGTATTATTGTTCAGATAATTACGAATATATTTGTAATCATAAATCACATTGTTAGTAAGCTTCACTAAAATAAATTTTCATTTTTTTCATTTCGGGTTCTAACTCTCACATACACGAAGACGGAATATAGCCAAACTTGTCCTACATGTCAGTTTGCGAGTCGCGGATCACTTGATCCTACCACGAAGCGGATTTTGTTCACAACACTCATTTTATCCCAGTACCATTGATATTTTCTCTAGGAACACATATTTGGTAGAAAAACAACAAAATTGGAAATATTTTATTCAGCTGTGTAGGTAAACAAAGTTCGATATGCACATAATGAAATATAATTTCTACGACCTTGGTCCGTCTCAAAATAGTATCTATGTACACACTCTACATAAATAATGTCTATTGATTCTATGTTACGGTCCAACCTTTGTGATGGTACTCAGCAAGTAATTAATGGAGTGTTAAGTATAACACCTTGGAATTTCCTAGAAACGCACACAACTACATAGCAAGATTTTTGTACACCCACAAATGTGTGCGTAATGACGTTTACCGGAGCACAAAAGCTATATCGGCCTCATTAGTGTAAAGGTTGTCAGAGCGACTACTGCGCCAGAGGACTTGGGTGCGATTTCCAGGTCGACCTGTCTGTTATTGGGTTGGATAATATTTTCTACGCCTACGCTAGGCCGCCAGTTCACCTGATGCTAAGCGACAACGCGATCTACGATGGAATGCGCTTGCCTAGACGAAACTGATTCACTAGTTTAAGTTCAAATGTTTTTATTTCAAATAAGCTTTTACAAGCGTTTATGAAACGTTCGGGAAGAAACTCCACGGACATTCTTAAAATCTTCACTGGTACAATATTGCGATAATAGATTACAATGATCTAAGGGCCAATTTTTTTTAAGTCCTTGATCGATTGCGTAACAAACATCTCAGCATCCAAACTTTCGCATTAATAATATTTATTAGTAGGATCTCCACTGAAGCAGGTCATTCGTACATTAGCGCTCCATTTTTTATTACTCCGTGTAGTCATGTATGTGGAAACCTTGAGTTTCAGGGCGTCACGAAGCCGTGATATCTCTGCTTTGAACTTGAACTTGAAGGTTACCATGGGTTTCTTTATATTTTCACTGCCAACATAGTCTGTCTACAAAGAATTTCTGAGCTTTTTCCAGTATTTCTTGTCAGAGGTCGTCACGTAAAAAAATACTTGTAAGTGTCTAAAATTTTTACAGAAACAAATATTATCAGTAACCATACATATATTTACTTGGAACTATTTGTCGTATTATCTTTGTAATCCAATGCTGATGGAGTGATGGGTCTCCAATTACTTATCGCATGTTCTGTTTATAAAGCATTACATCTTTCTATAAGTAGACATTGGATATCATGTAAACAATTCGATCACACACACAGTTAGATTATTTTCATCTACATCTACACTAATATTATAAAGAGGAAAGATTTGATTGATTGTTTGTTTGTTTGTATTGAATCGGCTCCAAAATTACTGAACTGATTTGAAAAATTATTTTCCATTAGAAGCCGACATTATCTCTAATGAACATAGGCTACTTTTTACCGCGGCAAAATGCTTCATTCCTACCGGGAAAACGGGCGAAGCCCGGCTTGGCAGCTAGTTTCGAAATATTTTTATTGAGATCTCGCCGGATTTAGGTTAGATCTTGAATATTCAGTATTTGTACTGTTAAATTTCATTGCTCTAGAAGCCGCAAGCACGACTGCTACGCTAGAGGTCCTGGGTTCGATTCCCAGGTCAGGTCGCCCATGGACACCCTTAACACCAGAGGAGTCGTAAGTACGTTGCAGGCCTATTAAAACTGTCTTTGGGCCTCCGGTATCCTCGCTCACTCACTCGGCGAAATAACGTCAGCTTTGTTTCAAGCCAGTTTTCTGTGAGGCCGTGGTATCCATGCCATGGCTCTCCACGGTAATTTAGCAAAACTTCGTATCGTAAACCTCCGAAGTATTGAAGCGTAGAGATAAGTTATTCACTCTCATTTCCTTGAGAAACCAATAAAAAAGAAACAAAACTTAGTCTAAATTGATGAAAAGTAACTCGGAAGCTGAATAAGTGAATACTTTTTACAACAAAAAAAACAAAAAGCCTGAAAGCGGACACGCCCGAGCTAATAAAATTAATCAAAAACATATAGACGCCACTTCGCCGACTTCCTCTGCCAAAAATAAAAAAAAACATCGGAAGGAAATGGATAAAAATATTGATACATTACTATTATTGATCGACAAATCATGTTCTCTCGATAATTTTGTTTGCTAATTCGATTATAAGTCGGCCGGCTTGAATTGGGCGCTTAAGGTGTGTTCTTTTGCTAAGAAAAACTGAACTTGTTTTTTAAAAATCTCTTTATACAAATAAATATTGCGGTATAAAAATTATTATTGTTTAGGTGCATAGCAGTGCAGTTTCTAAAATTGCTTTGCTGCTATTTTGTTTAGTCTCCATATCAGCTTCAAGGTTGTTTTCTATGTATTCTTGTCATATCTTAAATAATTTCTTCTTATTGTTTACTACCAGAACGTGGTATTGACATTATAACTATGTGCAGTCATAAATCCATACAACAGTTACAATTTTTAGGTGTTTTTACTATTTACTTATTATAGATTCAAATAACTTTACTTCTTTTCTTTTAATATAACGTCGGGAATAAGATAATATCAATACAATGCGATAAAATCCGTTAAAAGTAGTTTAATTTCACTCAGGAACTAAAGTCGAGACGTTCTTGAAGGCCTATAGATAAAAAAAAAGGAAAACTTCATTGAATAAATCCATTTTTATGTATTCGAGAAGAAAATAGAACTCAGTATTGTCTGTACAAACTAAAAAAGTAAAGCAGATACTCATTAGAAGATACAATATTGTTTAACTGTACAATGTACGTTATCGCAAATGTGCTGTTATCAGTAACGGAATCAGAATAAATTGATTCTAAATATAATGTTTACACGTTTCGTTTATTTTGTTCTACATTTGTCACGTTCTTTCTTTATGCACTCTTATAAGAAAGTTGTTTTATTTTTGTCCCATCAGCTACCACTAGTTTAAGCTAAAAGTATTCTTCAGCCATTAGTCCAAAGTCTAAACAGGTACCTACGTGTCTCTTTTCATAATATTTTATAGTATGGAATATCCTCAAGACACTGCCCCGTGGGGAAGCAGCATGGTATGTCGGACTCGTATCGTCTAAAAGCCATCTTGCCTTCCTTTCACGGTCATGGGTTTCGTGACATTCACTACGACCATGATCAGGCTATAGACGATGCACGCCAAGTACCTTTATTTCGTAGGAAATCCTTCAAAAAGTTAAGTTCTTAAGTTTAACCTTGTAATGTGTACCTATCTTTAAGTTTTCCCTTATTGTAATTATTAACAGTACCTATACTATTTTTTTTATATGGTAATCTGTGCATAACGTCGTGAGTAGTGTATTTGTTTATTCTATTAGTTTAGTACTGCTATCATGTGTAATATTTAATATACTGCTGTTTGTTGTCCCTAATAAATAAAATAAAAAAATAAATAAAATAAAAACACTTATGTTGGTTTTCCTGAGTGAGTGAGGATACCGGAGGTCCAAACCCTTGTAAAAGGCGGGAAACTCTCTACCCTCTCGTGTCCATAGGCGGCGGTAATCGCTTACCATCGGGTGATGCGTCTGCTCGTTTGCCCCCTTATCCTATAAAAAAGCTGCTAGTCTCTATCTCGGAGTTCTATTACACTGAAACCCCAGTTAGTGGTAATTTTCAGCCATAAAAGAGCAAGTTGATGAAAATCATAATTATAATTAATTATTTATACCAATAGAGACTTTCTAACATACCAAGATCTGACAGAATAGATTAGGGACAAATGGCATTAAAATCAAATTTCAAAATTCGAACGTTGTTTTAAATTTTTTACCCAATTTCAATCAACACCGAGGCACCGCATATCGCGTTGTAGTGTTATAAACATGAAAATCGCCACTCCTTATATTTTAATCGGTAATAGAGTAACACCGATAAAGTCGCGTCAACAGTTGCGTAATATTTGCGTAAATTTGACCCGAATTAATAGCAAAGGTCGATGAACTAATCATTAATCATGTTTTAATTAAAAAGACTGCCTCATTAGCCAAGTGGGGCGCGACTGCTACGCTAGAGGTCCTGGGTTCGATTCCCAGGTCGAGCAAAGTATTATTGGGTTTTTCTATGAAATTCCCAGTAGCAGCTCGGTGTTAGGAATTTGTGGAATACAGGCGTGATGGTATGATAGGTTAATTAAAAAGAATATTTCTTTTTCTTTGCATTTTTATGCTAAGATTAAAAAGTAAAACATTCCAACTAGGACCTATGATTTGACAGTCCGTTAAATCAAAGGTCCCCAATTCGAATTAAAGGTTCGCACCTAAAACTTTACTAAATCAAGAATTATCATACATAAACGGTGAAGAAAAACATCGCGAAGAAACCATGATGCATGCCTGAGAGATTCTCTGTTATTGGGATTTTTTAGATAACAGATTGGAGTTCGGTATTGGACCTGATTGATGGTACATAGTACAAAGGTAATAGGCTCGCCCCCTATTACATGGCACCTAAAAATACCGGTGAACGTGAGTGTATACTAGACGATATACATATTATTTGACACAATCGAACTAAAAAATAAGGCACTGCTTAAATATATCTATAGATAAATGTTTGCTTGTCATGTATGCTCCACTTACACCGATAAGGAAGGTTCTGCTAAGACCTACTTAAAAATAAGTAATCTAACACTCACTGACAAACAATGTGAAGCTTTAAACAGGGGATTTTAAGCAT
Organism: Acronicta leporina; assembly: GCA_947256265.1. Classification (NCBI taxonomy): domain Eukaryota; kingdom Metazoa; phylum Arthropoda; class Insecta; order Lepidoptera; family Noctuidae; genus Acronicta; species Acronicta leporina. Next base: position 6,273,472 of record OX366538.1, read on the forward strand.
GTAATTCTATGCAAGAGTTACATATATACCATAGTATATATGCGATAGTTTGCTCAGAATTAGTAACCGAATCAAAAGTAATGTTTACACCATGTTCTATTTTGTCCCAAAAAAAATTAAAAAAAGCGTACGACACTGCGTTCTACCATCATACGCGGACGAAACAAAAAAAAACTTTATTGGCCCAAAAAACAAGTGAAAGTCAAAAACATTTATTCAATATAGACTACTAGGTAGTACTTTTTGAACGTCATTTTTACAATATAGACAGCCCCCAAAACGCCCGCCCTTCACCGGCTCCTAGTGTAAGTACATAGTAGTAGTTTAGGGGTCAAATTTAACGTACATTCTGTCTTGTCCTTACATTACTTACAAAAATATAAGACAATGAATTGAGGTGAGAACTAACTGAAATGGAATTTTCAACGAAACGAAACAAAACTTTCAACGAAATCATCTCGGGCAGCAAATATTAGTTTAAAAAGTTTAAAAACTAGCAATCTAGATTTAGGGCCACTTCAACCAACTTTTGAAATATGTTTAAACTGAATTCGCCAAATCACAATAAAAAATTGTGTTTAAATACAATTTAAACAACTTTAAAAAATTGGTGCAAGTGGCCCTTAATGTACTTGAATTTTAACAAGAAACCTAGGTTTCACAGGAAATATTCAAATAATTACTTAGTTCTATATACATACGAGAAATATATACTTAAAAATATTAAGTTATAAAAATAAAAACACAAATAAACTAAAATAAAGAAAGTAAAAGTTAAATATTTATTACTGCGCAATTAAAAATAAGTATAAAACAACATACCCTCTTTTTACGAACTCCGATATCTTAAATATAGACAAGACGGAACAATAACAATGACTATATTAAAGTTGATAAGGTTTTATCTAAATGATAAACGATTTTTATCGGGAGCTCACTACACTATCTTTGAGTGACAACGCCGCTAGCGAATAGCGCCGTTACTTGAAACACATTACGACGAATTGAGCGCACAGAGAAATCACTCTATGAATATTCAAAATTTACACTTACCGTACGAAATTATACTTTATATCAACAACACACAGTCTAAAATAACAATAAATAAAAACTCATTCAAATAAAGAACAAAAAACGACGTTAATATTTCATGTATAGAACACACATTCAAAAGCGTTCGAATTATGATTTATTTCAAACGAATTGAAAAAGAACGATTTAAAATTTAACACTGGTTTGCGAAATTATATTCGTAATTTGAAATGCGACTCTGCACGTAGAGCGTAGGCTATATATTCGTGCGTTAAGTTACAGCAGGAAATATATTTTGTAATTGCGTCATGGCTATTTTTGTTCAGCGCATGATTCAGCGTCGTTAAACGGAATAACGAAACGCGGCGTGATCGATTCGCCACATTTTGTACTAGCTTCTGCCCGCGACTTTGTCTTCGTGGACTTTACAATTGGGTCCGACCTGGATACAAACTAGCCTATGTGTTATCCTAGACTATAATCTATCTTTGTGCCAAATTTTAGCCACATCCCTTCAGCCATTCTGGCGTGAAAGAGTTACAAAGACCCATACATCCTCACAAACTTTACGTTTAGGTATAATATTAGGTAGTAGGATATGGAGAGGCCTCGTTGAGTTGAGTAGTTATAGAGTTGAGTGTTTTGAGGCATTCTGTAAGTTTAGCTTTTACTACAGATTAAATAGTAATTCATTAGTGGCCCTAAAGTCTTAATTTTCCATCCTGTCTATGATATAAAAAAAGCCCTTACTAAAACTAGACATTGCGTCCTAATGACTAGATGTTGACTATAAATAGAGCTGAACAACAAGAGATAGAGAGAAGCCGATAGAAGGATTCAGGTGGGGTGGGCAGCATTCGGCAAACTACGTCGAGTCTTCTCGTCACCTATACCACAATGCCTTAAGACAAAAGTCGTCAAGTTATTACATACGAAGCCGAAGTGTGGATACTCACTGTGAGACTTGTCCACAACTTTAAACTCGCTCAGCGAGCTATGGAGACAGCTATGCTCGAAGTTTCTCTGAAGGATAAAATCCTAAACGACGTTATCCGTCAGAGAACTAAAATTACCGACATATATAGCTCAAAGGATTAGCGAGTTGACGTGGCAATGGGCCGGTCACATCTGTCGGAGAACCGACACTCGCTGGAGCAAACGATTTCTCGAGTGGAGACCGCGACTAGGCAAAGTAATGGACGCCCGCCGGCCAGGTGGAGTGACGATTTGTGGAAAGCAGCTGGCAGTGACTGGATGAGGAAAGCCGAAGATCGGGCTCTGTGGCGTTCACTAGGAGAGGCCTACGTCCAGCAGTGGACGAATATAGACTGATGATGATGATGAACAAAAAACAAAATAAAAATCGGATCAAAAATAAGGAAGTTATTAAGCGTTCTAATTTATGGAGCTTACTGTAGCATGTAGTGACGTCAAGCCATGAGTACGCCATACGAATTCTATACTGACATTAATTTTGCAAAAGGATAGAGTATCGGTCCCCACTAAAATCTATTGAAAGCTCATATATTAGAACTTAATTAGTCGATTTTCACAATTTTTTCAGTATTCGAATTGTCGTACTTCCTACTAATATTATAAATGCGAGTTTGTGAGGATAGATGGATATTTGTTACTTTTTCACGGCTGAACAGATCTGGATAAAATTTGGCACAGTAAAAGATTATACGTAGTCTGGAATAACACATGGGCTACTTTCTAGGTTTGAACCAATTTTCTGAAGTCCGCGCAGAACGAAGTCGCTGGCAAAAATTTGTATTCAAAACTCTTTTCAATAGAACTTATTTTTAATAAATCAAACACCACAGTCAACTATTATTCTAGTTTAAGCTAAAAGTATTCTTGAGTCGTTAGTCTAAAGTCTAAATTATCTCGTGTGGTATTCAGCAGACAACGCGTTATATTTTTTTACATGTGCAAAAACTTTATGCCTAGCTAAATGACGAGGCTAATTTAAAAACTAATTATAACTGTACTAGTGATGTGCTCTTCAAGACCTAGTGCGGGGGCAAGGAGGCGGTTGCAAAATTGAATGTGCATTTTAGTCTGTGTCATGGATTGCGATCTATTCTCCCTCAAAGCCAGCATTTCCTAAACCATATTGGATGGACTCTGAAAAGACATTTAATCTGTCCTTCATTCTTCATTCATGACGGCATAGGAGAGTTCTGATATTTCTTTCGCGGTTCTATTAAAACTGTATTTCGGTTTGAAGGGTAATGTATCCCAGTAAGATTATTCGGCAAATGAGGACACCTGCAAGGTGAGAAGGAGTAACATAACTTAGATATGGAAAGTGGAAAGAACTAAATCCATCCTACTAATGGGCGCGGAAAGTAGTGATTGGCTTATACGATCAGTTGCATTTAGTATCAGCTGACAGACTTAATTAAGGACATATTTTATAGGTGACACACTAACCCACTCTCGATATTATGATGGCTTACCAAAATTTATGTTAAAACTAAGTCACTCGTTCACCCATCCGCTTTTCGTGCGTAGTTTTAAAGAGCTAAGCATACATAGGTGCAGACAGACAGCGGGAAGCGACGTTGTTTTTACTATGTAGTGATTATTATTTTTCTCTATTTCTCATATTCTTAACTCATTCATTTCATTTAACTCCGAGCTGCTACTGAGAATATCACAGAAAAACCCGACAAAACTCTGGATTTTTAAGAGTACTAATATCACAGACCTTTTCCAAGATTTATTTCAGATTTGATGAACTTTCGATAATCAATTCGGAATTACTTGTTCGTCGGCCTAATATCGTCCTTATTGACTAAACTATAACAGGAACCCGTCACCCTGATTACGTCATTTGCTCCATTAATTACAACAAGTCTAGACTAGACCAATCATCGCAGTTAAATGTAGTCTATTAGAGCTCGAATGACACTACTGTATTGTCATAATCAGAAGTTTTACTTTGGGATGTCGAGAATAGAAATTGACGGCGTTTTAGACCATTATCTTTTAAGGGTAATGTAGCCAGGCAAATAAGATTTAACAGCAGACAAGGTAACACGTGATTATGGTGTTGCTAGCTTCCATAGGTACCATGGAAGACCACATTCTTGCTACATTTTCACCGTGGGAGAGCCATGCTTCGGCACGAATGGGCCGGCTAGACCGGAGTGATACCACTGCCTCATAGAAAACTGGTGTGAAACAACGCTTACGTTGTGTTTCGCCGAGTGATTGAGGATATAAAAGGCGGGCAAACAGTATTTTTTGAGATTAGCCCGAATAAACACAATCAGCTTGACGAGGCATTAATTTAACATAACATCACGCCTGTATTCCCCGAAGGATTAGGCAGAGGCGTACTAATGTACACCCACAGTTCGCCGGTATGTTTAGGTCCCATGTAATAGGGGGCGAGCCTATTGCCATTAACCGGGCACAAATTCCTAACTCCGAGCTGCTACTGGGAATTTCATACAAAAACCCAATAACACTTTGCTCGACCTGGGAATCGAACCCAGGACCTCTAGCGTAGCAGTCGCGGTCAGGTCCACTTGGCTATTGAGGCAGTTTTTATGATATTATTATGAAATTATAACGAACAGGTATCACAAGTGATCTTCGTTCTGCAAAACAATAACATTCACCCGTAAAAAATTAATTGCATGATATTTTGATTGCAGGAGTCGGCGATTCTCAAAAGCTCATCTCAATTTGCGAAAGTCTGGGACACCCCAATTTAAAAAAAGATTAAAATTAAATTATCTCTCATTATGATTAATTGCTTTTTCACGCACTCACTAACACAGACTTCACTCAGTCACACACACTATTTCACTCACATATGTACACTAACGCACACACTGTAACATGACCAAATTTAATGAATTAAATGTTTCTTTTTCGCAAGCGCATACAAATTGAGATGTGAGATCCTGTTGATCTGTAGGACAGACATTGTGCCTAGTTCAGACACCAGTCTCATCACAAACATTACATTGTAACTTATTATTATAAAAACATGATGTTATTGCCTCTGTAACCTTGTACCTTGTAAATTGTAACTTTGGTGCTTTCAGGCATTACTCTGTCTCTTGCGAGTCTTGCCTCATTGAAAGTACAATAAATATCGAAGATGTAACATGCAATATAAGTAAAGAAATCCGAGTATTTCCAATACAAGATGATGTCAGAACGCTCAAAGGCAAAGGTTATCTGGTCTAGCTAATTTCCATCAAGATTTTTAATGAGTTATCATGTTCTGAATGAGTCGGAGTCGGGCCTGACATTTGTATTATCCTCTGTATTACTTATTCATGTCCCACTGTTGGGTAGGGGCCCCTCTCAGATTGAGAGGGGCTAGGATAGTCCATCACGCTAGCCTAGTACAGGTTGGTAGACTTGAGAGTCCGGCGGATCGAATTTCCGTTACAATCTTAATACCAAAATAAATCGTAATTCAAACACAATTTAATCAAAGTGTGTTTCAATCCAAACAACATTTTATGAAATTGTGTTATTATTCGTTGAGATACCGTTAGGTAGAGCAGGAACCTAAATTAACGATATCGGATGTAAAATGTGATAAGAAGTTGTCACAGTGCTTGCATAATCGAGATCATATTGAAGAAGAAAACTCTTCAAAGCCGAGAGTGCAGTTTTTTTTATTCCTGAAGAGCTTACGCTTGACTGCAATTTCGCCTGATGTTAATTGAATAGTTACTGGAATCACGCCGCAACGTCAACTTCAAGGCGTTTGTAGTGCGAGTGCCAACTAGTTTTCTTCTCCTCGTCATGAAAGAGCACTTTTAGCCGCAAGGAGTTGTGTTCTGTCACCTCCGCGGACAAGTGTCACCAAAACGCACAATTACCTAGTGCTAAAAAGTGTATTTACTAACATAGTTTTAAGTTTATAAACTAACCTAAACTGTAATATAACAATAACAATGTTAGTTTATAAGGTATCTATAAAAATAAATTGCCCAGAAATTGGATTGTAGTTATGATAGCAATCGCATTATGTTGCATCTAGTTAGAATGGAAGGCCCAGAGCCGCCTTGGACCATCCAGGGGCGTTGGGCACAACAAAGTTTGGGGCCCTTGTAGAAAGTAACAAGAAAGCCTGCAAGCCGGGGGCCAAGGGCTTGTAGGCTTTGGATAAGTTGTAACTATTTAAAAAAAACTTACCCCAACATATTTGGTAAAAGGTTAGAATTATATTCTTTTGCCTATGCAAATAAATAAAATTGGAGTGTCTGTTTGTACCTAATATTAAAATAACCGCTTTTTACTAAGTGCATTTGGATGTATACACGGTACATATATCAAAACAACATTTTTTATTTTTTTTCTGTCTGTCTGTTCGTTCCAGCTAATCTCTGAAATGGCTCGACCGATTTTGGCGGGACTAGTTCAGATAGCTGATGTAACAAGGAGTAAGTTAGGCTACTTTTTTTTAAATACCACGTGGACGAAGTCGCGGGTAAGCTAGTACAACATAAAATAACAATGTCTCTTTATATTACAAGAACAATGTGACATTATGACAACGTTATTTTATCTCTGTATTGTAACGACATTATTTGTAATATACACATTCAACGGTTGCACATTTTATCGATTGTCACTTTCTCATTAACATAACATAACATACCATCACGCCTGTATTCCCCGAAGGGTTAGGCAGAGGCGTACTAATGTACACCCACAGTTCGCCGGTATGTTTAGGTCCCATGTAATAGGGGAATTTGTGCCCGGTGAATGGCAATAGGCTCGCCTATTGCCATTCACCGGGCACAAATTCCTAACTCCGAGCTGCTACTGGGAATTTCATAGAAAAACCCAATAACACATTGCTCGACCTGGGAATCGAACCCAGGACCTCTAGCGTAGCAGTCGCGGTCAGGACCACTTGGCTATTGGGGCAGTTGAAAAACATTTTACATTTAATGTGACGTGGGTAAAGAAGCGAGCGATTTATCTCGTGTTTATATTCCGTGTGTAAATATTATGTAGATAGGTATTATATTTATGACTAGCGACCCGCCCGCGGTTTCACCCGCGCTGCCCCGTTCCTAAGAGTCGTAGCGTTATGTTATATAGCTTAAAACCTTCCTCTTGAATCATTCTATCTATTAAAAAAACCGCATCAAAATCCGTTGCGTAGTTTAAAAGATCTAAGCATACATAGGGACAGACAGCGGGAAACGACTTTGTTTTATAATAAGTAGTGCTATCAGCTAGAATTATACCAAACCTTTGATAACGTATGAATAATGATTTTCAACATTATTAATGATTTTTACAACATAATAACGTAACGATTTTTAAGACTGAATGTGACAATGTGAAGGCAAATTTCGACATGGCAGGTGGGAATCACGGTGGCTTAGAGATAATAGCATCTAACCAGAAGACGCAGGTTCGAATCCTGCATGCGAGTCGAATTTTTCCTTCACTAAAATAACTTTATAATCTTAGCATGAAAAATGCAAAAAATCACAAAAAGATATTTTTTTTCAATTTTGTTGGCCGATGGCCTATTTTGAAGCGTTGTGTTGGCAATGGGGGGCCCCATTGCCAACACAACACTTCAAATGGGGGGGGGGGGGCGCATGGTGTAAAAATGATTGGAATCGATTCAGTTATTTATTCTGTACAAACCGTATCCAGATTTCGCATATATTTTTTTTTTATGTGATAGCAGGCAAACGAGCAGACGGATCGCCTAATGGTAAGTGATAACCGCCGCCCATGGACACCTGCAACACCAGAGGAGTCACAAGTGCACTGCCGGCCTTTTAAAAGGGAGTACGCTCTTTTCTTGAAGGTGTGTGTGTGTCTTCATATATAGGTATTATTGGAAATATAACAACAGGAGCAATGAAAAGCGAGTACACTGTTCAATAATCAGATTTTATTATATTAATTTATATTTTTAATATTGTCGAACGGAATGTCAAAATTGAGCAAAGGAATTAAAATCATACTTGAATGAATAGATTGAGTAAATTATGAGACTTGGATTTTTGTAATATTCCAACAGATATGTAAGTACTTACTAAAAATAATGTATTGATGATCAAGCTAAAAAATATACTACTTGAGAACCGTTTCTTTTTATTTTTATAACGTGAATTACCTAATAAATCAAACAGATCATTTTACATCATGTAACAAAAACGACTCATATCGAAACAATGACGGTATTATATTATGACAAGATTATTATATGAGTATGACATTACGGAGTTTTTATTTTTAGATTATAAAGACAATATTGTTTTTTTTTATTATGCAGAATGTGTTTACGTCTGAGTAACGTGAATTTGACCTCAAAATGCTTGTTAACAGAAGTTTATTTATTAAATTCTAGCTTCGCTTACGTGAAATACCAACCTACCTTTTTTATGGGATAGATGCAGACGGATCTCTTGATGGTAAGTCATTCCGCCGCCCATGGACACCCGCAACACCAGAGGAGTCACAAGTGCGTTGCCGGCCTTTTATAAGGGTGATACCACGGCCTCACAGAAAACCGGCGTGAAACAATTATTGTTTCGCCGAGTGAGTGAGATTACCGGAGGCCCAAACCCTTTTAAAAGGCAACGCACTTGTGACTCCTCTGGTGTTGCGGGTGTCCATGGGCGGCGGTTATCGCTTACCATCAGGTGATCCGTCCGCTCGTTTGCTCTCCTATCCCATTAAATCCCATAAAAAGGGGGTTTGGGCCTCCGGTAACTCACTCACTCAGCGAAACACAACGTAAGTGTTGTTTCACGCCGGTGTTTATGGAAGTTAATTGCTCTTTCATGCAAAAACTTACTGGATTTCAGCAGAACATATAGGCTATAATTCTAATATCTAAGCGGACGAAGTCGCGGGCAAAAGCTAGCTAAGTAGTGTATTAATAATAACAATCTGTATTACTTACTGACTCGTTAGTCTAGTGGTTTCAAGTGCGACCGCTACGCTAGAGGTCTTGGGTTCGATTCCCAGGTCGAGCAAAGTGTTATTGGGTTTTTCTATGAAATTCTCAGTAGCAGCTTGGAGTTAAAAATTTGTGCCCAGTGAATGGCAATAGGCTCGCCCCCTATTACATGGGACCTAAACATACCGGCCAACTGTGGGTGTACATCAGTACTCCTCTAACTAACCCTTCGGGGAAAACAGGCGTGATGGTATGTTATGTTTAAACACGTGGGTGGTTTTAGTTATTTTTTTAATATATCGCATGTTAAAATCATTTAACAGACATCTAAAGAATTCATCTTCCAAAAAGTCCAGGGCCGTACGTGGAACTAAACAAAGCGTTATCTGACCGGAGAATCGAATCCCGGATCGCTGCCAAGAACTGCGTTGGCTCTGATCCTCTGATTAACATTAATTTAATGTTATAATTTTGTACACAAGGGGACACAAAAAGCTGAACAGATTAAATGATATTTATTTCTGTACACAGATCTTTAAATGGATGGATGAATGGATGAACGGAGATTGACGAAACGAGTATACATGATGAGTACGGATGGAAGAGTTGGAAGGGGCCGACCTCGACGAACATACCACAACCAAGGTGCGGCCGTTCTTAAAAAAGGTCAGGTTAAGAGCACCCTAAACCGACGATCATGCATGAGGAGGTTAATGAACGTAGATGAAGCGAAAGAAGAAAGAAAGTAAATTTATTGAATCCACACAATCCACACAAGACATTATAGAGTTATTATAAAACAATGACAAATACGAGAAAGTGGTGTGCGTGTGTGGTGTACGAAAAAATTATGTAATGCCATATTTTGACCGACATAAGAGACAAACCAAAATGAAGTAGCAATGTTGTGTAAATCTATATACAAAATGCATTTAAAGTAACACATTGTATTGAAGTGGTTTTGCAGTAGTAGGTAAATGTATCTGAAGAGTTTGTTTGTTTGCTTGAACGCGCTAATCTCAGGAACTACTGGTCCGACTTGAAAAATTATTTCAGTATTAGATAGGCCATTTATTGAGGAAGGCTATAGGCTATATATCATCACGCTACGCGGACGAAGTCGCGGGCAGAAGCTAGTTTTAACATAAAACCCATACTAGGATTTTATCCTGTATCGTGGGTGCGTTTGACAAACACTAATTCCCACATACACAAACGCCCAGACCTGGAAAAACTACAGCATACAAATATTTGCTCCATGAGGGGATCGAACTCGCAACCCGTGGCGCAGAAGCCGATCTCTCAGCCGCTACGCCAAACGTCTCGTCAAATCGTAAATGTGACCCGTGCCCTTAGTAGGACAATATAGGTACTTAATTTTTGTTGATGTTTATATGTATAATTGATGAAAAAATTTCAACGTGATGAAAAGGAAAATTTGCATCTGCAATTAACTTCGCGGACGGCTAATTAAAAAAAGCTGGACTGCTTTCGAAGTTTTATTAATTTCAGAAGTAACCAGAACAAGGAGGCGAGCCAAAAAAGATATAAATCTCAAATGTTATTATATCATTTTTTTATTTACTTACACAAATAAAAGCATCGTTATTTATGGCAAAGTGAAATTATCTCCGGTTATGCATCTATGAATTGACCGCGCTAAGCCTTGCTTACCTTGTATATCGACAGCAGGCACGAGCGACTTAATTGACAACAAAAGTAATTTAAAGAAAAATACAATTTATGTTTAAATTAAGTGTAACCTGACCTAATTAACAAATTAATGTGAATACATTAGGTACTCAAAGAAAATAAATGACAAAGAATTATCAAGTAGACTAAATTTGTCAACTTTTAATTCTAAAACTAATATTATTTTTGTATTTTCTATTTGCTTTTTCCATGCTAAGATTATAAAGTTATTTTAGTGAAGGAAATATTCTACTGCGGACTGCGGGCAGGATTCGAACCCTTAATACACCAGACGCTAAATCACCGCGAGTCCCACCCGCCTGGTCGAAATTTGCCTTCACAGTCTAAATTTACGTCTTCGAGGTGACGGTGACATCTATTGAAACGCAAGTTACTTTGCTTCTCAACCTACAGGACTTCATTTACAGTCAATACCGCCCGATGTCGAATTTTACTTTCACTAAAATAATTCTTATTTTAAATACCTAGGAAAAAAGAATACTAACGCCACAAATAAATATATACAGTATAAAAAACTCACGTGAAAAAAAAACGGCCAAATTCGAGCAAACCAACACGGAATTCAAATTCAAAACTTTAAATTTGGAACAGCGCGGCGTGTGTGCGTCTGCGCAGGTACGTTCCAAGCACGTCAACCGCGCAGCGCGCGATAAGCTATCGGCGATAACGTGCCGTTACGTTAGTCCGCTAGCTAGCACTCGCTATAACGATGTCGTTACAGCGCCATAGAGTATGCGCGTTGCAGCAAAGAGGTTACATTTCAAATAATGACCTTTTATGACGCAAGTGTGTTACCTAACGCGAGTTATTGTTACCCGATTGACGATTCTGTGCGATTGAATGATGTTCTGACTGACGGAAATTTTATAATATAATTGTTGAAAAAAATACAACAAATATTTTTGTAATATCGTTATGGCATTTTTAAAAAGCGAACTGTCAGGTCAAACGTAAGCCTATCAAGAATGAAAATAATTCACCGGGAAGCAAGAAAAGGAAACGGAGAGAATTAAAAAGAAAAACATACCAAAATATTATTACATACTAAAGAAGTGATATCAGTTTCTCGCTAAAAACTGCATCTTTTTCTATTCGTGCCTCTCAAGGCCATAAAATTATCTCCAATTAATAATGATTCTATTTCAAAACTCGGTGAGTGTGTCTGAACTGCATATTTTGGCTCGTACACTAAAATATTGTCAGATAAAATGTACTTGATTAGACAGCTGTGACGACTGAATATCTAGACTATAGTTATAACCCAATGGGACTGTCTAACCCTTTGGGGAACACAGGCGTGATGGTATATTATCTACAAGAGTTGATTCTGGAAATAAGATCATTTAGAGGAGAATGAGAACGTCTCACAGGATTAGCAAGCTGAATTTGCACTGAGCTGAACTGCTCTAGGGGCTAATCATTAACAAAAATATAAGGTAGCTGTTAGTAATTTTAACATTAAGACGTCCAACGCCTCAGTCTGCCCGTGACCATGGATGCTGTAAAGGCGCGGTAAAATCCGTAAAAAGTAGTTTCATTTCAATGCTCTAGAGGGTCAAAATCCTTGGCTACTGGAGAAGACTAGGTCTTCTCGAGGTTATCGCGAACCGGAAAGCGTGAGGGTGCCTCCACACATGACATGATGGCTAACGGTTGGTTCAAAAGTTCGCATCGCAATTACTTTTTGCCAGAAATGAAACGGGAAACAACGCTCGATGATTTATCCTAAGAGATAGTCGATAAGGATGGAAAGAATGAGCTAAGGGTAGGGTGTTTATTTTTCGATATGTTTTTTACTCAAGCCCACTTGAAATTATTAATTTTGAAATTGGCCCTTCTTACTAAGAAAATCCAAATACCAGTCTACTTTTCATTTCCTCACTGAGGCAACCACACGTTTAGCTAAACACTTGACCATCTATGGCTATTTATTCACCACACGTGACGCGGTAAGGAAAACGCGCGGGCGCAAGCCTTGCTCATGGAGGCCGTGTAATATTAGTTCAATGCTTTCAACGCGTTTTAATTATGTTTAATTTTAGTTCAAGATAACGTGTGTGACTTAATTGGATCGTAGCCCTATTTTTAGCTAATGTTAGAAAAGGGAAATTGCGTTATGTTTAAGGGTCTCTGAAGACCATAGAATTTAAATTTGTGCCGGGTTTTGGCTATAGTATGCTCATCCTTTACCTCACACCCGAAACTTATAGCTTAATCCTTCGTCCCAAGGAACGTAGGTAACGATGATTATAAAATAACTAACTAAACACTAACAAAAAGCCAGCCCGCGCAATACAATGTAAAAATATATAATATTTTTACGCCGTAACTAACAATCTTCAAATAAAAACTGCACATCTGTCCTTCAATAGAATATAAAATTCGCCATTAGTTCGTCGACCCGAACAGTTCCGACCGCCCGCGAATTTATACGAGGCCATCCGAGCGTCTGATCATTAAGTAGGTAAGACAAGTTGTAACATGTTGTAATGGGTTGTCTAGCTTAGATTACGAATAGTGTATTTTCATTTCGAATTTAGTATTTAGACTAATAGGTACTTATATTGGCCCCGTAAAGCAAGGCCAGGTGCAGCGGTCTCTTAGGGGCTTGGGGCCCACTTAGGTGAAGCCAGCCCTGTGTATGGGGTTGCCAGGACTATAAATAGAAAAACACAGATTCATATTTAGCCGGGCATTTTTCCCTGAAAGCCTGACACTAGTTTCTAAAAGAAAAAAAAACATGACCGCGGAAGTCGCTCGCACGCTTTCGTTCGGCATCTTTTGATGGGGCGGGGTTGGCCAAAAGCGGGATAGGCCGATAACTTGGCCGGATGTCAGGCCACCCTATTTGTGTAGCCCACACGATCTAAGAATAAAAACTTTTTCATATCAGGATTTCCAACTTTAACTAGGCAAAGGGGCGTGACCTGGATAAGGCTCAAACAGTAGGTACTCTATTTTTCATATTATAAGAACTAAGTATATTTATGTTACTGAAATTTTACAGATACTGTATTTTTGTGAAAACATGTAATTGGCCATCTAACGCTTTATTCCACTGTTTATATTGTTTTGAATTAGGTGTAAGTTTTCCTACATTAATAAAAAAAATATTGGAGTCCTCTTCAAGTCTAAATCAGAAAAAAACTGAATACCAATCGAGATCGTTTTTCGAATTTCTCCCTACCACTAATTATTGTAACAGGTGTGAACGTATGACAACCCAGAACGAGTTCTTCGACTAATGGAGGGTCTGATTGTGGTAAGAATGTTCGCACATCCATAAACTTACCGCGGCAAGTACAACTTAATTCTGCAAATCGATTGATCGACGAAATTATCCACGAGCCCATATTTCCAGTAGATACAGACTTAAAATTTATAAAGAAATTCTACTACACACACATTTCTAAGAAATGTTGTAAATGAATACTCATTGAAATAACAAATGGTATGCAATAATATTATTAATAGGTATCAGATTTCTCATGTTTCAACATCCATACAATAATAATGACAACGATCGTGTAAAATAATCTATGACAGCTAATCAATCAGGATCATTTATTATGGTAGAATTATATTGGGTGTTGCCAGAAATAGATGCAAATTATTTTGCGGTAGAAACCATTGTGGTAAAGTTAGGTCGGGTTGTAGTACTAGGTAACTTGATATTTTTATTTTTTTTAGATTTAACGATTCATAATGGGAATGGAGTTGAATAAGTGAACCATTTGCAGGAAACGTGACACTGAAATCATACCCAACTGCTATTTTAAAAACGATACAGCGGTACCTCATCATATGTCATTATAATCACAAATACTTCGATCACGTGACATGATGTTTACGACCTATTGTTATAATAACACTAAACGGTGTGACGAAGCTATTAGTGGATCATGTAACAGAACACACTGGGCAACAACTGTAGATGGTAACAATGTTGTCCGCCCATCTCGCTACTGATACAACAGAATGGGATCGAGTGAGAACTGATCCTTCTTGCCCACCCAGCACAGATATAAGAGTAAATTGACGTATCCCAGCCACCATATCCCTGACGGGGAATAATAACAGGGTTGGAATGCGGTCTAGAAGAAGATATTATGATGATGCAATGCACAGAAGGACTCATGGCCTTGGAGATCTTGAAGCACTTCCTATTAATGTGCAAGAAATAGCTATCGCGTGGTTTTAGTTGGTAGGAGTCCCGACATCACAATTAAGTATCCGTGAGGATAAACACAAGGGGTAAAAACTAATTGAAATCAAAATGAAGCTATTAATGGAGGCTGAAGTTCTCGCAGCCATTTACAGAACAGTATTACCTCATGCATCTGCGATTGTTTATGTAAATAAACAGAATAGTGATGTGCGGTACAATAAATAAGTTACGAATATGTTTACTATCAGTTTCGCCTTGACAATTTACTTTTTGGTCCACCCTGAATGGGAAATGTGATGAGTATATAGGCTCATTTTCTGGGAGTATTATGTGTTTATGTCATAAGAACTCCTTAATTATATTTTATGATACTCATCTGTTTAGAAAAAAAATGAAAATATTCTTTTTATTTAAGATGTGTTTAAATAAAAAATTAAAACCTGAACTTATTAGTTTTGTTTGATTTTATAGAGACATACACTTAAGCCTAAATGAAATGGAAAGTTCACTCACCCAAAACACGATCAAATCAGTGAAAGCAATCCAAAGCACTCCACTAAACAACCTCAAGGGATGACTGTCATCCCGAGACTGACGATACTACGTCATAAATCGCCATTTTATACACAAAAGACGCGGGAAAAACAAACCGACCAATACGGAAGCAGGAAGGATGCGTTTTTATCAATTCCAATTTGAATTTCGAACGCTCCATTAGACAAATTGTTCCCGCCCTTTGTTGAGTAGAGATTAACTTTTTATGTCCTACTAATTGAATTCAAGATTTGGATAAAAAATATCTGTCACATTTGCATGTTTCTTTGTATTTTTTATTAAAGACAACGTCAGTTATGCGGGAAAAAGATGCTATGATTTAGAGGCAGTTGTGTCTCTGTCGCGGTAACGGTTACACGAAATAATTGTTTTAGATAAGGTGTAGTTTTGGACCGAACCGAAAGTCTTCCTTTGGCTAATTAGCACATTTCGTAATGGTCTAGCCAAACCAGTTTTCTACTAATTTCTAAGTTTAGAAAATTATATTTTAGCTTTTAGGTACGTAGGAGTTGTGTGATATTTTCGAATATTTCTCAATACTAATTTCATTTTGAGATTAGTAAATTTTTTGTCGGTTAAGAAGGTAATAGATCAGGAAGTGTGTGACAAAGAAAGCGATAGTTTACCATGAAGTCATATGCTACCAAGTTCTTTAAAGTTCTGTGTAAGCTCTGGACTAGGCGGGAAGAAGAAGACGAAGAAGAAATTATCTGGAAGATTGAAATGTGTAAGTAAAACGACGTTTTCTCAACTTTTATATTCTTTTGCGCAGCTCGCTTGCATACTTTTTCCAGATACTTTCCTATGGATTTTTATAAAGCTGCCGATAAGGAACGCATCGCATAAAAAATCAGTTCCGGCATGCATATGCTGCAATTGACTTTTTAAATTAAATAATAGATATGTATGTTACAGCAACCACTTTCACAGCCGGAGTTAATCATTCATTCCTTGATTTATTAGCGTCCAGTAACGCAAGATTTAATTTGAACAGAAACTCCATAGAGAGAATGCAAAATTTCGACAGAAGCTTCAATAAGTAAAGCTAGATTTTTGTGTATGTATTACAACGACGATTCTTAGTCATTACTATAACAGACACACATAAAGTAAATCGTTTATTTTTGCGTTTTATCGCTTTTTCGTATCTTTCAAACTTTCAAATCATACTTGAAGCAAGTTTAGCCTAAAAAAACAACTCGAACAGCCTTGTTTTCAGCCTATCCTACATTATTTACGTAATCGATCGCCACGGATTAGATACGGAACCATGCAATTTAAAACTAGACTTATCGATTGACCTAGATTTGAGTTCCAGTTTTAGGGCACTGTTTTTATGAATTTTTCATCAGCTCAAATATAGGTATTGAGCATTAGCTAACCAAATTTTAAAGGTGCGAAATGCCAACAGTTCTTAAACCTGGGAGAGCGTTCTGTTCCTGTCAGTTATTTCTAACATATTTTATTTCCTTACTGAAACACTTAATAGCATACTTAATAGATTATTATCGACCTGCGGGACAAAGTCCATCATTTTGAAGCAATGTTTTTTCAACTAACTAAAAAACTGACTAAACTGTTCAGTGTATTTTTTTTCTTTCTCTTTACATTTTTGTCGAGGCGACGTATAAACTATCACATAAGTAAGGTAATAAGTATCATGCCGATAACATATGAAACGGAGTGATACCACGGCCTCACAGAAGACCGGCGTGAAACAATGCTTACGTTGTGTTTCGCTGAGTGAGTGAAGATACCGGAGGACCAAACCCGGCAAAAAGGCCGGCAGCCCACTTGGCACGTCTCTGGTGCTGTGGGTGTCCATGGGCTGCGGTAATCGCTTACCATCCGGTGATCCGTCTGCTAGTTCGCCCCCCTATTCCATAAAAATTAAAGAAGGGATGGCAAGACAAAATATAAACAAAGCATCTGAGACTCTTTAAATACTTGCTCAGCTAAATGTCAATTTATTATAACAATAGCAATAGTTGAATTGTTGTTTTTGTTTAGAATCGGTCTATCGCTTTCCTGATTACGGTACACAATAATATTGTTGTTTACTCTCATAGGAAAACCATTCAACCTTGTTTGCGTGACAGAAAAGTAAACTAATTTCCGCATAATGACAATTTTCTAACCCTCTATAATGCAATTTGTACGCACTTTTGGAAAATGTACATAAATTATTTCAAAACCGATGCTGATGAGAAATAATTGGATTATTACTGTAATTACATTGATTTAGATATGAGTGAAGCTTATTAACTCATTTAAGCCAGTTTGATTAGCGTAAGTGGCGTGGACGGCGATGAAGATAAATAATTTTCTGTTGTGGAGTAATTGAGTGGTCAAAAGCAAATGAATGTATTTGAGATACAAAAAAGCGAACCAAGTGGCAAATTATAATAGTGTGCACCTTCAAAGTTTGAAGAAACTAAATTTTACTTTATTTCTAAGTTAGTTTAGCAGTGAACGCAGCTTGTTTCGAATTTGTTGAAATGTGTTGCTGGGGAGTTTGTTGCGCCGCTTCTTCTTCCCAGCAAAAACACTAGGAAGCAGTGAAGGGCGGGCGTTTTTGGGAGCCCCAAAAACGCCCGCCCGTCTATAATGTAAAAATGACGTTCAAAAAGTACTACCTAGTAGTCTATATTGAATAATTGATTTTGACTTTGAAATATTCCATGGTGGCTGGATATACTCGTAGTTTGCTGGATATATAGAGTGCGCTGCGAATAGTATTACCAATTTAAAAATCACCATAAAACACGGTAGAAACAGTAAAAACCATTCACGGTGTATACCTCAATCTAAATCAATCCGTGTGCTTGTCCAATCATACACGTAACATGTTGTAATTGTGCGTGCTCGTTGAATAACAACTGGCGGCATTGATTGGTCCGTGACCGCGAGGTCGTGGGTTCGATTCGAGCCATATTGATAAGTAATGGATGGTAATGCGGCCATGTTGGATTTCTACTTATGGCTATGTATTTACCCTGTTTGACGATGTGTTATTAATATTTATCAACAAAAATATTTAAACAAAATATAAACAATAAATAATCGGTTAGATACTTAGATTTTTTCGGATGTTTTGCTTTTACTACCGAGTAAAAAAAAATACCATCTTTAATCATCGGGTTTTTTAACTATAAATTCTGTGAAAGTATTTAATCGTTTTATTATATCTTAGATGAAGTTTGAGTAGGTATCGGTAAATTAATCAATTAGGTTCATTAGTAAAAGCTTGAAACCTTTTTAGGGATCTATGTTCTAAAAATAGAAAAATGTATTGTAATTAAATATTGCCATATCTAATAAAAAATCTACCGAAATAGTAGAAACCGTTACATAGCAACACATTACGTAAAACTGGAACGTGTGATTTTGTAAAACAAGATGAATCTTTAATAAGTACCTAAACTTATTTGCCTAGATACTACAGGCAAGTAGGTAAATGTCAGTAGTTAACCTTTCATTTGTTCTTCGACTTATGTGAGTGCAAAATTATGGTCCTTAGTTTGAAGATTGAACTTCAGATATTAACATAACATAACATACCATCCCGCCTGTATTCCCCGAAGGGTTAGGCAGAGGCGTACTAATATACACCCGCAGTTCGCCGGTAAATGTTTAGGTGCCATGTAATAGGGAGCGTATTGCCATTAACCGGGCACAAATTCCTAACTCCGAGCTGCTACTGAGAATTTCATAGAAAAACCCAATAACACTTTGCTCGCCCTGGGAATCGAACCCAGGACCTCTAGCGTAGCAGTCGCGCTCAGGACCACTTGGCTAATGAGGCAGTTCACTTCAGATATTATTACGTTATAAACAAGAAAGTTGAATATTAGAATATCTGTTACGGTATGGGTGCCAGGCAGTGATATGACCAATGGACTGCGAAGTCAAAGGTCCCGAATTCAAATTCAAGGCACGCAACTCCTGCCTTTCGAAGTCATATGCGTTGAAGGAAAACATCGTGAGGAAACCTGCATGTCTGGGAGATTTTCTCAACGGCGCGGGCGGGCGTGTCGGTGTGAAGTCTGCCAACCCACGCTGGGTGGACTAGATACCTAATCCGTTTCATTCTGAGAGGAGGCCCGCAGCAGTGAGACAGAATAATGGGTTGATTATGTTATGTTATATGTTAAAGGTATCTCCTCTCATAATGAGGGGGGTTTGGGTACAGTCTTCCACGCTAGCTTCGGGTTCCCGACTTTACACGCCAAAGAGAAAACTCTTAGGCATGCAGGTTAGGTAGGCACCGTTTATTAATTTTTAATACGCACATGCTTACGTCCCTTGGTTTCGAACTCGAGAACTGCGACTTGTCATTTCAATGGTCATATCAGAAAATCATCTTACTTACTATAATTATTACAATAAAAAAATACTAATTTTGAAATGAAACTACTTTTCACGGATCTTATCTCGTTGTAGACTAGTAGTCAACCCGTGGATGCCGTCAAGGATCCGAAACGTCGGGAATTAAATAATGTCAATACAACGCGATAAAATCCGTAACAAGTAGTTTCATTTTAATGTGTTATATTCGCGTAAGTGTCAGAAATCAGTAAGTTACTGTTTTTTTTCTGGGATAGGGGGGCAAACGAGCTGATGCTTAGCTTTTAGGTACGTAGGAGTTGTGTGATATTTTCGAATATTTCTCAATACTAATTTCATTTTGAGATTAGTAAATTTTTTGTCGGTTAAGAAGGTAATAGATCAGGAAGTGTGTGACAAAGAAAGCGATAGTTTACCATGAAGTCATATGCTACCAAGTTCTTTAAAGTTCTGTGTAAGCTCTGGACTAGGCGGGAAGAAGAAGACGAAGAAGAAATTATCTGGAAGATTGAAATGTGTAAGTAAAACGACGTTTTCTCAACTTTTATATTCTTTTGCGCAGCTCGCTTGCATACTTTTTCCAGATACTTTCCTATGGATTTTTATAAAGCTGCCGATAAGGAACGCATCGCATAAAAAATCAGTTCCGGCATGCATATGCTGCAATTGACTTTTTAAATTAAATAATAGATATGTATGTTACAGCAACCACTTTCACAGCCGGAGTTAATCATTCATTCCTTGATTTATTAGCGTCCAGTAACGCAAGATTTAATTTGAACAGAAACTCCATAGAGAGAATGCAAAATTTCGACAGAAGCTTCAATAAGTAAAGCTAGATTTTTGTGTATGTATTACAACGACGATTCTTAGTCATTACTATAACAGACACACATAAAGTAAATCGTTTATTTTTGCGTTTTATCGCTTTTTCGTATCTTTCAAACTTTCAAATCATACTTGAAGCAAGTTTAGCCTAAAAAAACAACTCGAACAGCCTTGTTTTCAGCCTATCCTACATTATTTACGTAATCGATCGCCACGGATTAGATACGGAACCATGCAATTTAAAACTAGACTTATCGATTGACCTAGATTTGAGTTCCAGTTTTAGGGCACTGTTTTTATGAATTTTTCATCAGCTCAAATATAGGTATTGAGCATTAGCTAACCAAATTTTAAAGGTGCGAAATGCCAACAGTTCTTAAACCTGGGAGAGCGTTCTGTTCCTGTCAGTTATTTCTAACATATTTTATTTCCTTACTGAAACACTTAATAGCATACTTAATAGATTATTATCGACCTGCGGGACAAAGTCCATCATTTTGAAGCAATGTTTTTTCAACTAACTAAAAAACTGACTAAACTGTTCAGTGTATTTTTTTTCTTTCTCTTTACATTTTTGTCGAGGCGACGTATAAACTATCACATAAGTAAGGTAATAAGTATCATGCCGATAACATATGAAACGGAGTGATACCACGGCCTCACAGAAGACCGGCGTGAAACAATGCTTACGTTGTGTTTCGCTGAGTGAGTGAAGATACCGGAGGACCAAACCCGGCAAAAAGGCCGGCAGCCCACTTGGCACGTCTCTGGTGCTGTGGGTGTCCATGGGCTGCGGTAATCGCTTACCATCCGGTGATCCGTCTGCTAGTTCGCCCCCCTATTCCATAAAAATTAAAGAAGGGATGGCAAGACAAAATATAAACAAAGCATCTGAGACTCTTTAAATACTTGCTCAGCTAAATGTCAATTTATTATAACAATAGCAATAGTTGAATTGTTGTTTTTGTTTAGAATCGGTCTATCGCTTTCCTGATTACGGTACACAATAATATTGTTGTTTACTCTCATAGGAAAACCATTCAACCTTGTTTGCGTGACAGAAAAGTAAACTAATTTCCGCATAATGACAATTTTCTAACCCTCTATAATGCAATTTGTACGCACTTTTGGAAAATGTACATAAATTATTTCAAAACCGATGCTGATGAGAAATAATTGGATTATTACTGTAATTACATTGATTTAGATATGAGTGAAGCTTATTAACTCATTTAAGCCAGTTTGATTAGCGTAAGTGGCGTGGACGGCGATGAAGATAAATAATTTTCTGTTGTGGAGTAATTGAGTGGTCAAAAGCAAATGAATGTATTTGAGATACAAAAAAGCGAACCAAGTGGCAAATTATAATAGTGTGCACCTTCAAAGTTTGAAGAAACTAAATTTTACTTTATTTCTAAGTTAGTTTAGCAGTGAACGCAGCTTGTTTCGAATTTGTTGAAATGTGTTGCTGGGGAGTTTGTTGCGCCGCTTCTTCTTCCCAGCAAAAACACTAGGAAGCAGTGAAGGGCGGGCGTTTTTGGGAGCCCCAAAAACGCCCGCCCGTCTATAATGTAAAAATGACGTTCAAAAAGTACTACCTAGTAGTCTATATTGAATAATTGATTTTGACTTTGAAATATTCCATGGTGGCTGGATATACTCGTAGTTTGCTGGATATATAGAGTGCGCTGCGAATAGTATTACCAATTTAAAAATCACCATAAAACACGGTAGAAACAGTAAAAACCATTCACGGTGTATACCTCAATCTAAATCAATCCGTGTGCTTGTCCAATCATACACGTAACATGTTGTAATTGTGCGTGCTCGTTGAATAACAACTGGCGGCATTGATTGGTCCGTGACCGCGAGGTCGTGGGTTCGATTCGAGCCATATTGATAAGTAATGGATGGTAATGCGGCCATGTTGGATTTCTACTTATGGCTATGTATTTACCCTGTTTGACGATGTGTTATTAATATTTATCAACAAAAATATTTAAACAAAATATAAACAATAAATAATCGGTTAGATACTTAGATTTTTTCGGATGTTTTGCTTTTACTACCGAGTAAAAAAAAATACCATCTTTAATCATCGGGTTTTTTAACTATAAATTCTGTGAAAGTATTTAATCGTTTTATTATATCTTAGATGAAGTTTGAGTAGGTATCGGTAAATTAATCAATTAGGTTCATTAGTAAAAGCTTGAAACCTTTTTAGGGATCTATGTTCTAAAAATAGAAAAATGTATTGTAATTAAATATTGCCATATCTAATAAAAAATCTACCGAAATAGTAGAAACCGTTACATAGCAACACATTACGTAAAACTGGAACGTGTGATTTTGTAAAACAAGATGAATCTTTAATAAGTACCTAAACTTATTTGCCTAGATACTACAGGCAAGTAGGTAAATGTCAGTAGTTAACCTTTCATTTGTTCTTCGACTTATGTGAGTGCAAAATTATGGTCCTTAGTTTGAAGATTGAACTTCAGATATTAACATAACATAACATACCATCCCGCCTGTATTCCCCGAAGGGTTAGGCAGAGGCGTACTAATATACACCCGCAGTTCGCCGGTAAATGTTTAGGTGCCATGTAATAGGGAGCGTATTGCCATTAACCGGGCACAAATTCCTAACTCCGAGCTGCTACTGAGAATTTCATAGAAAAACCCAATAACACTTTGCTCGCCCTGGGAATCGAACCCAGGACCTCTAGCGTAGCAGTCGCGCTCAGGACCACTTGGCTAATGAGGCAGTTCACTTCAGATATTATTACGTTATAAACAAGAAAGTTGAATATTAGAATATCTGTTACGGTATGGGTGCCAGGCAGTGATATGACCAATGGACTGCGAAGTCAAAGGTCCCGAATTCAAATTCAAGGCACGCAACTCCTGCCTTTCGAAGTCATATGCGTTGAAGGAAAACATCGTGAGGAAACCTGCATGTCTGGGAGATTTTCTCAACGGCGCGGGCGGGCGTGTCGGTGTGAAGTCTGCCAACCCACGCTGGGTGGACTAGATACCTAATCCGTTTCATTCTGAGAGGAGGCCCGCAGCAGTGAGACAGAATAATGGGTTGATTATGTTATGTTATATGTTAAAGGTATCTCCTCTCATAATGAGGGGGGTTTGGGTACAGTCTTCCACGCTAGCTTCGGGTTCCCGACTTTACACGCCAAAGAGAAAACTCTTAGGCATGCAGGTTAGGTAGGCACCGTTTATTAATTTTTAATACGCACATGCTTACGTCCCTTGGTTTCGAACTCGAGAACTGCGACTTGTCATTTCAATGGTCATATCAGAAAATCATCTTACTTACTATAATTATTACAATAAAAAAATACTAATTTTGAAATGAAACTACTTTTCACGGATCTTATCTCGTTGTAGACTAGTAGTCAACCCGTGGATGCCGTCAAGGATCCGAAACGTCGGGAATTAAATAATGTCAATACAACGCGATAAAATCCGTAACAAGTAGTTTCATTTTAATGTGTTATATTCGCGTAAGTGTCAGAAATCAGTAAGTTACTGTTTTTTTTCTGGGATAGGGGGGCAAACGAGCTGACGGATCACCTGATGGTAAGCGATAACGGCCGCCCATGGATACCCGCAATACCAGAGGAGTCGTAACTGCGTTGCCCGCCTTTTAAAAGGGTTTGGGCCTCCGGTAACCTCACTCACTCGGCGAAACACAACGCAAGCGTTGTTTCTCGCCGGTTTTCTGTGAGGCCGTGGTATCACTCCGGTCGAGCCGACCCATTCGTGCCGAAGCATGGCTCTTCCACGTGATATGTTTTGACTTACACTTCTGTTTTTATCGCTGTACTGTGTACCTAATAAAAAAAAATCACTTGTTACGTTACACGTCCACGAAATCGCGTCACGCGTACATCGCCGGCCCACTGACCTACTCGCAGTAAATAAGACACACCTACGCGTCAATGGAACGCTTATCTGCGATAGCCGCAACGAAATTTAACGTTTCATCGCTACGTTTTCAATTACAATAAGATCGAAATAATTTTGCGCGTAAGAAGTGAGCCGCAAGTGGTTTTGCATTATAACACCATGACACTTAAAGACAATGGGGGTCGTACCTAAATGTATTTTTTATGGCATAGGGGGTTAAACTAGCAGACGGATCGCCTGATGGTAAGCGATTACCGCCGCCCATGGACACCTGCAACACCAGAGGAGTTGCAAGTGCATTGCCGGCCTTTAAGTGTTTGGGCCTCCGGCATCCTCATTCACTCGGCGAAACACGCCGGTTTTCTGTGAGGCCGTGGTATCACTCCGGTTAAGCCGACCCATTAGTGGCGAACATGTCTACACGGTATACATATGGAGTAGAGTTCGCATTAAGAGATAAAAGTGATATCTTAATTACATAAAAATATTCGTCGTTACAAGTATATAATATGTACTCGTTTAATAACGACGGGCCATCATAATATTAAGACCCTCACACACGGCGTTGTGAGTCTTCATTAAATATGCGGACAATGGCCAAGGTCAACAGATAAGTTGGTTGTTTGAATAATATATTAATGACGATAAGCGAAAGAATGTATTATACGATTTTCTGAAAGTCTGTCTGTTACATCATTACGTGGGAACCGCTGTACAGTTTGTATTGAAACTGTTTTGCCAATAATACAAGTTATTGAGGACTAAAATAAGTCTTAATTATTTTGTAGTGGCATTCAGTATATGAAATACATACACTTACGCCTTTTTTCTATTTGGGTAGGCAGAAACTTTAGAATGCCACTGGCTAAGATTCTTGCGTACTTTTTTGCTTCATCCACATTCATACATCTCATACATACAGCCGGTTGCAAGTACTACGCACCTGACCTTTTTGAAGGACCTCACCGATAACGTCGTGGTGTGTCTTTCTTGGGCATCTTTTCCGGGAGGCTTTTATAAATCCTTTTTGTTAGTCACCTTTCATCCATTCTCTTGACATTCCAAAAATTATGAAATGAAATATAAATAAATCTTTTAAGACTTCACATTTTTTTTTATTCGGCGTCGGCATTTTCTAATGGGCGGTACTTATAAAGGAAGAAACGAAAATATTTGATCAATGATCTCTTAAACTTCAGATTAGGATAGGATGGATCGCACTAGGCTAAACCTAAATAATTACACAGTGAAAAAAAAACACGCCATTAGATTGCAGCCAGTGACCGTGTGAACAGGCTTTATTAATTATAAATATGAATTATTTATATATTTGTCAGGTGTCATACCGCCAACACATCACTAGCGAACGAATAACTGGTATAATAAAGATATGTAGTAAAACTAAATGACATAACTATAAAATAAATGAATAAACCTTAATTAAAGGGGGCTCATGGCTAAATAATATTCTACGATCGTTTTGAATATTTCGTATGTAGCGTGGATGAAGTTGTTAGCAACACCAAATAGACCAATATGGTCAAATTATACTTTTATAGATTGGCAACACAGCCTCACCCGTTCGACGCTAATCCACCATGGTGTGCTTCAACGTGGTTGTCGTTTGCACCTATAAAAATTAAAAATAAAGCTAATTAAAAAAGTGTGAATTGCAGTCTCATTTACCGCCCTCTTCCAGAAGCTTGCTCAAGAATCACCAACAGTAGTGGGCAAATCATCTATATAGACAGATGTCGCTCGAACAGCACAAAGTAATGTTTGAAGTCTTCGTCGTGCGTAATTTATTTATTTAATCGCGTGCTGACAGGCAGACGCGGCGGGAGACTGTTTTATTATAATTAACAGCGGCGGTAGCCCAATGGCTAGGGCGTCGGACTTGCGATCATGTAGTTGCCGGTTCGAAACCCACCCATTGCACTACCGACGTGAACCCACTCGTAACAAAAGCATTTAGCTTAGCACGAGGGGTTAACAAGAATACTAGTAATGTGCGAACCACATTGAAAGTAAGTTATTAAAAAAAAAATTGTAGTGTAAAAAAATTTTGAAAATTCTACTTGACTACACTCACGCCCTTTTCTCATAGAGTTAGGCAGTAACAACAGAATGTTCATACATCTTGTCATATTCGCCTGCCGGTTCTGAGATGTAGGATATAAGCCTAGCAATCCTTTTTAACTGGTATTACATATTAACATTTAAAGATACATACGTAAGATACAAACAGACAAAGCTATTTTAGTTTTTTTAATATCAAACTAGACGCACGCGTTAGAAACTCACAAAAATCTCTGAACTCACGCAAGTCCATAAGCCGAGCTGCTGAAAATTTTCTAAATTTTCCCATTTTTAACCTATCAGTAGCCGAACACTTTCGAAAACGTATTCGTATCGAAATCGAGAATAATTTGTGTGAGGAGGTTAATGAACGTAGATGAAGCGAAAGTGTTGCGCCAGGATCGTAGCAAGTGTAATCTCTGCCTACCCCAATGGGAGACAGATGTGAAAATATGTACGTATGAGATTTGTAGCAGAAAAAACCTCATTCGTTTACGATACGAATTCGATAGTTGTTCGTGCTTGGACTACTGGTTGACAGAATTTCACGCTCAACACTTGCGCTTGCGCCGACAAGTCAGATAAATTTACAAACTGACATTTAAAATTCAAAATTCGTAATCCTTTCATATTTCTCTGAATACCATAGAAACAAGACTGCATGCATATCGTAATCTTCCAGCGCGCGGTTTATATAAAAAACACGCCAAAAATACCACTTATCGTTTTGTAACCGGGTCTATTTCTGCGCGCGCGCACGTGAGCGACCGCGTGTAACGCGTTCGGTTCCCCAATAATACATTGACACACTGAGGAATATCATGAGAATTAATAGGAAAATCTATATAGATGTGGCAATAGTGTCTATTTTATATTTTTTTATGGGATAGGGGGGAAAACTAACAGACGGATCGCCTGATGGCAAGCGATCATGGACACCCGCAACACCAGAGGACATAAGTGCGTTGCCGGCCTTTTAAAAGGGTCTGGACCTCCGGTATCTTCACTCACTCGGCGAAACACAACACTCACTCGGTGTAATCGTTGTTTCAGGCTGCTGTCTAACACGGGACCTAAACATACCGTAATGTGTATGTAAATGATTACACCTCAATACTTTATTGCATACCATAATGTTGATACAGATGTTATATTAATATTAAAGGAGCAATTATGGACCCTGTCGGGCCCAGCAAAGTTCAGTCCATTAGGAGAGGTGGAATTTTTACATTTACATTACTTTAATTTATTTTATTATCTGTAATATTCGGTAACAGTAGGTATTTATTAAACTTTAGTTAAAGTTTACCTCTGTATGACCCTTCATGATTGTATGTATCAGGAATTATATTTTTTTTACTATGTAAGTAACCTAATCAAGGGCTAAGGTACAATAATAGTACTTCCGTACCATGCGTTAGTCCTTGATGTGCAATAAAGAATATTCTATCTGATGTAATGTAGAGACTCGTAGGTCATTAATTAATACTCCTATCAATCGATCTGCCGCGGTTAGTCTGTGGATGGGTCGAGACTGCCGAATCTCGGAGAGCACGTAAAGCCGACGGTCTTGGCTTTCATACGAACACCTTTAACAATCTTTATTGGTACTGCTATCACTTATGGGCAGGAACATCAGCATACAAGCTTGATCCTTTTGACTGGGTCCAAAGACGGGGAGTTAGTAATGTAAGTCTGAGGAGAGACTTTGCCTTTGTGTGTGTTCTACCGTTTGTACAATGGGCAGTGTTCTGAGGAATTATGAGAAATTTTGCCAACGGCATATTATTATTACCGCACCTTTCGCCATGGGCGTGGAGTTCATCCACATACCTTAGAACCACTCAGCTCTCATACTGTGCGATTCCAAAAGAATATCCTCGCTCGCTACCCGCCGAGGTATTCCCAAAGGAATATAGCATGGGGTTCTTCAAATGGGTGTGAATAGGTTTTTACTGTGCAACGCGCCAGTGATACCTCTGGTATTGCAAGCGTCTATAGTCTATGGTAACCACTTACCATCAGGCGGGCCGTATGTTTGTTTGCAACCTTAGAGGTGTGAAAAAAGGCTGTCTATATATGTCCTAAAAAATATATTCGAAATATACTAACCAATATAGAACTTGAATAAATGATTTTGACTTGCATAGATCTAAGTATCTATACTACCGTGCAGTTCCATCCAGCAAAGCTATAAAAATGAAAATACAGACGTAATTCATTCAAGTTACCAGGTGAACGTAGCCAATATGAGATATATTGGCGTTATTTATAGCCGGTATATAATAACCATTCGTTTGCAATTCGATTTTCCTGCAAACCAATAGCACACTTAACTTAATGGACACAAATTTTCTATTTGTTGAGGCCTTTTCTTGAGTTTTGTAAATTGGTAATCTTTGTGTCATAGGGAAATCCTCTTGCACAAGGTTCTCTAACTGATAGGGATCAGCTAACCGAAAAGACAAAAGCTTATTAGTTAAAGATACATTTTTATTGCAATTAACATACACTCACGCGCCCACAGACATACTTTGTAATTCATAGTTTTTTATTTATTTATTTGATATACCCATTCTGGCTCATTAGCATAGTGGTCCTGAGCGCGACTGCTACGCTTGAGGTCCTGGGTTCGATTCCCAGGTCGAGCAGTGTTATTGGGTTTTCTATGAAATTCCCAGTAACAGCTCGGAGTTTGGAATTTGTGCCCGGTTAATGGCAATAGGCTCGCCCCCTATTACATGGGACCTAAACATACCGGCGAACTGTGGGTGTACATTAGTACGCCTCTGCCTAACCCTTCGGGGAAAACAGGCGTGATGGTATATTATGTTATGTTTTATATACCCATTTGTACAAACGTTTAAAAATTTAAGGGAAGAGCGGAGCCTTCAACTACATGCATTTCTATGCCTAAATGGATACTCCTCGACATGCAATGTAAGCCAAATGAGTTATGATATAAACATTTATTATTTATTTATAATTTTATTTATTACACCATTTCACCATCAACCATTTATTAAAATCTTGTCTTGCCCTGAAGCTGTTTGGTAGTAGTATAGGTCCATGATGCACCGCACATCACTGTCATACATACATACATATATATTTTCACGCCTGTCTCCCATTGGGGTAGGCAGAGACTATAGATTTCCACTTGCTACGATCCTGGCATACTACTTTCGCTTCATCTACGTTCATTAACCTCCTCATGCATGAACGTCGGTTTAGGGTGCTCTTAACCTGTCCTTTTTTAAGAACGGCCGCAACTTGGTTGTCGTACGTTCGTCGAGGTCGGCCCCTTCCAACTCTTCCATCCATACTCATCATGTATACTCGTTTCGTCAATCTCCGTTCATCCATCCTCTGTACATGCCCAAACCACCTTAACATACCTTTCTCAATCTTTGTTACTACACCTTCTTTCACACTGTCATGTATTCAATTATTTTAGGATGACTCTACTGACAATTTCGGGAGCTCTCAGGAGTAGGTCCAACAGTGAACCGCAACCGTTTAGGAACCACTGGTCTAGAGTGAGCGTGGCAGATAATATATAATCCAAACCATCATGACCTGATCCATTTCACAATCGGATGGGACCGATTAATTGATACGCGAACTTTGTTGCCTTCGACAGTCACTTTCATTGCGATGTATCAATATAAATTGAGAGACAATTAACTGTGCATTGTGTAGACATAATATATTGTACCCCTTGGTGTTAATAGCCTGACAATATCATCTTCCTGCAGGTTAAACGCCTGTTTACATAGAGATGAATAATGGTCACGATTTTATTTAAATAGGATGATAAGCGTACGGGTTTTCTGGTTGCCTCTAGACGCCAGCAACACCGGTGGCATCACTAAGGGAGCTTTCAAGTATTACAAAACGCAATTTTTGAGAAGAAAATTCTGGGACCCGCCAAATTGCGTTACGTAATACCTGAACGCCCCCTAATCTGTTTGTCATCTTGTCACTTCAATTGTTGAGTCTCATGTACAGTAATGTCATTGCCTATATTACTCAAAAAACCGGCACACTATAAAATTAGTATGAAAACTATTGCCAATAAGATAAAAGCAAGAAAACGAAAAAAGAACATGTATTTAAAAAGTTAGAAGTTACCGAACTCAGTGGTGTCTTTAATCGCCCACGGCAATAAAAACTGCGGGTAGACTGCAGACTCCGTTTCGGTCATTGAGGTAATGTGTACTACGTAAAGACTTAAAGCGGCTTGTACGCGTTTAGTTACGGTGCAATCCACTACAACGCAATAGATTTAAACCTAAAAATATTTCTCTTTGTGCTGTCTACTGTAATCAACTCGATGAGGTGTGAAGTGCTAGAAATGATGTCTAAAAGCGAATTTTTGCTTCATTACTTTTGCATTTGTACAGCAAATACAAGTTTTACAAGATACGCGTCTATTAGGCCAACGTAAAAACTATTTCTTTCTTTCTCGCCTCTGTAATCCTCAGAAGACTGTTATTCAATTACTTTTCATAAAACATTCACACTGTTAGAACTCAGGACTCTTCGAGAAATGTTCTTTCGTTAAAATAAGTGCAGTGTCAGGTTAGTACTACTGTACTTCATACCTCAATGATGGTATCTCAATATAAAACAGTCTGCGATAATATTCCCCGACATTTGCAACGTTATTTGTCGCTATAATGACGTCTGGCGGCGACACTCATTGATTTATTTTGTGCCGGCTCGCGCGATGCATTTCAAACTAAATATTATTATAAGCGGAAATAACTCATTGGCGACGCGATGTTGGGTAACGAATATTTAGATAATAATTATGCATTTGATCCAACTAAGCGAGATAAGACAATGTAGCAGTTTAAAAGACCAAGACACGAATTGAAAAGTAAATGCTGCTGAGATGGTTTGAACAAAAAGGATTTATATAGGTACCTACCTAATGGGAGTACACACTTAAGAGACTCTGGGAGGGGACGCCCTAGAAAGACACACACCTAGCTTATTAGTAATTTGGTCCTTCAAAAAGATCAGGTGCGTAGTACTTTGTTTTTGAAGGACTAAATCATGACAAATTGACAGGATGTGGACGAAGCATAATTCTGAGGTCCCTATTACATGGGACCTAAACTAACTATACCGGCGAACTGTGGGTGTACATTAGTACATACTTCATCTCTGCCTAACCCTTCGGGGAATACAGGCGTGATGGTATGTTATCGAAGCTACTTATATGATACCCGCTGGCCACACAAGTGTTCATTATAGATAAGTACTTAGTACTGATTGTGTGTGTAGACATAACGACAGGCAATTGTTGTAACGATCCCTCGTTAGGCTAACGACGCGCCGTTGTGTATACTTACATGTAAGTACTTGCATATGATACGCACTCAAATCTATATACATAGGTACCTAACTATATACAAGAAACGTCACTCACATACAGATTAATCACAAAATAACATACTAGTAATGATAATGATAAATAAATGATAAATTATATTTATTTCTATAAATAAATCTTTTTACAAGTCATTGTTTTTTTTTTTTTAAACTAATTAGATGGCACCGGCATTTCCTAACTGACGACCTCTGAGAAGAAACACCGAAACAAACTCAAAGAATCATGGTCTCTTTTAAAGTCCAGACATAGTAGTAGCAATATGTGTGTTATACACAATGCACTGTAATGTCTGAGATGGCCGTTTCAAGAAAGAGTCATAGCGGCTTTGAGTAGACCAGTCCCAGCTGACGGCACGCATGCATCAGTCATTGTGTAGCTCGACCATAATCTAGGGAGCTCAACAACCTGTCGCACGACGTTGCCAGATCAGCGGAACATTTGCGTTGGCCACAAGAAATACTCAACTCCGAAACCGGCGTGAAACAACACTTACGTTGTGTTTCGCCGAGTGAGCGAGGTTACCGGAGGCCCAAACCCTTTTAAAAGGCGGGCAACGCACTTGCGACTCCTCTGGTGTTGCGGGTGTCCATGGGCGGCGGTGATCAGGTGAGCCGTCTGCTCGCTAGCCCCCTATTACATAAAAACGTCCACCGCCGTGACCGTGTGTCTGTATATTCACGTTAAACTCATAAAGTACTGAATGTATTATCATGCGGTTTTCACTAATGGACGGACTGATTCATGAGGAAGGTTTTAAGCTATTTAACATCACGCTATAACGCTTAGGAACGGGTAAACGCGGGTGAAACCGCGGGCAGTTGGCTATTAATGCGACATACAACACTATAATATGATAGGTAACAGGTTCGATTTCATATTTGGGTTAGATGCCACTTTCTTCGTAACTAGCGCACCGTTCTCGACACATAATATCGAGTTTCTAATATTAAGTGTCGCAGTTAAACCTACGACTTCCAATAAGACCTGAATTATATGTTACTAGCTGTCCGGCCCGGCTTCGCCCGTTTTCCCGGTAGGAATGAAGCATTTTCCCGCGGTAAAAAGTAGCCTATGTTCATCAGGGATAATGTCGGCTTCTAATGGTAAAATATTTTTTCAAATCGGTCCAGTAGTTTCGGAGTCTATTCAATACAAACAAAGAAACAATCAAATCTTTCCTCTTTATAATATTAAGTATAGATTTGAAGTACCGTTTTTGGCTGATGCAATGAACGTTTGGAGAATGGCTTGTCCCAGTTCGGATTTACCCCTGGTCTCATCTTCCCAAAGGCTTTGGGACGAGCCGCTTTGCAGTTTCGGAAAGAACTTCTTAATACGTCAGTCAATACTGCGGAGCGTGCTCGTCTGATGGCTGTGGGTGAATGGGAATCAGGTCTCTGGCTTCGGGCACTTCCATCATCCAATACAGGGACTATGTTGGATGACACAACTTTTCGGCTAGCTACCTGTCTACGTCTAGGCGCTCCTTGTGTTGCTCCGCATCGCTGTCACTGTGGCGAGGTTGTCGACAGCCTCGGACATCATGGCCTATCGTGTTGCAGGAGTGCAGGCCGCATAGCGCGGCATGCCAGTATCAACGACATTCTTCGTCGTGCTCTTGCTACCGCCGGCGTACCAGCTGTTTTAGAACCTAATGGCTTGGTACGAGACGATGGGAAGAGACCAGATGGTATGTCCCTTTTGCCATGGAAAATGGGTAGGCCTTTGGTATGGGACGCAACCTGTGTTGATACCCTTGCGCCATCACATCTTTCAGGCTCAGCTGGCTGCGCTGGCGCTGCTGCTGCAGAGACTCTCAAGCGGCGCAAATATAGTAACCTATCTGGTAA
Organism: Acronicta leporina; assembly: GCA_947256265.1. NCBI lineage: Eukaryota > Metazoa > Arthropoda > Insecta > Lepidoptera > Noctuidae > Acronicta > Acronicta leporina. The sequence goes on from OX366538.1 coordinate 6,307,293, forward strand.
CTATATTTTTGAGCCGTTTGGGGTCGAGACGCTCGGGTCGTGGGGTCCGAGTGCTCGTCTCCTTTATAAAGAACTTTCAAGGAGACTAGTCGACAATTCGCGTGACCAGAGGGCTGGTTTGTTTCTAGGGGAGCGTATAAGCATTGCCATTCAACGTGGCAATGCTGCCAGCCTTCTGGGCACGTTACCAGACGACAGTGATGCCGATGAATACTTTGACGCTTAGCCGCGCCTCAGTCTTTTAGTTTTAGTTTATATAATATATACCTATATTAATTTTATGTAAATAGTCTTAAGTGTATAGTGTAATAGGTTTTAGTTTTTTTTTTACATATACTGTAAAAAGTAGTTTTAGTTAATATTTATTTGATTAAAATCGAACAGTATAGATTGATACGTATATTAGTACATATTTTCACACAGGTCTCATTGGGGTAGGCAGAGACTATAGATTTCCACTTGCTACGATCATAGCACACCACCAATGAAATGGACCTTTTTAGTGCAGCCGTGAGACACACCTGGTTGCGATTTTTAAATCTGATTGTGTAAATTCTATGTACCGTGTGCGTTTCATGTATGTGCTAAATAAATTTTATTCTTTCTTCACCACAGTATTACAAGGAATAATTGTAATACTGTGACACCACTTTCGCTTTATCTACGTTCATTAACCTCCTCATGCATAATCGTCGGTTTAGAGCGCTCTTAACCTGACCTTTTTGAGAACGTCTGCAATTTGGTTTTGGTACGTTCGTCGAGGTCGGCGGCCCCTTCCAACTCTTCCATCCTTACTCACCACGTATACTCCTTTCGTCAATCTCCGTTCACCCATCCTCTCTGCATTCCCAAACCACCTTAAAATAACTTCCTCAATCTCTGCCACTTCATCTACTTTCACACCACACCGCTCCCTTATCGCGTTGTCTCACTCTATCTTTCAAGGTTACCCCACACATACTTCTCAAAGCTCTCATGTCCACGGCATTTATTTTAATTTCATGTTTCTTCTGCCATACCCAACTCACACTACCATACATTAGTGTCGGCGCCAACACTCCCCCAATTACAGCCCGCCGCGCCTTCAAGGACACTTTTCGGCTATTCATGAAAGTAAGTAGCGCCCCATACACTTGATTAACGGCACTCACTCTCCTTTCAATGTCGCTCTCATGCTTACCATCTCTAGTAAACATAGCATTATAAACATTTATTAGCTATATACCTATGTATAAGTATGTAAAACTTTTGGGTTAGTTACAACATTTATAACTCAAGAACAGCTGTACCGATTTTATGCTCTTTGCTTTGTTGGAATTGTATTATTATTATATTTATTATTGTCCGCCCCGAACAGCAGAATAAAGTATAAAAACATCGAAAAAAAAACAATTGAAAATTGAGAAGAAAAATGTCCTTCTCCAAGGTCCAATCTACTCCTATAACAAAAATCATCAAAATTACTTCAACTGTTTAGACGCGAAACTATAACAACAAACAAACACACATAATATGTAGTTACTTTCGCATTTATAATATTAAATATGCATGTCTGTAACGAATGCCATGTATACTACATTATACACGCACGACACGACATTGCGTCGTCCTGTTCTCGCCCTTAAAACGTTTAGAAGCGTATTGTAGAATTGTTTGATTGGCAAGCTGGCTTGAGTCTTGACCTACGCTAACATTACCTATATTAAGGCTGAAAACAGGCATTTAGGGCCACTTGCATCAACATCTTAAACATATTTAAATTGTATTTAAACGCAAAATTACAATGAAAAATTATGTTTAAATTAAATTTAAACACTTCCAAGAAGTTGGTGCAAGTGGCACTTAATGTTGCCAGGGCAGAAAATACTTGTCGTGGCGAATGTCGCGAATCTCGTTGCCGTGACTGTAAGGTAAGGATAGACAAGTGGGGTTTTTCGTCGGCAAGTGTCCAACCTATTATGCCTGCTTAAAGTTTGCCCCTTACTTGTAAACTATGGGTGTACATTAGTAGTATATCTCTGCCTAACCCTCTGGGGATACAGGTGTAATAGTATTTATGTTTATGTACTTATGATCAATATAATAAGCACAGCTGTTTTATATTAAACACGTGAATAGGTGACTTTTCTCCTTCATTATTTAAGAATATCATTCAAACTGAAACTATAGCAATGACAATTTAATGTTTATCATTGAATTGTGGTAATAAATAATTAATAGTCCTCCTTAAGTAGTTCTGCCGAATGTCTTTGTAAAACTTTACTATAATAATAAAATACAATGTTACACCATTGATCTCTATCATTTATGTTCTTTTTTTGCATTTTTTATGTCAAAAAAAATGTTGTAATATTTTAGTGAGAGAAAATTTAGTGGTTTGAACTATTGGGACTGCAGGCAGTATTCGAACCTGTGTCTTCTGGTTAGATAAACCAGATGCTATGACCATCAAGCCACCGCTAGTCACACCCGCCAGGTCGAAATTTGCCTGCATATTTTAAATTTACATCCTAAAGGTGATGTCAGTAACATCTATTGAAAAGCAGGTTACTTTGCTTCTCAACCGACATGACTTACTTTACCATTGAGCTCTATTCTTTACAGGATGAATGGCATAATTCGCACTGGAGTTTTAATTTGAGTGAATCTAGTTGTTTGAAATCCTTAGAAAATAAATTATGTTACATAAATTTAATGTTTTTTAACATTATGAATTGTGTTCCATTCATTTTGAGAAAAGTCCCGTTTAATTTTGAACTCTTTTAGTCAGTAGAATTCAGAAATGCTGAAATGTGTGTATGTAATAAAAAATAATGCTTTCAAGTTTTGTTTTTTACAAGTTATGTAAGCTGGAAGGATTTTTGATTCTTTGTTTGGATGATGAGGCTACCATATAGCCAGCCATTTTTTAAGGACAATACTGAGTTATAAGCTATGGATGCTATTTACTTTTTAAGTTAATTATTTAAACCACAATAAGATGCTTAAAAAGTAGTTTTTATGATACTTATAATGTCAATATTTACATAACCTACATTTGGAATCAAAAACTTATTTATGACCAAATTGCTGTTTAATTAAACCTATACTACCTATATCTTTATTATATATTTAAAATTGAGTCCATGTAAAACCTACATAGAGAAATTAGAGTTTTCTTTACAAATAAGTTTTTTATACCAGTAAATCTTGCGATTTATAAGTTAATTTAACAACATCCATAGTACCGACTTTGGAAGAAATCATTAAAAAATGAAGCATGAACGTTTGATTTCCCTTAATTCCATATAAAACTTAAAATCCTTCAGCTATAAGAAAGTCGATCATTTTCAGCGATATAACCTTCCACCGGCGTTCAAACGCGTAGCGGTAACAGCAACAATTAAGTTAATATTAGCATGTATAGAAAAGCGGCTGCACGCTTTCCAAATTGACTGCCGATTAGTATCAACTGTGCGACGTGATAAAACCCATGTATATTCACACGAGCGTCAGTTTCAACTGCACGAACAGCCCCAAGATGAGTCTCAGAATCACACAGAATCATAATAAGCCATATGACACCGCGAGAAACCTCCGAACATCCAAATAAAGACAACAAATATAAACCATGTCCAGGTTCTGTTACACTGACCTGTATCTCTTTATAGATGCATCAGCGACCCACAAATTGGCTTCCATCAAACATTTGACACTGTACAGAACTTAAAAATTAACAATAAATGTTTATTTCACACAATAATCACTCAGTTTTTGCGATTTTTTATTGTGACACTCGCGGGCTACAGCCGACAGCACACAACGCGTTCGCGAGATCTTAGTGTTGCCAGTATTTGGTTTTATAAGCTACTATTTCTACCATATTAGGTTAAGTTCATAATGTAAATACAAATTACACTTAACAATATTATTTTTTAAATTAGATCTAAATAATATTTAAAAACCTCTTAGATTTGTGGAGGAGTAGAAACCTCACACTAGCTGGTCATGTAATTTGTAAGTGAAATTTCGTATAATTCGTATTCGTTCAATCACGTAATTATCTTTTAATAGCATACAATCTGTGTTTTATTTTATATGGTATATAACTCATTTTTTTTGCATTTGCAGCGATTTTTATATAAAATTTGTAATTTTAGCAGGAAGTAAAACTAATTTGTATAACTTGTTGCATGCTAAATTTTGTATATGTACTCGTACTCTTAAACGGAACGCCATTATTAAATTCGATTTCTAAACGAAATTGTTAACGTCAAAGTCGTCATACGTCACTGACTGACTGTCTAATTAAGAATCGATAATTTTCTATGATTGAATTGCAATCGTTTTTTAAATTAAACAAATGAAAATATAGTTATATTTAGTTAAGTTTATAGTTAAATAGCACAATGATCAAGGCCATATTGGTATTTAATAACCATGGGAAGCCGAGGTTATCCAAATTCTACCAATACTTCGTAAGTGAAAGTTATTTTTTATTTTGTGTGTAAAGCCATGCGTATATTTACGCCTATTTTTTATGACTAAGTTCTTCCTGCGACTTGAGTTGATGACAAAGTTTCAGAGGTCTGTTAGGGCTAAGTGATATTGTATCAAAAGAAAAGTTAAAGGTTAACAAATCATCTGGATATAATATTAATTAATAAAACGACTCAATTGCTGAAAAGGAAAAAAAAGCCATAAAATCCATAAAAAGTGGTTTTATTTCAAATTCTAATACCTTTGTAAGTGTCAGGCATCAGTAAACTTTAAGGTGTTTAAATAAAATTCCTAATTTTGCATTACTAAAGTTTATAAATTGATGAAAAATCGGGCTTTTTAATATCGAAACACACACCAAGATTCTTTACGACAAACTCCAACATCAGGGTGGTTACCAGCCAGTCAGAACCCAAGAGATTGTACCACCGGGCAAGTCAGATAATTTCTCACTACTTGTGAGATGCATATCTGAATAGCAGCAAGAAATAGTATTGTCACTGACTAGAACTTAGAAGACAAAGGGTAGGGAAGACTTTGGTTTGCAGCCAGACAAACTTGGTCTACTCATAGTTATGCCTACAAATGCTCAACCCAGTGCTGATGGACATGGACTATATCAAGTCAATACGTTTTTATATTTGCCGTTACGGTACCATCATATGGTATCATTGCTGGGCTCCTCCCCCAGTCTGTCCCTGTGCCTCTAACTGACGATATAGAAATGTTTCACCAGAACATGTTTACAATACTAAATTTGCACATATTTTGATGACTCAAAATTGCTATTTCTATTATTGTAGAATGAGGATATGCAGCAACAAATAATAAAGGAGACATTCCAGCTGGTCTCCAAGAGGGACGACAATGTGTGCAATTTCCTAGAAGGTGGGAGGTATGTTATCCAATTTAATAAATATTTGTTAATATTGTGTTCTTGTGGTGATTGGTGACTGTGAATGTGGAAGGTCAGTGGGATAGATGGATTTTATAGATTTTCCCAGCGGTTGTGGGTTCTTTTTGTACGGCATAGGGGGGCAAATGAGCAGATGGATCGCCTGATGGTAAGTGATACAACCGCACATGGACACAAAGGAGCAACATCAAAGGAGTGTCAAGTGTGATGTCCAGCCTTTTAAGGGTTTGGGCCTACAGTATTCTCACAGAATCGGCGAAACACAATGTTAGCGTTGATTTACGCCGGTTTTTTTTAAGGCCGTGGTATCCGGCTTAGCCTGCCCATTCGTGTCGAAGAATGGCTGTCCCATGGTAAAAAGGGTTCTCTCACTCGTCTAACATTCTTCTACAGATACAGTCAGCCCATTGCCACTAAATGTAATTTCTTCCTATTTTTTTTTCAGCTTGATAGGTGGATCAGACTACAAGTTAATATACAGGCACTATGCTACGTTGTACTTTGTGTTCTGTGTTGACTCCTCGGAGAGCGAACTGGGCATCCTGGACCTGATACAGGTAAGAATAATTTGTCTTACGAGCATGGAACACCTTCTGTGTACATGCGATGCAATGGCTAGAAAGCAAATGTGCCATTTGGGTCAGGGTTATTCAAGACCAGAGGACTACAGACTCATACCTTCATTATAAAGCTTGTGGAAGAGCTGTTTGTAGATCTGGGAGGGGATGAGGGTTTTCACACACTTTTTGAGGGTGTAAGCGAATAATAGTTAAATCCTTTTTCCGAATATCTATATATATATAAAAGAAAGTCGTGTTAGTTACACCATTTATAACTAGAACGGCTGAACCGATTTGGCTGAAAATTGGTGGAGAGGTACCTTAGAACCAGGAGACGGACATAGGATACTTTTTATCCCGTTCCCGTGGGATGTGATAACAGACCGAATTCCACGGGGGCAAAGCCGCGGGCAGAAGCTAGTTTAAAATAAAAGACAGGTATTGGTCCACTGGATCGTCATTTAGTTATAGATTGATAGTAAGCTTTCTTATGTCCTCAGGTGTTTGTAGAAACTCTAGACAAATGTTTCGAGAATGTCTGCGAGCTGGACCTGATCTTCCACGCGGATGCCGCTCATCAGGTCCTCGACGAGCTGGTGATGGGTGGCATGGTGCTACAGACCAACATGGCTGACATACTGTGTCGGCTGCAAGAACAGAACAAAATGCAGAAGGCTGAGGTAAGGAATTATGTCAAAATAAACTCCCGACACTTTCCTTATGTGTATTCATTATCGATCCATTTATTTCTCTCTGCTGGCACGGGTCTCCTCTCACAGTGACAGGAGTTGGGTATTTCACCATGCTGGCCTAGTGCGAGTTGGCAGATTTCACACGGCGTCGAGAAAATCTCTCAGGCATGCATGTTTCCTCACGATGTTTTCCTTCACTATTTAAGCAAGTGATAATTAACACGTGATTTCGAATATCACTGCTAAGTTCAATATGTAGACTATTTGCGCTAGTCATATGTTATATAAGCTTTACATATCATAACATATACCATCACGCCTGTATTCCCCGAAGGGTTAGGCAGTGGCGTACTAATGTACACCCACAGTTCGCCGGTATGTTTAGGTCCCGTGTAATAGGGGGCGAGCCTATTGCCGTTAACCGGGCACAAATTCCTGGGAATCGAAACCAGGACCTCTAGCGTAGCAGTCGCTCTAAGGACCACTAGGCTAATGAGGCAGTTATATAAGTATATAAGCTTTATATGCAAATTATGTAAATCTGTATTAACACAAAGCTTTGAATAACATAATATTTAAATAATAATATTTGATATTAATAATTAATAATAAATTCATTTATTTACATAGACAAGACGCACACACATTGTGTATTTAAACAACGAAGTCAACTACATAATTTGCAAAAGAATGCGTCACATCCACGCAGAACGAATATGAAATATGCACGTGATATTGTCTCAATTACAAGACCCAATTTTACTAATCACCACTCCACTTACAGGCGGGCATATCGGCGGCACCAGCGCGCGCAGTGTCAGCGGTGAAGAGCATGAATCTGCCGCAGCAGCTGCGCGACATGAAGCTCCCCGACCTCCCGCAAGCCATTAAGGTGAGATGGTGATAGTGATTTTAATCACCAGTCCACTTACAGGTGGGGATAGCAGCGGTAGCTCGTAGGTGAGGAGCAGGAAGCTTCCTGATCTCTTGCAGGTTATTAAGGTGAGGTGGTGATGTTAATCACCAGGCCACTTATAGGTCAGTGGTGCCATCGTGTGCTATATGGTCCTTCGAAGAGACAGATCTATATGGGCTTAAGTAGGAGATTAACTTTAGGTATCATTCAATTCTAAAAAAAGCAGTGAACAAAATTATTAATATTTATTTTTATTTTGTAATTTTTTTTACCTACCCTTTATTTTAAACCATCTTTAGTTTTATTTAAAAAACGCGTTCCAGGATTTTCCCGTATCGCTGCGCTAGTAAATAGAAATTACCCGTACGCCGTACTGCACTATCCCAAAAACCCCCGCATGATACCCACCCAGTAAAATAAAGGTGACAAAAACATGTTCAGAATAAAAAAAAATCAAATGGATACCACTAATGGCTTGAATTGAATATCGGCGGACGTTGAATGGATAGACAAAATTAACAAATGAAATAAACCGCCGTATCGAATAACAAAATAAAATGTTCTGAATAAATGAATTACAGTATTGAATCATCGAATGGAAGTAGGTACAGTCAAGGAATGACAGTACTTACTGAATGTACTGAATCACTTGATTAAAGTACCCAATCACATAATGAAAATATCGAAACATCGAATGAAAGTACCCAAACACATAATTAAAGTATCGAAACACTGAATGAAACTACCCAATCATATACTGAAAGTAACGAAACATCAAATGAAAGTACCCAATCATATACTGAAAGTAACGAAACATCAAATGAAAGTACCCAATCATATAATGAAAGTATCGAAACATCGAATGAAAATAGCGAAACCCAGAATTAATGTACCGAATCACTGAAAGAGAGTACTAGATTATCGTACGAAAGTACCAAATAATGAATTAAAGTAGAGATTCGAAGTATTAGTGTACCGAATCATCGAATGAGATTACTAGCTTACCGCACAAAAGTACCAATCACCGAATGAAATTACCTTCCTAATCACCGAAATAAAGATAATAATCACGAAATGAAAGTTCCGAATCACTTAAATAAACAATCATATTATAGTCACAAGAAATATTATCAGTATTATAAACCTGTTGACAAAGTCACACACACTATTTTTATAAATATCTTATAATATTTTTTTTTGTGATTTTTAAATAATAAAAGTAGTTAAAATTGACTTAGTAGAAAATTTTTGGTTGTTTTTTTTTATTATTTATAATTATCATCATCATCATCATAATACTTTTATAAAATTGTAAAAAAGCTGTGTCTGTACATTGAAGATATTTAAAAATAAACACGTGGGTTATGGTATATAAACGTCTCCGATCCGAAAATGTGATTTTTAAAATTCTTGTCTTTTTGTTACGGGTTGGAGCAAAACTACTGAATAGATTAAATTTTATTATCACTGTTAGAAAGTATATGCTCGAAATTAAAAACTGGTGAACTTCTTATCTCAATTAATTAAACGAATCCTGAGATACAGCTTGACCTCCCTGATATATGGCCCATACAAAGAAGAGATCATCAATATTGGTTTTTCCATTTTTACTCCTGATATAGGTTCACGTGAGCGAAGCCGCGAGCAGAAGCTAGTTATCATATAAGATCGTCATCTATCACTCATCTGTCATTCAACTGTCACCTGTCAATCATCTTTTTAAATCGTTCTCATCATCAAATCATACATTCTTAACATTAATTAGTTATCTCACTCACACCTTACCAGTCATAATACTTCATCTCTTTCACTCATAACGTCAGTCCTACCTACATAAAAAATAAATAAATAAAAATAAAGATAAATCCCAATAATAATACTTATAATTTTCTAGCCAGCATTGACACAGCAACATCCCTGTCACAGCTATGCCGAATATATGGGCAGTCCAGCCTATGGGCGATTATAGTGAGGATACTATTTCCAAAAACCGGGCACTAATCTTCGAGCTGCTATTGAGAATTTCATAGAAAAACCTAATACTCTACTCCACCTGGTAATCTAACCAGAGACTATTAGCGTAATAGTCGCGCTTGGAAACACTGGACTAATAAGGAAATACTCCTTTTACTTAATAAATATGTATTAGCTGTAGTATGTACTATACTTCGACTTTTAATTGTATTCAGTAACTTGACAGTTGAAGGGAAACCAATTTTTGACAAAAAAAATATAGTGAAGTGGTCCAAGAATGAACGAAATTGAATGAACTTAAATAATGTACTTACATTAACAAACTTTTTATGTAATATTGAATAGCTAGTCTTCAAAACACAATATAAACTATTAAAAACTGTAGAATTTGTTTCTCACTAGTAAGATAATCTATAAAATTGACAAAAGTAAAAAAAAACGAATCACATGATTTCTAATTTCGGTTGGTTTTATTAGAAGAAAATAGAAAAGGTAATTGCTTAAATATTAATTATTCTCACATTTCACAGCTTATTTACAAATTTTTGTTTAAATTTATATTAAATCATTTTTATCATTCAATCTTTACGCAAAATCATTCACTACCCCAACACTATTCGTTGTAGCGTGGTATCATTATTTCCTCTTCGAACTGCCAAGTTACTGAATATAATTAAGGCGGATCGTTCACCTGAGCCCGCCAAATTCAAATTTCAATTGGTTTTTCGCAATTTGTAGGTCTATAACACATTCTAGATTCCTAGCAGTAGTAATTGCGACATTAGCTGTACAATATTCACAACTGAGCATTAAAAACTTTGCTTAATAAACGTTAAAGAAGCTAAAATTAGGTACAATCATCAATTTTGGCCAAGCAAATGTTTTTAATGCTCAGTTGTGAATATTGTACAGCTAATGTCGCAATTACTACTGCTAGGAATCTAGAATGTGTTATAGACCTACAAATTGTGAAAAACCAATTGAAATTTGAATTTGGCGGGCTCAGGTGAACGATCCGCCTTAAAAGGAACTTTTTTTTTTTTTTTGTGGGTCACACATTACTAGTATTCTTGTTAACCCCTCGTGCTAAGCTAAATGCTTGTGTTACGAGTGGGTTCACGTCGGTAGTGCAATGGGTGGGTTTCGAACCGACAACCACATGATCGCAAGTCCAACGCCCTAGCCATTAGGCTACCGCCGCTTAAACATAACTGTTCCATGCGATTTCATCCGCGAGAAACGTTTCTGCTTCACCCCTGTAGGTCGTAGCGTGATGTTATACAATATTATTTTTATTTATGCCAAACCTGAATATAGTAGGTAGCTTGTTTAGAATAAGTAACTTGATCAGTTCCAATTATAATAATGTTTTTTTTTTCGCATTTTTATACAAAGATTATTTAAGTGAAGGAAAATCTTGTCTTGCAGGTAGGATTCGAACTCGCGTCTTCTGGTTAGATACACCAGAAGCTATGACTGCTAAGCCACCGCTAAAATAATTTAAAAAAATGTTTTTTTTTTTAAAAGCTTACTAGCAATGTGGGTCACATATTACTAGTATTCTTGTTAACCCCTCGTGCTAAGCTAAATGCTTGTGTTACGAGTGGGTTCACGTCGGTAGTGCAATGGGTGGGTTTCGAACCGACAACCACATGATCGCAAGTCCAACGCCCTAGCCATTAGGCTACCGCCGCTTAAACATAACTGTTCCATGCGATTTCATCCGCGAGAAACGTTTCTGCTTCACCCCTGTAGGTCGTAGCGTGATGTTATACAATATTATTTTTATTTATGCCAAACCTGAATATAGTAGGTAGCTTGTTTAGAATAAGTAACTTGATCAGTTCCAATTATAATAATGTTTTTTTTTCGCATTTTTATACAAAGATTATTTAAGTGAAGGAAAATCTTGTCTTGCAGGTAGGATTCGAACTCGCGTCTTCTGGTTAGATACACCAGAAGCTATGACTGCTAAGCCACCGCTAAAATAATTTAAAAAAATGTTTTTTTTTTTAAAAGCTTACTAGCAATGTGGATCGCACATTACTAGTATTCTTGTTAACCCCTCGTGCTAAGCTAAATGCTTGTGTTACGAGTGGGTTCACGTCGGTAGTGCAATGGGTGGGGTTCGAACCGGCAACCACATGATCGCAAGTCCGACGCCCTAGCCATTAGGCTACCGACGCTTCAAAATTTTCTATTTTCAATTTTTTTACATCATGCTATATTTTGTCCCAAAAATCATACGGGCACAACACAAGTCACGGCAATGCTACAGCGCTCCCGTAGGCCCGGCACCAAAGTGGTGACGCGAAACGCCGAGGTTGGTTTTAGTAGGTAGATCGCTCTTTCAGAGCGGAGTCCGACACACCCCACCGCTCTCCCCGGAGTGGTGGATAGTGCATAAAGCATTTCCAACCCCGTCAAAAAAAAGGTCATCGCGGCACTAGGCGCGGGCGCACAACAAGGCGGGAGTCATACGAGTAACACGTGGTTAGCATGTTTTTGTTCGCACAGCCAGGTAACATAACGAGCTTATAAGTGTGATTTGTCGTGGTACAGTTTTGAAATTTTGTACATAGATTCTTTGCATAAAAATACTAGATACATGTCTCAGGTTTCGCATATACTAAAACTAATGTTGTATAGCCTAACCTTCCTCGATAAATGGATTATCCATCACCAGAAGATTTTTTTAATTTCGAACCAGTAGTTCCTGAGATTATCGCGTTCAACTCAAACTTTTCAGATTTCAGATATACTCTACTAGCTTTAGCGCGTGGCTTCGCTCGCCTGAAGCTAAAGTAGGATTAGAAATTAATTCCAAAAAAAAACCAACAGTGATGATCTCTTCTTTGTATGGACCTCTATACGATACATCAGAGAGGTCAAGCTGTATCTCAGGATCCGTTTAATTAATTGAGATAAGAAGTTCACCAGTTTTTCAGTTGGACCATATACTTTCTAACAGTGACATCAAAATTAAAATCTATTCAGTAGTTTTTGCGCCAACGCGTAACAAACAGACAAGAATTTTAAAAATCACATTTTTGGATTCGCAGTCGTTTATATAGCCTATCCCATATGTTTTTTTTTTAATATCGTCAATGTAAAATGTAAAAAACAGACACAGCTTTTTTACAATTTTATAATAGTAGAGATATCTTTTACTAATAAAATATATAAAGCTGAAGAGTTTGTTTGTTTGCTTGTTTGAACGCGCTAATCTCAGGAACTACTGGTCCGATTTGAAAAATTATTTCAGTGTTAGATAGCCCATTTATTGAGGAAGGCTATAATATGCTATATATAATAACGCTAAGACCAAATAACTATTCCACGCGGACGAAGTCGCGGGCGGAAGCAAGTTTATAATATGGGTATAGATTTGTGTAATTAATACTCATATCTATTTCCAGGACTTGAAGTTCTGACCGTTGCAGCAGGGGAATTACCCCGCCACGCCGGTCTCCATAGCAACCAACATTCTAAACACAATCTACCCTCATAATGAGAAATATCAAAATCTCCAACAACCCTCAGAAACTTATACGACAAAGTTCTTCGGCTCGGAAACGCTCAGTACGAAATTTTCGGAATCATTCACGGAAAACTACCAGCAGACCGAGGGGGTGAATTTTCCGAATTACGAAAGTCAGAAATCAGAGGGGTATCAAGATTTGAGCGGGACTACAGTGGAATATGATTATAGTGATGTTAAGAAACGAAAGAAGAAAAAGAAAAATGGTAGGAAATAAACAAAATTCTACTAATTATTCTAGTTAAAATGCTGATCTATGGTAGAAAAATAAAACTAAGCAAAAATATTTGGCAACATTCGGCATTTCATTAACTTTAGGTACTGTGTCATTAGTCTAGCGCTTGTACACTGAACGTCCTGGGTTCGATTCCCAGGTCTAGCAAGTGTTATTGTTTTTTGTCTAGGTTAATTGTTTTTTAGACTAGAAAAATACAAATAACACATGTTGGGAATATGCAAGTCTGAAGAAAAAAGCTCTCTCATTCATAATAAAATGAATAATTTTAATTTATTAGATCAGCATTTAAGATCAAAATTATGTAATATATATTAGAGTAAATAAATAAATATTATATACTTAGATAAAAAAGCGCTTATCATAATCGTTATATTAGATGCATTGATAATTATAATTGTGATTATTAAAATTAATTTAAGGGCTGCCATAACAGCGACTTGTTCACAAAATCTAAATTATTATTAAAATAATAAAACGTAGAGGCTTGTTGGTTGAAAGTGCGGCTTTTGAGCTTTAAGTCCTGGTTTCAAATCCCGGATCGAGCAGTGTTATTGAGTTTTTTAAATTATAAAAATCTCCGCAGATTTAAAAAATAACGTATTTCCATTCATATTTTATTCTATATTTTTGAGTGCGTTAATAAATACAAATTTTCACGTACTCGGACATCCAGAACCAGACTAAGTACCTTTACGTCATAGAAATATTTATTCGACATCGAACCTGCGAAACGCGGCGCGGAAGGCGATCTCTCAGCCTCAAACCACACTACAAAAAATTGTTGTAAAAAAATGTTTGCGGTTCAACTAAAGAAACTTAAAAGAGCAGTTAGATAATGACCATAGGACTGTTGTCTCGAGTTCGAATCTAAGGCACGCACCTCTTACTTTTCAAAGTCATGTGCGTATTAATAGTTATTTATCACGAGTTAAAACTCATCGTGAGGAAACCTGTGCGCCCTGAGAGATTTTTATGACGGCATCTGAAAATCAGAATAATGGGTTGCTTATGTAATGAGTCTATATATTGTACAATATTTTATGATGGATGACTTATACTTGACATTCGTTTTTGTTGTACAATAATTCATTAATAATATTCTATTCTATATAATTTAATATCTTTGCTAAATTGCGTTCAGTGAGTCGTTGTATGAGCAGCTATAGGTATTTTTAATCATTCCGTTTATCACTGTGTGGAATTTGTGTAAGCAATCTTGATTTTGTGGTTGTAATGGAACCAGCGTGGCGATTTAGACTTATTTTATAGTTTATATCATATAATTATGTATTTAGGCAATAAGAAATATATATTTTATGTTACATGTTTGTTTGTTTTATTGGAATTATAAATGTATTTGTCCCGATAACTATATTGCATACATTGTATGTTGTATGGGCTTCAGAAATATATTTAGAAATATAGATTCTAATAAACCTAAGCTCTGGTTGCCACCCGTAATGTACTTGCTCATTGGTCTAGCGGTCCCACGCTTGAGGTACTGGGTTCGATTCCAAGGTGGAGCAGTGTTATTGGGTTTTTATTTAATTATTTATGCACGTTTAACGTACAAAAAGTTTATTAATGAAATTCTCAGTAACTGCTTGGAGTTTGGATTTGCGGCCGGTTAATCGCAAAAGGCTCGCTCCCTATTACATGGGACTTAAACTGATCGGCGAACGGTCGGTTCGTATTAGTACACCATTGCCTATCCCTTTAAGGAATACAGGCGTGAATGTGTTATTTTAAATCAGGGCCATCTATTGGCGCACTGAATCAACACGTACATTAGTGCCATCTATTACATTTTATGAGCAACCACTTCGTAACTGAAATTGAAGCTTATATACTGGTACTGCTACTCTTTAAGAGATGGCAGCACATAAACAATATTTACTTTTGGCATGCTACCCAATACTAGATGGCGCTGTATTTTAATATTTAATTTCAATGTAATAAAAGATGATCATTATATATGTAACCGTTTTTATATAGATTCTGTAAAAAAAAATAGCAAGGAAATAATATATAATGTTTAAGTATGTTTATTTCTAGAAATTAAAAAACAAAAAAATTTAATGTCAAAAACGTCTAAATAATAATAGGTATAGGGTATTACACCTTTTTTTGAAAACTGTTTTAAATTAATCCTTAGATCGTAATGAACCAGTAGAATTTTTATTTCAATTTTATACAACCAAAAAATGCCATAAAAACGATTTTTAATTTATGATTTTGAATTTACGCACGAAAACGCTAGCCGCCATGCTACTTCGGCTCGTGACGTCACTACTGCCAAAGACCAAGTAACACGATTTGTGAAAATAATGAGTTATAATGTTTATCATTGGTGTCTTGTGCCTGAATGCAATAATACAAGTTTAAAAACTCCACAAAAATTGTGGATTCAATTGCTTTGTGTATCATTCAATAAATGCTTGATTTAGTAACGCACATTTTCGACATTTTCGTCATGGGACATATCCTATTTTAAGGCGGATCGTTCACCTGAGCCCGCCAAATTCAAATTTCAATTGGTTTTTCGCAATTTGTAGGTCTATAACACATTCTAGATTCCTAGCTGTAGTAATTGCGGCATTAGCTATAAGTACAATATTCACAACTGAGCATTAAAAACTTTGCTTGTAAATCGATATTGTAGCTAAAATTAGGTACAATCGTCATTTTTGGCCAAAATTAACGATTGTACCTAATTTTAGTGTCTATAACGTTTATTAAGCAAAGTTTTTAATGCTCAGTTGTGAATATTGTATAGCTAATGCCGCAATTACTACCGCTAGGAATCTAGAATGGGTTATAGACCTACAAATTGCGAAAAACCAATTAAATTTCAATTGGTTTTTCACAATTTTTGGCGGGCTCAGGTGAACGATTAGCCTTAACAGCTTTGTTAATTTTAAATGCTGATTAGTTATTGCCTTGTTACATAGAAATTGGTGAAACTGGGTCTTATTGTTAGACAAAACTTGATACGATAGTTAGGTAGGTACTTACATTACTGTTTTAATATTTCTCAACTCGGCAGAACAGAAATTGGGATTGGATGCAAAATAATTTGCCACCATCAACGTATTGATCATTGGTAGATTTGTACTTTCTGCTTTCACAAAACCGTCTTCCATGATGCGATTTTAATCAAACTAACACAGCACGACAAACAATTATTGTTGAATTGTTACTCTGAGACGACAAACGTCGTCATCGATCGAATGAGTGACGTCACGTCGATAACCAATATGGCGGATGGCGTTTTAAAACAGATTAAAAAAGACGATTTTTGAAATTGAATTATAAAATTTACATTGCATTTTTATTAATAAATACTAACGTTTCTCGTTTACTTTTTTCAAAATCTATCATAAAAATGCATTTTCATATTTATTTTTACATGGTGTAAAATACCCTATTGTAGCTATATTTTTTTATTAATTATTATTATTTACAGCAAAATTGAACGGAATAAAATCTATCCAAATGTAAGACAGAGGTTATACGCTCAATCTGGCGTCAGCTCAGTCCATGATTGACTTCAGAATACTACTACTTATCCAAATATCTAAAGTCAAAGATTTATTATAATATACCGATATATTTATTTATTTATTTTACTTATTTATTTATTTTCAAAGGAAGACCAACAGCATATAACAATTAAAGTAAACAATAATTTTAGGTAACAGAAAGCCAATAATAGGTCTTCACGAATAAAATACTTACTGATTAAAACAAAAAAAAAAGCTATTCTTGTGAACAAAGTTTTTAGCAATCAGATGACATTCAGCTCTCATGCTTTGCAAAAAATTCTAGACTAAGTACCTACCCGTCTTACCGTTTCCAGCTTAGCATTAAAAATATCGAAGTTGTACTTAACACAATATTCATTTAAAATACTACTCGCTCGCCACAGAAACGCATTCTGGCGATAGTTAGTGGACACCAAGGGAAGATGAATGGGGTTGTAATGCCTTGCCGATGTTCTTGGCACATTAAATGCTATTTGAGATAGAAGATTAGGGCAATCTATTAGACCACTAATTAGCTTTAAAATATAAGTAACATCAGCTATCTCTCGACGTCTTGCCAAGGGCAGGATGTGAAACTTGGCACAAAGCTTATAATAATCGTCATGGGTGTAATTAAGTTTTAAGCGATAACACATGTATCTAATAAATTTACGTTATCTAATACATTTTCTATTCGGGATTTATATATGTCATAACGGGGGTTCCCGACCTGACTGGCATACTCAAGTATGCTACGCACGAATGTGCAGTACAAGATTTTATAAGTTTTAACATTTTTAAAGTTTTTAGACATCCGCATCACAAATCCCAACGATTGAGAAGCTTTAGCAATAATGCTATCTATGTGGTCATGAAATAGCAGCTTACTGTCGTTGCTGTCGTGAATTACACCAAGATCTCGTACATTGCAGCATCTCTGAATTTTCTGCCCTTTGATAAAATAGTCGGATGACACAGTATTATTCTTCCTACTAAAAGTGACTACTGAACACTTAGTTGGGTTCAAGTCTAGCTTATTTATATATATGTAGTATTTATATATATGTAGTCAAAGGCTTAGACTGATAGACTGATGCACTGATGGTAGGGAATGATGGTTATTTAAATATTTAATAATTATTGTGAGTCAAGTCAGACTGACGCCTTATAAAGTACCTACCTAATTGAAAGTATTATATTTTACTCTACATACCGAACGACATGTCACAAAGTAGGTACCTCCGAAGAAATGCATTTGCTCTTTTGATTAATTTTAATTAAGTACTTATTCAGAAGGTAGCCCAAGCACTAACAACTATCGAATTCGTATCGTAAACGAATGAGTTTTTTCTGCTACAAATCTCATACATAAATACATATTTTCACATCTGTCTCCCATTGGGGTAGGCAGAGACTACACTACCTAGGCACACCATTTTCGCTTCATCTATGTTCATTGCTCCTTCTCTTGCAAATTACCTATTCTCGATTTCGATACGACTACGTTTTTGAAAGTGATCGTGCTTGGGCTATAGTAGGTATTCTGGCCATTCTTGATAATTGACTGACCACGTCAATAAGTCGTTGGGGTATTTTTAAAAGGAGGATAAATATCTATTGATTCAAAATGGATGCGGTCAGCTTTGAAAGACACACAACAGGAGAAACTTCGACCACAAGTCACAACACAAATCGAATTTCGAATTATTTTTTGAATAAGTACCAACTTATAATTTTTGGACTTCCTTCGTCCATTATTTGTTCACAATTATAAAACTGTGTATTTATTTAACAATACAAAGAATAAAATGTAATTTATATTATTTGTGCTGTGGTCAACAGAGGGACATAAGGAATTGGGTCATTCTTAACGTATGGAAAGTTTGCGGTCAAGGCGAAGATAACTATTATGTGGTTCCGTACGTAAATTGAATTCCAGGATAGTAAAATTCAATGTAAGCTAAGGTATTCTAGGTACTGTTACTGTAGAGAACCCAGCAAAGATACAACATGACTGTTTAAAAAAAACTACTCAATTTACTCGACCGATATGACTTACTTTTCAGTTAGATCGATTCGTCGACATAATAACTATCTGTTTGTAATTTTTTAGTGAAGAATAAATTCCACTATGGGAAGCATTCGAACCCGCATCGTCTGGTTAGATATACCAGGCGCACCTGGAAACGTTATCTGGAAAATTACAAAAGGATCGTTAATATAAGGTGGCACCGTACGACAGCAAACTAACTGCAAAGTAAGTCATGTCGATTGAGAAGCAAAGTAACTTGCTTTTCAATAATTGTCATTGACGTCACCTTCAAAACGTAAATTCCGAATGTGAAGGGGTGAAGGCAATTGACATGGCGTGGACTTGCGGTGGCTTAGTGGTCATAGTGTCTGGTGTACCTAAGAAGACTCAGGTTCGAATTCTGCCCGCATTCGAATTTTTACATAACATAACATACCATCACGTCTGTATTCCCCGAAGGGTTAGGCAGAGGCGTACTAATGTACACCCACAGTTCGCCGGTATGTTTAGGTCCCATGTACATAATAGTGGGCGAGCCATTTACCGGGCACAAATTCCAAACTCCGAGCTGCTACTGGGAATTTCATAGAAAAACCCAATAATACTTTGCTCGCCCTGGGAATCGAACCCAGGACCTCTAGCGTAGCAGTAGCGCTCAAGACCACTTGGCTAATGAGGCAGTTATGATATTATTTTATTTCCGACGTTTCGGATTCTTGACAGCATCCATGGTCACGGGTCTCATCTTTAATTTAAGGCGGATCGTTCACCTGAGCCCGCCAAATTCAAATTTCAATTGGTTTTTCACAATTTGTAGGTCTATAACACATTCTAGATTCCTAGCTGTAGTAATTGCGGCATTAGCTATACCATATTCACACCTGATAATTAAAAACTTTGCTTGTAAATCGATATTGTAGCTAAAATTAGGTACTACAATCGTCATTTTTGGCCAAAATTGACGATTGTACCTAATTTTAGCTTCTTTAACGTTTATTATGCAAAGTGTCGGTGGAGCAAACGGCACTGTTCTCTTTTAATAGAGTTTTAGAGACGGATAGATTCTAAAATCCGTAAAAAGTAATTTCATTTCAAGAGGTATTTTTATAGGAAAAGACGTTCAAGATTAGCACCAATAATAACCAACACAGATCTCTAAAAATCACCTGTGTCCGCCAGGAGGGCACAGCCTGTGCCGACATTATCCTAATGAGAGAAAATTGTAACAATTTGATCGGTAATTACTTGACCACGGCCGACAGATGTCGCTCTGTGGTCAGGACACAATCTGGCCACTCGAATATCTGGAACACGCTTTGTTGGACGTTGTTAGTCTTGGCAAACATAAAAGAAAAAACAAGGAATAAATATGAAACCAAATTGTCATTCGAGGACTTTCCTAGGACATGTATTTCAAACTAGTTTCTTCCCGCGAATTTTTCTGCGTGGGTTTCAGAATTGGGTCCGACCTGGATAAGAAGTAGCCTCTATCTAATGCTCAGTGCATCTTTGTGCCATATTTTATCTAGATCCGTTCAGCAGTTCAGTCATGACATACAAACTTTCACGTTTTTATTGGTAACAATTTATATATATATATTATAGGATAGGGGAGCAAACGAGCAGACGGATCACCTGATGGTAAGCGATAACCGCCGCCCATGGACACCCGCAACACCAGAGGAGTCACAAGCGCGCTGCCCGCCTTTTAAAAGGGTTTGGGCCTCCGGTAACCTCATTCACTCGGCGAAACACAATGCAAGCGTTGTTTCACGCCGGTTTTCTGTGAGGCCTTGGTATCACTCCGGTCTAGCCGGCCCATTCGTGCCGAAGCATGGCTCTCCCACGTCAAAATGTGTTTAAATTGTGTTTAAACACGAAATTTCTGTGAAAAATTGTGTTTAAGTACAATTTAAACATAGGTATTTAAGAAGTTGGTGCAAGTGGCCCTAAATGTCCAAAAATATTCGGTTGTTTGTTTTTTTTTTGTTAAAAAAATTCGGCTTAAAATTAGTATAAAAAAATGTGTTTCAATACAATTTAAAAATATTTAAAAAAAAATGCGTCGGGTCCTACCAAATTTCCCCTTCTCTTTAAAATGCTCTTACTAATACAATGATGAACGTAATACAATGATTTCCATTTTTTAAACTAAATAGCGCCGGCATTTGTTAACTGAAAAGAACTAACGGATCAAACTGATAGAATCATGGTATTTTTAAAGTCTAGAATACACTCGCTAAATGCTAATAATATGAGGAATATGCTCTAAATTTAATTGCCTCATTAGCCAAGTGGTACTGAGCGCGACTGCTACGCTAGAGGTCCTGGGTTCGATTCCCAGGTCGAGCAAAGTGTTATTGGGTTTTTCTACGAAATTTCTAGTAGCAGCTCGGAGTTAGGCATTTGTGCCCGGTTAATGGCAATAGGCTCGCCCCCTATTACATGGGACCTAAACATACCGGCGAACTGTGGGTGTACCTTAGTACGCCTCTGCCTAACCCTTCGGGGAATACAGGCGTGATGGTATGTTATGTTATGAGCAATATGCGAGTGTTACAATGCAAGTAAATTGCATAGAAAACAAACCAACTCAAACCACAATTAATTTATCAAAAATAATTACTTACCAAAAAGGACGACAACACACAAAAAGTGCAATATTTTACCAAAAAAAACTTCAAGTTCTTTGTAGTATTTTGTCACATCGCGACCACCCATGCGTAAAGTCGCCGCGGAAAGCTCGTCCCAGTGATATATGGAGTCACAGGTAGATAGCCTATTGACGCCTTTAAAGGAGGCCGCTTCAAAGTCACCGAATACGATAAATTTTGTGCTTTTGTTGTAAATATGTCAAAATATTGTGAATACTATATTGTTGGGTGTTGCGTGTTGATGCGGTTATTGTGACGGTGCTTTACGCTTGGGGGGTGGGCAGAGATTATAGTGAATGCTATAGAATCATTGAGTATTTTATGCAATCTTTATATTTAGCGGCGGTAGCCTACTTAATGGCTAGGGCTTGCGATCATGTGGTTGCCGGTTCGAAACTCACCCATTGCACTACCGATGTGAACCCACTCGTAACACAAGCATTTAGATTAGCACGAGGGGTTAACAGGAATACTAGTAATGTGCGACCCGCATTGCTAGTAATCTTTAAAAAAAAGAACTAAAATTCTTGAGGTGCAACTGAGGTCTTGGTATCGGTCTCGGTCACGACCTAATTCACAATTTCCGCAAGAGTGAAATTTTTGAATATTACTCACTCGCTCGCTCTGTCGCGGAGTAGGTAGAGTACCTACGATGCGAGTTTTGTCAAATGAAGAACAGCCAAATCAGACTATCACAGAAAATAATGAACATATAAACATAGGTACCATCGCGCCTGTATTCCCCGAAGGGTTAGGCAGAGGCGTACTAATGTACACCCACAGTTTGCCGGTATGTTTAGGTCCCATGTAATACGGGGCGAGCCTATTGCCATTAACCGGGCACATATTCCTAACTCCGAGCTGCTACTGGGAATTTCATAGAAAAACCCAATAACACTTTGCTATAACTATACAATATTCACAACTGAGTTTTAAAACCTTTGCTTAGAAATCAGTGAATAATTTAGTTAATACCGTCTTATGTCCCTATAATTAAATGAACGCCTTTACTATATGTAATTAGATGTTTCATTTATTAAAGTAGATACTTAATAGATACGTATATATTAAGAGATATACCTATATATAGATGTATCCTATTAATAGATATAGGTATGTATTGTCATAATTAGGAACAATGAAAAGTAACAAATTATGAATTTATAAACAAAAGTCATTACTATTTCCTTTCATTAGAATCTTATGAACTTTTCGTGATGGCAAGCAGCTGTAATCGTTCAGCCTTTCTTTATTTCCCACACACAGAAAAAAAATACATTAACGAATAATTTCACGTCAAAATAAAAATAAAAAAGTCATGGATAATATAGAGTCATCGGGTAGACCATAGATTATATGAAGTCATCCCGCGGCTACAGATTGCTGCCGCCATTATTATTTGGAGGGAAAAAATCCAATATGGCTGACATATCTGATTGTAAAGTGACCATGAAATAATAACAAGACTTTTATTTTCAAACTATTTATACCTACCATCACTGCCTATATTGAGGTGTACCGATGTACACCTGTTTTAGGTGCTGTGTTTAGGAGAATTTCATAGACACCGCAATAACACTGCTTGATCTTAAAATTGATCTACTACATAGCTTTTACCAAGCCCAACTGTGTTGGGATCGGCTTCCAGTCTTACCAAATGTGAATATCAGTATTATATGTATACAAATTAACCACCATCAGTCCTCTGCAACGAAATTGCTGGTCTATGTAGGGAAGCGCGCTCCATTGTAGATCGCACAAGCGTAAGCATATCAATGAAAAAAAATGCCGATATCTTAAGGATGATTTTCTGACTAGGTACCACTAATGATCATACGTATTAGTATGATGACCGGGTATCGGCTATACATGCTCTCAGAGTCTTGTTGAGCCGAAAATCCCCCCATTCCCGTCCCTAGACTCACCGCAGCAAGATTAACTTAACCTTTTATTAATCAGCGGAATTATTATTATTTAGCCATGATTTCTGTCTAACTTATTTTATTTTTATTAATTGATTATTTCGGCAAACGAGCAGATCCGTCACCCCTAATGGTAAGTAGTTATCATCGCCCTTGGACACCTGCAACACCAGAGGAGTTGCTGGTGCGTTGCTGAGCTTTAAGAGGCCCTACGAACTTCAAACTGCCAGAGCCGCAGCAACCGAGGTACTCCAACTGGCTCTCATGCGCAAAAGTCGAAACACATGCGAAAGTAGATAATTGTATATTTATTTTAACACCTTATGACATTGTGGAGTGCAATAAACGAATTGAGTATTGAGGACTTTAAGGTAGACTCCGACGTAAGGGTGGTCGCCAGCCAGTCAGACCCTAAGAGGTCCTACCACCGAGCAAGTCAGATTTTCTAGCCTCTTACAAGATGCCTATGAATGGCAGTGAGGAACTGTATTCTAACCCATCCCCACACGGGGTGAATTATTTTTTATTGAGATACCCAAAAAACGGGACGAAAAATTAGTTTTTCCTTTAAATCTTGTCTAAGTCCTATATTTTCCTACAAAGCAGTCACCCTACACGTCATTTCGAAACCAAAAAAGGCCAAAATGAATCCAGAGATAATTATTATTTTACCGAGCTCAAGTAAATTATATGTAAGGAATAGATGCTAGAAAATAGACACAACAACCAACATAGCAAGATCCCTACTATTAAACATACATTTGACTACGCGGGACCAAGTTATACTGGCACCCGAACTTATTAATTTTTTTAACATTTTGGGAGTAAGCGAGACAAGTATAGCTATTAGTGAGAGTTAGAAAGGGATAGATAATGTTTTTTTATTATATCGGAGTGCATGGGCGGTGTGCTTTGGTGATTATTGTTTTTATATACATGGTGTTCGTGTTTTAGAAGGTGATTTTGTTTTTTTTTCTTAGTACTGTGCCTGTTTGTTGCACGTAATGTGGATTCCAGTTTACTTTAACTATTTCAGTTAATTAAGCTTGTTCTAGGAATGCATTAAGACATAAGCTTTACCTTTGTTTTCTAAGGCTTTCGGTCCTCATGTTATACATCTTGATAAGTATAATTAGAGTCATTTTATTTGCGACTAGCTGCGTCTCGCAGTTTTACTTATGTCATGTGGAAATTTAACATAACCTTAAAGTTTTATACGCAGAACAAGTTACTTAAACATACCATCATACCATCACGCCTGTATTCCCCGAAGGGTTAGGCAGAGGCGTACTAATGTACCCCACAGTTCGCCGGTATGTTTAGGTCCCATGTAATAGGGGGCGAGCCTATTGCCATTAACCGGGCACAAATTCCAAACTCCGAGCTGCTACTGGGAATTTCATAGAAAAACCCAATAACACTTTGCTCGACCTGGGAATCGAACCCAGGATCTCTAGCGTAGCAGTCGCGCTCAGGGCCACTTGGCTAATGAGGCAGTTAATGAGAACAAGTTACTCAATAAAATAAAAAATCATATTTAATTTGTTATTTGTATTTTCTATGGAAATTCAATAAACCCAATGTCTATCCATGACCATGGATGCTGTAAGGGATCCGAAACAACGGAATTACATACTCTGAATGACACGTGACAAAATCCGAAAAAAATAAATCATTAGAAAAAAATTGTCCGCCGTTTTTTTTTTAATTATGGCGCCACACTTTTTTGTGTTTGCCAGTGTCAAGTATTAGAATAATCAAGTAGTTAATATTTCCCATCATGGGATTGTATTATGGCACCACACTTTTTGTGTTCGCCAGTGTCAAGTAAGTATAATGTTCAGTTGCCCCAATAAAACGGTAGAAACTTTATTGAGGCTTCGATGGAGTTTAGGAGTGAACCCAAAAAGTAACGATTTTCAATTTTATATCATTTGCCTAAACTCTCACACGTTCACGAACACTTAATGGTTAATTATCCACCATAATTACACATCAAACTTCGGAGAAATTCAAGTTTTGAAAAATAATATTAAATCGACAACGTGCACTTTACAATTTCCCGCCTAAACTCTTGTCAGCCATTATAATTGGGACGTAATTTCAGCTCAAAATGTCAACCAATTTGAAAATAGAATGGACGAACATCTCAGCTCCAATAAGTTACTTGGTCGTGATTAGCAGTATACAGGCTACTATTAGTTGTCTCAACTGCCTGCCTGTTAATAAATAATAATAAGGGCAAATAGCCTCCCTACCCTCCATACACTCCCCTCTTTTTAAAGCTTCCTGGAGCCAATCCTTCTTTCAAGAAAAATTCGACCTAAGATTCAAAATCTACCTCCAGTAATAAGCACCGAACGCTTTAGCCATTATGAGAAATGTTGAAGAGAATTGATAACTTAGTTTGCTAAAATCTGAACACAACCTGTATATAACAGTCCCAACAAATGTGATAATTTAGTTTCCGAGATCACGCACACATACAGACAGACGGGTGTAATGATTTTATTTATAGTCCGAAGGTATTATTAGGGGTCCTTATAATTGGTTTAAATAACTTTACAACTGTCCTTTTTGGATTTTATCCGACTGTGTCGAGACAGTTTCTATATATCGGTAAAATACATACCATCACGACTGTATTCCCCGAAGGATAGGCAGAGGTGTAGTAATATAGGTACAACCACAGTTCGCCGGTATGTTTAGGTCCTATGTAATAGGGGGCGAGCCTATTGCCATTAACCGGGCACAAATTCCTAACTCCGAGCTACTACTGAGAATTTCATAGAAAAGCCTAATAACACTGCTTAACCTGAGAATCGAATCCAGGACCTCTAGGGTAGCAGTCGTGCTTGGTACCACTGAGGCAGTCAATAGCATAATAAGGATTTGTCCAATTGTCTTTACACCGAGTTTTTATATTAAAATTTACTGAAAAATCAATTGTGGAAAACTTCAACGCTTCAATAATATTAGTATCTAGTAAATATGATTTTTTATACTACTAAGGTGTACATACGGCCCGCCTGATGGTAAGCGGTTACCGTAGCCTATGGACGCTTGCAACACCAGCGGTATCACTCGCGCGTTGCCGACGCTGTAAAAATCTTTTCACACCCTATTTGAGAGGGTGGGGTGAAGATTAAGGAGGAATAGTTGGGCTGGCAGCATAGGAGACAATAAGTGTGATGCTTAAACACCACCGGTCCCCCCACTGCCAACACAACGCTTCCTCGCGGAGCTCTGGCGAGCTTGCTCACCGTTAGGAACACAACATAGCACGGAGCTATGTTATTTGGATACGATTTTCTGCAAGGTGGAGGTACGAGTACTTCCCCAAACGGGCAGCTCCGGTTGTGAGTGGAATTATTCAATTCCACTATGCCCTACCCCTCTTATTTTGTCGTACTAGCTTCTGACCGCGACTTCATCCGCGTAGCGTGATGATATATAGCCTATAGCCTTCCTCAATAAATGGGCTATCTAACACTGAAAGAATTTTTCAAATCGGACCTGTAGTTCCTGAGATTAGCGTGTTCAAGCAAACAAACAAACTCTTCAGCATATATTAGTATATAGACTCTATACTAATATATAAAGCTGAAGCTGCTCTAAACTAATACTTTATAGTAATATATCTATACTCTATACTATAGAGTATAGATTACTATCTATACTCTATACTATAGATATAGATAATGGAATACGATCTACAGAACCCATTGAATATTACATAGACTCGTGGGATTTCAATAAAAACTTTGTACCAAAACTAATCGCCTTCACAGAAATACTTTTATCTCTATTTTGTGTATAGTGACTGTTTTTATTTTCATTATAAATAGGAGCAGGTATTAGTTCTCACCAAGGTATCAGTGATTACAGAACGGTTACTTTTATCATGAACTAGCGACTCGCACGTGGTTTCACCCCGTTGCCCTGTTCCTAAGAGTAACATCACGCCTGTATTCCCCGAAGGGTTAGGCAGAGGCGTACTAATGTACACCCACAGTTCGCCTCATTAGCCAAGTGGTCCTGAGCGCGACTGCTACGCTAGAGGTCCTGGGTTCGATTCCCAGGTCGAGCAAAGTGTTATTGGGTTTTTCTATGAAATTCCCAGTAGCAGCTCGGAGTTAGGAATGTGTGCCCGGTTAATATAGGCTCGCCCCCTATAACATGGGACCTAAACATACCGGCGAACTGTGGGTGTACATTAGCACGCCTCTGCCTAACCCTTCGGGGAATACAGGCGTGATGGTATGTTATATGAAATTTTCAGCAGAAACTTAGGGTTCCTAAGGTTTTTTGCAGTTAGTGGTTATTGCTGCTAATGGACACCTTCAACATCAGAGGAGTTGCTGATGCTTTGCCTCCTACGGACTGCAGACAACGAGCGACGGGAAATAGCTTGAAGCATAAAGTCGGAACACACCGAGGTGCTTCACGACAGACTCCGACGTAAGGGTCGCTGACCAGTTAGTTTTTTTTATGCGATGGAGGAGCAAACGAGCAGACGGATCACCTGATGGTAAGCGATAACCGCCGCCCATGGACACCCGCAACACCAGAGGAGTCAAAAGTGCTTTGCCCGCCTTTTAAAAGGGTTTGGGCCTTTCCAAAAATCCCAAACGATCCAACCAAAGATCATGTTAGATATTTTCTCGCATTTTTCGATATGCTGATCGAATGGCAGTGAGGCTCGAATATTTTAACCCGTTCCCGCATAGGAAAAATAATCACGAGTTAGCTAATCAGTGACAAAAAGAATCGTAAGGGCTCAAAGATACATAAAATAATTTACAAAATTAAGATTCCAATATTTAAACCGTATAAAAAGGCAGTCTACCCAAAAATAAAAACGTTATCTCCAAGAAAAAAAGCAAAAAAAAAACTCAATTAAGTAAATGCATTTTAAAAAAGACCGCGCGATATAAAGTATCCGTTGGCTCCGTAACTTAATGTCATTGCTTTGAAAAAAGAGTGTTCCTTTTTTAAACGGACCAATGAGAGGTACCGATACTTAATGTCCTACCGAATTTTGAAATTGAAGATTTTAAAGTAAGAAATGGAGTCGTTCTAAGAAGATAATTTTGTTTTAGTTTATTTAGAGTTCTTGACAAGAAACTTGTTTTTATTTCGAAGCTTAGCGGGATTTGGGCGTACCTAATAGCATTGATTATGTACTTATAAGGGTGAATAACCTTAAGCTTTCAGTATTCCCCAGTAATTGGATCGTAGAGGTCAAAATAGCAGTCGCTCAAGACCCGATTGACGAGCGTTAGTCTAGAAGTGACAACTCTAATAGGTAGGTAATTATTAAAAAAATAATTGGTAGGTACTGTTATGTAGAGATCACTGCAAAAAGGCTTTATTAGTAAGTGTTGGCTGGTTTGAAATCAATTAATAAACAATAATTTGATTCCGTAACTTTTTTGAAGGGTGAAGTGAGTAAAAATTGCAAAGCAGTAAAGATTATTTATTTATTATTCGTCATTTTCCTTAAAATATTCCGTAGGTAACCCGGTAGTCGTCAAAACCTTATAGCTCTTCTTTTATTTGTTTTTTTCAGAGCTGAATAAAAATAGTTTTGAACCAAATTTAAAATATCAACTCCACGCCACTTATGACCGCGTGCAATATTGCAGCCAAAATTCAAAATAAGAAGAGTCTTAGCGTACTACCCGAAGTGAGTTGAACAGACGTTCTTATTTCAAATGTGAAGCGACGCGCAATAAACTACTTGCAGACTTATTTGTTGATCGTAAGTGATTGTGAATTTGTTTTTATTTTTTAAATAACGGTTAATTTAAATAAACATTTTCTTAGATTGATTTTAGGATTTGTTCATATCAACGGCTCGCTGTTGTAGGACTGGGTCTAAGTATCTATTGATATTGTTTGTGTGTTTTCAGTACTTAGATAAAATAAATATCAATAATTTATTTGGAAAAAACTAGGTTCACGAAAAGTCTAACAATTTAGATAATAGTAACATTGATAAAATTTAATCGACTCGTGTGCAGCGTCGCCGACTTCATAAAACATTTGAAATTAAATAACTTTCGGACTGTCATTGAGAAAAATGTCCTACTCAACCGTATCAATTCTTAAAACAAACATTTGAACTTAGAATACAAAAGTATCAAATAGCCGCCAGTATCTATCGCCGCGTTCAGTAAAAATTGCCATAATTAAAATTTGTTTAGAAAAACTCGGAATGCTCCCGTAACAATGGGCCATTAGGCGCTTTGATAAACATCTAGGGAAGAATAGTAACGACTTTTTTGAATTTTCAATTTTGGAACGATTGTGTTTTTTAGAGGCTGCCAGAGTTTTGAGAGAATTGAAGCTGGGCAAGCTTAATTTTATTACTTCTTGTGCTAATAAGAAACGGGTAATTTATTGTTGTAACACTGATTGCAGGTTAAAATAAAGAAATTCCAAGTATGTTATGTTATTAAAAAATAAAAAATATTGCAGACGTAGGATTATGTAATTCTTTCATTATTTTTTTCTTTCCTTTAATTCTTTCTACTGCGTCTTTAGGTAGTCTGGCTAGGTGTATTGGTAGTTTGAGTAGGTACTGTAGATTTTAATTCAGTGGAAGATTATTTTTTTAATCTCCCACTATTTCGCCGCTAACGACGTTTGAATACAAAAACTACAAAAACTGTTTTGTAAACGGCCAATAAATTGGAATTATTCAAATTCAAATCTCGAATGTGGAACGTCAGCCGGCGCTAGCGGACCTCACACGTTGCTAATACGCGATATCGCCAATCAGTCACGTCGAGGCTCCCAAGCGGTTCGCACGCTAATAAATTGCTATGAAAAAAGCTAAGACTAATTAAATTAAATGTAGTCTTAGCTTTTATTGTTTCTTGTTATTGATATTGTAATCTTATGAAACATTTTCTCATCATCTCTACTATCTTCCGTATTGTTGATAACTTTAAATTTTCTTTTCAGGCCCTTGAAAGTATCTGCAGAGTTACGACTTAATGTATGTAAGTAATGCTGATCTTCCCATAATCTAAACCTGGGCACTTCCTGATCACCTATGCAATAATATTATTATCTAGAGATGAAAGAAGAACTGTTTGACCGGATATAGGATACCCGAATAGTAAAGTTAGGACAAGAAGAACCGGATAGTTGCAAAATGTGATAAGTGCAACTGTAAAGACATTTGAACAAGTCGTTTTGTTTGAGTTTTATGTAAGATCTTCGCCATTTTGTTTAATTAAATGTCATGCTGACATATAATTTCGCGCGCTCTGCAACCATAGATAAAGGGTTTAAATCTTTTAATGTTTGTTTCAACGGCAATAGCACAGATCGGGGTTGGAAATCCAACCGATTAATTTTAATACTTCTATTTATATTCGTGTCACAGAGTTTTAAGAGCGGAAGTTGCGTTTTTTGACGCCATAATGGTTGTAACATCCGGTTGTAATAGAAAATTGTTCGGTTTTGTAGGGTTGTAACTTTTAATAATTTATTGTTGGTATTGTTACCTTATTCACTGTATAATCGGATTAATAATATTTTATTTAATTCTAGTTATAAGTAAATTATTACTGTACTCTGGACATATTCCAGAAAATATTTTTATAGACTGATTTCTAGCACTTACGCATTTTTTCGTGAAGGAATAATATTGTCACGAGTGGGTTTGAACCTGCGTCGTCTGGTTGGATACAACAGACGCTAAACCACTAAGCCACCGCTTCACTAAAATAACTTTATAATCTTAGCATGGAAAATACAAAACATAATCACACAAAGATACTGCGAATATTAGATATTGAAATAAAAGGACCTACCTAGTTTTATTTCAGTATATTTTAATTTTAATTTATTAGTTCTTGTACTGATAAAAAACATTATAAATTTAACTAAAAAGTTGGTTATAAATTACAATATTGTTTTAAACATACCCTAAGTGGCGTGTTTTACTGTTATAAATCTCAGCTTGAGTTGTAATTATGATATAAATTATAAATTCTAACATAAACTTTAGTGCGACCGCTGCGCTGGACATCATGGACATTCGATTCTTAAGCCAAGCAAGGTATTAGGACTTTCCATGAAATTCTCAATAGCAGTTCTAAAATGTGTAAAGGCCAAATGTCAACAGCAGTTCGGAGCTTAGATCTGTAACCGGTTACTGGCAATAGCCTCGTTTTATTGGGTATATGGGTCCATAACATACCAGGGAATTGTGGTTGCACACCCTAACCTAACCTTTCAGGAATACAGGCGTGATAGTATCAATTATATTATGTTTTGATTAGAACTTGTTAAAAATTATATTTTTTGTTACGTAATAAAATTTCGACGCCCCTAAAACTTTGACAGTCAAAGCCCTAAAATATGGTATAGATTACTTGTGTAATTTCTTTTCATAGACAACGGTATTTTTTTTTATGAAGCTATTATATCAATTGGACGACCAACAACTATTTTTATATCAATTATTTAAATTACTACAAAATACTTTGGTGGCCATTATGTTGTTTAGTCAAATGTTTAAATTATGTTGTGTTTGTATAAATGTATGATGCTACTTAATGGGAACTTATAATTTGTTTATTTATTTATGTTTACAATTTTTTATTATTTTACCACCTATATAAAATAATAAAACACGCTTACGCGTAACATTATTATAAAAATATAAAGACATGAAATGCCGTTTTAAAGTATTTTTATGGGATAGTGGGGGCAAACGATTAGACGTATCGTCTGATGGTAAGCCATTACCGCCACCCATGGACACCCGCAACACCAGAGGAGTCTTAAGCGCGTTGTCCGCCTTTGTTAAGGGTTTGGACCTCCGGTATCCTCACTCACTCGGCGATACACAACAAGCGTTGTTTCACTCCGGTTTTCTGTAAGGGCGAGCCGGCTCATTCGTGCCGAAGCATGGCTCTACATGGCACTTACATAGGTACTCTACAACACTATAGGACATAAACTTTCAACGATTTGGGCCTAATAACAATTTGCACAAGCAAATACAAAATGTAATAACCCACAAGTTTACAAAAGAACCTATAGACCAATATTTTAGATTTAAAGTCGTCTCGCGGTGTGTCAAAGCACGCCCCCGGGGCGCCGAGAGCGTATTTTCAAAATATTTTGACTTTAATAGCCGTCTTTGACGTTCCACTGACGTATTGTCGATGGTTGTGATTTTTTTTTCGAAAATCGGCAAAGGTAAAGGTGTTATTGTGTTTTTTTTTGGTGTACGTTGGTTAATTGTTGTCGGTGTTGTGTGTAGTCACGGTGTTTGGCTCAGGGGTGGCCGAATTTGAACTTAATATGTATAAATAAAGACTGCCGCCTAGGTCTACTAAGAGCAAACATGATTGCTATGATGAGAGTGAGATCCTAGTTTCAATTACCGGGTATAAACTTAGCAGCTGGAGTTCAGATTTCTGTTTTATGGCAATAGACACGCCCTCTATTACAGCGGACGTGAAACATACCTGACTGTGAGTTTACAATATTATAGGTAAGTACTCCTACTAACCTAACTTTATCTCTTGAGATAGAAACGTTTTAATTAGAAAATGTTTTAATTATTGCATTTGGCATTCACGACACTGATACCTATTAGATCGGGACTAATATTTTGAACATTTTTATTACCTCACCCTCAAATATTAAACCACATGCTAATCGCGAATGGTCAGAAATTACACTTCTGAATGAACAATATCTTATACAAAACAAGAACAGATACAGATAACAATAAGAAACCAGTATTTTTTTCAAAAGCCACACTTTTCAAACCAAACATGTAATCACATTACGTTATTATGTCCGCCATTTTGCGTTCTTTTGATAACACGTGTCCACACAGCATGCACAATGCAAACAACATCACACCATGGCAGGAAACGGCTGACCGCCACAAAGCCTTTGCCAGGCGGCTTTCTTGTTAAAAAAAACAATTTATGGTCAAGCTTGACAGCTGTCATTTTTCCCGCGTGCGGGAAACGTCAAAGGCTCCGTTTTCACCGCAGAATGATGTAAATGTAAAATGTTTTATTGATATTTTTTATTGAATTGTAAAGCTTAGTACTATATTTGGCGTGGGCGGTCTTCGTGTTTAATCTAATTATTTCTTCGTGTTCGTTTACAATAAATGATTGTTTAGCGTGGTATTAAATGTAAGTCGGTTCTTCTTCTCCGTAAAAACTTTACCAATTGAAAGAGCTGTCTAAAATGTTTAAGTATGTACTCTACCCAGTATTAGGTAGGTAAGTAATTAAGTCTTGAATAAATTAATTTGACTCTACGAAGGGCTTACGGCTAAGCTATGGGCGATGCGATAGAATTTTCATCTATTCACGGATAGTAAGTACAGTTAGTACGAACAGTGATAGCCTTGGGGTATGACCACTGGACTGCCATGTCGTAGGTCTCGAGTTCAAACCCAAGGCACACACTTTTGATTTTTTGTAATCAAGTGCGTATTATTAGTTAAATAGCACAACGGTGAAGGAAAACATCGCGAGGAAAACTGCATGCCTAGACATTTTCTCGGCGGCGTGTGAAGTCTGCCAACCAGCATTAGGCACGCGTGGAGGACTATGGCCTAATCCTGACCTGTGGAAATTTAGCGAAGGAAAAATTCGACTTGCAGGCAGGATTCAATCTTCTGGTTAGATAGATACACCAGACGCTATGACCACTAAGCCACCGTGAGTCCCACCCACCATATCGAAATTTGCCTTCACATTCTGAATCTACGTCTTGTTGATGTCAGTGACAACTATCGAAAAGCAAGTTACGACATGACTTACTTTGCAGTTAGTTCGATTTCGTACGGTGCCACCTCACTGATTACGTAATTGATTGATTACGTACGTAAAGTCATTTTACAAACTTTCTAATCGATTGACTGCTTACAAAGAACTTACTCATCCCTATAAAAGAAAAATGTCGGCAAAAATTTGTTTGGCAAATAAAATAGGGATGGTTTATACCATGGATGACCATCAGCTGGCGACCGCAAACTGGCCAGTAATGACGAATGCACAATGCGAACAATTTTGTTTTATGAAAACAACTGTGAGTAAATGGAAACAAACCTCTTTATCTTATGAAACTTATTGGTAATAATTTTTTTAATTTATTCGTTGCGTTTCTTCAATATTTAACTATTACGATAGTCATATACCTACACCCTCAGTTCGCCAATATGTTTAGGTCTCATGTAGGTAATAGGGGGCACGGGCGAGTCTATTGCCATTACCTGGGCACAAATCTAAACTCTAATCTGCTAGGTACTGAGAATTTCATAGAAAAACCCATTCTATAGTTCGCGCAAAATAACTTGACCCAAAACTAACGGAGAGGGGGAAAGTTTGCGCAGTGCATTTGCGTGCAAAATGTACTAAAAATCGACTAAGTACTGCGCATCCACCATTTTGTTTCAAGTTATTTTGCGCCAACTGTACCTGGTAATCGAACTTCCTACTAATGAGGTAGATTGCATTGCTATTTGGATTTAGAATTTCTATAATGTCTATTGTTACTCCTACACTCTTTTGACATTGTCGATATTAAATTGGAATTGAACAAATATTTATAAAAGAATATAATATTTTGTACAAAGACTGACCTAGCCTCATTAGCCAAGTGCGCCACACTGCCACTAGCGTAGCAGTCGCGCTCAGGACGAGCGCGACTGCTACGCTAGTGGTCCTGGGTTCGATTCCCAGGTCGAGCAAAGTGCTATTGGGTTTTTCTATGAAATTCCCAGTAGCAGCTCGGAGTTAGGAATTTGTGCCCGGTTAATGGCAATAGGCTCGCCCCCTAGGTATTACATGGGACCTAAACATACCGGCGAACTGTGGGTGTACATTACATCCACAGTTGAGACTGAACTAAATTGTGACTATTTGATAAGACATCATTGTTAACTAGGGAGGATTCAAATCTGGTGTGAAAGAGTAACAAACATCCATACATCCTCACACACTTTCGTATTTATAATATTAGTAGGATTTACCCTGATTTACCACGACGAAACCACTTGCGGATAAGTTCAGCGCACACACGCACTTTTATTTCGAGGGTGTCTACTTATCTACTGTTCTTCTAGGCGAAATTCCTAGTCAACCACGTCGATGAGATATTATATAAAAAAAAGTAAATTTATCGGTCGAAAAACGGTTCTGTATTTGAACAGGTTTTAAAAACTAATGCAAACAGGCTTACAATTAGTCAGCAAATACAGAAAAATCGCGCTCAAAATGTAGAGAATAGAATCCAGCGTAAAATGATACGCAGTTGTGAACAGAATAAAAGACGATGCAGGTCCAGATACACTGGTCTTGAATAGTCGCGTGCCGAACGGGGCATAACCAAATGTTGGTAATTTTTTTCCCGCCAATTGTTTGGAGACAATGGACACGACGGGTACAGCCTCTTGACGGATTGTTTTGAATAAATAAAACTACCGGTGTTACTTACAGAAAAAAAAATGTTAAGAATGATTTTTTTAATAAGGCAATTGTGAAGTTTGCTGCTTGCGGTTTTAAAAGATAATGAGTTAGTTTATGGTATTGTAAATTTTTAAATGTAAATGGGTTTATACCTGAGGGCTTATTACTTTGTTATTATGCCCGAATTGTCAACTAGACAGTGTATACATGTAAATATTGTAACGTCATGCCGAAACATCGAAACATACATCACGTTTGTTGTCCCCGGAGGGTTAGGCAGAGGTGTACTACCTACTAGTTGTACACCCACAGTTCACTGGTATATTTTTAAGTCCTACGTAATAAGGAGTGCCTGGGCGCAAACCCAAAATTCTGACTGCTATTGAAAACAAAAATATCCAATAACACGTTACCCGGGATTTGAACTGAGAATAAAACTGAAAATTGAACTCAATACCTCACTCTTACTAGCAACCTGTAACAAAGAGGCTACATTATTATTTATTTATTTTATTACAACGGTTGTGTTAAAACCAATTACAGTAACTAAAATTTAAATAGAGACAATAATTATAACATGCATTAAACTATAAAAAATAAACAAAGTAGCAAATTAGGTTATCAACACTTTCATAAATTCCTCTCACAGTACTTCTGACATATCACATACCATTATAATCTTCGTCCTCCCATCCGCAAACCGATCGCCTGTTGGATTAGAATCTAAGAGATCATTAGGATGACATAGAAGCACGGCAAACAGCCTGTGCTTTTTGCCCCAGCAGTAATGTATCTGTAAATTAATAAACAAATTCAATCATAACACTTCCCATTGTTCATTTTCAAATAATTTGGGGTACTTGTAATCTTATGACCCCCCTAAGGGACTATAAAACAATTATTCCCCCGTGCAAACAGATGAACCACAGACAAAACCATAATCTGTTTATGGTGTATGGTTTATGAAATAGGGTTGGTGATGTCGGGAAAATAGGGGTGCGGAGTGATGAAATTTTGAAGTTGACTGAATGAAAATATAATTTTGACACATGCCAGCTCGCTTGTCGCCATGATTCTATTTCGTTAAGTTTGGAATGTTGTTGGGTTATAATTACCTGATTAAATATTAAATGTCGTAACAAGCATTACCAAATTCTAGGTATGGGGTTCGCGGTGAAGTAGGTTATACATAACTATGCTTATTTATTGACAACCAATTGTTACCCTCATACGTGGATAAGGATACAAGCTAGTATTCTGAGCCAAGTGTACATTATTAAGAGGTAAACACAGCAAGTAAGGTAAGCACATGACTTCTTGTAAGGACAATAATCACAAATGCGAAACATTTATGACCCCAACTGTCTATATATCTAGTTTAAAACATTTATAACCCCAACTGTCTTTATAAAAGTTTAAAACATTTATGACCCCCATTGTCTTTATACCAAGTTTAAAACATTTATTACCCCAACTGTCTTTATATCGAGTTTTATATAAAATTTTACCATGGCTAAGCTACTTGCAGATAACTTGTAATTATTACTTGTGGTAATTTCGAAAAAGAGTTCTCAATTTGTTCTCTATAAACTATTTTACCGAGAGTTTCGCGACAGCCCTACCACAAGGGGTGGGTTTTCGCACCCTCTGTCCGAGATTACCACCGTTTTATTACTTACCACAATTTTCGTGTAAACCATCATTGTAATAAATTGATATGCTCATATTTTTCTTAATAAGTGTTACTAAATTATATTTTTAGATCTTTAAAACTACGCAACGGATTTTGATGCGGTTTTTTTTTAATAGATAGAGTGATTAAAGAGTAAGGTTTTAAGCTATTTAACATAACCCTACATAGTATAAAACAAAGTCACTTTCCGCTGTCTGTCTGTCCCTATGTATGCTTAGATATTTAAATCTACGCAACGGATTTTGATGCGGTTTTTTTAATAGATAGAGTGATTCAAGAGAAAGCTTTTAAACTATTTAACATAACCCTACGACTCTTACGAACGGGGCAGCGTGGGTGAAACCGCGGGCGGGTGGCTAGTACCAAAATAAATCGTAATTCAAACAATAATTTATTAAATTATTATTATTATTATTCGTATTGAAATACCGTTAATCTAGATTCCTTGGACGTTACTCTTTAATCGTTAATCTACGTTTGTACTAGAAATTCGGTCCACCAGACTCTTAAAGTTTATATCTGAGAACTATAGCTACTGCCCGCGACTTCGTCCACGTGGAATAGTTACTTGCTCTTAGCGTGATGATATACCTATAGTTTGTTTATTTGTTTGCTTGGACGAAGTCGCACGCGGAAGCTAGTACTTATATATGCTGCCCAATTAGATGACAAAAAGGAGATATGTATCCTATTAAAAATACATAATATATGTGTATGTAATAAACATACATAAAACCTATGTTCTTTTCCCAAAACACATAACAGACATCCCTCACAAAAATGGCTACTCAAAAATCATCCCCGTAAGATATGAAACATGTATAACAAGCCACCCCTTGTAAACAATGGGCTTCAAATAAACAGACTTACCCTCGCTGTAGCGCTGTTTACGAATTTTCACCCCCTACCCTCGGGGTAATGGATTTTGTGGAGTTTGGTACGAGGTTTGAGAGGTTGCGGTGAGCGATTTGAATAGAAATTATGCAATTCGTAGGTGATATTATTCCCTTAACTTACCCCCTATTCTATTATCTATCCTCTCCTATTATTATAACATACTAGCTTCTGCCCGCGGCTACGCCCCCGTGGCATTAACAACATGGAACGGGATAAAAAATATCCTATGTCCGTCTCCTGGTTCTAAGCTACCTCTCCGCCAATTTTCAGCCAAATCGGTTCTGCCGTTCTCAAGTTATAAATAGTGTAACTAACACGACTTTCTTTTATATATTACTAGCTTCGGCCCGCGGCTTCGCTCCCGTGGAATTCGGTCTGTTATCACATCCCACGGGAACGGGATAAAAAGTATCCTATGTCCGTTTCCTGGTTCTAAGCTACCTCTCCACCAATTTTCAGCGAAATCGGTTCAGCCGTTCTTAAGTTATAAATAGTGTAACTAACACGACTTTCTTTTATAAATATAGATTCCAAAATAACAAAAATGCACAGCGTTAATGTTCAAGTTTTCACTTCTGCCGGCACTCCCGGAGTGTAACTCGCTGTTTTTTTACATACATACATAATCAAACTGTCCCACTGCTGGGCATGGGTCTCCTCTCAGAATGAGAGAGATTAGGCTATAGTCCACCACGCTTGCCTAATGCGGGTTGGCTAGATAGATAGTCAAAGGGGTTGGCAGACTTCACACGCCGTCGAGAAAATCTCTCACGCATGCAAGTTTCCTCACGATGTTTTCTTCAACGATGTAAGCGAGTGATTATGAATTATTAATACGCACATGATTACAAAAAGTCAGAGGTGCGTGCTTTGGGTTCGAACTCGAGACCTACGACATGGCAGTCCAGTGGTCATACCCCAAGGCTATCACTGCTTATTTTTTTTTTATAAAATCCGCACATATGTTGTATCTTGTACCACAGGCTCATTCACCAAGGTGTGGCCCCGTGATTGTTAATATCAGGGGGTAAGCAAAGCCCTCGTCACACGCATTGAATGATAATCACGATCTTTGTGACGTAGCAAGATTGTCTTCTGTGTGTGTTTAGTAATTGTGTTAGAGGTGTTGATGAACTTCTTTTAGAAATAGATAGATATTTACTAAAATTGTTTGAATAACTCTGATTACACAGGATTGTAGCGGTGACCTTTATTGACTGTACTTTCTTAGTATTCGGGTTTATTTTCCTTCGCTCATTGACTACCAATCATAAATGGAGTATCTATGGAGTTTCTTGCCGGCTCTTCTCCATAAGTCCCACTTTTTGGAACCGTGCAACTAGTTTTGACTTTTCAAAAGTAACTTCTTGGTCTAACTGAAATAAAACAATTTGACTTTTACTTTGAATTCAGCGCTTTTTAAGATGGTTCGTCGAATCTGACTCAGCAGCCGATTCTAAGCAAAAATCTCATTATAATCGGCCTAAAGAAGTCGACTGCTGAAGAGAGCCTCCCGCAAAGATATCCACAAGGACAAAGTATAGCAGTAAGACAAGGCTAACCGCCACAAACTAAAATTGAATCTTATATCTTTAAACAAATAGCAACAAAATGAAATCTGTCATTAATAAACATTTTAACATTGTAGTCATAAAACTACAACGAAACCGCAGGAAAGGACTACAAAGAAAATATTTTAGTAATATCTTCAAAAGCAATAAAAAGACGCCATATTGCATGCGACATATGTTCTAAACGTTTCCCGCGGTTTGTCTATGACAAAGTATTTTTTTTTATCTGTTGGACGAAGGCGTTTATTGGAAGTGATCGCTGACTAAGTTTTGCTCGGATATTGTAGTTTTTATTAGATATGGGAGTGACGAAAGTCTGACTTTAGTGGCCAACTAACAAATATAATAAATGCAAGATGTGGCGATTCGTTTGTTCTCGGGAATCGTCAACGGTTGTATGTTGCATGCATATTTTTATAGCCCAAGTTTAAATTTATTGTTTACCTATAGAAAATATCGGCTTTGGGAAAAACATTTTTTGGCTACGACTTCAATCTATAAAAAGTATATAAATAAATAGAAAATTATCTAAAAATAAAGAAAATGCTGCTTTAATAAAGTCTCAAGTTCAGTAGTAAGCGAATCAACTTACTTATTTTTATTATACCATTTGATTACTGAATACAATTAGGAATGCTATAGAAATCGCTTGAGTGCCTATCAGTGCTTATGAGTTAAATAAAAGTCATGATTGAAAGATTCATCTTTTGAACATTGACTTGTAGAAATTACTTTAAAAGATTTTGACTTAATAAATACCTAATGTCAGTACTTTAATTAAACGTTACAAGAAAAACTAAATGTCTGTAATAAAATCTGAGTTTCACAATTTAATTGGATTATTAAGAAATCTAGAGAAAATACATTTATTGAAATCTGCACTACGTTAAAAGAAAAAAGCATGGTTGTTAATTTCTCAGAATTGACTAACTTTGCAGGTTTAAAGCTTGAATTGTCGACTTCTTTGCGTGTCAAAAAAAACCTTAGTATATTTTTTTGCGGCCTCGTCTTATTTTAAACCGACGGAATCCCGTGTCACGTCACAGATTACCATGAAATAACTATAACACCACTTTGACCATAACCAAAAGATCCAATTTTACTCCAATCCTATCACAATAACAATTTTCCATCAAATTTAATCACAATTTCAAATCTAATAACAAAAAAAGATTACATACAATCTATGGCGATCTACTGTAGGCTGAACGACGAACGCCTGTGCCGAAAAGAAAGTGGTAAGATTGTCTGTGGAAAAACATGGCGATACATTTAGGCGGTGTGTTTGACGCGAACATCTTGTTAGCCTGTACCAAATACGTAATTTTATAAATATAAATAAGGTATAAAAAGTTTTGGTAAGTGAGTACGTGGTTTTGTTGTAGTGGGTTCCGTAGCAATAATAAAAACATCTTAATTTTTACACTAGTATCTAGTGTGGTAAGCGGGTAAATATGTCGGGGGTTTTTCTGTAACGAAATACAGCCCATGTTTGTGCTCGAGGCTCGCCCCTCATTACGTGGGACTGAAAACATACAGGACGTAGGTGAGTCGTGGCAATAAAACTGTGTTTCTTAGTATATTTAGGATCTTTGGTATTAATATTTGAAATGAAAGCATACAAGTCTATCTTAGACAACCAAATAAATAAAATAGTTAATCAAAAATGTTAATCAATTAATTATGTAAACCTTAATTTAAAAATGCATAAATATTATCGTGTTGCCCCCATCTAGGTACCTAAGTTAAAGGATCTAAAATAAACATGTATGTAATTATAATGTACATTATTACATTACAGTACTTACTTAACAAACCATTTGCCCACGGAACCCTAAAAGCAGTTGGATATAATACTCTTCAACACAATGGGGGCCCGTAACAAATGTAGCGAGTCGTTTTCTTGTCACATTTTCTATGTAAATTGTCGGCGCAATTTGTGTCGTCCCTTTGTAGCTGTGCGATTTTTTTGTCGCACGCGATTTTTTTGTCGTCGCCCTTTCGTATTCAATTAAACGTGCTGTTGTGATCTTTTGTTGGATTATTGGATAGATTTATTTATATTTACGTTGGTTAAAGTTAAGGGGTTTTAAGATAAGCTTTTAACTTTGCGTCAGCGGGTTCAATGTGGGCTTTATATTATGTTAATCGTGGTTTTTGAATAGTTTCGATGATACGAATAGCAATAGTTGAATTGGCTCGCCGTTTATTACACTTACCTTGAGCTAGGAAGCGAATTTAGACTCAGAATCTTCACTTACTACTAGAGTTGCTCGTAGTCTTGCCTAAGAGTAAGTAGATACCTAATCACTACGCTGAATTATCGTTGCGGTCAAAACAAAGCCGTCCCCCTGTGCCTCAAAGCCGTCGGTTCCAGTTGTGAAAAGTCTGGGTACAAATATTCACGATGGGTCTTCTCTAGAAGCATGACATTTTCATTGTAGAAAATTCCAACAGGATTGGAAAATTAGAGATCATCACGGATACATACTTATCAGGCTTGTAACTACTAGACAGGTAGTAATATAAAAGATTAAAACTAAAAGCTGTTTAACTAGACTAAGTGCACCGCCATT
Organism: Acronicta leporina; assembly: GCA_947256265.1. Taxonomy (NCBI): domain Eukaryota; kingdom Metazoa; phylum Arthropoda; class Insecta; order Lepidoptera; family Noctuidae; genus Acronicta; species Acronicta leporina. Next base: position 6,349,945 of record OX366538.1, read on the forward strand.
TTAGATTCCCTTACCCGTTCATAAAATTGTCATAAAATCCCGATTACTGGGCTTAAAACGTAAAATCTGTTTTTATTTTAAACCGTCTCCACAGCTTAATGAGCTCAGATGAGGTCTTATTGGCCCGATCCACGGCGATAATAACCTCTTTTAATCTCAAACCTTCTTTCTGATTTTACCTTTTTATTCTACAAGCGCAGCCAACGACAATAATTGGTTAATTGATAAGAATAAACTGTGTTGTTTATGGTTGCTTTATTTTTATATTAATTTGGGTTTTAAATTAAGTATTTATAGTTGGCGTGTAAAATTAATAACGTTAATTATTGAGCGGCGTATTAATGAATCTTATATAATATGCGGGTGTGTCATTAAATAATAACACACTGATTGAAGGTAAATTAATGAAGATGGACTGTAACTCAACGAGTGACAATCACAATAGACCGACTACAGTGGCAGTGTAAATATAGCAGCAAATGAATAATAAAAAAATAAAGGTGAACAATAGGCATGATGACTGATTTTCAAAAACTGTTCTAAAATATTCTTATGTATATACTATTTCCGAAAAATAAATTATTTCTGCAATAAAACATGGTTTTTGATACAAAAATGCGATTTTAATTCAATGTTTTTCAATTAGCGCGAAAACGGTCGCTGGTGTCATGGCGTCTGCTTATGACGTCACTTCAATGTTTTGGCATCGTACACAATAGGAGATTAAACAACTTATCAGATGATATTTTTGTTAATTTTTATTTAGACATGACTTCGCAAGTGTATAAGTGGTGTGCTGTTCCCCAGTGTGATAATACGTCAAAAAAATACCCTGATAAATTATTTGTTTACGTGCCACACAACAAAACAATAAGATATAAGTGGCTTAATCTTGCACGGCGAGATTAAGCCACACAGTTTTGCAGCTTCCTTTTCTTTCCTTCCATAATAAACTTTTCAAATACTCCAGTATTTAATTGCAAACTAGGTTTCTCTTGGATAAATATTTTGTTGTAATATATTTCAATGTAGTCCAAACCCGAGATAGCTTTGATTTCATCCAGTAGCATTCAATGGATGTATCGGACGGTTCTTCACTCCTACGATGGACTCACATGAGTAATGCAATGGCATTTTTGCAGCCCCCTTGTGAGGCAACACTGTCATGGCATTCTACCGATACAACTTCTTCCTTTACTTCGTCAACTATTAACGTCACTGCATATAACTTCGCGTGGACCTTGTGTTCTGCGCAGATTTTTGATCAAACTATACACAGATTTCCATCGCGTTTTAACTGAACGTAGCTAATCGCGTCGTCCCCATAAGATGGCCTGGAGGATCTAAAACAAAGAAATCGATAGGTTAGCATATTTTATAAAATAAAAACATTATTAAAACTAAACATATGAAGCTGTGCTTTTTAAAAGTGATTTTATTTTTATAGCTATTGTAACGTATAGTTACAGTAATTTTAATATAGTTTTTATTTAATAATAAATAATACTGACATTGTAGTTTTAACATTTCTAAATTCTGCTGAACAGAAGTCTTTGTTTGATGCCAGGAACTGCCCCAGCATGCATTAACAAATCAACTCTGGGCAAATTAGAACTGTTTGCCTTGGTAAACCCTTGTTCCATTACTTAATAAGTTCTTAACAAGTCGTAGAACAAAAAACTAAGTAATATACAATTAGGAAATACATAATAAACAATTTTTAAGCGCGGAGATCGTCGAAATTCGTACGAAATTTACGTGACGGTGACAGTTCAACATAGATGTGACGTAATTGAATCTGATTGGTGTTCAACTGAACATGGCGGACTTGTGTATTTTGGAGTTTTATTTTATCAAATAAATTAATAATCCCGTCTTATAAATAAAAATAAATATATTTTTCTAAACATATTAATTATATTTCAGTATATGAACATATTATTTTAGTAATTCTTGCTAACCGTCATCATGCCTATTAGCGAACAAATGAATGGGAAATTGCGGTTCTTACCAACATTTCAAAAATAAATTTTTGATTTGATTATTTTTTTTGGCCATGCTTCGGCACGAATGAAAATTGAAAATTGAACTCCGGAGAACTCCGGAATACTTCATGGAAAAATGGTTGATTAATAAATTTTTATTAATCAACCATTTTTCCATTTTTCAGTGGAAAGTAATTGTATACTTAGTTAATCTGTTTTCTAAATCACATTCAATAGATTTTTTATGAATAATTCATACTCCCAATCGTATTAGATATGAATCGTTACCATAAACTTATACCGTAAACTTTTATTGGTCATAAAAATCAGGTATTTAGTGTAAACTGTAAAGTTAAATAATTTACGCGCTGAACTATTTAATTTAAGTCATATAATAAAAATCGAACGCGTTTTATTTTGAAGATAAAGTAATGATTTTATTTTTTTGATTGGTGTGATTCTTTTGTTTACTTATGAGAAAAGTAAGGTTTATAGATAGCTTTTTTCCACGGTTTTAGTCGCATCCCAATGAATTCTTCGACACATAACGTAGGCTAAGTTCTAAAAGGTCCTATATCTATCCAATAAATATATATCCAAAATTAATTAAAATTGGTTCAGCAGTTTAGGCGTGCAAAAGCCAGACAGACAGAGATAATTTCGCATTTATAATTTAGTTAGGATTTTAAAATGGGACTTTTTGCATACATTTAGTAATCTAGGCGTATCGTTTATCATAAGCTGTATTTCCGCTAAGTTTAGACATCTGTCGACCTGCAACAGAATTTAAAAAAAATGTCTTTTCATAAAAATACCTAATAATTAGTAGTCTAATAGATAATTTGCGCAAAAGTTTACACGTAAAACCTATAAATTACGTAAAATAACTAAGAAATACTAGCAAAACAGCAATTATTCTAGTTAAGTACCTGCTACTAAATGCTTTATACGCTTACATAGTTCTTTTTAAATGTTAACGGATAGATACATATGGATATGTATAGGTATAAAAACTCCAAAAGAAAAAGTTATTAAATACAAGCGAACAGAATTTAAAGAATCCATTTAATAACCAAATGAAAAACTCGTTTAAACTTTATCGTACTACATCTAAAAACGGGCATCAAAATTCTATCTCGCAACATCATTACAAAAATCCAATTCCACATCAAAATAACATCATCATTTAAAAAAACTCACCCTAGCACATCCCTACTATATTTATAAAATAACCAATAACATGCGTTAATGTTGGCTGAACACATGCAGCTGTCGTTGCTATGAAAAAAGTTAGGCGCGTTGTCATTGGTCGGCATCATGGCGGACGCATTAGCCGCATCTGTCATCTTTATATTGTTTCCCGCCATATTTTTAGCACCAATATTACGTATTTATGTGTAATAATAAAATGTTATGTTTACGGCTAATTGTGAAGATGGGTAATAATGTTTGGTAGGTAGGTACTACATTTATGGGTAATTAAACGAGGTGTGGTTTTTGCTACCTATATAAGGTACCATCACGCCTGTATTTCCCGAAGGGTAAGAGATGTGTTGACCATCCAGGTGACCTATATGTACTTACACGAAAAAGAACATCAAAATCGCTCAAGCTGTTTAGAACGACAACAAAAATTATGATATTCAAGAACTATTAAGGGTGAATTTCAACAAGAGATTTTTATTTATCATTTCCATGGGATTTTTTTATTTCAATGCTATCTACATATTTTTAGTGACAAATAAAACTTTAGCCTATTTTATAACGTTATGCGTGAGTGGACATCAAATATCATCAAAACTTACATAAATATTTAAGGATGAATTTTTAAGAGCCCACTGAAATGAAAAGTGTCAACCGAAATGATAAAAATGACCACCGAAATGATAAACTGTGCACCAGAATGAAATAAATCCACCGAAATGATACAGCTAAGAACAACCGTGCCGGTTTGATTTCCACCAATTTAAGATAAACACTGAGACGGGACAGTACACAGTTATTTTAATATCATCATTAATATACAGATATTACAGTTAGTATTACATAAACCTATCATTCTTTGAGGTTACAATAACCTAAAAGAATGATATTAATGTAATGTAATATTTATTATGATATGAATTAATTATTTCTTTACATGTATAACCTTTGGTAATTTTTCTGGTTGTTGTTGTGTGAAAATGTTTGAAAACTTTATCGTAAATCGTAAATGCTGGTAACCATAAATAAATATTTTTGTTTGTTTATGAAATAATACAAATTTACTTGATATATTTTCAAAAGCGTGATCGAATCGCGATTAGAAAGCTTAAAGTTTCTGATTAAATATATGATGGCTGCATTTGTATGTTATGCCATTAATAGTAATACATAATGTCTACCTATTGCACTAAGAGAAAAATGCTACGTATAATTTAGTTAAATTGGTAACGAGACAAGAATAGTGTTTCTACAGGTATATAAGTAAAACTTCTAAAATTAAATCAACTCTTATATTTTCAAAACACAATAAATGAACACGAAACATTATGAAAATATCTTAGTAGTAATAGCTTAGTACTTTTAAATCTTTGACATAAACGTATGAAACATAACAGAAACCTGAAATTGAGATCACGTTATTCTTAAATTACTACAATAAATACACCTGAATAATCTAATCTACACTGTAGGTAAAAGTACATTATAAAACTATGACTTTGTATTTGACACAAGGATCTCTAAAACTTTATGGTTTTATCATTTCGGAGATACATTTCATTCCGGTGGACTGTAATTGGTATAACAGTCCACCGAATCCACTGAAATGATAACACTGAGATGATAAAATAGAGGTTAGTTCTAATTTAACTCCGAAATAAAATTATTAGAAAAATATGAACACTACTCCAACAAAACAGTACTTACGGCGAAATTAATACACAATTTTGATAGAAATTAAACAAATCTAGCACGAGTTATAACAGCCACCGAAATGAAACTATTTTTGACCCCATATCACTGAAATGATAAACTTACTTTTTTTGCGGGAAGCCGCAAGACGTTGGAACCTGTGCGTTCGCATCGAGAGCTTGAGCCGGACGGATCCGAAGTGAGGAAAGGTGAGAAGGTCGTAACAACGCAATGTTGACGTGGCTATTCTACTAAAACTTACTGTCCTCTGAAATGATAACTTTTTTCCAGACAAAAGTTGAATGCCTGTCAAATCCATGCGAAAGAAGATAAACAAACAAAAATAGTTTTATTTGATCGAACATATTATAATTTAATGATAACAAAATATATTTAAATCCATTTTACGAATGTATTTGTAGGGGAAGGTATTTTATGAGCGGAATTGGGTTCAGGAGAGGCCACCGTGATGATAAAATAACACTTTGTAATTATTTTTTTTGGTATATTAGTGGGTAGAAATCAACAGGTTTTTTTTTGCCAAGGTAGAGAAGTACTTATATTGTTGAGAAAAAATATATAAAATAAAAAATCAGCACATTGCACTACCGTTCTCAGGTTTGCCGTTCATTTTTTTAGCTTGCGCAATTCACCCTTAAGTAGGTACAGTTTAAGTAGTACCTATAGCCGGAATTTTACATAATTATTACTCGTATCAAAATGAAAAATTCACCACATCTAAAAGTAGACCTCCAGCGTCACGTAGCGTCTGTGAAAACCGCATCCAATTTCATGCAGTCAAATTTGCGTGATGCGCGATTTACACATATCGAAAGGCGGACGAACAAATATTCTAAAGAAGGTAGGTAGTACCTAGTAGTTACTTAGCTGTTTTTACTTCTATTGCGTTTACAAAGACCTCACATTATTTTTTCTTCAATAACTCCCATGTAAAGACATCGGCCATTCACAATAATTGTAGATATTATACCTACCTATATATTAATTAAATAGTATAATTATGCTAATTTTAAAACATGACTATGAAGCATATCACATGTTTAACGCTAATATGTAATTAAACATGCGTTCTGTGTATATTTTTTCATAAATTAATTGATAAAATCATGAGTAAGCTAACGGCGTGAAAATGATAGCTGATTAACAGGATAATAACCGATCTAGGAACCTGATGAGAATATCTACTAAATAGAAGAGTACTAAACACTATGATAGATTTTTTGCTTTTATGATAGCTTTTGATAATAAACAGCTACTTACCTACAATAGTATATTACTTACTTACCACAAGCATTTGCCCGTGACATCGTCTGCTTACTTATTTGAATTATAAGCTATGTGTTATTCTGATGTATGAGCTATTATTATAGTAAAGTTTATAATCTAGGCAGCTGTTGAGCTCCCTAGATTATGATCAACAACAATATGGAACATTTATGTAGGCCACATAAAACCCTCAAAACATGTTAGCGCAGATCTTAGGATATATAGGTATCTGGACTGTGACTGACATGGTTTCTGTCTCGAGACTGTTTTCATGTGTACAGAAAGACCATCCACAGACTCATCTCCACTGCAAATAAACTTTTATAAATCGACGTTCGTTTGTTGGACCAACTTCTATAAAGTGTTGCCATACTCTCTCAGGACTCTCGCGTAGATTTTTCTCCCTTGCAAATATTATTCTATCGTCAATATACATTAGTAACACAATATATACTAAATATTTTGTCAGACTTTTGTCTAAAGAAACACCACCAAATGCTTGTCTCTTTTGCAAATATTATAACATAAATTTTTACCGTGCGTCGCCGCCATGTTTAAAAAAAGAATGCATGAAAAAAAAAACAGTTAGGTTCCTCCTGTCACTATCCGCATACAGCCGCTCGTAAAACCCGAATTATTAACATATAAATTGCTATTTGTCAAGAGCGGTAGGTCGCAACGCGATAAGGCACGCCGCGCATACGATTATATTGTTCTATAGGTAGCTAGAGTAGGTGCTGTGAGAAATAAACCCCTGGGTAATTTTTAAGAATCGTCCGTTATTATAATTTAGAATCTCTTAATTAAATTGCTGGAGCAAAGTAAGAATGAAAACCGTACAACATAGATAAAATGAAAAGTAAAACTAGGTTAGGATGTGCTGTCGGCATGCTTGCCCCAAATGGGGCCAGCTCAGCATTATGCGAGGGGTCCCAGCGCTAGTTTTCAGTTGGCACCCTAGCAATGAGGTGAGCTTCTTGAGTGGGTACGACCAGCTGGAAAACGCAGCGTAAGTCGACCACTGGCGAAATCGGCAGACGATCGTTTCAAACCTGCAACTACATGATCGCAAATCCGACGCCCTAGCCATTAGGCTCTATCGCCGGCCGCTTCGATATTGTACTCGTGATTGTTTTTTTAAAGAGTATGGAGTCTCTTCTCCATAGGCCCTCTTTTAGGAACTGTGCAACTATTTTTGATTTTTTGAATTTTAATGGTCTAATTGAAATAAAACATTTTGACTTTGGGAGACAAGGATATTGTTAGAAGCACTTGTTCTTGAATGAATACCGTCCCTAATTCAGAAGTTTTGAGCACGGTACGGGTTGCCTATTTAAGTTCTTGAGTACACGTTAGCCTAGGGCTGCCACTTACCATAATTATGACGTGCAAACTGCACATTAATTTGTATGCATTATGCCTCTATGCAGCAACACCTGTCATAATGGAGATTGTGAAACCGATAAAAATTAAGTGTTAAATGTTTTTTATTCTGCGCAATTGTTAACCAACCATCCTCATTATGGTATAGTATGTAGTTTAGAGTAGGGACAATTATCGAGTCGAATATTACCAACCGTAAACGTAACTTGGACTTCGACAACCATAACAGTTATGAAGCTGAATATTCCTGGCCACTTTTGGTAAATAACGATCATCATTGACGGTGTAAATCCTATTTTAATTCATCAAAAGTATCGATGTTAGCTTTTCAGACTTCGTAAACACTCCTAAGAGCGCTTTCGTACTACCTCCGATCCGATCTGAATCCGTGAAAATAATAGTAGATTTAGGGCAAATCAAATCATTTATTGCAAACTAAGTGTACATGAGGGTAGTATTATGTTATGGTAAGTACTTAAAACTTATTATAATAATTGCACCAACTTCTTAAATGTGTTTAAATTGTATTTAAATACAAAATTTCTATGAAAAATTGTGTTTAAGTTTTAATTTAAGAAGTTGGTGCAAGTGACCCTTAGAAAACTCAGATCGAATTCGGATATAGCTTTTCGCGGTACCTCCGATCTAAATCCGTGATTCAGATGCAAAACCACAGCAGAGCGTTCAGGTTTTTGATCATGAGTCCTTTGAACCGTTGAAGATTACTTTGCTGACATTACAGGTTAGCACGACCTTTCATTGTAGAAGAGAACCACGGAGTGATACCACGGTCTCACAGAGAACCGGCGTGAAGCAGCGCTTGCGTTGTGTTTCGCTGGGTGAGTGAGGTTACCGTACTGGAGGCCCAAACCCCTGTTAAAAGGCGGGCAACGCACTCCTGACTCCTCTGTTGTTGCGGGTGTCCATGGGCGGCGGTTATCGCTTACCATCAGGTGATCCGTCTGCTGGTTTGCCCCCCTACCCCATAAAAAAACGATAATTCATGTCTAGACAGCTTAGTTTGCACCATCTAAAATAAAAACAACATTATTATTTGTACGCTATAATTAGTTGAAATTACATTTTAAAATGAATAAGTAATGGGTACTGAACCTCACATTTCGACTTGTCGTGTGTTTTCAATGTCTATAGTGAAGCCATATAATTTGTTTCTGCAACAGTTACAACTAAAACGCTGTTTATAAGTTTTAGAAAGAATAAAGATATTTCAATAAATAAATAATAAAACTGCCTCATTAGTCTAGTGGTCCTAACTGCGTCTACCTACGCTAGAGTTCCTGGGTTCCATTCCCAGGTCGAGCAAAGTGTTATTGGATTTTTTCTATTAAATTCTCATTAGTAGGTATATTTTTATGAGAGAGAGCGGAAACACAACATTTGTTGTTTCACGCTGGTTTTCTATGAGGCTGTGGTATCACTCCGGTCGAGCCGGTCCATTCGTGCCGAAGCATGGCTCTCCCACGGATAATTACGAAGTAGTTTTTTTTTTATTCAGAAAAGCTTATTAGCAATGCGGTTCGCACATTACTAGTATTCTTGTTAACCGCTCGTGCTAAGCTAGATTGCTTGTGTTACGAATGGGTTCACGTCGGTAGTGTAATGGGTGGGGTTCGAACCGGCAACCACATGATCGCAAGTCCGACGCCCTAGCCATTAGGCTACCGACGCTTCAAAGTTTGATTTAGAATAGCACAAATGTCATCTCCAAACACTGTTTCTATTCGTTTCATCTATTCGAACTTCAGGACCTGTAGGTACCTATACAAGTGGCAATCTGAAGTTCAAATGTATGGAGATGACATTTTTGTGCGCGCTCGATTTTTCGAAAGCTTACGTCATTTGCATACATTGAGAATTCTATTCAATTCGATTAGCGATCATGCCACTTGTATAGAGGGCCATATAATTATGTTATGTTTATTTTCCTGAATCTCACCCACGGGCTCGGGCATAAAACACATAAAAGATTTTGTAACTAGAAATATCCCCTCTCTCCCCAACTTGTTTACTTACTCCCCACAGAGACTTTCTCTACTCCCACATGCTATAATACCCCCAGATATGGTATAAATCACTTAACAATACGAAACTGGGGCGAAGCGGCACAATTAGCCGCTAACTAGTCCAAATTACCCACATCTCCTCGGCCCGGGGGACTAACAGATTATATTGGTGTTACGAACCGCTCTTTGTGGGGCGTGATGGTGCATTTTTGCCCAGTTCACCCGTAATGGAGTGGGGTGTGTTATTGTGGAGTCTACGATTATGTATTGTGTTTTGTGCCGGGTTTCTTCAAAGAAAACGTAGATTTCACCAGTCGATGGTTATATTGAATGATTGTGCTCGAATAGAATCCTATTTTCCATTTTCAGACAGATTTCTTAAAAAATACACATTTGGAAACTTAACACACCGGCGCGTCTTACTTAAGCCTGAAGCCAAGGGAAGGGCAATCAAGCATTTTTATGCTAATGTCATAACTAAATATGCTCGGTGTTAGATACCTAACCAATACCTAAACAAAAAAAAACAACATCCCGCCAATTTGCAAATGTCAAAATCAAATGCAACTAATCACCCAAAAAAGAGCTCTGTTCCACGTAACGAGAAACCGAAAAACGATTACAAAAATAAGCTTCACCCGCACCTATTTTATTAGCCACAGATAACGAAATAATCTTCAAAGGCACAACCACATACTTACCGTGGATATTTAAAAAACTATAAAAAGTAAAACTGGCGATGGCGGGGTCTTTGTAATAAAACAATGTTATTTATGGACGGGTCGGCGGAGGATCGGGTTTATATACTGTCAAGGTGCGATCGAGAGGTAGGCAGGATTATTAGAGTATCGCTTTAGGTAAAATTAGAATTGGATTTGAAAGATAAAATATTTTCTATACTTAGTTGTACTTTTTCAACAAAAATGTACTATATTTATAAAATTTAATAAAGAAGCGTAGTAGAAATAAGCTAAACGGATTGCGAAATATTCTGTCGTTAAGCAATAATGTGATAGCATTATTGAGTTGTGGTTAAAAAGGTAATTATATTATTTATTGTAGTAACTGAAGTGTCCAGATGTCAACACGAGTGGTACTACTGGTGTTTTTGGCGTTTCAACACTCATTAGGCTACGGTTACTGCTTACCATCGGGTTCTCCGTGCGATTGGTTTTAATCTTATTTATTTATTATCAGGAAGGTAAAAACAAAACACAAATTCTAAATTCAAAACAAAAACCGTTCTTGTCAAATTGTGATTTTAATTTTATTAATTTATAAATTAGAAATTTTGAGTACCGAAAGCATACTTATAAGGCTTTGGAAAGCACAAAAAATTCTCTAGCTTTTTTATTTTCTTTTTATTATTATTATAACCACTATAATAATATTATAATATATAGGCTATACCTGCATCAATATAAACGACATGCATACAAATTTATACTTGAAATGACTTACTGCTTAATCACCGGTTCTAGAACGTTGGTATTTATGTAAATTGGATAACAAGCTGTCATAATTTATCTAAGTCGTGTAGATTTCTAGACTAAAACTATTATGTCTTATCTAAAAAAAAGATTGCTTAAGTCATCAGGCAGTCAGGTTATTAATACTAATGTTTACTGAATTTATTATATTTTGTTGCATCATTGAAATAATGAAATGATACCTATTTATTTCTGTAAGTAGATCTTTAGAGACACTTGTATAGTTCGCGCAAAATAACTTGACCCAAAACTAACGGAGAGGGGGAACGTTTGCGCAGTACATTTGCGAGCAAAATGTACTAAAAATCGACTACTACGCATCCGCCATTTTGGTTCAAGTTATTTTGCGCCAACTGTACTCAAGTCAATTGTTATGTTATTTTTTATAGCTACTTATATGGCTTTGGCATTTCATAACTGACGAACTCTGAGAAGATACACTAAAACAAACTCAGAGCATCATGTAGTAACAAATATACGAGTTATAATGCAGTGTTTGAAATGGGCAATTGAAGAAAGAGCCATAGCGGCTTTGAGTAGACCAGTCCCAGCTGACGGCACTCATGCATCAGTCATTGTGTAGCTCAACCATAATCTAGGGAGCTCAACAACTCGTCACACGATTATACCAGATCAGGGAACATTTACGTAGGCCACATAAACTAATTCACTTGTCAGTTCAAGAAAGATAGAGAAATGAAATAAACCATAATTTGACACATCGCAGCATTATTGTTTTTTGGCAATCTCTTACAATAGAAGAATCAGATTTTTTGGCAGAAATTAGTATTTGAATTATAATATTTTTAAATAGGTTTGAACTGTTTTTTTTTTATTATTGTAGTTTAAGGAAATATTTGTCGACTTTCGGATATACTTTTGTACATAATATTTAAGTGTGAAATAGAAAGTATAAATTATTTCTCGACATGAGACATTTTCATTATGCGTCATCCTAGCCTAAAAGTGGCATTTTTTTATTGATGATTTGGAAGAATATGATATTATGAGCATTTCTATTTATTAAAGTGATTTTTACGAAATTTTGAATTAGGTAGGACCACTTGCATCAAATTGTCGATGTAGGAGGAGATTTCAGCAATCATTATTCTTAGTGTTGTGTCAGCTAATAACGACAATGTTTGTCATAGCGACTGAGCGATCGGCTTCTGCGACACTCGCTGTGGGTTCGATACCCACACGGAGCAAATATTGTATGATCTACTGGTAGTTGTTCCACGCATGATACAGGAAAAATCCAAGGTTTTACAAAAATAAAAATTGACTGATAGGTAAGAGCTTCAATTAATAATTATCTACGGAGGCTCTTATTGAGTGGCTGGATCAAGGGCTTGATACAGAAAGCGGAATTTGACATGTACGGTTAGGAGGTTTCTTTCTCTGGGGCCTTGACCGCCATTAGTTTGAATCCAGTTCCCGAAGCCGACGGCAATAATTGTTCTTCGTTACCATTTTATTTAGGTATAGACAATAACCATAATTTATTTTAAATATAAAATTCGATCTAAGGCAGAATTTTTCTGTCTCTCTATCTGCCAGTGAAAGTCCCGTCAAAATCGGTCCAGCCATTTCAGAGATTATCCAGAACAAACAGACAGACAGTCAAAAATTGAAAATAAATGTGGTTTTGGTATACATTGAAATGCAATTAGTAAAAAGCGATTATTTTAATTTTACAAACAGACACTCCAATTTTATTTATTTGTATAGATTCGTAAAATTATCCTCACCTCAATACTGTGCAACTTGCTGGGCACGGGTCTCCTTTCGGATTGAGAGAGCCGCCGGCCAAGTACGAGTTGGTAGTCTTCACACGTTGCGGCCCTGTCGAGAAAAGCTCTCAGGCTTCCTCAGAAGTTTTCCTTCACCGTTATAAGCGAGTGATAATATTCACATGATTGCGAAAAGTCAGAGGTGCCTGCCTGAGTTTCGAACTCAAGATCTAGGACTGCAGTCCAATGGTCCTTAAGTTTCCAATAAATCAACCTGCACCACATTTCGTTGGATCACAACGTCAAAATCTATGGCCAGTGCGAAGGGTCTGTTTTCCACAAAAGAAAAAAAACTACATACGCGCATAGATTATAAAATTCAAATCGAAGTTCTCACAATCGATTGCTACTAAACTCCCCTCTACACGAGAAGGCGTGTATACTAGTCTCGATGCCTTTGCTCTTAAAAAAAAGAAAATTAAAAAAAAAAACCACCCGACGATGAGGTAACGAACGAGGCGCGGTTGGCGCGTTCCTTTTTTAAAAACCTTCGACGTGTGTGGTCCGTTTGTGTTTAAGACTAGGTGATGTAAACTTTATTTTCTGTTTTATAAGATTGGTTTTTCTTTATTAATGAATAAAGAAATGTTTTGCCATAGTATGTGTGGATATTGGGAACATTGAAGAACTTAATTGGTAGAAAATTGTATGTAATTTTTGTTTTGGGTGTGTGTGTTTTGTGTTTTCTAAGATTGTATGACTCAATATTGTGTATTGTTTGATTTTAATTGCTTTCGTTTTAATTTGTTGGCTTGTTTTTGAAAAGTTTCAAGTTGAAAATAATTTAAATTCGTGGTTTTGATCTTATATATCTATCTAAAGCAAAAGTGTTTTGGAATTTGGAACCAAGTTACTTATTTCATGAATAGTCTACCAGGATTCAGGAAAGATGTAAAAATGCAATTAATATATTTAAGGTGTAGTATAAAATTACCTATTTAAAGCAAAGAGTAGGCAATAAAAAAGGATACAACAATAAATAAGGATAGAAGGATACCTAAAGATTTAATTAGTGTTTAGTTAGCCAAGTAGTGGTCTTGGTAGGTAAGAAGTCTTCTATGAAGAAGTCTAAGTCTTGGCAGAAGCACTTGGGTTCGAATCCAGCCTGAGATAGATAGAGAGAGTTTTCTCTCGCATTTTTTTTTTCTTAAAATATTTTTTTGCTTTTATGCCAAATATAATAAAAAAAATAGTACGTATGAAAGTTTTTACCTTGTTTAAAAATAGCTTACATATGAATGTTTCAATGTTGAACTTACGTCATGAATGACATAGTGGTTGAGCGATCGGCTTCTACGCTAAGTGTTGTGGATTCGATGCCCGCACGGAAGAAATATTTGTATCTACTACCAGGTAGTTGTTTCGGATCTGGGCGTTCGTGTATTGTGTTCATTCGTGTTTGTAAATGCACTCAACTACTGAGAGCTAACGTTTTTTTTATAAAAAAGAATTAAAGCACCATTGAAAACTTGAAATAATCTTATGAAAATTCTTGTGCCAAAAAATATTTTAAAAAGTTATATCGATATGAACGATAGATGGCGCTAACAGTTCCATTGGGCCTTGAACTTAGAGCCCATAGCCTTAATTCTTTACTCTTTTAAACTGAAAAAAAAAGTTTAAAAGTTACCTCTACGTTAAGCTGTCGTCAAGGCTGCCGCCCGGTTCCTATGTCAATGATTTTATGGGCTATGGGCTTTATGGCTAAGTCAACGCATTTAAATACCCACCTCAACGTAGTATCAATACGAGTAAACGCACGCATCTTTTAATAATTACAATAGAAAAAATATTCTGGTAAATAAAGAGGTGGGCTAAATTAATTAATAGATTTGATGTTTCAGATTTTTAGTGAATAATAGGTAAGTACCTACTACCTACTTAGTTACAAATATTAATACTGTAAATATTGTTTGAATTACGATTTATTATGGTATTACGTTTTTGTAGGCAATCTATACCTACAACGTGTATTCAAACACGTCAATTACATTATAGAGTCATAATTATAAAATTCTAAAGTCATTTTGAGACACGTAAGCATATTTTTTTCAAGAAATTAGTTATACCAGCTAAACGCAAACCTCGTGGATGTAGTACCTATCCACAACGACTATAATATCGGTGCGCACACGCATACAATAACAATTTGTGCAAATAGGTTTCAGTTTTCTATATCTCGAGCCACTCGACGGGATCAGGGGGCCATAGTTTCAGGCATTATAATTATCCCTTCAGGAAAATAAACACATTATTAAAAAGCGTTCGAGCACCCTAAACCGACGATCATGCATGATGAGGTTAATGAACGTAGATGAAGCGAAAGTAGTGTGCCAGGATCGTAGCAAGTGGAAATCTATAGTCTATAGTGATAAATGATATTTATTTCTGTAAATAGATCTTTTAAAGACACTTTTACAAGTCAATGTTTTACTTTATTTTTATTTAACTAGATGGCGCCGGCATTTCCTAACTGACGACCTCTGAGAAGAAACACACAACAAACAAAGAGAATCATGGTCTCTTTTAAAGTCCAGACAGTAATAGTATTATAATAATAATATTATTAGATATTATGCGAGTGTTACGATGTAGAGCAATATCTGGACAGGCCTTTTAAAGAGAGAGCCATAGCAGCTTTGAGTTGACCTGTCCTAACTGACGGCACGCATACATCAGGCATCGTGTAGCTCAGTAGTAGTACTATCGGATAGGTACCTATCCCAATGAAAAGGCATGAAAATATGGATATCGTATTAAAAACCTCTGTATCGATTATTTATTTTTATTCAATATTTATTTGACAACAAACACAGGTACATTAAAGGTGTGTATAAATGAATCATGGCCCACTATGTTTTGCTCTTACGAGCGTAAAAATATTTCTGATTCTGAACAATAAACTACTAACTTTCAGATCTTGCGCTTAGTCTGTTCCAGGTTTTATACATACCTACCTATATTACTGTCACGCATTTCCGGGGAGCCACAGGCCACAGGGCAGAGGTAGGCAGAAATTACAAACTAAGAAGCTTTTTAAAGGTTTATTATGTTTCCTTTCACATTAATATCAAAGTCGAATGAATTAGGAAACTCAGGGTGAAAACTCCGATTTTGAACTCCGATGACCGAGCACAACAGGCCACTGCTCCAACCACTAGACACTTAAGACATGCCTCCTATAAAATATGACTTCTTTAAAGCCATTACTTGCGCCTGCGCACGTCAAAGTAATAGGATAATTACGGCGTTGCCAGTTAAAAGCGTGGCAAGTAATTATGTGCAGATAATTGGCGGAGATGGCTGGGTTGCCATGTATAATAATTGAAATGCCTAGCGTTGCGCTTGGGGAATTCTTATAGTTAATTTTTTTTTAATGTAGGTATTTATATATGGCCTCTTTTTAATATAATTCAGTAGAAACAAAACGCGGGTAAGTATTGATAAAAAATTTAAAAAATGTGACGAAACCTCTTTTGCTTTCATGCATTTGTTTTTAATTTGTTTTTTACTGAAATTAAATTAATTATTTCTGGAAATCTTTCAAGGACACTTTTACCAGACAATATTTAAATATTTTTAATATTAGATATCATTTCCTAGCTGACGACCTCTGAGAAGAAACACCGAAACATACTCAGAGAACCATGGTCTCTTTTAAAGACAGGTAATTCAGACATATCTCTATACGTCTTCAAAAGGCTCTCCTTTTAAAGATAGACCCACAGTGGCTTTGAGTAGATCAGTCACAATCGACGGCACGCAAGCATCAATAATTGTGTAGCTCACATATTATTATAGAGAGCTCAACAAACCAGTTCCAATTTGAACGATATTAGCCAGTGAAATTACAAGTCAAATGAGAATCAATAACTGAGGTGTCAAGATGACAACGTGCAAATGATACCACTGGTGTTGCTGGCGTTTCATAGGCTGTGGTTACCGCTTACCATCAAGCGATATTACCATCATTTTATTACAATAAAACTAAAAGAAAATCGGGGTTAGTTTTTTTATACCACTGAGGTAGCAAACAAGAATACAGCCCGCCTGATGGTAAGCAGTTACCGTAGCCTATGGACGCTTGCAACACCAGGGGTATCACTCGCGCGTTGCCGATCTTATTAAAATCTCTTCGCACCCTAATTGAGAGGGTAGGGTAAAGATTAAGGAGGAATAGTGGGGCTGGCAGCATAGGAGACAATAAGTGTGATACTTAACTTAAAAACCACCGGTCCTTCCCATTGCTAACACGTTTCCTCGCGGACAGCTCTGGCGACCTTGCTCACCGTTAGGAACACAACATAGCACGGAGCTATGTTATTTAGCTACGGTTTTTTTTTTCAAAATGGAGCTACTTACTTCCCCAGTCAGGCAACACCAATAGGGTATTACACCTTTTTTTGAAAACTATTTTAAGTTAATCCTTAGATCGTAATGAACCAGTACAATTTTTATTTCAGTTTTATAAAACCGAAAAATGCCTTTAAAACGATTTTTAATTTATGATTTTGAATTTTCGCGCGGAAACGCTAGCCGCCATGCTACTTCGGGTCGTGACGTCACTTCGTTAGTAAACAATACAACTGCAAAAGACCAAGTAACGTCAAGTAACTATCGGAGTGACATCACGTCGGAATCCAATATGGCAGATGGCGTTTTAAAACAGATTAAAAAAGACTATTTTTGAAATTGAATTATAAAATGTACATTGCATTTTTATAAATAAATACTAACGTTTCTCGTTTACTTTTTTAAAAATCTATCATAAACATGCAGTTTTCAATTTTTTCTTACATAGTGTAAAATACCCTATTGTGAGTAGAATTATTCAGTTCCTCTATGTCCTACCTCTTAAAGAATAGTGAGTATCGTATCAGTATGTTATTCTAAACTGCAATATTCAGTTAATCTTTTTGCATACGGCAACACTACTTAATTAAATTCCTAGTTAAAGACTTGACAAAGAGACTAGACAGCCTTCAATCGCCTCACAGAAGGGGCGTATCTGTATGTGTGTGCATTACATTGAATACCGCTGTGCTAATTTGGATGTTCAACGTTTTAAGTGGAAAATTACTTTATGTTTTTTAATTTAAATATGCAAACTGCCTCAATGATCTAGTGCTGGTAAAAACGGTTGCTTTATTACAGGTCGTGGGTTCGCTTGCTAGGTTGAATCATGTTTTCGATATTGTGGTGTTCAAGGTAGTTGAGTCCAAATGAAAACAGTGATTACGTAAAACACGATTTATTGTTACGAACCATTCCTTAAGACTAAGCGCGCTACAGACTTAAAGTACTAACAGGTATCTGTTTACTACATTTAGCTGACAATTAAGTAATATGATTTACCTACACACTACACGCCGCCCCTTTTTTTTGAAAAAAAAAAATGATTTTTTTTTTGTTCAAAACAAAGTACAAATTATTATAACAATCTGAAAGACTTACATTAAGTACATACATACACTACAAGTCTCATATCATATAACGTTCCCATTCCCAGGACTTCTATTGTTTACATTACCTACTTATTGGTCATAATAACGCTTAGTGCGATTTTTGTGAACAGTTACATGTTTATTATTCACGTCTATAATTACATTAGGTGTAACGTCTTGAATGACACGATAAGGGCCTGTGTACACTGGGTCTAACTTATGAGCTATTTCGTTTCTTAACAATACTAAATCATTTACCCTATAATTTATTTCATTACTACTTTTATCATACTTTATTTTACGTATATTCTTACTATGAATTAAATTTTTTCGAGCATCAGAACATGCTTTTTGAACTCTATATTTAAGCTCTAAGCTAAGGTCATTAAAATTATAAAGTGGTTCCACTTTATCAGTTAAATTACTGGGTAAAACACACTTTCGCCCGAATACTAATTCAAAAGGAGTGTAACAAGTCTCGGTGTGAACAGATGTATTGTATGAAAATACCCAATAAGGAACCCAACTGCTCCAAGAAAAAGGTTGATTATTAGTTTGTATTCGAAGAAATGCACCAAGGTGTTTATGGGAGTTTTCCAGCGAACCAACACTCTCGTGATGATAAGCTGTTGTGGTTAACTGTTGAATATTGAGTAATTTGCAAATATTTTTCATAACGTTTGATAAAAATTCGGTACCACGGTCTGTCGCGATTTCTCTTGGTATGCCATACCTTAAGATGAACTGTTCTACAAATGTTTTTGCCACTGTATTAGCATCTTTAGTTTTTAAGGGGTAAGCTTCAACGTATTTTGACAATTCACATTGAAGGGTCAAGATGTAACAGAACCCTTCATTGTCTTTGTCCAAGGGACCAACAATATCTAAATATAATTTTTCTAACGAACTATGGGCAGTTGAGGTAATGGTTAGGGGTTGTTTAACATGGTGATTACTATGTTTCTGGGTCTGGCACTTGTTACACTTCTTAACATATTCTGCTACGTCTTTCTGTATTCCAGGCCAAAAGTAATATTTTTTAATATTCCTTGTCATTCTTTGAACACCTGCGTGTCCACTAGACGGCAATAAATGAAAATCATTCAATATAATTTTCTTTGACTCATTATTCGTAATAGTTTGTACTCCGCTCAATACAATAATACGTGGTCCGGACCGCATTTTCTTTATCTCATTTATTAGATATGATATAAAATCAATTTCGAGCAGTTTTTTCATAATAACTAACTCTTTTATATGATAGTCTTCACATAACTTTACCAAATCTTTCAACAGTACGCCTCGCGCAACAGTTGATAAAGAAATTGGATTTAAAAAAATTGTACTTTTGGGTTTTTGAAACACGAAATTAATATGTTTATTTTTAAATAAGTCACGCGCGTTTTTGTCAGTCATTATCTTTAATTCAATATCGTCCTTAGTACGTTTTAAAACCTCGACGATAGCCGGTTGATCAGGCCGAGTATCGTGAGAAGTTGATTCCGAATTTTTGTCCTTGAAGTCGGTTAACTGCTTACCCTTTTTTGCCATACTCCGCGTTAATACACATGCTATTCTTTTATTCATCTCCTTAAAATCCTCACTCGTAACAACAACTCTAGACAACATATCTGCAGCTATATTATCTGAGCCTTTAACATACACCACGTCAAAATCATACTCTTCCAGTCGCAAACGAAACTTAGTTAACCGGCTTGAAGGGTTAGTCATATTAAACAAATAGACTAACGGTTTGTGGTCCGTTTGTATAACAAACCTACGGCCATATAAATAAGGTCTAAAATGTTGTACGCTCCAAACTATTGACAAAAGTTCTTTTTCAATGACTGGATAATTTTTCTCGGCTTTGTTAAGACCACGGCTTGCGTATGCAATTGGTCTGTCATTTTTATTGCATAGTAATGATCCTAAAGCATGGTTTGAGGCGTCTGTTTTTAATATAAATGTATTTTCGGGAGAAAAATCTGGATAGTCCAAAATAGGGTAATTAACGAAACGTTCTTTTAAAGTCTGAAATGATTTTTCACAATCACTACACCATACAAACTGAATATTTTTCCTGCATAAATTATTGAGAGGCAAAACAATCTCTGCGAACCGCGGTATAAATTTCCTATAATAATTGGCAAAAGCCACGAATCTTTTCACCTCGTCAGCTGATTTAGGTTGTGGAAAGTCCTTTAATACTCTGGTTTTTTCAGGGTCCGGTAATATGCCATTAGAAGAAATAACATGACCTAAATACAATAATTGTTTTTTAAGAAATTCGCATTTCTGCGGGTTCAATTTTAAATTTACGTGTCGCAATCTTTCAAAAATATTTAGTAAATTTTTATTATGACTTTCAAGGTCACGGCCATAACAAATTATGTTATCAAGGTACACTAAACAGCTATCGTAATTAAGACCTGAAAGCGCTACTGTCATCAAACGACTAAAACAACTCGGACTAATTTTTAATCCCATGGGAAGACGCTTCATTTGAAATTGACCTTCACTCGTTGTAAAAGCCGTGCACTCTCTGCATTCCGGTTTTAGCTGAAGTTGGTAAAATGCTTGGGAAAGGTCTAATTGTGAGAAATACACAGCTCCTGACAAGGAGTCAAGGATATCCGTGATGTTTGGAAGCGGAAATTTGTCATCATGGATGACTTGGTTAAGTTTTCTATAATCTACTACTAGTCGCATCTTTTTTTCGCCACTAACGTCTAATTTTTTCGGCACTAGTAAAATGGGACTTGACCATGGGCTACTGGCTTTTTCTATGACGTCATTTTTCAACATATCTTTAACTTGTTTATTAATTTCTAATTTTTGCGCAAATGGAATACGGTATGGTTTTACGTAAATAGGTTCGGAATTTTCTTTTATCCTAATATTTTGCTGATAAACGTTAGTTACCGTCAGTTTATCGCCTGGCAAATAAAATATGTCGGGATACTTAGCTAAAATATTTTCAATTGATATTACTTCTTCCGTGTTAAGATAGCTATTTAGTTTAACGGCTTCAAAAATATTTTTTATTCTATCAACATTGATGTTAGGTTTTGAAAACGAACATACATTATAATCGGCTAAGTTATGAATTTCGGGTTCAAAATAACTTAAAGAGTGTTCATTTTCCGTCGTATTCAAAATTTTTATAGGTATTCTTCCATAACATGGAGAAGCTACTGAACCTGCTAAAAATACGCCACTTAATATCTCTTTTGGCAAAACAATGCAATCACTAAGTACTGATACAGGAACGTATCTTATTACTTCGCATCGCGGCGGTACTGTTATGCCTCGGTCTACAAATATAGGCATTGGAATTTCTTTGCCATTATTATACAAACATAAAATCTTATTATAATAGTCTAATTTTGCTTTAAATTTTAAAAGGAAATCTTGTCCGATGATTCCGTCTGTATTACAGGGTAAATTTTTGAAAACATAAAACTTATGAAAAAATGTTACATTACTGCTGATTAATTTCAAATAAACATAACCAACAGAAACTAGATTGCCTCCTATACCTCTTATCGTAACATTTGATTTATGAATTTTTATGTTTCTTTGTAATAGACATGATAATTTAATAGCACAAATTGTCGCGCCTGAATCAACTAAAGTATCAATTTTTGTACCGTGTAATACAAATGTTACGTGATTTATACCTTCCATAGTATACAACTGCTCAGTCTCGAAAAAAATGGTTAAGACTCTCACCTGTCTCGGGCTTGCTCTCTGAAGAATTAGAAGGATTCATTTCATATGCGGCGTAAATATTTTTGAAATTCCCGGAACGTCTAAAATAGTTAGATCGACCTCTACTAAATCCTCGACCTCTTTGTGACCTATTATTATGGAATGGTCTACCCCTATAAGAAAAATTACCGCGATAACTATTATTAGTATAAGTAGCTTGGTTACTACGGTTAGGATTCCAATTACCGCGATAGCGACCGCGACCGCGATAATGATTTGTATACGTCATAATTTGTCCACTAGAACTAGACTCTTCGTCTTGCGCTGCCCTAATTGCGTCCTTTAAAGAACAGAAATTACGAGCCGAAATTATGGTGCTCAGCTTTTGGCTGCGCAAGCCATCTGCAAAACGCTTAACAGCATTACGCTCATTAACTTTTTTCAATATGGGATAGGCTTCGGTATCTTCATCGGCTTGAGCTATGGTCAGTTCGGTTAGTAATTGCTCTATTTCTGAACAAAATTCGGCAACGGTGCGTTCATTCTGTCGAGCTTTTTGTAAGCAAGCTTGTAAAGCCGTATCAGATTTTTTCGTAAGTAAGTGTGCTTTCATGTCCGTTAATAGTGCAGGAATGTTTGAATATTTCGTGTTCATTCTAAGCTTAGCTCCCGGGGACAATCTAGTTTTGAGCACAAAATTAATTAAATTAGCAATTTCGTTTTTATCTAGCATACTGCTATACAAATCAATAGAATCGATTAATTGGCGAGTCACCTTCTCATCATCATTCATCACTGGCAATAAATTGACTGCAGTCTTTAGTTCGAAATCCATTTTGTCTTTATTTATTGTACTATCGTAATCAAGAATTTTTCTATAAATCAAGGTAATTTGACTACCTAATTCTTTTATAAAAGTAACCGTTTCTAAAGATAATTCCTTATTTTTAATTTTAATATTAAGGCCTACAACAAAGCTTTCATAATCCTTATACAAATTATTAGCTTCTAATATTTTTGCATTTAAAATTTCCTTCGTCCTCCGTTTTGGACCTAACTTACGCAAATTAACATAAATCTTATCTAATCTAGAACAAATCGATTCTAACTCTGCAGACATAACACATTACTCTAACACACATCCTAGAACTTACCTAGTATTATAATTCTAAATTAACGCACACCAAACTATTTTTTTTTTTTTTACACAAAATTTTTTTTTTGTTTTTTTTTTTTGCACACACACACTAGCACTTTCTGGATTGTCCGTTTCGTTGCTGTTTTTCTTGTTTAAACATTCTCGTTCTGATGATCTCTACGCGCCGACATCCTTATTTGTAACCGCTGCAGAATGTGCCCATCAACTTCCGCTCGAATCCATTTTTGATGGCATTTTTTGTACAAATGATAACCGCCATACAATGCTGCCACACCAAAGATAACCAGCAAAATTGTAGTAATCCAACTGTTGACGCTGAGATGGTTTCCGATATCCTTCAAAATTGCGTCGTTGGAGCTCGCTCCGGCTGCATTCTGAGCGACGATCACCTCTTCCTTTGTTTTCCCCATGATTTACCAAACTCAATTCATTTTATAATGTAACCAAATCTATCCAGTCCAGTTTTCAACACTCAAAAATTAACAGCTGAATCCTGGCGGGGTCGCCATGTGGTGTTCAAGGTAGTTGAGTCCAAATGAAAACAGTGATTACGTAAAACACGATTTATTGTTACGAACCATTCCTTAAGACTAAGCGCGCTACAGACTTAAAGTACTAACAGGTATCTGTTTACTACATTTAGCTGACAATTAAGTAATATGATTTACCTACACACTACAATATAATAAACTTCTGTTAGTAACAGCTTTGTTAAATTAAGGTAAGGAGGTACAATGTAAATGTTAAATGATATTTTATTTCTGTAAATAAATCTTCATCACAAGCAAATGTTATACAAGTTTTTTTAACTATATAGCGCCGGCATTTCTTTCTTTCGACCTCTGAGAAGAAAAACCGAAACAAACAAAGAATCATGGTATCTCAGAAGTCCAAACATAGATTTAGCAAATATATAGGTACAACAATACAAGGCATTGTCTGAAATAACCTTTTGATGAAAGAGCCATAGCAGCTTTGAGTAGACCAGTCCCAACTGACAGTACACATGCAGTCATTGTGTAGCTCGATCATAATCTACGGAACTCAATAACCCGTCGCTATGATACGGGATCAGCAGGACATTTGCGTAGTCCTTATGTAAATGATGAATAGAACCCATAAAGTGTAGCTCAGAGCTGTCATACATAGCAGGTGCTGCCAATTATAGCTCCAACATGGTTATCAGGTCTCAATCAATTGATAAAAAAATACATTTGGAATTTTTATTGCGATTTGCACGCTAAAACAAGATGATGAAGGACTAATAAACATGTTTTTTATGGGTTAAGGGGGCAAACCAGCAGATGGATCACCTAATGGTAAGCGATCACCACCGCCTATGGACACCCGCAACACCAGAGGAGTAGCAAGAGCGTTGCCCGCCTTTTAAAAGGCTTGGACCTCCAGGATCCTCACTCACTCCGAGAAACACAACGTAAGTGTTATTTCACGCCGGTTTTCTGTT
Source organism: Acronicta leporina (assembly GCA_947256265.1). Classification (NCBI taxonomy): domain Eukaryota; kingdom Metazoa; phylum Arthropoda; class Insecta; order Lepidoptera; family Noctuidae; genus Acronicta; species Acronicta leporina. The sequence continues at coordinate 6,374,581 of OX366538.1, forward strand.
ACGCCGTGGTATCACTCCGGTCGAGGTAACCGCAGCCTATAGACGCCAGCAACACCACTGGTATCACTCGCGCGTTGTCATCTTGACACCAGTTGTCATACTGGGCAAAAGAGCCAGTTGTTTTATGTATCTTTTGCCTAGTCATGTAGGTAACATATAGTTCACATTAGTCTTTGGTATGAGAATATTCTATCTACCTAAGATCTAATGTCATTGGTTGCTACAATTCAAACCGAAACACAATAATGTTAGCACATTATTGCTTACTTATTCAATCCATTACATGTCCCACTGCTGGGCACGGGTCTCCTCTCACAATGAGAGGGATTAGGCTATAGTCCACCACGCTAGCCTAATGCGGGTTGGCAGGCTTCACACGCCGTCGATAAAATCTCTCAGACGTGCAGGTTTCCTCACGATGTTTTCCTTCTCTGACCTTTCCTTCTGAGATCTCGAGACCTTTGACTTTGCAGTCCAATGGTCACATCTCTAGGCTATCACTGCTCTACATTATTGCATACTGGCACGATATTCGGGGTAATACAGCGGTACCAACTTAGACCAACTCATGAGCCTTCGTAGGAGAAAACACTGCAAAATTTATATCTCAGTATTGGGTATCGTTGAAACACCAGTCAGTCGGTTCCTTTTACATAAAGATAAAATAAAACAAACAGTTAAAAGTTATCAAGAATCTCAAGTTAAAAGTCCTTTTTGAACCCCAATTTTCGCCGCACCGTTCGGCCGTCGGCGGACGAGGAAAAAACTAAAAAAAATGGGCAAAAAACGAGAATTATTTTGACAGGTAACACAATAGGAGATCCCGTAACGCGCAGCGTGTTGCCCGTAATCGGTTTTAGACCCGGTATATGGTAATTTTGGGTCTTGGCTTTATTTTTTAGATTTTTTGGGTTGTGTATTTTTTCGTACCTATGGATGTCTGTGTTGCGGACATCAAAAGAGCCTGCAAAAATGGTTATGTTCACCCTAAAATCGGTCAAGTGCGTGTCGGATATATTGCATTCCTATAACGAAGGCATTTGCAAAATGTATAAGACCTTAACCATCTTTTTGTGATTTTTTTGCATTTTTCATGCTAAGATTATAAAGTTATTTTAGTGAAGGAAAAATTCGACTCGCAGGCAGGATTCGAACCTGTGTCTTCTGGTTTGATACACTAGACGCTATGACCTCTAAGCCACCGCGAGTCCCACCTGCCATGTCGAAATTTGCCTTCACATTCTGAACTTACGTCTTAAAGGTAACGTCTGGTGTATCTTACCAGAAGACGCAGGTTCGTATCCTGCCTGCGAGTCGCATTTTTCCTTTTACATATTATATTGACGGGTTGTTCTATTAATTGATAATTACTAATAATTACTTAAATAACATAATTAAGGTAAGCTAAACATTCTTAAAAATATATTTATAAATATTTATTATATCATATATTTAAAAAGCGATGTTTGTTTATTTTTAACCCCCGACGCAAAAACGACGGGGTGTTATAAGTTTGACGTGTCTGTGTGTGTGTGTGTGTGTGTGTGTGTCTGTCTGTGGCATCGTAGCTCCCGAATGGATGAACCGATTTTGATTTAGTTTTTTTTGTTTGAAAGGTGAATAAGTCGGGAGTGTTCTTAGCTATGTTTGATGAAAATCGGTCCAAGATGGCCGCCGCCACAAGATGGCGGTTTACAATATTTTTCACAATCCCTACAATATTGGTATCAAATGAAAGGGCCTGACTAGTAGAATACTATACACTATGAAAAATTTCAAATCCAAGATGGCCGCCTCCACGAAATGGTGAGTTTATTATTTTTTTTCACTACTCCCTCAATAAAGGTATCAAATGAAAGGGCTTGACTAGTAGAATACTATACACTATGATATAAGATATCTAATAGCTATGAAATAATTGTACAAAAGTTGAATAACTAAACGAAGAAAATACCTAATTAAACACTAAATTATCTGGATCTTAAAACGCAAGAAAATAAAAGAAATTAAACAAAATAACTAAGGAGTCCCTAAAATTTAATCAAAAAACTTCATACGTACTTACGAAGGGTTATAATTTCAAGATTATTTTTTTCTTTTTATAGGGATTCAGGTTTATTTTTGTGTCGGGGGTTTTTTTAAATTTTTAATTTATTATTTAAAACACTAATTATTTATTGTCTGCTTAATTTGTAAGTATTTTATTTTTATAAAATATAGTTTCTTTATTTATATTTAAATTTTTTTACCCGACGTTAGACGTGAAAAATTGTGTCAAATAATTGTTACCGCAGCGTTTTATCGCTGTCGCTTACCGCTGTCTCTTATGCCCATATCCTCTGCCTATCCCATGGCGATCTTAAAAACACCTTGGATGCTTTCACCGCTGTTATGTATAGTAATTATCTCGCTGCGGGTGGATCATGTTGTTTTCTATTGTCAGCCATATTGGATTTTGAAATAACAATTAATTGAAATACAGTTTACTTTTGTTTTTTTTTTATAATTTTGGTAATATTTATGTGATGATTAGGTTATACTTTCTCTAAATATTGATATTTGACAAACAAGTATTTACGACTGGGTTAGCGGTAATCGCATCCTATAGACGCCAGCATCACTATTTCCGCGTATTGTCTTCTTTTGAAATCTCAGTTGTTAAGAGCTTTAAAAACTTTGCTTGCAAATCGATATTGTAGCTAAAATTAGGTACAATCGCCATTTTTGGCCAAAATTGACGATTGTACCTAATTTTAGCTTCTTTAACGTTTATTAAGCAAAGTTTTTAATGCTCAGTTGTGAATATTGTATAGCTAATGCCGCAATAGGGTATTTTACACCATGTAAAAATAAATATGAAAATGCATTTTTATGATAGATTTTGAAAAAAGTAAACGAGAAACGTTAGTATTTATTAATAAAAATGCAATGTAAATTTTATAATTCAATTTAAAAAATCGTCTTTTTTAATCTGTTTTAAAACGCCATCCGCCATATTGGTTATCGACGTGACGTCACTCATTCGATCGATGACGACGTTTGTCGTCTCAGAGTAACAATTCAACAATCATTGTTTATCGTGCTGTGTTAGTTTGATTAAAATCGCATCATGAAAGACGGTTTTGTGAAAGCAGAAAGTACAAATCTACCAATGATCAATACGTTGATGGTGGCAAATTTTTTTGCATCCAATCCCGATTTCTGTTCTGCCGAGTTGAGAAATATTAAAACAGTAATGTAAGTACCTACCTAACTATCGTATCAAGTTTTGTCTAACAATAAGACCCAGTTTCACCAATTTCTATGTAACAAGGCAATAACTAATCAGCATTTAAAATTAACAAAGCTGTTAAGGCTGATCGTTCACCTGAGCCCGCCAAAAATTGTGAAAAACCAATTGAAATTTAATTGGTTTTTCGCAATTTGTAGGTCTATAACACATTCTAGATTCCTAGCTGTAGTAATTGCGGCATTAGCTATACAATATTCACAACTGAGCATTAAAAACTTTGCTTAATAAACGTTATAGAAGCTAAAATTAGGTGCAATCGTTAATTTTGGCCAAAAATGACGATTGTACCTAATTTTAGCTACAATATCGATTTACAAGCAAAGTTTTTAATGCTCAGTTGTGAATATTGTACTTATAGCTAATGCCGCAATTACTACAGCTAGGAATCTAGAATGTGTTATAGACCTACAAATTGCGAAAAACCAATTGAAATTTGAATTTGGCGGGCTCAGGTGAACGATCCGCCTTAAAATAGGATATGTCCCATGACGAAAATGTCGAAAATGTGCGTTACTAAATCAAGCATTTATTGAATGATACACAAAGCAATTGAATCCACAATTTTTGTGGAGTTTTTACACTTGTATTATTGCATTCAGGTACAAGACACCAATGATAAACATTATAACTCATTATTTTCACAAATCGTGTTACTTGGTCTTTGGCAGTAGTGACGTCACGAGCCGAAGTAGCATGGCGGCTAGCGTTTTCGTGCGTGAATTCAAAATCATAAATTAAAAATCGTTTTTATGGCATTTTTTGGTTGTATAAAATTGAAATAAAAATTCTACTGGTTCATTACGATCTAAGGATTAATTTAAAACAGTTTTCAAAAAAAGGTGTAATACCCTATTACTACAGCTAGGAATCTAGAATGTGTTATAGACCTACAAATTGCGAAAAACCAATTGAAATTTGAATTTGGCGGGCTCAGGTGAACGATCCGCCTTAAGTCTAATTTGCCCAGTAATGTCACTGGCTACATTGCCCTTCAAACCGGAACACAATAATGTTAGCACATTATTGCTTAGTGGCAAAAATTTTGGCTGGTACTGAACTAGACGAACTGGGCAGAATTCTACCACCTAAATAACTATAGGTACTACAAATCTTACCTACCGTTTATTACTACAAATCTTACTTACACAAATACTCTAGCCAGGTCCAATTATCTATTGGTCATACAAATATTTGTTACATGTTGAAATCTCTGATCTCTGATATCAAAACCACGACCCCTAGAAAAGCAGGCAATTGGTAGACCTCTGCACCAACTTTATTACTAGGTCAATTTCGGCTAGTGTGAATTCCATTCTCGTTTCCAATAATATCAGATTCCTTTGCCAATCCTTTACATATATTAAAAAAAAGAATTTGAAGCAAGACATTCTTTCTTTGACCAGGATCAATTTGGCGCGTAACGTTTGAAATAGGAACTATCTCGCCTGTCAAACGGTGAAGTGAGCTTCGTTCTCAGATTACATGCCGCAGTAATATCGTTCTTTATTTGAATACTTTTTTGGGTTATTTATGTTTGTCTTAGAATTTTTAATTTTTTTGAATGAAGAAGAAGGTTATCAGGCCGCGACCTTCATTCAAAAAAATAAAAAAACCGCGACTGCTAAGCTAGAGCCTAAATTCCAATGCCAGGTTTCGAAAAGAGTTATTTATTGGGTTTTTCTATGAAATTCTGTTTTGAAGTTTGAATTTGTGCCTTAAATGATACCTAAATATACCATCGAACTGTGGGTGTAACTAGAACACCTCTGCCTAATCCTTTGAGGAATATCTACAGGCGTGATGGTACCTAGTTAATGAAAGGTGAAGAAGTGAATTTGATAAGTGAATCTGTTTTTAGCAGACAGCAATTTAAGTTATTTTTAAATTTATTTATGTATGCCCGAAGAGTTTAATAATATAGTTGTACGATATTCCCATAACCTCTCCGTTGTTACAGCCATATTTCAAAGTGACTATAGCGTAAAAGAGTAAGTGCATGTTTATTATTAAATCGATTACCAACGCATGCAGGTATTTTATTTACATTTCTTAACACACAATACCAATCGTATTCTTTACCGTAAAATTCCAAAGCCAACTAAAGTAATTGCAGAAAAAAAATAACAAGCCCGCAATCAGTCATGAGCCGTAAACGACAACAAAATGAAAAAAGAGTCAAAATACTTGCTAATCAATTTTACCGCGAAAATGTACGCCAAAATATGTAACAAACATACAATTTGCGGCTGTCTAAATGTTGACATTTCTTAAAACCCATAGACTGGATATTTTGACAGCTGTGTTTTTAAATTTGTATGCGAACAACAATGGCTTCTTAGAAAACCTGCCGTGAGTTTTAAATCTGTTTCATTAGCGTCAAGCGTAACTTATTAGGCGTATGAATGCAGCACAAAATTGACAATGCGACCTGTATTTAACAGTGAATGCCTTATTTCCGTGTTTAAACTAAACTTGGCTGTTTAAAGATGCGTAGATAAACTTTTTGGTAAGAATTCTCTTTGCTTTAAAAAAAACAATGTCTATTGGATAAATTGTGGTTTTATTTCTGTTATTTTACGCCTATAGGAAAAAGGCGTGAGTATGTATATATGTATGTAAAAGGTATAGGTACCTGAGTATATCTGAGTTTGTATACCTGTGCAATAGGCTCGCCCCCTATTACATGGGACCTAAACATACCGGCGAACTGTGGGTGTACCTTAGTACGCCTCTGCTTAACCCTTCGGGGAATACAGGCGTGATGGTATGTTATACCTGTGCCTAGCTAGGTAATGTTACTGAAATTGCATTAAGTATGGTTCATCGAAATGAAATTATCAGTAAGAATTAGGTAGTAGATAAATCTCAATAATAAAGAAATGATGCATTCAGATGTCAAAAGTCAACCAATAAAAAATATAAGTATTTTATTATTCAATGTTTCTTGCACTGGAATGAATTCTATATAATAAAATTGTAAAAGATGATTAAATTTGGCTACGCAACATTGACATTACATTCTAGTCTAGATTTTATAGAATTATTTATGTAATAATTTTGTTTCATAATTATTTAACTTTTTTTGGTTTTGAAATAATCCCAGGGTATGAATAAAAAATAAAAGCATAATATATTGTGTGATTGACGCATGACGTCACTGGTTTATGGTAGAAGTCACTGCATTAAAAGGTCTTACTCACATTTCGTTACAGCTTAACTTTTTAGGTATGGTTGCAGGTATTGTACCTTGGCACCTCTTAAACTTCATTAGGAACAGAGCGTGAAGATTCCTTCGACCCATTTCAAAGGATTCCAAAAATCCCGTTGAACCGTACCACAGGACATTACTAGTCACATTTCAAACACCCACAGCGTCACGAATCGCGCCAAAATATTGACGTAAATTTTGACAGCTCGTTGACAAAAACACCGGATTGTCTCTGTCACCTGGCCATAGACAATGGTGTGTTTACACCGTCGCGAATTTGTATTTCGTATAAACCTCTTTTGTGTGAAACTTTTTTCAGTTGTTTTGAGGTAAACACAATGTTAGTACCTTTGTGTTCGCTGTTTTGTTTTATTGTTTGAAAGTTTAGGGAGCAGCGTTACGCGTGCCAAATTTTATTTCTAATGCTTTTGTTAATGGAGTAAGTTGTGGGAGTCAAAGAATAGGAGAAGTCGACTGCTCTTAATAAATTCAAACCAAATCTTTGACTTGACTCGAAAAAAATTAAATCCCTTTCTAATAAGTACCTACTGTATTTTTTTAATGCAAAAAATCTCTAATATACAAGATCGTTTGCCACCTTAATTACGTCATATTAAGGGCTAACGCGCACTTGTGATTTTTAGTCTACCGATGGTTTAGTCGTTGTAGTAGTCGTGTATAATTTCATGTCGAATTCTAATCGTCAAATGCGCGCACTGCCATATAACTCCATAGCGAATCCCAGAACGATCAAACTATCGCGCGACTAAAAATCACAAGTGCGCGAGCGCTCTAACACTTTGTACGACCATGCTTTCAAATAATAGACTAATTTTGCCTTTTGCCAAGTGAGGTTATGATATTTTGTATATTCTACCTACTCATGAAAAACATAATTATGAAGATGGGAGCCAAGTTCAATGTTCAGAATAGGCGTGGTAAATAACTTTATAAAGAAAATGTATTGATTGACCTAATATGTAGAGTATCTATAAGATACTTTTGCTTTGTGGAAACTAGTATAATCTTTAGTACTTAGTTTACCTACGGTTTGTAGAATTGGAGGTGCTATAGTTGGAGTGTGGAGAGAAAAGATCTCAAAGTTATTGCCACTAGTTAATTTTAATGTAGGCAAATAGTTTTATTACAAAATAATCACAATTCCTCGACTCCTTTCTCTATTGTTTTATGAGTTGGTGTTAAACGCACACCGATTCATTATTGCTAAACATACGACGCGCGCTCGTGTCCAACTCAGAGTCAGATAAATTATTTATTATATGCAGTTGAAGACTGTACAAGTAGCTATAGAAAGATTTCAGTTCCCACGTGACAGAACTATGTTATGCAAAGAAGCAAAGTAAACTGCAAGAAATCACCCGTAGCTCTATATTTCATTACAAATTCAAAACGTCGATATCGTTGACTTGGTTTGTGTTTAACCGTGAAATAAATAAGCGACCAGCTCGCAATCGATAGCAATAACAATAATATTGTTTGCGTGAGATTATTGTAGGTAGGTAGGTACATTTTACTGCTTAGGTTTGTGAGGAAATTGTTTCTGCGTTGGCGGGAAAACGCAGCGGCTGGCCGCTATTGGCATTTTATGAGCCAAATTCGAAATTCAATTTTCGAAATAAGTAGGTACGAACAAAATTCAGTAAAAATGTATTTTTAACAACAACAATACTTCTTTATAAACAAACTAAAAACTGAATTCTTGATAGTCTTATCAACAATACCACCGCGGAACCGGCATCTTATTTAATTATCCAAATTAAATCATTTAGCGACGGTTAATTTTAGAAAAGCGAACTAACTACCTATATTTAAATAAGACAATAAAAAAACAACGAACAAGAATAAGTCATAAATATCCTAAGATAAGTATATCTTTAGAACAATCTATTGCCGAGAATAAAAAAGTAAAACAACCTCATATTAATGTATAAAATAATTTCCGCCTCACATAAAACCTAATCTTTAAAATGAAGCCTTCTTGATAAGCTATCGTCTCCAGTAGGCAATTTGCTTGCAATAAAAAAGGTTAAAAAACTGTAATAGTTGTTTATAAAAAACGTACTCATTATGTATATTAAGCTATCTATCTTCTACCGTCAGTGGTAAGGTAACGCTAATTTAGACTGAACTAGATTATTACGCGTTAAATTAGCTATGAATCTTGTAGACCTACCTATCGTTGCGGCTCGGTATCCGTCGTCGTATTAATATTAATAACTCCTTTTTCGTCACTATGTTTTTGACGGTAATTTTTTTTTATTAGGTAAAGTACCTACCTACTGATTTTATATCGTCATACATATCGATGGGTAAGTACCTTTTATTAAATTCTGATGTTTCGGATCCTTTATAATTTTCATACATACCCTTAAATGCGATAAATTCGTCTTAGAAACGATAAATCTAGTCAGTTACATTTCTGCATGAGTTTAAAGGAATTATTCTAAATAGTCATAAACTTATAACACCTCATTTTACTTGTCAAAACTATCCAGCAAATAAAAAGTAAGAGAACATCCATAGAGCTATATTTCAAAGACATTATATTAAAACCTCTTGGCAAATCGTAACTTCTTTGTAGTCAAACGCTACATAATTGCCTCCACTTAATATTTAAAGCCTATACGTCAGAAAACACACTGTAAACGAATAGTTATTTTACCACGCTACTAAAACCATAGCCTACTCAACAATCACAATGAGCGTCTAAAAACGCCAGTGCGTAAAATTATCGGCAACTAGAGCCGCAATGAAAATTTAAATATGGCGGCGGCCTGAGCAGAACCGAAACAGTTTAATTACAAGCAACCCGAGAACGGACCACACACGCAGCTCATTAAAACACGAATCATAACAATAATTATTTTACCCCAGCTTATAATTTCGCGCGGGAGAAAAAAAAGGTTAATATTAAAACATAACCTCATTATCAATGTGTCAACAACTCAATTTATGGCGGGAAACCGGCGACGCCCTGCGCGCGGGAAATATCAGCCAATGACGCGTGGCCTGTTCTATCTGACGCAACAACGAAAATTGTTGCTATCTCTTTCTCGCTCAATCAAGTCGTTTGCTACGAATCGTTTGTCAATGTTTCTATCTCTGTCATTAAGGGGGATCGTTCTATTTTTAAGGCTAATGAATATTACGGGATGACGTTATTAATTTATGCGAAGGGATTTGTTTTTTATTCAGTGCCTTTAATTATATAGGCTCTGAAAAGATTTAGGGATCGCTCGAAAAAATCCTATTGCGTTTTACTTTAATTATTTTCTCATTACTTAAGTTTATTAACATTAAGTGATAATGAACGTAGGTAAGTTTATACCAGTTGCAATTTCACGCATTAGCTATGAACAATATTTATTTATTGTATTAATAAGTATTCTATTGATTTCTGGTAATTAAATTTGAAAAAAATAAGTTCTGTGATAGAATTTTTGTTAGACGCTTACATAAAAATAATAATGAAAGCGTTTAAAAAAAATATTGATAAAATAAATGGAGTGTCAGCTATCATTGATAGTTTTCTGAGTAGGTACCTACCTAATACAATTCAGTTAATTAAATTTCGTCAATTGACGCACCGACCCAGAGTAGGTACCCATGGGGTTCGGCCCCTATGACATTCACTAACAGCAGTGACGCCACAGTTAAAATATCATAATTGAAGTTATATTATTCAAACGCAATATGGCTTTGAAATGCAAAAGTACTGGCTTGAGTAAAAGATCATTCATAAAAGACAATATTAACAATTAATAACATACCTACTTACCATCGCGCCTGTATTCCCCGAAGGTTCGACAAAGAGCTAGGTATCCGTTAATTAACTTATAGTTCGCATGTTTAGGTGCCATAGGGAGTGAGTCTATTGCCACTAAAACGATAGAGCATGAAACCTCCGAGTTGCTACTAAAAATTTTATCGAATCGGAATAGAATTCAGGACCACATCAGCTCGCTCAGGCAGAATAAAGAAAATAAAGATAAATGCCTGGTTATCGGCAAATAGGATCGCTTCTTAGTTGCTTGTATCTAGGACCTGAAGAACTGATAAATTCTAGGTGTAAGTAAGTAGTACTGTATAGCAGTACCTAACTACTATAGGTAACCTAACCTTTCGGAGAATACAGGCGTTTTATTTAAATACGGAACCCATTGATTAATATTTACACCCACACACCACACGAAAATATTTTTATATATTATGCATTAAGTATAGGGTTGCCAACTCACACAGCGTTTATGAATTCGACCTCATTTTGAAAATAGATTAAAAGAATTTAAATTTGGAATTTTAGACCGAGCGAGCGTTGATGTGCTTTTTTAATTTATGTTGTCATAATATTACTTTATGGTATTTTATTTATTTGTTTTGCTTTTTAATTTGAAATATTTTGGTAGCATAGACTTTATTACTTATATTTTAATTTCGTGATGTGAATGTGCGAGACCATGGTTCTAAAAAGCTAGGTTTTCGTTTTGTAATGTAACAGGACTTAAACTGCTTCCACTAGTTTAGAGGTTTCAAAGTTGCGGCGTGAGTTCCTGGGTGCGATTTACCGGACATCGATTTTTTTATTAAATTCTCATTATCAGCTCGGTGTCCGAATTTGTGTTCGATCCGGTTTTGTCAAAGTCATCTCTCCTCAATATGGAACCCAAATCCTAACTCCGAGCCAATTTCTTTATCTTCTGGAGTCGATTTTTGGCCTCATTTGGTATTTCGCTTTTATATTAAAGATTTGATTGTTATAGGTAAACATACCAGCCTCGAAAATCATTTCATCTCTCCCTAATTCACGCCTTTGTATAGCTGAACCCTGGCACAAACCCTCCTACCATATAATTAAGGTGGCAACAAAAAATATTTCGGTCGCCGCCATCTTGAAACCGTTCGGATACGCGTCAGAGTTCAGTTTAAAACTTAATTTCTTTGGTCGTTAGCGCGGTGTTTCCGATACTAAGTGGTTTTCTTGGTATTTTGAAGTTTATGTAGTGTTATGTTGGTTAGTTTTGTGAAGAAAAAGGTAACGGTATTAATTTTTGAAGTTGGTTGACTTAATTGAAAATATTAGTTTTATTTTTAACTAGATGAGGGTGGAACTCTTCTGCTGAGTTTGTCCTGGTTGGTATCACCGCATTGCTAAATAATCTCCCGCTAAGCAATAAATAAATAAGTATTATGGGACATTTTTACACAGCACCATCTAGTCCCAAACTAAGCAGAGCTTGTACTATGGGTACGAGACAATGGATATAATACTTATATACTTTTTTTTGTAAATACATAGAAACACCCAGACGAACACAAACACTTATATTCATCACATAAATTTTTGTGTCCTGTGGGAATCGAACCCACGACCTCATGGTCAGCAGTCCGGTACTCGAACCACTAAACCACAGAGGTCGTCTATAAGCAATAATGTGCTAATATTATTTTGTTCCAGTTTGAAGGTTAATGCAGCCAGTGAAAATACCAATAATAGTACTGGTGTTGCTTGTGTCTATAGGATGTAGTTGCCGATTATCATTAGGCGGCCCGTAATACTTATAACCTCTGCAAATTAATAATTATATCACGTTAGTAGTTCACATCTACCAAACACGTAGTACAAACTAACAAAAGTGTACGAAAGACGGACTTGGTTATATAAAATATATATAAAAATGACTTAGTTACGACCCCCGGTGTTGAATCTCAATGTCTATATCCTTCTTTAAGATCCAATCAATCTTTATACTACTCGTAGAATTCATCCAACTAAATTGATGTTGCGGTTTAGGTGTGCTATCGTAAAAAATACGACGCATTTATAATGTCAATAATATTGTTTGGATATACGTACGAATAAACTCACTACCTATGTTTTTATTATTCTGAACCTATTTAAATTTAAAAGCAAGTAGGTACTTTTAATTATCTGAGTAAACTTGGAAAACTCACAAAAAATAAAGATTTGAATCTATCGTGGCTATTAAACAACCTATCTACAGTAATTAATATGGTAGCGGATCTAAAAAAAGACAAAACCCATCTGCCAGCTGCCACTCCATCCAAAAAACCTTTAATAACAAAATTTTGGGGAATAAGGTATAACTGAAAATGTTCGGTGGCGAGATACAGGTGGATTTCAAAATTAGTTTGAAAACCTACTCTTATAATTTAAATTAAATAAAATTTTTTTTTTCTTATTACATATTCTATGCAATGTCATATACGAACAAACTCATGGTAACTCCACTCAATTTTAGGTACTACGATCACTACAAGCGATGTCATTTAATGTTACACATACACACAAGTAAGTAAGCGGAATAACATGCATGGTGTACTACATCGACAAAACTCGGAAAAGTGGAAATAAACATTTTTGATGCCAACTTTTTATTATAAGCATATTTTTTATTAGTACTACTGATTATCCCAAGTTAGCAAGATTTGGTTACAAAACGAATAAAAAATCACGGTGTATTATAAGAGTAAATACTTTAAATATCAATTTCTTTTTAAAAGATAAAAGGCTGATAGAAAATAGCCTGGGACATATTTTCTATTGCGAAACAGTCATAAGAATATCTATTTCTTAGTTATTATAATATGTAAGTAGTTTTAGGGTCTTCTCTACATTGAAATATAAGTGTTTTGGATGTGTAGTCTGTAAGCTTATATTTAAATAAATAATAAAAAAAAAAATAATTATTTCGTAAAATTATTTACCAATACTTTTACAGTGTTAATACATTAAGATTTATAAGTGAATATAAAGTTAAGATATTTTATAAATAAAAATCTGTAAGTAGGTAACACTAATGTGAATAATATTACATATTATAATAATAGGTACTACGTAATAAAAAAAAGCACGTGTAATTAATTTTCTTCGCTTTGTAAATGTACAATGTAATTAATAACTGCGTTTTTCACTTAAAAACGAAGTTACTTTACATTAACTTAAACTAATATACACTTTTTTTAAGTTATTGTACTCACGTGCCATTCTTTGTTTTTATTCAATTCAGCAGTATCGCCTTACTCTTTCGTCTCGTCTTATTTAATATAAATAAAAATATAATTATCTTTTTTTATAACCGCCTGTATATAGCAATAAGTTCCCAAATGACACTACCGACTGCGCCGTAAAGCTCAAAAACTAATGTTTCAAAACGATTGATAATTAAAAAAAGTAACCATAATGGCGTCGTCCTTTGCTTTAAAAAATATATAAAATTTAAATCAGTCGCGGCGGGAAAGAAAAGGCAGCACTAATTTCAAGCACTCACGCCGTGTTCGATTTTCAAAATGACCCTAGAAAAAGATGCTCGTGTATGATAGAAAGAGAGGCGAATATCAATAATGTATTAATCGCCTCATATTTTTAGCCGATATGTTGTTTATGCTCGAGTTTTGAGTACGTTTTTTATTATTTAGAGAGTATAAAATTATAATATTTTCGTTTACGATAATATATTTACGATATATTGGTGATAATCGTTTTATATCTTATGATTCTGTACTAAAAGCTGGTTGTCGCGAATTGTTAATGGCAACTTGTAATATGTTTTCGATACTTGTATGAGCCAATGCTGTTTATGAAAAAAAGTAATGAAATGCTTGGAGTCTTGGACTCATTGAAATAAGATTGCTTAAGTGAGGTTGCCAACCGCAAAGTGATTTCTTTGATTTTTTTATTGGTTTCATAGACTTAAAGTCCTATTGGTACTTATGATTTTGAAAAGGCTCTATTTTCAAAAAGTCTAAATCAAGTCGCAAAATTAATTCCTAAACAAGTAAGAGGAAGGGTTGGAATGAGGAATACTGCTGTACAATAAAGTACGCACTGTATAGTTAAGTATATCAAATAAATTCATAATACAAAAATATACCCACCTAATTCCATTATTGTCTGCTCACCAAAAATCACGTAAGTGGCGTGATGTTCACAGGAAATGTAAGCAACAGAGGTAATGATGGACATTACAGCCGCGCCCCAAAAGCCGATGAAAATAGATTAAGAAAAATGTTCCACAGATTATAGAATACGAGCCGCCATTTTGGGGTGTCTATAGAGGTGACCATGATATTTTATTTTAAATTTGGAATGATTTTTATGACGAAATATTCGTCGTAAAAATAATTCGAAATTTAAAATGAATAAAACTTAGAGGAACGTTCAAATAAGTAACAACAACTTTTTACAAATTTTACACACTCATACTCATGACAAAAGATGATGTAAAGACTTCGAAATGTATTGTATAATGTTAAAATTACGCAATGAAACAAGTAAAAAGTACTTAATTATTCTTTCTTGTCTATTTTGTAAGATTGTACTTAGAACAATTTGTGTGGTGGACGATGAAGGACGGGTGGATAACAAACAAACGTAACTATGGATTCATTCTTGATTGTATCAAATTGAGAAGAATTTAACTCCAAGTCAGGCACTATCGGTTACTTCTATCATCGCAACGCATCAGAATTTAACAGTGGAAACTGTATCCAATGCTGTGCAGTAATATTTACCCGTAATACGTAAAAAAGGCACTTGTCATATTATTTTTTCTTATATATTTTCTCCTAAGCATTGGGCCGGTTACAATCCTACTAATATTTATTTATAAACGTGAAAGTGTGTTAAGATGTAGGTAATGATGTTTGTTACTCTTTCAAGCCAGAACGCCTAAACGAATCTAAATACAGTTTATAGTCTGGAATACATAATATATTATACCATATTCTATGATTGATAACTTATACTTAACATTAGTTTTGGTGTACAATAAAGAACCAACTACCAACAAAAAGGTATTCTATTCTATTCTACATTTCCCAATTCTAAAGTCCACGTAGACGAAGTTCCTGACAGAAAGAAAGAAAAAGAAGAAAGAAAAATAGTTTATTTTTCTCAACCAAGGAAACACAGAGATAAATTAACACAAAATAAATTAAAATTAGTTCATTGGAGCAGTTGTGTGTCACTCGTGTGAGGTTAAATAGGCTGTTGCTCAGCTTGAAGTTATTAGCATTCAGGCAGGAGCTAGTATTATTATATTCGTATGATAATGCTAACAGCATGGTCACCCTACTCGTGGGAGAAGCCAGGTGTGTCTACAAAGGGACTAATGCACCGCCTCCCGACCGCGCTCGCTTTGTGAATGTTATTTATAGGCAGGCGAATCTTAGCTATTGTATATATGTATTTACGTTTATAGAGATAGGTAAGATAATTAATAATGATTTTGTTTTCAGAAAAACATCGAGTCATCATTTATTTTTCGCATTTAAACATACCTACTTACAGTAAGATACTAACAGGCATATATTGAGATAAGACGATAAACAAGTATACGCGTCACCTGTCATGTTGAGAGAGCTTGAATTTTGCCTACAAAATCGTAATCACTACATATTATAAAACAAAGTCGCTTCCCGCTGTCTGTCCCTATGTATGCTTAGATCTTTAAAACTACGCAACGGATTTTGATGCGGTTTTTTTTAATAGATAGATTGATTCAAGAGGAAGGTTTTAAGCTATTTAACATCACGCTACGACTCTTAGGGACGGGGCAGCGCGGGTGAAACCGCGGGTGGGTCGCTAGTCTATAATATAAAAATGAATCGCCAAATGTGTTGCTAAGCGCAAATCTAGAGAGCAGCTGAACCGATTTCGCTAATTCCTTTTTTATAATATTCCTTGAAGTACGACGATGGTTCTTGGGGAGAAAAAAAAATAATATATTGCCTGAAAAAGTATATAAACTACTCTTTTCTATATTCCCATACAAAAGATTCGTAATAATAACTTAAAAGTCAATTTGAACTTTAATACCATATCATAAAGTTTAAGTGTTAGTGGAGGGGTTCCGGGAAGGCAAAACAATTGACGTTAGTTTCAGAATCGACTGTTAGGCGTTACTAAGTTCTCGATCAGCTAGTACCAAAATAAAATTGCAATCCTAACAATATTTTATCCAATTGTGTTTCAAAGACAAAGACAAAGACAAAGATATTTATTGCTCAAACTGTGTACAAACAACGGCGTTATAAGTATGAAATATAATAAGTCTCAACAGCCTACCCAATCGGGTGTAGCAATTATAATAATAACTAATATATATATTAATGTTCTTATTTATTCACAAAGTATTCGTTCAAATTATAAAACACATTTTTAGTTAGAATTTTTTTTAAAGCATTTTTAAACGATTTACCGTCCAGTTCTTTAATTTCTACTGGTAAGTGATTGAAAACTCGTATTGCTGTTATGTAGGTGCTTTAATAGTAGATCATATTATTTATTTGTGGTAGATTTAGGTTATATTTATATTTATTGCGTACATTTGGTTTAGATGAGCTTTTGAGATTAAAGAACTGGGTGTTATTTTTGACAAATAAACACAACTCCAAAATATAAATGTAAGTGTAAGGTAACCCTTCTCTCTAAAAACTGACCTTAGTATGATGAGTTAATATTCAGATTGAGATACCGTTAATCTAGGTTACCTACTACTGTACCATTTCGTCTACTACTACTTCTCTGGAAAGAAACGTTTGGAAAATCGTTCAAACTTGGTAAAGTTATCAAGAATTGCATTCGCTTATTTCCAGTGAAGTATTTTGGACGAAATGGTAGAGTAGGAACTTAGATTAACGTCATCATACCATGACGCCTGTATTCCCCGAAGGGTTAGGCAGAGGCGTACTAATGTACACCCGCAGTTCGCCGGGATGTTTAGGTCCCATGTAATAGGGGGCGAGCCTATTGCCATTAACCGGGCACAAATTCCTAACTCCGAGCTGCTATTGGGAATTTCATAGAAAAACCCAATAACACTTTGCTCGACCTGGGAATCGGACCCAGGAGCTCTAGCGTAGCAGTCGCGCTCAGGACCACTTGGCTATTGAGGCAGTTTATTAACGGTATCAGTAACCGAATGATAACACACTTTAATTGGGAATAAATTGTGTTTGAATTACGATCTATTTTGGTATTAAATACGTTTGTTAGGAGGAAATTTTGCCCACCGGACTCTATACACAGAAATAAAAAAAAAAGTAAGTACGTACGTAGGTACTTACTTATTAAATTACGTTGAATGTTGACTAGTCTAACTAGCTCTCCAGACTTTGGATATTTCGCTCAGTTAACGGTAATAGGATCGTTCTATTATGGAACATGAAAATGTGTACTGATGAGCTAGATGGAGCTACAAGATGACTGACGCATGCTGCTGATAATTGTGACTGGTCTTCTCGCTATGGCTTTTAATAGGATAGGCGGGCAAACGAGCAGACTGATCACCTGATGGTATTACCGCCGCCCATGGACACCCGCAACACCAGAGGAGACGTAAGTGCGTTACCCACCTTTTAATAAGGAAAAAATACTAATAAGGGTTTCGGCCTACGGATATCCTCACTCACTCGGCGAGGAAGGTCGAAGTCATGGTACCACTGGTCAAGCCGGGTAGCCCAGTAATGCCGAAGCATAGCTCTACCAAGATAACGCTACGTTCTTTCTTAAAAAAAAAAACAGACATTGCTCTACATTATAAAACTCACAAGCATATTATTATGACATAATAATTATAGCACTACTTCCTGGATTTTAAGAGAGACCATGATTCTCTGAGTTTTATTTCATCATTTCTTCTCAGAGGCCATCAGTTATGAAATTCCGGCGCCATTGGGTGTTAAATAAAAAAAAACAATGACTTATAAAACTCACTATCTTTTTGTGATTTTTTTGCATTTTTCATGCTAAGATTATAAAGTTATTTTAGTGAAGGAAAAATTCGACTCGCAGGCAGGATTCGAACCTGCGTCTTCTGGTTTGATACACCAGACGCTATGACCACTAAGCCACCGCGAGTCCTACCTGCCATGTCGAAATTTGCCTTCACATTCTGAACTTACGTCTTAAAGGTGACGTCAGTAACATCTATTGACAAGCAAGTTACTTTGCCTCTCAACCGACACGACTTACCTTACGGTTAGTTCTATGTCGTACGATGCTACCATACCTACTAACTATCTTTTTGTGATTTTTTTGCATTTTTCATGCTAAGATTATAAAGTTATTTTAGTGAAGGAAAAATTCGACTCGCAGGCAGGATTCGAACCTGCGTCTTCTGGTTTGATACACCAGACGCTATGACCACTAGATATGATGTTATGACACTTGATAGATCAATAGATGTTACTGACGTCACCTTTAAGACGTAAGTTCAGAATGTGAAGGCAAATTTCGACATGGCAGGTAGGACTCGCGGTGGCTTAGTGGTCATAGCGTCTGGTGTATCAAACCAGAAGACGCAGGTTCGAATCCTGCCTGCGAGTCGAATTTTTCCTTCACTAAAATAACTTTATAAAACTCATTAATGCGCGACTGCTAGGCTAGAGGTCCTAAGTTTGATTCCCAGGCCGAGCAAAGTGTTTATTGGGTTTTTCTTTAAAATTCCCAGTAGCAGCTCGGAGTTAGGAATTTGTGCCCGGTTAATGGCAATAGGCTTGCCCCCTATTACATGTGACCTAAACTTACCGACGAACTGTGGGTGTAATTAGTACGCTTCTGCGTAAAGTGTCTTTCAAAGATCTATTTAGATTTTGAAATATCATATTATCACCGCCGAAGTTTGTGTAGGTATGGCTCACATAAACTGTGCCTATTACTCATACGACACAAATAAACAATCATTTAAATGTTAAAGCACGAGAAACCGCTTAAGCAGAGACAATAATACCTCATTTTAGACCGAAATAGTTTAATTTATGCTAGTATTGTGTTTTGTGCTAATTTCATAGACAATTTTAGACATGATAGCTTGCTTCGATACGCTGAACTGTTAACAAGCTATGAACAAATTGAGGGAAAGCAGAGACGGACTCGGACGTATGAGTAGGGTGTTATAGGGGTGGCCTTTGTCCGGCATATCGGCTATGTCAGTTTAATAAGATAATTCTTTCATTTAAATGCATGAGCCACTGACATCAGTTTTATGGTTTTGAATTATCGTTGGGATAACTAGGTACCTACCTATTATAAAAATAATTATATTATAATCCTGAAAAATCTAAAAAATAAATTAACATCGGCATCGGTCTCAGTGGAAATCGGAGCTTTTTTTTCTTCAATTTGTATCTAAAATCACTCACATATGAATTTAAGTAGAGTTGTCTGTTGTGATTTTTATGAATCGAACAGACAACCGCATTTACTCTTATCACCATATTATACATACCTTTATTTATTTAATTAATACTTCATGCACAAACAATAAAATCATTGGACATTGGCATTCTCTCCCAGTCAACCTTAGGGAGTTGTAGAGACAATCTTGGTAGGTAGTAGTTGCAATAATAGTATAATCAAAAAGTAAAAAAGATACTTACATTCCTAAAATATAGGTAGTTTTACATTATTTATTAAACATTAATTTTATAAAACAATTCAGAATCTCCAATCCGGCTCTGTGTTCTCTAACAAGCCCGAAATAAGGTAAGCTTACAATGAAAACCTCGCGCCAAAATCATACCCATAATCAAAATATCCTATAGCACGACCATTTGCACTAAACTGACAACTTTATTGCATACAGAATAAAATAGATATTCTTTTAAATATGGAATGGAGTTACAAATTAAGTTTTGCAGTATTTGTATTTGGAATGATATTTGAAATCAGAACAAAAGAAGTAAAATGTAAATGATTTGGATAGGAGCTAAGCCCGCACCGCGCGCTGTCGAGTCGACGTGATTAATTGTGCGATTTTAAATCGATTATTTTTGTCGGATTATTCGATTATTTGGCAATATAAGATGAGAAGTAGGGCATGCAGAAGGCTATCTTACAATCAATCTGGGAAATCGTGGAAATAAACCCATTTTTAATTCAAGCGATTTTATTCATAATTGAAACCCCTATCATGATAAATTCATTAATTAATATTCATCCAAATTACCATCCCACAAACGCAACCACGACTAAACGCAATCATATACAAACCCCAATCCATTAAATTCTATTTACAAAAACCCAGTGGGTCGAAAATTGAAAATGGCTACCACACCCACGCGGGAAATTTGACAACTGTCAGTCGAGGGAAGCCATATTTAAAATAATCTAGTAGCTTTATGATTATTGCCGTGGACGTTTGAATTTTTGGAATATATTTGTCTATGGTTAGATTCTTAGGTGAACACGTAGTGATAGCCTAGTCATATGACAATTGGATTGCCAAGTCTCGAGTTCCAATCCAAGGCAAGCTGCGCTTAGCTCGGTCACTTTAAGGATCATTCTTACACAACGAGACTCCTCTGTGACTCGGAGAGCACGTAAACGTAACGCACGCACGTGGCCGGCCAAATATATTCAAGTACAGCTGTCCGGCTTTTGTTAAGTTATTGATCAACCCCGTCTTGCCAAAAGATGCCGAAAGAAAGTCCCCGAGCGACTTACAAATTTTTCTCGTAATAATTTTTGTCTTTTAAAAAGCAGTGTTAGGATTTTAGGAAACAATTTCCGGCTAAATATGAATCGGTGTCCGGCTATAAACACATGAGGACAATCGTTAGTGGTAGTAAGGAAGCTTAGAAGCCTCAATACCAGTTTTTTATGTCATACGGGGTCAAATCAACAGACGGATCGCCTGATGGTAAGCGATACCGCCGCCCATGGACACTCACAACACCAGGGGAGTCGCAAATGCGTTGCCCGCCTTTTTAAAAGGTTTGGGCCTCCGGTAACCTCACTCACTGGCGAAGCACAACGTAAGCGTTTACCTTTTCAATGTGGAAGAAGCAAAAAAAAAGTATGCAAGAATCACAAGTCTTTCAAGACTGTCTGTAGTTCCTGCCTACCCCTGTGGAAAAAGATGAGAGCTTATTATAAAGTATGTAGAAATTATAAGGTATGAGGTCAAAGGCCAAAAGAGGTGTTAAAGCATTAACATTTCTCCACACGACAGAGCGAGACAGCGCTATACATCTTACATAGCTCTGTCCCTTTCCAAGATAAGTGACAAGTTTGACATTTCGATGAGCTCGTGAGTTAGATTTTTTTTAATTTCTTGTTTGTTGTTAATGTCAATCACAACTGACAATGCAGTGTGAAGGTTTGAGATACTGTTCACACGTTATTTAAGCGTTGGAGTGATAATTTGAGGAGTAATTATCTATCTTTTATGAGGGGCTCGTGGCTAAGTCTTCTTCTTGTTCTCTATCTTGTCTACTATTATAAAATTGTAAAAATGCTGTGTTTGTTACGGGTTGGAGCAAAAACTACTGAATAGATTTTAATTTTGTTATCACTGTTAGAAAGTATATGCTCCAACTTAAATACTGGTGAACTTCTTATCTCAATTAATTAATCAGATCCTGAGATACAGCTTGACCTCTCTGATGTAGAGGCCCATACAGAGATCAACCAACAGCAGTTGGTTTTTATTAAATTCTTTTTGGAATCCACTAGTAATAACTAAAGTGGTCAACTGATCTGCAAGGTTAAGTTGCGCTCGCCGCGGTCAGTGTGTGGATGGGTGATCATTCTTAACACATTGAGACCGCTCCGTGCCTCGGAGAGCACATAAAGCCGTCGGTCCTGGATGTCATACGAACATCTTTGACAATTGTTAGTGGTAGTCAGAAGCCCAAAAGAGCCTGACGACTAGACTTCCGAATATCGGTATTGCCCAGAAATTGGGTTGCGGAGGTCTGATGGCAGTAGCTTCGTGTAAAATGCTGATATTCAGCCGCATCTGGTTAGACTGGAAGCAGACTCAAATAGTTGGGAAAAAGCTCAGATGATGAATTATCTAGTTATCTTTTATATACATTGCGGGCTGCAGTACCAGAAGTCGTAAGCTTGATTTCCACGTTCAGCAAAACTTTATTGGGTTTTTTTTATAGGATAGGGGAGCAAACAAGCAGACGGATCACCTGATGGTAAGCGATAACCGTCGCCCATGGACACCCGCAACACGAGAGGAGTCACAAGTGCGTTCAACCTTTTAAAAGGGTTTGGGCCTCCGGTCACCTCACTCACTCGGCGAAACACAACACAAGCGTTGTTTCACGCCGGTTTTCTGTGAGGCCGGGTATCACTCCGGTCGAGCCGGCCCATTCGTGCCGAAGTATGGCTCTCCCACGTGATAAAATCTGGGATTTTCTAATGAAATCAATAGTTCAAGTTCAAGTTCAAATGTTTTTATTTCAAATAAGCTTTTACAAGCGTTTATGAAACGTTATGATTCTAGTTGCACGGTTCCAAAAGGTTGATCCTATGGAGAAGAATCCGGCAAGAAACTACATGGACACTCTTTTAAAATAAATAAATTACAAACTTCACTGGTACAATATTGCGATAACAAGATGTGAGGACGCTGAAGCTAGCTAGTGGCGAGTTTAGATTTGTGCCCGGTACCTAAATGGTAATATGCTCGCCCCCTTTAAATGAGAATAAAACATACCGGCGAACTGTGGGTGTACTTCTGCCTATCCTTTCGGGGAATACAGACGTGGGGGTGTGTTATATTCATCATATTACTAGCATCCCGTGCGCGGTTTCGCCTGCATACATTTTTCAGACTTTTTCAGTAGATTTTCAGTATTTTTCTTTCATACAAACTTGTCGTGTCAAAAATAAACACAACAAAAAATATTTTATCCAATTTGGAGCTTTCGAAGTGAGTGTACCTACATACATTCTGGCGATGAATTTTTACTTGTATTAGTTATAGTCGCCCGGTGCTTGAAAATACTTACTCAAAATTCGACAATAATATACCTACTCCATACTTTCAATATTCATACGTTAACCATAAACAAAAGGTGTGTCAGTAGTTGAAACGCATCACGCCTGGTAATGTGGTAATGTAGGTGTGTAATGTTGTTTTAAAAATTAAAAGTAGATATTTTTTAAGCATTATTAATAAAAAAATTAATAGCATTCTGCACTTCTCCTCCATATAAACTAATAATCACACTCCTCCGTGCGTGAAATATGCTTAAAAAGGGGTACAAAGTTTTCTCATCACGTATTAAAATAACAATAATTGTTGGTCACGAGTGAAATCGCGGGAAACAGCTAGTTTCTTATAAAACAATACCACTGTCACTTTAATCCGTCTAACTAATTTGATAACAGGGAAATTACATAATAATTACATGACCTGCAACATGGAATTACGCGAAACGCCGCCATTTTGGATAATTGTCAGTAGCAAGCAAGCGCATAAATATAGAGGACTACCATATAATTTAATGTTTGATGTGACTAATATTTTAAAGGGACATTATGACTAGATAAATATATACCTACTAATCCTGTATGACTTTGAAAACATGCGACGGATTGAAATGGGAAGATCAGTCACCATTTTAAAATGTAATTTTTGTTCGTTACTTATTAAATGGGACCTAAACATAGCGGCGAACTGTGAGTGTACCATTAGTACTTACGCCTCTGCTTAACCCTTCGGGGAATACAAGTACCTATACTTAATAATATTATAAAGCTGAAGAGTTTGTTGGTTTGTTTGCTTGAACGCGCTAATCTCAGGAACTAAAGGGAGGTTATCTAACACTGAAAATTTTTTTCAAATCGGACCACCGATTTGAAAAAAATTTTCAGTGTTAGATAACCCATTTATTGAGGAAGGCTATAATAGGCTATATTAGAAGACCAAGTAACTATTCCACGTGGATGTAGTCGCGGGCAGAAGCTAGTATGTATATGATAATTAAGTTAGCTTATTAAGTTTCAAATTACCTTCTGTAAAATAATCAAAGAGGTTGGAAAACAAACATAGAATTGTCTATGAATTAGTGATTCGTTGAATCGTGCTCGCCCTATAGTGCAGTGCGTCGATACGCATCTATTATTCACGCATAAGCTGCTTCAATACCGGGGACAGTTCACAACACGTGAATGCAAAATATTGTTGTCTTTACTGTGTCATTTACTTCTAAATCGTTTTTGTATGACATATTGAAGGAATTGTAGCTATAGTTGAAATAGTATGACAGTGTGTTTGTTTACTGGGAAATTATTGGGGTAATGAGATCCCAATCATGAAATATGTATGCTTATCATCTTAGACCCGATTTCAATCTTTCATGTTCTTGAAAATTACTTTGTAACCGACATTTTTATGGGACTCACTGCCTCGTTAGTCTAGTGGTTTTAAGTGCGACCGCTACGCTAGAGGTCTTGGGTTCGATTCCCAGGTCGAGAAAAGTGTTATTGGGTTTTTCTATGAAATTCTCAGTAGCAGCTCGGAGTTTGGAATATGTGCCCGGTTAATGGCACTAGGCTCGCCCCCATTACATGGGACCTAAACATACCGGCGAACTGTGGGTGTACCTTAGTACACCTCTGCCTAACCCTTAGGAGAATACAGGCGTGATGGTATGTTATTTTTATGGGATAGGGGAGCAAACGAGCAGCCGGATCACCTGATGGTAAGCGATTACCGCCGCCCATAGACACCCGCAACATCAGAGGAGTCACAAATGCTTGCCGTCCTTATAATACGGTTTTGGCCTCCGGTATCTTCACTCACTCGGCGTAACACAACGTAAGCGTTGTTTCACGCCGGTTGTCTGTGAGGCCGTGGTACCACTTCATTATCTTCCGAGCTTTTCCCCAACTACGCTGGGGTCGACTTCCAGTCTCGCAGTGCAATTATCCCGTATTAGTATGTTTTAAACAAACAACCAGGTATTCTATCTACTTTACATACATATTTTCACGCCTGTCTCCCATCGGAGTAAGCAGAGATTATAGTATTTCCACTTGCGATCCTGGCACGCCACTCGCTTCATCTACGTTCATTAACCTCCTCATGCATGATCGTCAGTTTAGGGTACTCTTAACCTAACCATTTTTAGGGTTCGGTACCTCAAAAGTAAAAAACGGAACCCTTTTCTGTCTTCCTCTCTGTCAAGACCCAAGGGAATCAAAACCTATAGGGTAGGTACTTCCCGTGAACTCAGAATCTTAAAATTTGGTATGTAGATAAAGGAGAAATTGCGAAAAGCATACATTTTTGTAACATCATATAATAAAAATATTTTTAAGTACGGGACCCTCGGTGCGCGCGTCTGACTCGCATTTGGCCTGTTTTTTGTGGACATCCGCAATTTGGTACACCGTACGTTCGTCGAGGTCGGCCCCTTCCAACTCTTCCATCCGTACTCATCATGTATACTCGTTTCGTCAATCTCCGTTCATCCATCCTCTCTACATTTGTAAATAATTTACCTACTTTAACTTCCTCATCCTGGGTTCGATTCTCAGGTCGAGGAAAGTGTTTTTCTCTATTGAGTTTTTCTATGAAATATCCCAGTAGCAGCTCGGAGTCCTATTACATGGGACCTAAACATACCGGCAAACTGTGGGTGTAAATTCGTACACCTCTGTCTAACCTTTCGGGGAATACAGGCGTGATGGTATGTACATATGTACCGATTTTTATAAATTAATAAACGTAGATTTTCACGTATTTACAAATTAGGGACTACATCAGTTTTTTGCCCAACCGTGGGCAAACATTATAACAATGGGCAAACGTCCAGCAATATGGTAAAAGGCCAATAGAGGACAAGCAGTACAAGTTCAACATTGGGCTAACAATTAAATAGTGGGCAAAAAGTTCAACAGTATTGAGTAAAAGCCTATATTATTGGCTTTTCGGGGATCGACTATGACCGCTTCAGACAATGAGATACAAAGGCAACAGTAGCGTGAACACGATACTTCTGTTTGTACTGGCGCGTGCGCACCTGACTATTAAGGCGACGCTCTTAACGCTACACAGCTTTATAAATGTAATTGACGTAGCTACGGATTTTTTTTACTGATCAAATCGGCCAACGAGCTGACGAACCACTTGGTGCTAAGATGTCATCGTCGTCCTTAGACACCTGCAACACCCGAGGAGTTGTTGATGTGTTCCCGAGCCTTAAGAGCCCCTACGGACTGCAGACTGCCAGAGCCGCAGCAACCGAGGGAGAACTGGCTCTTACGAGCAAAAGTCGAAACACACCGCGGTGCTTTACGACAGACTCCGACGTAAGGGTAGTCGCCAGCTAGTCAGATCCCAGGAGGTTCTACCACCTAGCAAAAGAGAGCAGATGGGGTTTTTGCCGAGATGTATATCATCTGGTATAATATAACATACCATCACGCCTGTATTCCCGGAAGGGTTAGGCAGAGGTGTACTCATGTCGATACACCTATAGTTCGATATGTTTAGGCCCCATGTTATAAAGGGCGAGCCTGTTCCCCTAACTTTGAGCTGCTTCTGAGAAAATAAAACCCAATGTAGAACTAAAATCTTTATACTTAAAAAATCTTATACCAAAAACTGTGCCAAAAACTGTGCTAACGGATAAAATTGACAGTTTACAAAACATCTAGATAGATAGATGGAGATAGAGTATTCTTTATTGTACACAAAACAAAACTCAGAAAACCAAGGATAAACATTTTTAAGAGTACAACTTCTCTTTTTCTTCTAGCTATGATACCTAACGATTTTTTATTATAATTATTTCTTAGTTCTCAGTTGTGAATATTGTTTAGTCAACGTCGCAATGACTACTACTATTAATCTAAAATGTGTTAAAAACCTACAAAAAGCAAGAAAACAAAATGAAATTTGAATAAGGCGGCCCCAGCAAATGGCATCACCTTAAAACATATTTCCTTTTGTAGTAGCAATCTTACCCTTAAACAGCGCCGGCGCACGCAATCGCCTTGCGCCGGACCACACACGATGCTCAGAAATAGACGCGAGACGCGAAAGAAGAAAACGAGGGGTATATATTAACCTTACATCGTTATATCGATTTTATTGCATTCAATATTTAGATCTCTAGACCATTAGTATAGTTGCCCTATTTACGGGGTTTTGAGGGGTTCAATGCCCAGATAAAGAAGTGTTTTTTTTATGGCATAGGGGTCAAACGAGCAGATGGATCGCCTGATGGTAAGCAATTACCGCCGCTCATGAACACCCGCAATACCAGAGGAGTGGCAAGTTCTTTGCCGTCCTTTAAGAGTTTGGGCCTCCGGTATCAACAGTCACTCGGCGAAACACAACGTAAAACATAATACACTACGGTTTTCTTTAAGGCTGTGGTATCACTCCATTTGTACCGAAGCAATGCAAGGCAAGACAAGGGTTTTTCTATGAAAATCTCAGTAGTAGCTCACAGTTTTTTTATTGGTTGACCCAGAAAAAAATCAGACAAGCCACCTGTAATTAGCCGTCATGCCGCTCACTGCAACACTAAAACAGCTGATGCGTTGCTGAGCCTTAAGAGCCCCTACGAACTGCAGCTTAGAGCCGCACTAACCAAGGGGGAACTGGCTTTCTCACGCAACAGTCACAATACCCACCGCTTTACGACCGGCTCCGACGTTGTGGCACCAGCCAGTCAGACATCAAGAGGAACCGAGCAAGTCAGATAATTTCTCGCCGCTTACGAAATACTTATCTGAATCTGAAGCTGTTATGGCTCTTTCTTCAAAAGGCCTGTCCAGATATTGCCCTACATAATAACACTCGCATAATATTATTATTGTAATGCTATTATTGTCTGGACTTTAAAAGAGACCACGATGCTCTGAGTTTCCTTCGGTGTTTCTTCGCAGAGGTCGTCAGTTAGGCAATGCCGGTGGCATCTAGATTAAAAAAAAGTGTGAAGATATGCAAAATTATCATCTTCACTAGAATAATGTCGGTATCCACCCACACAAGACTCCTACGTAATTATTCATCAGCCTTCAGAATTATTTTAATCGATGATATATTAATCGATAATCGATAATTTGTGTGCCTTTGTAAAACTAATTGTTCCCACTAAACAATACGTCTGTAGCATTAGCTGACATTATGACAAGAGTAAGGTTGGGTCGCACTGTAAGCGAAAGCTTATAGGTGATTGAAAAAAGTTTTTTTTAAGCAAGACATTGCAGCATTGTTTATACTTACATGACATATTCTAAAATTTTAAACAACATATATTATACAGGTTTGACTATCTTAAAAGTACGTTAATATTCTATTGTATCTAACAACAAAAAAGAAAACCGATTCCTACCCAGGATGATTCGTGAGGCTATTGAAATCAAAAAACACCCAAATTTCAATAGAGAAGATGCTTGGGTCTTACCAGGTGCTTGGAATCCCATTATAGAATCTATAAAATCTAAATCCAAGCCCAAAACTGCAAGACCAAAGGATACGGTGAGCTCGTTCTGCGTGAATCGGATCGCTAATAATTAACAAAAATGTAAGGTAGCTGTTAGTAATTTTAACATCAAGACGTCCATCACCTCAGTCTGCCCGTGACCATGGATGCTGTAAAGGATCCGAAACGTCGGGAACAAAATAATATCAATATACCGCGATAAAATCCGTAAAAAGTAGTTTCATTTCAATGTCTAATATTTGCGTAAGTGTCAGAAATCAGTATATAAGACAAGTATTAAAAAGAATGGAATATTTGTAGTACTGCAGTACAAATTATATCTATGGTACGGTATGAGTAATTTAATAATAGCAGTAGCACTGGCGGCGTGAGGGGGTTAAACTCCTCAAAATATTACATGTTTAATGACAAACTATTACTACTAGACTACTACTAATTAGTCACGAGTCTCTGACTATGAGCCCCTCCAAAGTCTTAGGCTAGGATCGTACCTGCTCAGCAGTCTGCCATTATCAAAAGACAGTGCAGAAGCGTGGTGTTATTGTAGACTACTACTACATAGAAATCTCTATCAGTATGACCGCACCTATGACCCCAACTTGACTTTTGACAGCTATTTAGGCGGGAAGAGCCGTCGGTGACGCCATGTTAATTTGTTTTTTTTTCTTTGCTCATTATGATTGTTTCGCTAGTCTAGCCGAAGACAAGGAACGTCAATAGCGCGGGCGGCGCATAAATTCAGCCTAGTTATAATTTATAACTATACACACACAGGCAATCACGTCGCTAGTTGTCTGTGCATGCTACTTTTTTTAAAAGACATGGAAACTCAAATAGACATATTTTAGATCAATAGGTTTTATATCTGACGTAGAAGTGTCTTCGAGTCTTGACAGACTCACTTGTATGAATTAGGGCTTCGCCCCCCAATAAATGTTAAAGTTATAACGATATAACAGAATTTAATTGTATCATACACTCGGTACCTCGACAGTACCAATGGTACCTACCCACTGTCGGTTCCGGTTGTCATATTTATGGATACCTGAAAAAACTGTATATCTAGTAGATAAGTAGGTAGATATTGCCCAGAAATTAGGTTGCGGAGATCTGATGGCAGTTATTTATCGATATACTGATATTCACTCACATCTGGGTAATTTTTTTTTATTGGATATGGGGCAAACGTGCAGAAGGATCACCTGATTATAAGCGATTACCGCCGCTCAACAGTTGCATGCCTTTAAAAAGGGTTTGGGCCTCCGGTATCCTCACTCACTCGGCGAAACAATGTAAAAAAAATTATTAGAAGGAAAATGCAAGTAAGTAATAAATACATAGCATACTCGTACCATCACGCCTGTATTCCCCGAAAGGTTAGGCAGTTACTTATGTCCCTACTAATTTACACCCACGGTTCGCAGGTAGTAGGTATATTTAGGTCTTATGTTATAGGGGTGAAACAAATTTTTTTTTTTAAATTGCTTACTAGCAATGTGGGTCGCACATTACTAGTATACTTGTTAACCCCTCGTACTAAGCTAAATTGCTTGTGTTACGAGTGGGTTCACGTCGATAATGCGATGGGTGGGGTTCGAACCGGCAACCACATGATCGCAAGTCCGACACCCTAGCCATTAGGTTATTGCCACATACCGGGGACATATTCTTGATTAATAGACGCTTGAGCGCCAATTCGCCTGATGTTAAGCGACACTGCGATCTACGATGGAGCGCGCTTGCCTAGAAGAAACCGATTCACACGGGATTTAAAGACACCCAGATTATACATATCGGTGAAAACCTACTCGTTTATCGAAAAGTCCAATAACACTTTGCTCGACATGTGAATCGAACCCAGGACTCCTAGCATAGCAGTCGCACATAAGGCAACTAGACTATTGAGACAGTTTATCAAGTATCTTATACCTTCCGGTTAGCCAATAATGTAGTTAGTATTTTATTACACAATCTCTCTTCGTTACAATTGGCTGAAGTCCCGTCACGGTCAACGAATTCAACCCGACTAATTGAAGTAGATTGTTTGATGAAAATATAAATAGTGGCGTCATGTTCGTTGTTCTTGGGCCAAGCGGGGTAATAATTAGATTAGCTGAGTATCTAATATAAGTAATATAATATCGGGGTTAATATTTTTGTTAATCTAACCTAAAATCTCTTAGGATTAGGTAATCACAACCATTTCCATTATGATTTATACGTGTTTATTGAAAATACCAATTAAAACGGATCAAATCGTTGTACTTTTAAAGAATTTCAACATCGAACCTTCAAAATAATACCAATGGCAATAAAAACATTTAAATGACTGTAATATTTGAAGTGTCTTTCGTTTTGTAGCGATGATCAGTAAGAAATACCTGCGCC
This sequence comes from Acronicta leporina, assembly GCA_947256265.1. Taxonomy (NCBI): domain Eukaryota; kingdom Metazoa; phylum Arthropoda; class Insecta; order Lepidoptera; family Noctuidae; genus Acronicta; species Acronicta leporina. The sequence continues at coordinate 6,405,717 of OX366538.1, forward strand.
ATCTAGCGTTGGAACACCTAAAACATTAATATGTCTTGTCAGAGCAATAAAATCTAATTATTAATGTTAATAGGTTTATAGAGTATACATAAAAACGTTGACATATAAAAACAGACTTACATTAATTTAATTACCCATTTTATCAAACGATTATAGATAGATTAATTTTATTAAAACATAATTCTAATCAATGAAAGTAACATTCTAGATGGTGGTTACCTGTTTAATCAGACAATTACTAGAAAACATTAGTAATTTAACTAGATTGATATCTAATTAATAAGCATTTTAATAATCTTAATGAATTACGATAAATTTACTAAATTCATCGAAGAATCTATGAATTAACACGATTATAAATTACGATCATACAAACACACTCACGTCTTTCTTCCACAGCGGTAGGCAGAAACTAAAGACCGCCACTTGCTACTATTCTTGCATACTTCTCGTAAGCGATAACCGCCGTGGACACCCGCAATACCGGAGGAGTCACAAATGCGTTGCCCACCTTTTAAAAGTATTTGGACCTCCGGTAACCTCACTTACTCGGCGAAACACAACGCAAGCGTTGTTTCACGCCCGTTTTCTGTGAGGCCGTGGTATCACTCTGGTCGAGCCGGCCCATTTGTGCCGAAGCATGGCTCTCTTCTGCTAAATTGATACATCTTCTCACGACGAACATTCTGATACAATTGGGATAACATGTATCACGAAATACACACCGGCTGGGTAGAACGACGACCTGCGTGGTTGGTTGGATGTATCTAGATGAGGTAAGGAAGTAAGTAGCTTTTGGGAGAAGTATATGTCCAGCAGTGGGTTGCAATACGTGTAAATAATATATATGATAGATAATAGGTAAGATGACACCATACGACACCCAACTAACTGCAAGTAAGTCATGTCGTTTAAGAAACAAAGTAACTTGCTTTTAATAGTTGTAACTAACGTCATCTTTAAGACATAAACTGAGAACGTGAAGGCAATTTTCGACAGGGCGGGTGGGAATTGCGGCGGCTTAGTAGTCATAGCGTTTGGTGTATCTAACCAGAAGACGCAGGTTCGATTCCTGCCCGCAAGTCGAATATTTCCTTCACTAAAATAACGTGTAAATAAGTTATGATCTCAACAAAAATTACAGGCGAACACATTCTAATCACTAAGTTATCACGGTCTTAATTAATTAAACAAGAAAATTAATTGAAGAAATTATTAATTAACAATTTCATAGTAATCTGATTGATATGCGTTTTTGTATTTTTATGAGCAGAGCTATAAAAGAAAATACAATGATTTCGAAGTGTAAAAATATTCACATTAAAGTATAATTGAAACAATAAAAATATTATGAGGGAAGTGATTAAACACGTTAATGACAGAGCTGGTCCATTTCATATGAGGTTCCGTATGGTATAGGTATTTTGAGTTTTTAGAGAGCTTTTTGACAAGTTAGTGCAATATTAGTTCAGTAGATAATGTTTCATCATAAGTTTTAAGTTTTTCTAATATTTAGATTTAGAAATCTTAAATAAAATAGGGGTTGATAAATTCATTCCTATGCCATAAAAAAATCATTTATAGAAAGAATAACATAATGCAACTTTGCTACCTAATACTCCTAAGTTTAAAAATTATTACTAGTTATCTAAAGATTTGGGTACAACTGATATATTGAAGCGGGATTTCATAGTAAATAATAATTTCATTTTTTAGTTGAAGCTTTCTATTTAGGTATTCAGGTTACCCGACGGAAACTTTAAATTAAATAAGAAATCCCTTTCATCGACAAGTTGATATCGATTCTCTTAGAAGCTTTTACTAAAGTAAGTACTTTTTTTGGTATTTATTATTTATTAAAAAAAAACAATAAATATTTAATACCCACAAGTGGGTCAAATATTTATCTACTCGCGAATCTTATGGAACCCTAAATGGTAATTACATTCAGCAATAAAACGCGAACAATTGTAGATTTTTATCGCTCTCATACAATTTAATATTAACACAACTTAATTATAAAAGAAACGTATTATGTTATAATTTCTTTAAAATATCCTACTCCGGCGATATTCGATCAATAATTCAACATGGCTTGCGTCTATCAATATAATAATTCTGTCAAACTTTAATTGAAATTCCGTACAAAGCACACCGCAGTATTATTGATACATTATGAGAGCGCAAAAGAGCCATAGAGGCAATTTACAACTGAATTACAAATCTGGTCCAAGCCCCACAAAATACACACTCAGGTTAAATCAATTGTCATACATCCATCTCTTTTTCCCATACACAAACACCGCAAGTAAGAACAGGAAGAAAGATGTAAAAGATGTTGTCGGGCAATGAAAAGCGAACGGTTAACGCCTACAAAACGAATGGGGAAGGTAAAAAGCTTGTTTGTTCGGGGGCGTGTCCCCCAGACGAAGCGAGGAGCCCAGTCACTCGGCCGCCGCCGCCAGGAGCAGTACTTGTGTCAAACGCAACTGACGTTTCAATCTGACAGCCGTGGCTGTATATCACGCGCCCTTTGCCTCAAAAAACTAGTGCGGTATTGAGAAATCATGCTAATCGATTCCGATAAATATTAATGTGAAGACTGTGTCCCGTTCAAATATTACTGACATTAATTTAATCGTACAATTTTTAATCTGTGGACTGTGAAGCATGTACTGATTCGAATACATTTGACATCGATTTGGAATTATAAGAAGATGGCCTTTGAAGATCGCTGCAGCCCGAACCAGGCGAACAGCCCAGGGCCTGTGACGGGGAGAGTGCCTGCCCCACACGCGGAGAACCCAATGAACTATTGCCCCCAAAGTCAGTATACTTGCACCACAATTGACTCGAGATATGAGCGAAATTCCCCAAACATGACCATAGTCAAAGTGCAGCCAAACTCTCCTCCACCAAGCCCCGAAAACCAGAGTGAAATGGAGACTTTCCAGAACTACTATAGGCCTGAAACGCCTGATGTCAAACCGCAGCTGAGTCCTGATAACCAACGGTTTGAGAACGATAAATTAAGAACTCAGAGACCACAGCCGTCGGTGCCAATAGCCTTCTCCATCAACAACATCCTACACCCTGAATTCGGTTTGAACGCCTTAAGAAAGACTAACAAAATTGAGGGTCCTAAACCAGTTGGCCCGAATCACAGCATCCTATACAAGCCATATGACTTGTCAAAGCCACAAAATGACTTCCAAAAATACAGCTTTGATTACCTCAAATCTAAAGAAACTGAATTTAATTCTTTACCACCTCTTGGAGGCTTGAGGCAGACGGTTTCGCAAATTGGGGAGCAGGTTCCTAAAGAAAGAGAGATGCCAAAAGTTATCGAGAATCAAAAAAGGCCAGATTCTGCTAGTTCTGTTGTATCGTCTACTTCCAGCGGGGCGTTGTCTACTTGCGGCAGTACTGACACGAATAGCCAGTCGGGGAATGGGACATTATGGCCTGCTTGGGTATATTGTACCAGATACAGTGACAGACCGAGTTCCGGTGAGTTATTTGACAGTTTTATTTTTCTTTTAGTGTTTTTTTTAGGCCACGTTGTTTGTTATGCGCGGAACAGGTATTTTATTTTGTCGCTGATATTCTCGGCGTTAGTTTTTACGAAGTTTGTTTTTTTTTATAAATGGAGTGTTAAGATTTCTTTTTCTGAATTTGAGTATTCGGTAGGGAAGACATTTAATTTGATAAATTGAATTACTTATCTAGGCCTGCTGAGTAGGAATCAAAAAACTTTAGCATTATTTATTCCTTTGTGTCATGTTGGTAGATTGTAGGGTCTCCATTTTTGTGTTTTTTTTTCTTTAAATAGCCTATGATGGAAGCTCCATACAAATTTGATGTCGTTAGCACTAAACACATTATTAAATCTTGTGTCATTTTATTTATTGTTTTTATCAAAAGTAGTTTTAACAAATCTTACACTTTCTTTTCCTATTCCTTTTCCTACTCAATCGGAACTTTATAAAAGAAACTTCGTGCAAGAAGCATTACAAAACTTTTAGACGACCAAAACATTCCATTCTAACACAAAAAAAAACAACTTAAATAAATATTTTGACAATGAGTCTCAACTATTGTGTGTATGTATTAGAATACATTATACCAAATGATCCGTAACACTGGCATAATATTGTGTATGTTGACACATCACTACAGATGTAATAACTTTCGTATTTATTTATTCGAAACATTGTTTTTTTTTGTATAATGGTAACAAGTTTGGGTCGAATGCGCTTGCCTTTATCGGAAATTATAAATAGGACATCTTTATTGCATTTAAATTTTAAATAGGAGTTTGTTTGTTTTATATTATGTAATTCATTTTAAAATGGACATTCTTTTATTGTGTTTACACTTCGATTCATTTACAAATGGTAGTTTTTTTTCAACTATTTTGGCGGCAAACAAGATTTTGGTTTATCTGACAATGGACGCGAGCGAGTGGTGACTCGTTATTTGACATTAGAAAAAAAAGTTGCAAATGGCACTTTTGGCAACTTTTTCGTCGAGATATCTCCATAGCTATCCGTACATTACTATCCATGTATGGGTATTATTCCTGCTACATAATGTCTATGGTACCTATAAGGGGTCAACACCGCGTCTAACCTGCAATATGACGTACCATGCTAAATTGTCATATTGATATTTAAAAAAAAACTCTATAATGAAAAGTATTAAAAGTAAGCTCTACTTCTAATCTAACCAGATGTGACTGAATATTAGAATCAATTTTAGCCGCTTTTTGACGTCTCCATTATTATAAATTATCTTATATTTATCAGGTTTTAGGTTTTTCTTTGTGTCGAAGGTAGGCATATTATTATTCCGTCGCTTTGTAAAAAGTACGAATAGGTAAAATGCTCTACTTAAGTAGAGAACTTTATTTATGTAAAAAACCTTTCTTTTATCTGTATACCATCACCTACCGTTACGCTTGTTTAAAAAAAACTCTTATTATCACACGCAATTTTTTTTTTTAACCAACTTCCAAAAAATTATTTTGGAAATGAACTGTATTTTTGTCTGTGTTATGTCAAGTACCCCCGGTATCTTTGCCAATGGTGAATTGATTTGAATGTTTTTTTTTATCTTGTAGAATTTACGTACTTCCTAACTGGTCTCACAAAAAAATGGTTTTGGTCCGGTCATCGGTTTTGGAAGATACATACACATACCACCTCGCCCGTATTCCCCGAAGGGTTTGGCAGAGGCGTACCAATGTACACCCATAGTCATGGTATGTTTAGGTCCCATGTAATAGGAGCGAACCTTGGCACAAATTCCAAACTCCAAGCCGTCACTGGGAATTTCATAGAAAACCCACTAGGTACTAACACTTTGCTCGACTTGAGAATCGAACTAAGGACCCGTAGCGTTGCAGTCGCGCTCAGGGCCACTGATCTAATGAGGCAGTTTTACAAAATACTTGAAGTAGTTTTATAGCAATTTAATCAGTATCCTGGATACGCCCTTCAGTAATTAATGTAACGAGGTTGTATGGATTAATACCTTTGCATGCCAATAATGGCGAATTGTTATAAAACAATTTAGTTTTTTTTTGTGAATCGATATGAACAAGGCATTGCATTCGACAGCGCTCAATACTTTACTAGTTTCGTTGTATACTTTATAATCTCAGTTGCAATACTTGCAGTATTGCAACTGATATTATAAAGTAATTGTACGTACCTACCTACTACCAACGGCAAGCAGTACAAGCTATATTTTTTTTAATTAAGCTGACGTTTCTTTGTGCTTACGGAAAGCTGAAAGAGGCTATCTAAAAAAGGCTCGATATGGCACAGTGAGTAACCGGCTAATTAAATGGGACCTTAAATATTCTAGTGAGCGGTTTATTAATTCACTTATTATTATAAAAAGCCCCATTCACTAGGCTGTCTTCAAAAATACGCTAGCCTAAAACCTGGGTCTATGGTTAAAAACATTTTATTTATAAAAAATATTTGACACTAGACCTTATGTCACCACTTTCGAAAAGCATTCAAAAAGAGAAAGTGTTTTGTTTTTAAAATTTTCAACACTGAATGATCTTAGGTCAGTCCATAAGTAAGCTCTATGCTAAATGTAAATCTGGCTAAACTATTGATAGAAAGACAAGATGTTATGAATTATTTATTAATATGTAATTTTAAGACTAGTATTCTGGCCTGAGTTATATCGTGTTACGTAAATTGGACCGATTAGGGGTCCAAACGATACAATAGAAGCAGGATTTTAATTTAAGAGGAGTTCCTTTTCCTTAATGCCTAAATAGGACATAAATGGGCACTGACGGGATTTCGGGAAATTCACGTAGGCTTGAGAAAAACGAGATTATCGCAGTACCAGTTAAAAAAAATTAACATGAAACAACGTTTTTGCAATGCATAGAAAATATTTTACACCCATCAACTTTCTGACCGCAGCAAGGGCAGCTTAACCCGGCATAATTTTGCCACGAGCTCCTCAAACGTTTGGCTATTATTATTTAGCGACAATATATGTAAATGTGTCTCTGTCGTTATGTTTTACATGTATTGTTTTTCTATTGTATGATAATGACATGAAATTATAGAAGGTGCGTGTATTAATATTGCATGGGATTTATGGAGTCATGGAAGATGAGAACGTAGTGCCTTGTATCATAAATCTTATAGGTAGGTACAGTCAATAGCAAATCCAGATACCACAAACTGTCAAATTTCCCCAATAGATAATACCTAAACTCTCTCAAACTCATTAAATTGAAAATCTTGGTATGCAGTTGGCCGTAGGTATCTACTATTTTTTTAAATCTACTTACCTATTTATCTATGCCTTTTTTATAAGTGGAACTGGTACCTACCGTTTTTTGAAAAACTTAAGGTCTGTTCTCACTAACAAATTCTCATTTTATTTATCATTTCATTTTTCAGAGGAGTTATGTATTAGAATCTCACTTCGCGGTGTCGTCTCTAGTATAATAATTTAATGCTTTTACATTAAAAACTTATAAAATAATACCTAGCTACTTACAAAAAAATATCAAAATATATTATGTATAGGTATTTACGACGTTAAAGTGAATAATTTTAGTTACCTATTATCATTGAAATCGTATAAATACTGTAAGAGCACCTGCCATGACGATATTTGCTTAACTTCAAAGAAAAACATCAGTAATTTCAACTCAAAACTCTACACAATAAGCCGTTGACATCTCATGTCAGCAAGATGGCTCTTGACAGCTGTCATGACGGTAGCCCGTGCGCGGGAAAATGATGAAAGCTCGATGGAAGAAATTCTCTACGGATTTTCTTTGGAAAACAATAGCTATAACTTGAAAGTGTTTTTTTCGTTCACGAAGACGGTGTGTTTTGTATTTTTCAATAACATTGAAATGTATTGTGTAAAGCCGGTTGTAAAGTACCTTTTTTAGAATTTATTTCTTTATATAATTAAGTACTTTATTATATTTAAAACTATATAAACATACAATGGGCAGCCTTCGTACGCTCTGCAATTTTTTTTTTCAGGAGTTAACAGTAGAAAATCAACTTATTGTTTAGGTAACAAAAAATAAAAGTATAAATGGTAATTTTAAGTTAAGACATTTTACATTTTACACGAAGGAAAAGTATATATTTCTAGTAATACTTATATTAAAAAAAATGTTTTCTAAAATTAATATTTTTAATTTAATGAAATACCTACCTACATTAAATCAGATCAAGATGCAGATTATACTTAATTATGAATAAAATCGATTAAAATAAATTAATGTACATGTTTTTTTTTTAAATGACAAGCAATTTTAAGCCTAATAACATTTATGACAATAAATATATTAATTCTAAACACTTTTATCTCGTTACCAGTCAAGTCCGGGAAAAATATACTAATATTTTCCAAATGGAATCTTGTTGTAGCAGCCACAGCCTAAAATGTCAAACTGGAATGAAGATTGGCTATGAGTGCGGCCGTCGGATTGGTTGGCGCGCTGGCTCGTTTAACCTGCCTAGCGAAGCGTTTGCAATCTTTGTATTTCGAACTTGGTACCAATTCCTGAACAAAATTATCTGTTCTATTTTTAAAACTTATTGGTGATAAATTAGTTATTAATTTTAAATATATACAAATAAGTACCTATACAATTATAAAGTAAGAATAAGACGTATACTTAATAGTTATTATTTATGTGGAATTTTGTAGATCGAGCAGTTCACGGTCACACGTCTTAGTAAAGTGTCGTTTTTATTCATAGGCGTTTTTATTCATAACAAATAAGTAACATAAGTTACTAATTTGTTAAATCATGTTTATTAATTACCGTTTAGGTTTTGATTTGATCACAAGTTTTCACAAGTTGTGTTAATAAAAAATACAGTAGGGTCATTGACCTTTCTCAGTCACCATTTTGTTTGTCGGTACCAACGGAGAAAATTTCTTAAAAAAAAACATTACTTATACGGCCGCAAAGAAATCTAGTAGAATTAAATAATCACTTGCTTTGGCTTATGGAGTAAACCGGTTCGATCTTTCATCACGACCGCTATTAAAAGAGCTCATTATTTAAAAAAATCCCTTGACAACATAATTATACCCCAGCAATTATAAAAAATAACGTCCTTCGCACATTATTCAACTTTATCACACAAATTATAGAGCTTAATTTTGCAATATGGCTGGTTAGGCTTTAACACATTGACACTGCCTTTATTTTCCCGTACGCATAGACAATTTTACTTTTACAGTTGTTATAACTTCCTATAATAAATATAACCTTTTAGGCATTGAAATAAGATGGCAAATCGATTGTTTTTTTGCTGTGAACAGCAAAATTATTGTTGTAGCATTAACAGGTGAAGTAATGAAACAATTTAGTTCAATTATAGCTTGCAATTATTCTTTTTTCGAACCTCCGCCATTTTGTTGGTGTAATGTTGGCACGCCCAGTAGCATTTAAGGTGATATCTCGTGGCGGAATATAAAAATAATAATTTAAATAAGTTATTGCTTGGTTTTAAATTGGTTTTCACTTAAGGTGTGAAATGTGTAATGTTTTTTATTTATTAGGTATTGAACTTTTCACTTATACCTACTCATTTTAATTAAATTCCTCATTTCATTTAAAGATTAATCAGTTAGTAATACAGTTTAAAATATACCACAAACTACTTATAACCATAGATAACGATGATAAAATTAATTAAATAAATTTTATTTTATTTTAATGTTGCCTTTAATTATTTTTAATGGTTTGTGCCATTTTAATTAAATAATAGCATCGTATTACCATTATACGTACAAGTATTTCATGTTTACAAAACAAAACGACTACTTCTATAACAAAAAACGTATTAGATATGCCCCAGTGTTTACCTACACGAAGAAAAAGTACCTAGGTTCTCATTAACATAAGAAAAAACTCATCACATCACTAACAAATGAGCATCCACACTTCATCAGTGATGTTTCTAAGCTCCAAGTGATTACATATATGTAATCACTTGGAGCTTAGAATTGAATTTTAGCAAGAATTTGTGCATGATTATAATCTAAGATAAGATTATAATCATGCACAAATTCTTGCTAAAATTCACTACTTATTCAAAACTAGCAACACTTGGCAATAAAACCCAGGTTTTCATGCGTCACAGGCACGTGAAATGTCATTCTAAAAAAATAAATTGTCGTGTAGATTAGAGCACTCTTTGTTTATAAAATACTAGCTTCTGCCCGCGGCTTCGCCCCCGTGGAATTCGGTCTGTCATCACATCCCCCGGGAACGGGATGAAAAGTATCCTATGTCCGTCTCCTAGTTCTAAGCTACCTCTCCACCAATTTTCAGCCAAATCAGTCCAGCCGTTCTTGAGTTATAAATGGTGTAACTAACACGACTTTCTTTTATATATATAGCTGATTAAACCTACTTACTGGGTTAATAGGAATGAAGCATAAACTAAAACCCATATCAAGTTCTCCCAAGTTATACAGAGCAAGGTGTTTTTTTTTCCGCCCCCCATCGCACAGACAATTAAAAGTCACGCACACCAATGCAGGTACGTTGGCAATTAATCAATTAACACACAATAGTTTTTAAGCCGTAATAAGATTCTGAGAAATTGATGTAGCAAACGAGTATATTCAAAGTGTACGTTTTCAATGTAATCAGAAGTAATCGAGCATGTATTATTTGTCTATGGTTCCGTACAACGAAGAAGTTTTTAAGTACACAACATAACTGTATTCTCCGTAGAGATAGGAAGAGGTGTACTAAGAAGTGGTTATAGCCGCCTAATGGCTAGGGCTTCGGAATTGCGATCTTGTGTTAGCCTTTTCGAAACCCACCCATTGCACTACCACTCGTAACACAAGCATATAGCTTAGCACGAGGGGTTAACAAGAATACTAGTAATGTGCGACACACATTGCATGTAATCTTATTTAAAAAAAAATAACATCCATAGTTCGCCGGTATGTTTAGGTTCCAAGTCTATTATTATAGGGGGCGAGTCTATTGCCATTAATTATTCACAAATTCACACTCCGAGCTGCTAATGAGAATTTCATAGAAAAATTCAATTACACTGCTCGAATCCAGGACCTCTGGAGTAGGAGTCGCGCTTAAGACTACCAGACTTTTTTAGGGGAGCAAACGAGCCGACGCATCACCTGATGGTAAGCGATTACCGCCGCCCATGGACACCCGCAGCACCAGAGAAGTCTCAAGTGCGTCACCAGCTTTTTAAAAGTGTTTGGGCCTCCGGTAACCTCACTCTCTCGACGAAACACAACGTAAGCGTTGTTTCACGCCGGTTTTCTGTGAGGCCGTGGTGTCACTCCGATCGAGCCGGCCCTCCTCACTCAATTAGGTATCTAGTTTTTATTTACGGATCTCCAAAAATCTTTAATGTACGAGTTAATCAGCCGTTGTACCATATCACATACACTACAGTTAGTACACACGTATACACACCAAATTATATTATCCAGTATTAGTTGACATCTAATTGTTTGGGCTGTCCATAAGGTCCGAGGTCAATTTATAATGGTTTTTTCTAATATTCGTCACTGGATGACGTCATTGTGTCGGACGTTAACCATAGAGCAAGGGAAGGTAAGTACGTGTTTTTTTAAAATTACAGTTCGAACACACCCACTCGCTCCCTAGCGGCGTGTAAACTTTGAGGAATGTTTTTTTCCCTTTTACGATAAACGAGCAAACGGATCGCCTGATGGTAAGCGATAACCGCCGCCCATGGACACCCGCAACACCAGAGGAGTCTCAATTGCGTTGCGTCAAACTCCTTTTTTCTCTCACTCGGCGAAACACAACGTAAGCGTTGTTTCACGCCGGTTTTCTGTGAGGCCGTGGTCTCACTCCGGTCGAGCCGCCCCATTCGTGCCGAAGCATGCCTCTCCCACTAGATGTCTTTTAAAAAAGTCGTTCCGGTACCTCTGTGTCGAAGCAGGGAGTGAAGAAAGAGGCCGACTGTACGCAGTTATTCTGTTTCACTAAAAATATTTGTAGAAAAATAATCTGCCTACACCCATTTGAAGAAACGATATCATAAGCCAGGTGTTAAACCCACCTGATCGCTTACAATGTCTTCATAAATGGAAAAACAGTAGGCATGGCTTCGTTAAAACAATTTTGGTTTAGTATGACAGAAATGTCGGTACAGAGGCACACAGAAGGGTTTTGATAATTTCAATTTTATATTTAGAAGACAGATGTCAGCACTTACGCTTGTCCCTTGATTTCTTTATAAAAAAACTTCTTTCCTCCTTGACTACTAACAAAAATCATGACATGCCCTTCTTATTTTGAGTAAGTAATCTTGTATGTATCGGCTTCTAGATAATTTCTAATATCTACTGTTATAGCTTATTTAGCTGCAAGGTTTTTGTCACAGGTTATACGCCATTAGTTTCTTAAATATTTCTTTTAAATAAAAAAAAAGAACGCTGAATTTTCACAACATAAATATATTTTCTTGATGTTTGCTTTTTACTCAATGAGAATTTACGTGCCTTGAACATAGATAAATATGTACACCACATTACTTTTTTTAAAGAATATCTTATATTTCTTTTAAAAGCAAGACAAAGCATTGTGAGGGGAATATATAAGTGGAGATATTAGGTAATTAGTTGAGCTTGAATGAGTATTTTATTCAACACTTAATTTGATTCTAGAAATAATTATGCTCAAGCTAGACAAGCTGGTGCTGACATGGTCTTTACTTTTTTTTATTCAACCGACACAAGTAATGTTTTTTCATGTTGTAAGCATGCATAGTGTATGCATACATGCACATTCAACATGAAAACAGCATGACTTGTATTAAGGAAATAAAATGCAAACTTTTTTGTTTCGTTCCTGTTTATGATATTGTCTTTGTCGTTCCAACATAAATTGCTTGTGACTTGTAAGTAAGTACTCTCTACGTGGACCTGCCCCTTGAAAAAAGTGTTGTCTTTTAGTTCTCAACCCCATGCTGTTGTCTTTTGGGAAAACTTCGGCAGGTAGGTAGATAATTTTTACATTTCAAAATGTTTATAGAAAAATTAATTACTATTTATATTCCACCAATAAGGTCGGTGTATCTTTCTGCAGCGTTTCGTTCCAAAGAGGTTTCCATGAAACATTAGAAAATGAATTAGTTCAATTTAAACTTTATGTCGATATCTGTACATCGTTTATAAGTACCACCCATCACAGTTAATTAGTACAGATCTTCCCGCTACTGTGACAATTGGTTTTACACGGAAAACCAGTAATGTGCACTTGATTATCGATATATGGATCATTCCGTGAGTTGAGGCGTAACAATATTTGCTGACATCCATTACAACGCATTCGGATATTCGATATCAGAATATTACGTCTAATATGTAAATAAATGATTACATACATAAATATTGCCTGACTTAGGGCTCAACATAATAAAGACAATTTATTAAGTAGTTTTAGTATTGTTGCTCGTAATTTCAGCGCTGAACCGCTGATTAAGATAAAACACTTTTTTTTTGTAAAATCTATTTTTTTATAAGAAAATAATAATTGCGCACAAAAACAATACTCATAATAGATACATTTTATCATGAAATATTGCAAATATCATTCAGATAATTCAAACAACTGCTAAGTACTTAATTCAATAATCACTTGATTATATTGTCAAAGTTGTCATTCAACTCCACATCAATTTTCATTGCCAGGAAAGAAAATTACTTCATAATTTAAGTAATTGATAGCAATTTGTTAGTGGTACGACAAAACAGTTATTAGGTACTTAGGTATTTGTAGTAAACTATGTTTCCAAGTGTTTAGGAAATTGTACCAAGAAATTATAAGTAGTTAAAGTAAGTAATTTTTAACTGTTTATTTTGAAACCGGTGTTTTGTTATAGTCTCTTGTATATCATGTATACATTGATAGACAATAATATATTAATAATGATAATTTTATATTGAAAACCATAAATGTACTTATTACGATCGCAACTAGATATTAATCTGAAAAAGTCTGATCTGTTTGTATATTTTATGAATTTCAGCAGATAAACTACCAAAATTTGTTTTAATTTATTTAGTTAGAAATATAATTGCAACAGAAAAACAAATTAAATCATTTTGCGATTTCAGACTGCCAGCTTGCATTACGAATACAGAAATGTATGTCATTTATAATAATATTAATCGTAGAAAAAAAATAAGATACATTTCATGAAACAAAATGTAAAAATAAATAGAGCTATTATTTTCTTACAAACACAATTGGTCTATTCAAAATCGATCGATACAGTCTTATCGATGTCGATCGGTAGCCCATCCCTATGCAACAATACGTCTTTATTTTTAATGGCAACCCTTAGCGGTATTCTATGGGGGCAATAACAGATGCCAGCCTCAAGAATGAGTATTGAATTGTGTTTTTTAGACTAGTCTAAATACAACGGGTTTGTCTGGATTTTTGACTTCAAGTTTGTATTAAAAGGGTTATTAATGTTTGCTAATTTGGGTATGAATGTCGATAAATTAGGTCTACATAATAAATTAGTTTTAGTGGATAGCTCCTTGCTACTGTAAAAGATATTTGGAGTTTGAAAGTTTTTTATGTGAATTAGTTACTGTTTTTAAAAGTCTTTTTTAACCTTGAAAGACAACATTGTGATTAATTATAGGAAATGTTAGAAAAATACTTTTTGAGGATGTGTGGAGTTTGACAACATTGGCCGAAAAATATTAATTAAGTATTATACTTACTAAATTCCTGAGTGTGGTTTATAGACGCATTTTAATAAATACTGGAAATTGACGAATAATACGAATCATATAATGATAATGATGTTAAGATAATTTCGTTGTCGCAAATAATATCCAATCAATTCACATCACTACTAAAAGTATCGATAAAATCATCGACATGCCCCATCTCTGGCTACTGAGAACAGGCCACCGTGCGCAGGAGTTTTTGCTCAAAAGGAATGGCCTAATAACTTGATTTGGACCGTTTAGCGCTTAATTGTTCTCGATACAACGTTGTGGGGTAAGCAGAATTCTAAGATATTTATTGATTTAGCTAGTACAAAGTTGTAATTACTTGAAAGTATTTGCGGAAAGCTGCCTCATTAGTTGGGTGGTTCCAAGCGCCACTGTTACGCTAAAGATTTCCGGGTTCGATTCCCAGGTTGAGCAGTGTTACTGGGATTTTCTATGAAAGTCTCAGTAGAATTTGGATTTGTGCCCGGTTAATGGTAATAGGCTTGTCCCCTATTACATGGGACCTAAACATACCAGCGAACTGTAGGTATCTACATTATTAGTACTTCTCCACCTAAGACTTCAAGGAATACAGGCGTGATGGTATGATATTGTTATGAAATCACCATACTTATCTATCAGGAAAGATCAATATTTTGTTTTCTTTGAGGTTAAGCTATACTTGGCACGGTCAGTCTATGGATGGGTGACCATCCTTGTAAATCAAGACTCTCCGTTCTTTTGAGAACAGGTTTGAAAAGGCTAGTAAGTTGAAGAAGTATCTTCTCCAAATCTTCTTCTCAAAATCTTATCGGATTTTCAATGTTTTTTACTTTGTATTTCCACTGTCTTTGAACTACGTATACGAATATTTTCTTACCGCTAGAGGGCGCTAAGAACAACACATTTCTAAGTAATAAGAACCCACCCTTAAAAGCCCTCTAAAAATCAAAGTGAAAATCTATTCTAATGCGAAAAAAATACTTCAGAACATCAACAGAAAATCAACTTTAATACATAAGAAATACGATTCAAAATAACCTGATACAGTGAGAATGAAATGATGAAAAATGTGCAAGCGATTATAATCCTTGTCTCTGTAGCAATAAAGTCTATGTGTTTGGAATTCGTTTTAGTGCGCGTGTACTGAATATGTAATAGGACACGGATGTGTGAAACTGCGTGTTGTTGATAAATGGATATGCTATTTTGATTTATTATTATTATATATTCTTTTATAAGATTTTTTATATCTAAACTTTATTAATATTGTAATAATAATACTTATACCTAATAATAATAATTTAATAATGAGTTGTTTAATCACGATGGAGAAATATTTACGATCCCATTTTTTTATAATAAAATATACTATTGCAAAACCACTTGCGGTCAACTTCAGACGTGTGAACTTCGATCGTACTGAGCTGTGCTCTATAATTATAATTTCACAAGCAACATACCGCATCCATCGCATCAGGCATCTGTAACAAAAAAATCAATCTTCAGAGTGTGTCGAGCGCTTTATACTGCAATGCAATTCCGCTTACAATGTTTCTTTACTTTTAGCAAGTCATACTTTACTGATATTAAGTACTAGTAAGAGTAAAGTAGGTAGGTATAAAAAAATCAAACATTGCATAAAAAATGTAGGTAACTAATCCTTTTTGTGCTGTATTTGTAGGCTTTAAAAAAACACAAAAAGTGTTTTTAGATAATTAATTATGTTCTGTGAAAAACGTTGTTGCATACACAATAAAACCGGCCAAGTGCGAGTTGAACTCGGGTACGATGGTGGATGATTCCATACCATTATCGAGTCCGTCTCGTTATTTAGTACTTATTTGTTGTTATACATAACTAATGCGGTTCTTGTGATACAGCCTGGTGATAGACAGACGGACAGACAGCGAAGTCTTAGTAATAGGGGTCCCGTTTTTATCCTTTGAGTACGGAACCCTAAAAAACAGACTCCCATACCGACTGACGAAATGAAAATGACGCAAAACTCACGCAATTACAAATAATAACAATTATTCTACAATTTTATTCTACAATTTACAATAATCTTATTGTGTTTCAAAAGTAATGTAGGTACGTGTTACCGCAAAACCACAAAATGAATACTTGCAAAAACAACTTTTTTACTGATGCAATTATTGATTCATTCGAGTCTTTACCGAGCAATATTTATATAGTATAGCGACCCGCCCGCGGTTTCACCCGCGCTGCCCCGGTCCTAAGAGTCATAGCTTGATGTTAAATAGCTTAAAACCTTCCTCTTAAATCACTCTATCTATTAAAAAAACCGCATCAAAATCCGTAGCGTAGTTTTAAAGATCTAAGCATAGCAATGTGGGTCGCACATTACTACTATTCTTGTTAACCCCTCGTGCTAAGCTAAAAGTTTTATAATAAGTAGTGATGATTACCTGTTGAAGTATATATGAGAATGAGAGAGAGGGGCTTATGTATGAGAAGGAGGCTAATGAATGTAAATGAAGCTAAAATGTGCCAGGATCGTAGCATTCTTTGTTCTGTGATCGTAGCAAGGGTAGTAGTCTCTGCCTGCCTGGGAGACAGATGTGCAAATATGACATTTGTAGCAGAAAACAACTCATACGTTTACGATACGTATTCGAGAGTTCTTCGAGCTTGGCTTACAGTTCTATCGTCAGCATGTTTGCCAACTAAATCAATAAAAAGATAAGATCAAACGTTTAACGAATTTTATACATACGTTTTCACCCATTGAGAGACAGGACGATAATTCCAGTCATAGCACGTTGATTTTAACCCAATAAACATAACATACCATCACGCTGGTATTCCCTGAATGGTTAGGCAGAAATATACCTTCAGTATATCGGCATGTTTTTTTTAAAAAAAAAGCTTACTAGCAATGTGGATCGCACATTACTAGTATTCTTGTTAACCCCTCGTGCTAAGCTAAAATGCTTGTGTTATGAGTGGGTTTACGTCGGTAGTGCAATGGGTGGGTTTCGAACCGGCAACCACATGATTGCAAGTCCGGCGCCCTAGCCATTAGGCTACCGCCGCTTCTTTGCTTGTTTAAGTTCCATGTAGGTAACAATCTGAACATCTACCAAGAGTTTCATATAAAATCCCAATAACGTTTTGACTTGGACAAGACTGCTCGACTTGGGAATCGAATCCAGGACGTCTAACATAGCAGTCATGTTTATGATCTCTAGACCAATGACGATTTTAACAAAATACATGATTTGCCATCACCGTTTAGTTATTTAGAACCGTATTTATTAAATTCAGTAAGAAACCAATTAGCCGCATAACATCCGACCTTTGTAAGTAGGTTGAACTTAAGTTGAGTTTAATTAAGTTATTATCTCTTGTGTTAAAATTGAAAACTGTTCAACATTAAGGTCTGCGCTCACTGCATCGTAACATGTAATTAAACATGTGTTGAATTTGGCTGACCGACAGCGAACCGACATTGCGAGGAGCTGATGAAACGTCACTTCACATTTTGGGAGATTTTTTTATGGGATAGTAGGCAAACGAGCAGACGGATCGCCTGATAGTAAGCGACAAGTGCGTTGCCCGCCTTTTAAAAAGTTTTCCCTCCGATATCCTCAAACGCATGCTTCGGCACGAATGGGTCGGCTCGACCGGAGTGATACGACGGCCTCACAAAAATTGGCGTGAAACAACACTTACGTTATGTTTCGCCGAGTGAGTGAAAGGCCCAAATCTTTTTGCACTTGCGGGTGTCCATTTGTGGCGTAATT
Organism: Acronicta leporina; assembly: GCA_947256265.1. Classification (NCBI taxonomy): domain Eukaryota; kingdom Metazoa; phylum Arthropoda; class Insecta; order Lepidoptera; family Noctuidae; genus Acronicta; species Acronicta leporina. The sequence continues at coordinate 6,423,764 of OX366538.1, forward strand.
GTTTACCATATATAAAATACCATGTATAAACCCATAAAATAATAGAGTATAACGTCCACTCGTATCTGCTTATCATTCGACTCTTATTATTTTAATACTTGCCTGTATGATTTTTACATTTAGAGCTTCCTTTATGGCCATCTTTCGAAGCAGGTTTTATTAAAACCTGCCTACGTTCGCCCGACTATGTTCGTCTTAGTGGACAAAGACCTTTATAGTTCGTATTTAACCGGTTTGAATTGGAATGGAGGTGCAAAGTGAGAGGTTGTTAGTGTGTCTGTCACCATTTTTGTCGAAAAACGTAATAATTTTCGCGTCATTTATTTTCGAGATAATTATCATACATAAACATGGCAGAGGGCCTTATTGGTCGATGTAAACTCGTTTGCGAAGGTGAATTTCTACGTTCGGTTTATTAAGTGAGGTAAAATGATACTTTTAATAAAGAAATGCTGTAATGACTTGAAATTGAAAAGGAGTTAAAAAGGCCCTGTTGAACAATTTAATCCGGTTAGAATTACTTAATATTTACAAGGTATCCTCAGCAATTTTCATAAATTAATCTATAGGTAAGTTTAATTTATTATCTTACATATAATAAGAATGTAAGTGAGCCGTGTCTGTACATTGGTTAAATTTACAAAAAAACTAATTTGGGGGACTCAGAATCGGTAACACAATCAATTTATATTATTTTTGGAACTTTTGTCTGTCGGTTTGTCTGTCGGTTTGTCTGTATGTTTGACCGCGCATCAAATGATAACTACTGAAGAGATTTGGAGGAAGTGGGCAGGAATTCATAGCCTGTTTCTTGGATTAACATTTAGGCTATTTTAAATTCAAATCAGTTCTCTCTATCAAAAGTTATTAACATTTTAATTATTGAAAACGTTGACTTTTAAAAATAACCATTGAAGTCAATTTCTTTTTCAAGTATTTCTGTACTAGACTAGCACGGATCAAAAATTATAACAGAATCAAGTAATAAAATTAAAAAAATACATTTACAGGGACTAAATAACATAAAACAAGAAAATAAAGCAGATCAATCTGAAACCATTATTGTGACCAAGAATTGGTTATCAGTACAGTAATTCTAACTCTACTTATACAGGGAATCACGGGACATACATAGGATTTATCCAGCGAGCACAAACCGGTGTAAAAACTAAATATTTGAGTAGGTTAAAGAAGTAAACAAAAAATTACAACTTATTTTCTAGCGGACTAACACGAAATCGTTATTACCTCAATGAAATTTGATTCGTTAACAGGTGTCATTATGAGTTGACAATTTTGACAATATTATTGTTTTCTTCTTTATAGCATCCAGCCAGATAGTAACTCATTTTATAATGTGAAACCTCCATAGTGTAGATACAGTGCGCACACTTTATTTGAGAAACTAAAGAGTTTCCATCTAATCGAATAATTAAATATAATAATAAAAAAAATGCAACTGATGCCGAAACAGATATTTGAGATTTTAATTTATGTAGGTATGTCTATTTATATTTCCATGCTTCACGTCAATGTGAACAAATTTTTGAAATTAAGTAATTTATAGATCAGAAATAAGGTATTCAGAAATCAATGGCGCTAAGTGTATTAATTACAAATATGGAAAACCAAATTTTTCGAGGTGGTTAGTTGAAACTTGGACAGGACAACGTCTGTCAGGTCAGCTAGTTATAAATAAGAATCTAAGGCCAAGTGGGCCTTAGATTATTATAAATAAGAATCTAAGGCCAAGTGGGCCTTAGATTCTTGTGTTTGCGTGTTTAAATTGTATTTAAACACGAAATTTCTATGAAAAATTGTGTTTAAATACAATTTAAACATATTTAAGAGGTTGGTGCAAGTACGCCTAAGTCTCTTTGTTTGTTACGTTTTCACGCCTAAACCCCGGAATTGTTGATGAATTTGACATAAATATAGTTTGAATATTGGAGGAGGTGCATAGGCTGTCTCTTGTCTTAAAAAAATGCTTTGAAATGTAAATACAAAGTACATGTGAATAAAACAGTATTGTGGGTGTGTGTAGTGTAACAATATATGTATTAGGTACTAATTTGTCCGTTCAAATTGGTGAACTAAACCAAGTAAATATATATTTACTAGCGCAATAATTTTGTAAAATTGTCCCATAAATTGCAATAAAAATGGGTTAGATAAATAAAATAATTAATTATCTCGTAAACCATATACCGCCTCATTTGTCCCTCTAATGTCCGATGGGGTTGCCAGGAATTTTAATAGTCCCAACTTGGAGGTTCGGCATTCAAATTATGTATTTTCAAGTGCTTTGGGAAGCGTAATTTGTTTTGTTTTCCACTAAACACTTGATCTATGAGGTTGAAATGTGGGGATTAAATCAGACTAAGGGGTTGAAGTTATGGAGATGTGACACTAACTGTATACTACTAAAGGGTATGTCTGTGACTTTCGTCCACGAACAATCATTAGCGTAGCATCTGTGGCGTAGCTAAGCATTTTTCCAAGAGGTTGGTTAGCTAAACTATTAACATCAATCATGACCATAGACAAATTTGTTTAGTCTATGACATTGACAGTTGGGTCTGGTCTCTAATGCTCTACATTGTAAGTTTGTAACATTTTTAAATAGGTAGACCGTACTCTTCTTTAGTTAACTAGATGAAGTTTAAAAGAGAGCATAATTCTCTGAAATTGGTTCGATATTTTTCTCAGGAGTCGTCTGTAACATTTAAAATCCTTATACCTATGTATTTACGATGTAGCTCAAATTGCCCACAAAAGCGTAATACCAAAATAAATCGTAATCCAAACAATATTTTATCAAATTGTGTTATTATTAGGATCGAGATACCGTTAATCTAGGTTCGTACTGTACCATTTCGTCTACTACTACTTCACTGGAAATAAACGACCGGAAAATTGAAATCAAGAAATGCATTCGCTTACATTTATTTCCAGTGTAGTATTTTGGAGAGAATGCCTTAGGCATTATGTCCGCCTGTACACGTTGTGCGAAGAATAAATAAATAAATAAATAAATAGAGCAGGAACCTAGATTGACGTTATTGGAATCCGACTAATAAATAACAAATTTAGATTAAATTGATTTTAATATAAGGATGCATTTTTCTACACGAAACGGAGATTCCAAGTTTAAAAATGCAGAGTAAACGAAGAACACGATAAACCTACCATATTTCTTATCCAGGTAGTATCCACGTAGGTAAATTGGGCGGGAGAAAATGGCGCCATTTTTTTAAGTGACCAACAATTTTCCCGCGCCGCGCCTGTTACAGAAAATGGCCGACGCATTTTCAACTCTTGTTTAATTAAAAACGTGAATAAAAATTTTAGCTGGCTCCTTTATTGCTGTGATGTATGGCTTCTTAAACTGTTTTACCAAAATAAACTCTATTTCGTAAACGTAAAAACTCGTTTTCTGCGTACGAATGAAACGTTCTTTTTCAGAAGTTCACGGTTTTTACGATATCCTGTTCTATTTTAAAGGTAATAAAATACAATTTTGATTGCAAAGTTATTGTTTCGTTTTGAAAGTGATTTTCCGTTTAATTCTCGGGGATTCGTTTGTAATCTTCACGCTTTACTTTGTAAAGGTATGAGCAGAATTTTGAGAAGGCAATGGTTATAAATAAAATAAAATATTTTTGATTATATTGACAAATCAGTAACAACCAGGCTTTTTAAATGTTATTATTGTTATAATATATAATAATCACAATATTTTTATGAATATTTAATATTTGCTATCATAAACTAAAATTAATAATAGTTGTAAACTAATTTTCTTTGAACTAAAACAAATAAATCTTAGTAATATTTCGACTATTTGGCATCAAACCAAATTGTATCAAAGAAAGAATAAATTTATTATTTTATTTATGGATTTAATAAATATTTCATTCCAATAATATTCTCGCGGACGGTGCTTTTATAAAGATAGCTGGAGCATGCAAAATGGCGTCCATTGCTTTTTGTTAAATATTTACATATTATGATTGTGTTTTTGTTTTATTCGTAACAAAATAATTACATCATTCTGATTTCAAAATTTGCTGTCAAAACAATAACGAATAAATTAATGAACCGCCGAAACTAGTCGACCATTGCCGAGCTACGTTCTACTCTATGTGCTCCTATATCCTCGACTCTATCCAACCAGCCAACAAACAAAACCCATCAACACTCCATTACATTTAAACTGAATACAAAATCGGCCACAATCGCAAGAATCTAACGGCCATAAATCGGTTACATTTAACACTATCGTGGAAACGGGAGCCATAAACACTTCTGTGCTTTCCTGTACTTTATTTTTTTCGCTAGTCGTGGCAAAGGAATTTAGTATACAGCCTGTAGTGTGGGAATTTGCGTTTGGCGCTAGTGAGCAAGATGGCGGCCGTTTTTAAAATTATGCATGTCGTGTGATTGTTGCATTGTATTGTCTGTTTGCGGAAGTAATTCTTTTTACGTTTTCCTTAGAAACATTAAATTTGTTGGTTATCAAGCATTGATATCTTATAAGTCGAAAGGATTTAATAGCTTTGCTGTACAGGAACGAGTGATTTTACTAATCATGTATGAGGGTAGCAATCTGTTGCTGTGTTATTCAGGGTCGGTACCACTGTATCTCCAAATTCTACCTTTAGATAAGTGCCCTAATGCTATTACGGTTGGAAGGGTAATGTAGCTCTTGAAATTACTGAGCGTATAACATAATCAACCCATTTTAATGTCCCACTACTGGGCACAGGTCTCCTCTCACAATGACAGGTATTAGGCTATAGTCCACCACGCTAGCTTAATGCAGGTTGGATCAAGTATGCTGGGCAGACCTGTTAGGATCTAATGATCTGCCTGGTAAGCTAATATTCTAATATTTAAGACCGGTGCCAAATAATTTTACTATGTTCCGTCGTGTGTTGTTTATACTCAAACCGTGTGCCCTATTGTATATTCTGTTTTTGCAAGACTAATATGGAATTATTTCAAATTTTTATTCAAGTTCAATTTCAAACTTTAATCCTATAGAGATTTGAATGCTGTAGGTAATTATTTTATCATACATGTACCTATCAATGTTTTGATAAATAAATGATCTAAATATCTTATTAGAGTTCCTTAATTTATCATTAAATAAATAAAAAAAGTTGCCAAGTAAAAAGACCCAATTAAAACACATATTTCTCTAATAATTACGGACTGGACGTCTGGCACACGAGTGGCACATAAATCAAGACCTGGCATGCCAACACGCTTATGCCATTTAGATATTCCCACTTAACACTTCTCCCCGTGATTGTACCGCCGCCATATTGAATTTGCCACTTAATTCATTTACAGGAAATTAAATCGTTTTTCTGGTTCAAATAAGAATGTTAGGCATGAATAATAGTTTTTTATGAGGGTTCAAGGTGGGGCGTGTGAAGTTAATCTGCTTGTGAGGTTAAATGTTTCTTTGCGGTCATGATTTGGGTGAGATTTAGCATCAACGTCTGGTCGGAGAAGATAGAACACTGAACCAAGACTGACAATTGTCCCTAACATAAAGTAACTGAAACTACACGATAGGATATAAACTGTTTAATTAAATTCAATAAAGATTAATTAAAAATGTATCATAGAAGGTAGTTACATTACTTAAAAACTAGAAGCAACTTGCCAAAACTTGCCAACAAACTGCCTCATTAGCCAAGTGGTCCTGAGCGCGACTGCTACGCTAGAGGTCCTGGGTTCGATTCCCAGGTCGAGCAAAGTGTTATTGGGTTTTTCTATGAAATTCCCAGTAGCAGCTCGGAGTTAGGAATTTGTGCCCGTTTAATGGCAATAGGCTCGCCCCCTATTACATGGGACCTAAACATACCGGCGAACTGTGGGTGTACATTAGTACGCCTAACCCTTCGGGGAATACAGGCGTGATGGTATGTTATGTTATGTTTAGAAGCAACTTTAATTATATTTTATTTTCATTTTCATAATTACACAAAACCTTATTTTACCGTTAAATAGTCACATTTAAAAAGTATTTTTCAAATCATCCCAACTCATAATTGCTAAGTAAACATATAATGTAACAAGGACAACGCAACACTATTATTAGGGTTCTTTAAATTATTAATGAAAGCCAATTACATCGGAAGGGTTCCTTAGGCCCGCCTATCTTTATTGTATTTATGATTTCGTTAAAAGGGCTTGCTATGATTGGTGAATAAATTCTAATGTCATTAAGTAAATTATCAAGGGTTATCGTTTTATTCAATTGGTTAGAAAATATGGGGTTATAGAATGGTTGATGCTTTTATTAAACTATGAATGTCTTAGAAAAGCCCATGAAACAATTTTATATCGTAAATATATATTTTATTTTTTATGGGATAGAGGGGCAAACGAGCAAACGGATCACCTGATGGTAAGTGATAACCGCCGCCCATGGACACCCGCAACACTAGAGGAGTCGCAAGTGCGCTGCCCGCCTTTAAAAGGGTTTGGGCCTCCGGTAACCTCAACTCACTCGGCGAAACACAACGCAAGCGTTGTTTCACGTCGGTTTTCTGTGAGGCCGTGGTATCACTCCGGTCGAGCCGGCCCATTCGTGCCGAAGCATGGCTCTCCCACGTGAAAACTTTTATAATATTTTATATTGATACTACCTAAAAAATGTCATAATGCTCGACTGCTGGACTCTAAAAGAACTCTACTTCTCAGTAGCAGCTATCTAGCTAATTTAAATTTGTGCCCGGTTAATTTTATTGTAATAGGCTCTTCTATTACATGGGAACTAAACATGAACTGTGGTTGTATAGTACAACACCTCTGTCTAACCCTACGCGGAATACAGGCGTGATGGTATGATAGTAGTAACAAAACTACTTGAAAAGCGTAGCAGCGTAAAAATACTTTCTTTCTTTAAAATCTTAAATGGGTTTTTAATCTTCTATTTTCTTTGTCACCAGGTCCGAGGAGTAGAAGGATGAAGAAGACTACCCCAGAAGAGAAGAGACCACGGACTGCATTCAGCTCTGCTCAGCTCGCGAGACTAAAGGTTGGTTAATATTTTTTTATGATGGCAACCCCAGCCTATAGATGCCAGCAACACCAGTAGGTATGTCTCGCGCGCTGTCACCTTGACAGTTGTTAAGTCTCATTTGACAATAATGTCACTGGCTACATTGCCCTTCAAGCCGGAACACAAGTCCGTAACAGCAGAATATTTGGCAGTTGGGCCTGGTCTACTCAAAGCTAATATAGTTCTTTCCTCAAAAGGCTTTCAGACATTGCCCTGCATTGTCCCACTCACATATAAGCGTTATGAACTGAAACTGTGTGAACTTTAAAAGGGACCTTGATTCTCTGAGTTTGTTTCGGTGTTCCTTCTTAGAGGTCATCAGTAGGGAAATGCCGAAGCCTATCAGAGATAGATATATCTAGGTATAAAAATAACCAAACCATTGACTTATAAAAGTGTCTCTAAAGATCTACTTACAGAAATACATATTACTGCCTCATTAGCCAAGTGGTTCTGAGCGCGACTGCTATGCTAGAAGTCCTGGGTTCGATTCCCAGGTCGAGCAAAGTGTTATTGGGTTTTTCTATGAAATTGCCAATAGCAGCTCGGAGTTAGGAATTTGTGCCCGGTTTTACTTGGGACCTAAACATACCGGCGTGGTGGTATGTCGTAATATTTGAATAATCATCTGCAATCCACACTCAACTATCAATTTTTCTTCGTAGCATGAGTTCGCTGAAAACCGTTACCTGACTGAACGAAGACGTCAATCCCTGGCTGCGGAGCTGGGTCTAGCAGAGGCTCAGATCAAGATCTGGTTCCAGAACAAACGCGCTAAGATCAAGAAGGCTACTGGACAGAGGAACCCCCTCGCCCTACAGCTGATGGCGCAAGGCTTGTACAACCACAGCACTGTTACTGAGAGCGATGATGAAGAGGAAATTAATGTCACATAATTCCTATATTTTGTCCGCATATTGGATTTTCAAGTTCTAACATTATTATGTTTCGCTTTAAATTTAATAAGAAGGCCATTTTGAGACTATGAGATATTCTATTGTAACACACGGCTTCACATCTGACTATACACTTCCAATATAAGCTGGCCTTCCATTGTATAGGATTTTCGTACAATGAGAGCTCAATTTATACTGGAAATTTAGAGTAAATGTAGTCGTTTCTAAACGATATAGGTAAGAGAAAAAAAAAGAATGTTCCTGATAGTGTAAATAGTAAAACGTCGTTGCGTATTTATTCCTATTGAGTAAAACGTAGTAATTAATATAGGATTTAGAAACAATTCATTCTTAAATCTTAAAAAATATTGATCATTACACCACTTGCACCAACTTCATAAATATGTTTAAAGTTTTACTTAAACACGATTTTTTTATAAAAACTTTGTGTTTAAATCCAATTTAAACATATTTCAGAAGTTAGTGCAAGTGGCCCTAAAAGTTACTTAAAATTTCTCATAAAAATAAAACAATCATAGAAATCTTTTTAAAACAAACAAACCTCTTTTCGAAAAAAGAATCTCTAAAAGTACTGATTAACAGATGCGATATGATAACCAAATAGTTCATAAGGTATAGAACTACGTTATTTACATTATTATAATTGTTATTATAACTTATCCAGGACGGCAAAAAATGTAAACAAATTATTTCTCACTTTACAATTACTGTAATTGCATTACATGTAAATTACCCGTTAATAGAACTTACAAAATGTGTAAACCAAACATGGAAGACATTTTTATATGTTAGTTATTGCATATTATTTTCGAATGCAATTTGTTATCTTAGTATGTTTGAGAGTTCCCACAGAAAAATCATTTACATTGTTTTACAAGTAAATAATTTGTTTACATTTATTGTTTTGCTTTACTTATTAGGCAATTATTTAGTTCGTAATACTGTAAAAGTGTAAGATAGTAAAATAATGTATATTAAAATAGAATTTGATAATTAAGTTACGAAATGAAATGCCAGAGTAAATAATTTGCAATTGCAAAATAATTATAATGTTATGTAATCTTGTCTGATAATTTTTACTACATTTTATTTACTTAATGTAAATTACGTTAATTATTATTATTTTTTCTTTCATCGTGCAAGTAAAAATAGTCTTTGTTATTTTATTGATGTGACTTCTAACATAATCAATATTATAATTCAATCTAAATGTGATCAGCCGATGTATTAACTCCTAATGCTCTAAAAATACCATAGTTTCCTAAAAAAAAGTTTGTAATATTCTTTCTACAATTTTTTTATAAATACGGCATAATTACGTTTCATAAATAATTGTACAAAAATCACATGCTATTTTGGTATAATAATTTCATTTATTTGTATTATATTGTATAAATCTATTTTTAAGTAAAATAAAATAGATAGCTAATTATTTATGTGTGCTCTGTATATAAATTAGTCGGTAGGTATTAAGTTTTGTTTGTAGCAAAACAACTGTCCTTTAGTCATTTTTATTTCTTCCATTTTTTTTTTTTTTTTTTTCGTTTATTGTAAATATTTATTAAAATATTATAATTCGGGTAGTTATTCGTGACTGTGCTAGTTATTAATGTATAGAAAATTAAAAATAAATTATATTTCAGTTTACTAAATTATTTTGTTGTTTTCTTTTTAAAATAAGGATCTCATTAGTCTAGTTTTCCCAAGCGTGACTGCTAGGTACGCTAGAGGGGTCAGTGTGTAGCCTTCAGGCTCTATGAAAAAAAAGACTTAAAAAATGATCGCCTAATCAAGCCTTCGGGGTCGGGTAAGTCGGTGGGAGTATTAAGGGTGGGGGAACACAGGGGGACACCTTAAGGGTCATGACCTTGAGGTCAAGTTCAAATTTACGAAAGTAAATATCCGCTATTCTAAGTACAGTCACAAGACAATTTTATGACCTTGGAGGGTCCCTGAGGTGAAGGTCAAATGTACGAAAAACAATATCCGCGATGTGTGTGGAATTTCAGTTCTCTGACCAACCCTATAACTATTTTTTCTAATTTTGCTTATAGTAATAAGGCGTAGTCGATTATTCTGGGTGGTTTACAAAAAAATAACCACGACGGGGATGGCGCCCTCCCCTTCTAACCTAATCTACCCGAGTTGGGGTGCCCCAAGTCTCGAGCTCGCTTCACTCGCTCTTGCATCGTTAATTCGGAAACGGTGCGTCCTAGGACCATGGTTTTCTGAACCTAAATGGTTTCTATGGTCAAGGTTAACCCCATGCTGCAAAAAAAACCGAACATTTCGAAAAAATAACAAACGAAATTCGTAGTCTCCATAGCGCCCCTAAGGCTAACACTCCAACTCGATTTTCTCCTGTATCGTGGGACACACAAACGGTCAGACCCGGAACAAGTACCTGTAGATCATAAAAATATTTGCTCCGTGTGGGGATCGAAACCACAACACGTGGCGCAGAAGGCGATCGCTCTAGCGCTACAACAAACGTGTCGCCTTTGCCCATTACTTTCGCAAATTATGTACCTACCTAGTTTACTTCCTTGTTTAAATACACAATGGTGTGTGCGTCTTGTCTATGCAAATAAATTTATTTTCTTTCTTTCTTTCTTTCTATTAGTGGAACAAGATACAAGTACTACATGACGCCCTCAAGCAATAAGTCGGTAATGTACCAATATTTGATTTCGGTAAGTAGGTTTTACCGGATTATTGGCGGAAATAAGGTACTGGGTGATAAGGATAACAATAATAAGTAATAAATAATAAATATTCTGGGACATTTTTACACAGCACCATCTAGTCCCAAACTATAATACTGATATACTTTTTTTTTTTGTAAATCCATACTTATGATACATAAGAAACACCCAGACGAACACAAACACTGATATTCATCACATACATTTTTGTGTCCTGTGGGAATCGAACCCACGACCTCATGGTCAACAGTCCGGTACTCGAACCACCAGAGGTCGTCAAACTAAAATCAAAATTTTCAAACAATAACACTGTTAATCAATATTTTCCCGTAAATAGTATTGGTATGTACCTATCACTATCAACACTGTTGCTACAATTATTTAATACTAGCTTCTACCCGCGACTTCGTCCGCGTTGAATAGTTACTTGGCCTTAAGGCTGCACACGCGACGGAAGCTTAAAAAATGGAGTAACTTCTCCCGTTTTCCCAACATTTCCCTTCACTGCTCTGCTCCTATTGATCGTAGCGTGATGAAAAGTATACTATAACCTGCCCAGGAGTATGAAGAATAATAGAAGAGTAATAGTAATCTTCAACGTGGGAGGGCCATGCTTCGGCACGAATGGGCCGGCTCGACCGGAGTGATACCACGGCCTCACAGAAAACCGGCGTGAAACAACGACGTTGTGTTTCGCCGAGTGAGTTGAGGTTACCGGAGGCCCAAACCCTTTTAAAGGCGGGCAACGCACTTGCGACTCCTCTGGTGTTGCGGGTGTCCATGGGCGGCGGTTATCGCTTACCATCAGGTGATCCGTCTGCTCGTTTGCCCCCCTATACCATAAACTCCCACTATCTGAAAAGATATTCGACAAAAACATAAATATTTTCTCCTGTAGGTACAATTTGGATCATCATGCCCGCATTTTCCGAAGGGATAGGCAGTGGTGTGCTAATATTGTCATGTCTCCTTCCGAGCCTTTTCGAGGTCGGCTTCCAGTCTAACCAGATGCGGCTGAATATCAGTATTTAACACGAAGCGACTGCCATCAGACCTCCGCAACCCAATTTCTGGGCAATACCGATATTCGGAGGATAGACTGGTTGTCAGGCATTTTAGGGCTTCTGACTACTACTAACAATTATCATAGATGTTTGTATGACAACCGGGACCGACGGCTTTACGTGCTCTCCGAGGCACGGAGGGGTGTCTATGTGTTAAGAATGGTCACCCATCCACACACTGACCGCGGCGAGCGCAGCTTAACCTTGCAGATCAGTTGATCAGCTTAGTTATTACTTAGCCTCAATTAAATTGTCACGTAATATAAGAATTATAAATAATTATAGGTATTTATAATAGAGATGGGTTTGTAGTCGTAAACCCGATCAGAGTTACTGTTCGATTCCCAGGCCAAGCAAAGTGTTATTGGATTCTTCTATGAAATATTCAGTAGGTATTCTAGGTTCTAGATTGATTACTCTTATCTTAAGTAGATAAAAAACAAAAATACTAACTCAGGCTATTGGCCTCTCAACATCTAGTACGCCATTACTGGCAAAACATTTAAGTAGCTACTCAATATTATTTCTGTGATCATGCATGTAGACACATTTATTTTGTCTTGTATATTGTACTACTCATGTTTTGACATAATAAACTAATCTTAAACTATCGCGTTGCACATGAATGCGGGGGTTGATAAATAAAAATCTACCATCGCATGCAATGACAGACTGAACTCTGCTGCATCAGTCTGCTTGTGACTACGATTAATGTAACCTGGTAGAAACGTTAACGTCGCAATCACTTGTACAGACACGACTTGGTAACTTAAATTATTTTTTTTTTTAAAAAAAAAGCTTACTAGCAATGCGGATCGCACATTACTAGTATTCTTGTTAACCCCTCGTGCTAAGCTATATGCTTGTGTTACGAGTGGGTTCACGTCGGTAGGTAGTGCAATGGGTGGGGTTCGAACCGGCAACCACATGATCGCAAGTCCGACGCCCTAGCCATTAGGCTACCGACGCTTCAATATTAAGTTAATAAAAAAGGTATATTTTTAATATTTGATTACAATTAATACCCTTCCTAAAATCCGAATGCATTGGATGGGTGTACTTAATATCATAGTTAATGGCTACTGTGACGTCTGTGACGAACTTTAATTATAATTTATTCTAAGCATTGTTCTCATGTAAGTGATTTTGTATCTTCTTTGAGAATAAATATCTTTAAACCCAAACCCATATTTTATGGCCCTCCCAGATCAGCAGAGTCCGCCGTCCCCGGCACGCTCTGACTTACCCCGATGACCCTATCACCGTCCTACAGGAATCCCACAGAGAGACTAGTACTCTCAAAACACACACATCAACAGACGCCGTCCGATCTATCGTCCTGGCCGGCGAGGCCCGTCGCGAAGACTTTCCAACGGTAATCCCCCCACCCTCGAGACCTTGCTCTGGAAAACTAGAGCAAGGTCTCGGGGGTGTACATTCGCCCCTAAATAATATAACCCAGATCCAGCCGTCCCTAGCTGTCCCCCCAGCAACGCCCTAAGCCTAGGTCAGAATCGTTAGCTGCTGTTGCTTAGTTTATAAGTTGCTCCTAGCTGGAGGCCTTCGGTGCCTCGCCACCAAGCTCGGTTACGCTGTAAAGATTCCATGAATCGTAAAATAAAGTTTTTATTGAAAGAAAATCTGCAAAATTTCTTGGCAAATTGTCAAATTGTGGAAAAAGAACACGATTTTCCATACGATTTTTGGATCAAATGAACATAATTCTAATAAATAATCAAGGAATTGGGTACCTCGTCACCAAGCTCGATTACGCTGTAAAGATTCCCTGAATCAGCAGCCTACGTAAAAAAAACTTTGCTATGGAAAGAAAAATTACAAAAGTTAAAATCTGCTATAAAATAACATGATTTTCCATGTGATTTTTGAATCAGATCAAGATAATTCAAATCCAGACAGACAAACGTTTGTTGGGTCAGCTAGCAATGAATATAAATACTAAGGTTTTACTAGAATTATTACCCAATGTACTAAAATAATATTAATCTATAATTCTATTCATTCCTAATACTAGGAACCACCATCTTGATTTACACGAACCAAAGAATTTACAACAAAACCCGTCGTAAATCAAAAGCCAAGTGAATTACAGCTAAGCTACGCATGATTTAAATGTACTCTACCGGGAATCAAACTGCGGATGTCCCGCTAATTGTTAACCACTGAACCTTTAGATCTCTTTGAAGTGTTTCAACCGTTCTGAATTGGTGTGATGATTTGACTATGGTAATTCTAGTGATGGGGTTAGGTATTCGGAATTCGGCTTTCGGTGTCGGCTTTCGGCCTAGGTTTACCTATTATTATTTAGTGTTTTGTTAGTTTGTCTCTTCTATAGAGAGTTTAAGGAGTATCGAGTGTAGACACTGCTTAAACTCTTTGTAATGCCAATTTAATCTAAAAATTAGTACCTAAGCCGTCTTAGGTACTAATTTCTAGATGCAATAGGCCGGATCTTTATCCGGCGGACGCTGAATTACCTATAAAAACCTAATACCAAAATAAATCGTAATTCAAACACAATTTAATCAAATTGTTTTATTGTTTGGATTCCCATACCTTTAATCTAGTTTCTTATTCAATATTTTTTTCCAAACATACACATTGCCCATCAAACTGAAACAAAGTAATATTATCGCATCATTGCTAAGCTGCAAAGCAGTGGAAACACTAGCAGAATTCTAAAACTACATAATATCTAAAATAATTATTGTAAAGAGAAAATATTTCATTGTTTATTTGCATTGAATAGGCTCTGAAACTACTGGTCTGATTTGAAAAAATCTTTCACCATTAGTATCCTACATTATCCCTGATGAATAGGTGATAGAATGTGTTAAATTAATATTTTTTGTCAATTTTGAAGCCGGGGCGGGCTAATTTAAAAAATAAAATATGACAAAAATTATATCTAATTCAAAATCTTCAATCATAAAACATGAGACGAAGCCGAATTCACGCGCTAGTGATGTTAATAAGCCGAATGACAATAATTCAAAAGCTATGACGTACGAAATTGGGCACCAATTAGCACGGTATTCGGCCATATATCACGGGCGTTTAGGGTGCCTCGCAAATGTACCGTCAAATGCTTTGTACAGAAATAGATGGGACTTTATTTACTTATGTTTCTTTAGCTAATTGGAGTTTTTGCTTGTCATAATTGAAATTATCTGTGACTTCGGTAGATCATTCTAGAAAATTTTCAATTAAAAATAAATATATTATATCAGCACGCCTGTATTCCCCGAAGGGTTAGGCAGAGGCGTACTAATGTACACCCACAGTTCGCCGGTATGTTTAGGTCCCATGTAATAGGGAGCGAGCCTATTGCCATTAACCGGGCACAAATTCCTAACTCCAAGCTGCTACTGGGAATTTCATAGAAAAACCCAATTACACTTTGCTCGACCACCATGAACCCAGGACCTCTAGCGTACCAGTCGCGCTCAGGACCACTTGGCTAATGAGGCAGTTGCTCGCATATTCCCTGAGATTTACTTTTACTTTACTTCTTTATTGAATCCAAAAAAATATTTGTTTTGTTTACACAATTTGTTTATAAACTGAGAACATGTAAGCTTAAAATATAGGTTAATAATATTGTGAACAGATTGTTAGCATCTGCTGCTGAACTAGGTGTATAGCCTGAGCTTCAGCAAGCAGCGCCTCTACCTTCGGATTAGGTAATAAATAAGTATACTATCTTGGTAAACGGATAGAAGGATACAGTTTGATTTATAAACGTGCTTATAAAATCTATATATATATATAAAAGAAAGTCGTGTTAGTTACACTATATATTACTAAAGAACGGCTGAACCGATTTGGTTGAAAATTGGTGGAGAGGTAGCTTAGAACCAGGAAACGGACATAGGATACTTTTTATCCCGTTCCCGATACTTTTTATTCCACGGGGGCGAAGCCGCGGGCAGAAGCTAGTTAAATATATTTTCTATAAATAGAACATCTAAATATATTCTTCTTGTTAGGTTCTCATATCGTTTTGAAGAAAGCTGCTGTCAATAGCAATATTAAAACGTAGTATTATAAATACATTTTGGTGTTAGTTATAGAGATAGGAACGTTTTGGAGTGCTTGTCTGTCTGTTTGTTGAAATATTCTGAAAATATATATATATTTTGTGTTATTTTGCGCTATATATATGCTCGCTGCTATCAATGTGGTTTAGTGGTTCGATAACCATTAACCGGGCACAAATTCCTAACCCCCAGCTGCTACTGGGAATTTCATAGAAAAACCCAATAACACTTTGCTGGACCTGGGAATCGAACGCAGGACCTCTAGCGTAGCAGTCGCGCTTAAGACCACTTGGCTAATGAGGCAGTTTCTTTTCAATTTCAAACATTAATATTATATACTATTTTTACACAATAATATGTAACATATCATCACGCTTGTGCAGTTCTCCCACGGGTTAGGCAGGGGTGTACTTATGTACACGAACAGATTATCGGTATGTTTAAACGGGAACAAGAGCCAACGACTTTACGTGCTCTCCGAGGCACGGAATGTTCTCCATGTGTAAAAAATGGACACCGATCCACAAACTGACCGCAGCGAGCTTACAATCAGTTGACTATTTAGACACGAACTCCTAAAAAAAAATTTAATCTGGTACCTGTTACCTTTGACGGTCTCTGTGGTTTAGTGGTTCGAGTACCGGACTGCTGACCGTGAGGTCGTGGGTTCGATTCCCACAGGATACAAATATTTATGTGATGAATATAAGTGTTTGTGTTCGTCTGGGTGTTTCTTATGTATTATAAGTATGTATTTACAAAAAAAAGTATTATATACATTGTCTAGTACCCATAGTACAAGCTCTGCTTAGTTTGGGACTAGATGGTGCTGTGTAAAATGTCGCAGAATATTAATTTATAAAAAAAAAAACCTACTTAAAGCCAAAAAATATCTAATAAACTACAAGGGCAGGCGCAGTCGCGTCTCCTGACTAGAGTTAACTATAAAACACGTCGATGATGCATTATGAAGTAAATCTTTCAGCCGACCCCATCCATCATGCAAGCGCGTGAAGATATTTATGAGCGGGTTGACGCGAGAGTTCAACTTTAACTTAAAAGTCACTTGGTGATAGAACTTATACCCAATTCCAGTTTTCAGCCTTACCAGTAGAGACAGAATTTCGTCGGAGCAATTTATATGGAATTTTCTTAATCTATATACTAATATATAAAGCTGAAAAGTTTGTTTGTTTGTTTACTTGAACGCGCTAATCTCAGGAACTGCTGGTTCGATTTGAAAAATTATTTCAGTGTTAGATAGCCCATTTATTGAGGAAGGCTATAGGCTATATATCATTACGCTACGCGGACGAAGTCGCGGGCAGAAGCTAGTTTTTTTATAAAACAATACATGGGCCACTTGCATCAACCTCATATTTAAAAAAAAAAAAACTTACTAGCAACGTGGGTCGCACACTACTAGTATTCTTGTTAACCCCTCGTGCTAAGCTAAATGCTTGTGTTACGAGTGGGTTCACGTCGGTAGTGCAATGGGTGGGTTTCGAACCGGCAACCACATGATCGGAAGTCTGACGCCCTAGCCATTAGGCTACCGCCACTAAAAATATTTTTAAATTGTTTATTATTTAAACTCATTTTTTTCATAGAAATTTTGTGTTTAAATATAATTTAAATATATTATTATTTAAGAAGTTGGTGCAAGTGGGCCTATGATTTTCACCTGTATCGTTCACCGGTGCGTTTACAAACACAAATTCTCACATACACAAACGACCAAACCCGGAACAAATACCTGTAGATCATACCATCATTTGCTCCGTGTGGGGATCGAACCCACAACACGTGTTGTAGAAGCCGATCGCTCAGCCGGTACGCCAAACGTGTCAAACTTCCTTACACAAAAAACATAACGTACCATCACGCTTGTATTCTCTAAAGGGTAAGACAGAGGTGTACTTATATAGGTAGGTACCTACACCCACAGTTCGGAGCTTAGGTCTCACGTAAGGGGCCAGCCTATTACCATCAACCATCACTAATCCAAGGTCCGAGCTGCTACTGAGAGTTTCATAATAAAACCCAATAAGAGCGAGTTTTTGCCCGAAGTCAAAGTCAAAATCAAAATATTTTATGACCACTGAAATAGGTACTTTTGAAAAGTCAAAACTAGTTGCACGATTCCAAAAGGTGAAGCTTATGGAGAAGAACGGAGAATAAACTTAATAGACAGATACTCCTTAAAAAAATATGATTACAATATTCTGGGAATTTAATAAAATTCTCTCTCCCCTTAATTTATTAAAATTCCATTGTTGAACTAAAAAACATGTTTTAATAAAATCGTGAACCACATTTAACTCTGTTCTTAAATATTAGTTCACGTTTTTACCTCTTATAACAGTCATAATCACCCCTACAATGCGTGGTCATAACTAAGCCCAATATTAGGACAAGCACTTCAAAAACAAACTTAATTTTGCAGTTGACAAACTTGAAAGAACTACCATTCTGTTCTCACTATTTTCAAATCTAACAGCAAATATAACATGGTAAACGTCATTCTAGAACACAAATTTGAATTTGCGGCCCAAAAAGTTCTAAATCCGAATAGTTTGTTCAAAGTTCGAACGCAAAGTTAACTTTGAGATGGTAGTGTATGAAAAATTTAAATATTGACGGTTGTACCATGAGTCGATCATGATCGGTAAACATCGGGAGCGGTCGGCAAACCTCGGGTGCGCTCGGCAAACATCGGCGCCTAATAGTAAACAGTCACAAATTGGTGATAATTTCGAAACTGTAGCGTTGTTGGTTTGTTTTTTAATTATTATCAATTAAAAATGACGGGAAACGTTTCTTCCTTCAACAGTACCTACTTAGTAAAAATCCTTTCTTTGCAACAGGTCATCATAAACATATGGACAATATGAACATGGTATTAGGGAAAACGCTTGACTGCTAAATTCAAATTTCAATTGTTTTTGGTCATTCTTATCTATCTATATATATAAAAGAAAGTCGTGTTAGTTACTTCATTTATAACTCAAGAACGGCTGAACCGATTTGGCTGAAAATTGGTGGAGGAGGAGCTTAGAACCAGGAGACGGACATAGGATACTTTTTGTCCCGTTCCCGGGAGATGTGATGACAGACCGAATTCCACGGGGGCGAAGTCGCGGGCAGAAGCTAGTTTGTAATAAAAGACATTCTAGATAATAGTCGAGTCTAATTTTCTTAATTAGATAAATGATGTTTATTTCTGTAAGCAGATCTCAAAAGGACACTTTAACAAGTCAATGTTGTTTATATTTTTTTAACTAGGTGGCACCGGCATTTTCTACTGATGACCTCTGAGAAGAAATGCCGAAACAAACTCAGAGAATCATGGTCTCTTTTAAAGTCCAGACAGTACTTAGTAGAAAATATATTTATTTGAGTTACAATGCAAGGCAATGTCTGAAATGGTCTTTTGAAGAAAGAACCGTAGTGGCTTTGAGTAGACCAGTCACATCTGACGGCACGCATGCATCAGACATTGTGTAGCTCGACCATAATCTAGGGAGCCAAACAACCCGTCGCACTACGATACCAGATCAAGTAACATTTGCGTAGGCCACATTAATAATTCCATTGAAAAGCCCAATAAAACCGCTCGACCGGGAATCGAAATCAGGACTTCTAGCGTAGCAGTCGCGCATAGGACCACTGGACTAATGAGAGAGTCAAATTATAATTACATATAAAAAAATCAATTGCTGTTCGTTAGTCTCGCTAAAACTCAAGAACGGCTGAGCCGATTTAGCTGATTTGGGTTTTGAAATGTTTGTGGAAGTCCAGGGAAGGTTTAAAAGGTGAGTAAATATGAAAAAATGTTTTTCTGATGCGGTACGTAGTTCGCCGGGTCAGCTAGTTATTTATAAATCATCGCTGAAGCTATTGTAACTAGGCTATTAAGTTTTGCAAAAAAGATATAATGACGAACATTATTGTTCGACGGAATCTACCTACTTACTGGCCGAAAGTAACTCTAGTGAGTTATAACTATTGGCTTATGCTGAAGAGCATGGGGTTCTTCTAAAACGGTGTGATAATATTTCCACAGGTTCGGCAACGCGTGAGTGATACCCCATGGTGTGCCAAGCGTCCATAGGCTACGGTAACCGCTTACCATCAAGCGGGCCGTATGATTGTTTGCCACTTTAGCGGTTTATAAATATATATAGATATAAACCTCCATATCTGGTAAAATATAACGACAAAAAATCACTTTATATTGCCAAAAATAGTAAATATTCACCAAAATAAATCCTAATTCTGGCGTGAAATTAGAACCAAAAAGTTAGAACTTGCGATCCTGTTTAAAGCAACCAACTCAAAATTATGATTGTCTAATCAAAAATTAAAAATTATTCCAAATGAATTTACCAGCCAAGTATAATAGGTAGAATTCGGCTCAAAAACTGGTGGTCAGCATTTTGTTGATTTTTCTGAGTGGGTGAGCTATCCCATAAAAAAGCAAAGTTTTAGCACCTCATAAATTTTGATATGTAACTATGTATATCAAATGTCTATTGAATATACAAGTAAATCAATATAATATTTACCCCAAATCATTCCAACAAGAATCTTGTGAGAACTCGGTTCAGAATTTTCCCAAATATAGAAATTCCTGTGAAAACTATAATGTAGTGGAGCATACTGCGTGCGTACTGACGGACCACACACGACGCGGCCGCCGCGTGCGCCCGCGCACCCACAGACTAATGTGGATGAGACCAGCGTCAATATATTTTTTAACATTCGTATTTTTCATGACGTGATACTTATAGTAACAGACATTCATTCATCTAAGTTTTCGCATTTAGAATAGTAGGAAGTTATGCTTGGCATTTCTTTACGTGACTGAAACAGAAATGAAATCACATCCAACGAGATGGATACCATGGCCTCACAGAAAACCGGCGTGAAACAACACTAACGTTGTGTTTTGCCGAGTAAGTGAGGATACCGGATGCCATAACCCTTTCAAAAGCCGGGAAAAACACTTGCGACTCCTCTGGTTTTGCGGGTGTCCATGGGCGGCGGTAATCGCTTACCATCAGGTGATCCGTCACATTTAATCGTCAAAATTTGTGACATAAAAACATGTAGTAAGATTAAATTGAAATATTTTTAACTACCTATTCACATAGTGTTTATCTTGATAAATTATGAATTTGTTTAACGACAGTCTTATCCACGCTATTCTTAACTGTACCTACGCCAGTTCTGTAATCGTCCAGAAGCAATAAACGAGCGATATTAATAACAATAATAAAGTTTATATAGCGACGGAGTCGACAACTAATCGCACGGCGCATGGGGATTGATTGTCGACGATTGGCAATTGGTATTTGGCGATATTTTTTTCATGGTTAGAGTTTAGTACCACGATGTTGTTCTAGTGTTTGCGTGTTGATTATGACGTCACTCGTGCCTTAAGACGAAAGTCTTC
Source organism: Acronicta leporina (assembly GCA_947256265.1). NCBI lineage: Eukaryota > Metazoa > Arthropoda > Insecta > Lepidoptera > Noctuidae > Acronicta > Acronicta leporina. The sequence continues at coordinate 6,445,047 of OX366538.1, forward strand.
AATTCGTGCGTCCTACCAGTTTTGGAAGTAGGCCGGTCATGTCTGCAGACGGACAGACTATCGATGGAGCATACAAGTGTCAGAGTGGAGACCGCGTTAAGGCAAGCGCAGTGTGGGACGCCCTGCGACACGATGGACCGATTTGAAGAAGGTGGCTGGCAGCGGATGGATGCGAGCTGCCCAAGACCGGGATGGTTGGCGCTCTTTGAGGGATGCCTACGTTCAGCAGTGGATGGCAATAAAAATGATGACGATGACCAATTTTGACCTACGGAGCTGACTGGACTGGTCCACAAGTTTAAAATCGCTCAGCGAGCTATGGAGAGTTTCTTTATAGGATAAAATCCGAAACGAGGTTATCCGTCAGAGAACTAAAGTTACAATGGGCCTAGAATAGGAAGTGGCAATGGGCCTGTAACATCAGTCAGAGAACCGACAATCGCTGGAGCAAACGAGTTCTCGAGTGGAGACCGCGACTAGGCAAACGTAGTGTAGGGCGCGCGCTGGCCAGGTGGAGCGACGACTTGCGGAAGGCAGCTGGCAGTGACTGGATGAGGAAAGCCGAAGATCGGGCTCTGTGGCGTTCACTAGGAGGGGCCTACGTCCAGCAGTGGACGAATATAGGCTGATGAACAGTTCGCCGGTATGAGCCTATTGCAACCGGCACAAATCCTAAACACCGAGCTGTTACTGAGAATTTTATAGAAAAACCCAATAGCAAGAAGCAATTGCGCTCAGGACCACTTGGTTAATGAGGTACAGAGATCTCGTTTGTAATGGTCACCCATCCATAGATTAACCGCAGAAAGCACAGCGTAACCTTGCAGTCCGATTGATCAGCGTAGTTATTAGTAAGCCACGAATCTCTCATGCTTATCTCAGTTAAACTATTTGAACTTAACTTTAAAAGTTATCGACAATAATAAAAATAAGAAGCCACTTAGTAGCTGAACGGATGTTTAAGTAACCATTAACGGTTACTTACCGGAGTTAATGTGAACTACATCAATCAAAGTTATCGATTAACTGCCTCAGCCAAGTGGTCCTGAGCGCGCCTGCTACGCTAGAGGTCCTGGGTTCGATTCCGAGGTCGAGCAAAGTGTTATTGGGTTTTTCTATGAAATTCCCAGTAGCAGCTCGGAGTTAGGAATTCGTGCCCGGTTAATGGCAATAGGCTCGCCTATTACAGTGGACCTAAACATACCGGCGAACTGCGGGTGTACTTTAGTACGCCTCTGCCTAACCCTTCGGGGAATACAGGCGTGATGGTATGTTATGTTATGATCATTAGTGGCGCTAAAATTGTGTTTAGTTAAGAAAATGTGGTTGATTTAAACAGGGGAATGCATTTGGGCGCTTTTTTTAATGTTATAATTCTACCACATTGGCCTGTGGTCGTAAACGTGGCTGCTTCGCTATAAATTATTTGTTTGATTCCCAGGTCGAGCAGTGTGATTGCTGCTAGCAATTATCAATAGGCTACAACTTTTTAGCTACTATTTTTTTATGTCATAAAATAACATACCATTGCGCCTGGATTCCCCGAAGGGTTAGGCAGAGGCGTACTATGGTACACCCACAGTTCGCCGGTATGTTTAGTTCCACTGTAATAGGTGAGCCTATTGCCATTAACCGGGCACAAATTCCAAACTCCGAGCTACTACTGAGAATTTCATAGAATAAATACATATAATTTTGCTCGACCTGGGAATCGAACGCAGGACCTCTAGTGTAGCAGTCGCACTTGGGCCCACTGGACTGACGAGGCAGTTTTTATGTCATAGGCGGGCAAACCAGCAGACGGATCGCCGATGGTACGCGATTACAACCGCCCATGGACACTCGCAACACCAGAGGAGTCGCAAGTGTTTTGCCCGGCTTTTAAAAGGGTTTGGGCATCCGGTATCCTCACTCACTCGGCAAAACACAACGTTAGTGTTGTTTCACACCGGTTTTCTGTGAGGCCATGGTATCCATCTCGTTGGATGTGATTTCATTTCTGTTTCAGTCCAACAACAACACCAGAGGAGTCACAAGGGAGTTGCCCGCATATTAAAAGGGTTTGGGCCTCCGGTATATTCACTCACTCGTTGAAACACAACGTGAGTGTTGTTTCACGGTTATCACATCCGTGCCGAAGCATGGCTCTCCCACGGTAAATCTATCACTGCTACTGTCTTTATTGCAATAAATAAGTAAGTATATATATATATTCTGAGACATTTTTACACAGCGCCATCTAGTCCCAAACTAAGCAGAGCTTGTACTATGGGTACTAGACAATGGATATAATACTTATACATATACTTTTTTTTTGTAAATACATACTTATAATACATAAGAAACACCCAGACGAACACAAACACTTATATTCATCACATAATTTTTTGTGTCCTGTGGGAATCGAACCCACAACCTTATGGTCAGCAGTCCGGTACTCGAACCACTAAACCACAGAGGTCGTCAAAATAAGATAAACAAACTTCGGGCCGCCTGATGGTAAGCGGTAGCCGCAGCCTATAGACGCCAGCAACACCACAGGTATCACTCGCGCGTTGTCATCTTGACACCTCAGTTGTTAAGTCTCATTTGTCCAGTAATGTCACTGGCTACATTACCCTTTAAACCGGAACACAATTATGTTAGCACATTATTGAATATTTTACAATGCGGTGATACCAACACAGATGAACTAATTATTGTTGTGTTATAAAAAGATTATTTACACGTTTTTTTAAACATAAGGCGACATAAGGTGTCTTTCGTCAAAATGCTATTGTATCTTTCTACCTAGCCAAATTTTATAGAAATCTTCCCAGTCTTTCCTGTCTTAACTGACAGAAACTATTGCATTTCAAATTATCTTTCTTTCTTTTTAAAGCTCTTTTTGAGAGAAAAAGTAGCCCATATCCTTCTCCAAGGTGCAATCTATGTCTATATCAAAATTATAAAAAAATTGTTCAGCGGTTTAGGCGTGAGAACGTAACAAACAGACAACATTTCAGTATTAAGACTTTTTCATTTTTAACACCAGCTTCTGTCCGCGACTTCATCTGTGTGGACTTTTTTTTTTTTGTTGACTGGGTTGGAAATGCTTTATGTACTATCCACCACTCCGGGGAGAGCGGTGGGGTGTGTCGGACTCCGCTCTGAAAAGAGCGATCTATCGACTAAAACCAACCTCGGCGTTTCGCGTCACCACTTTGGTGCCGGGCCTACGGGTGCGCTGTAGCATTCATCCGCGGACCCGGCAGTGGCGGATCTGTGTGGACTTGTGTTATGTGTTATTCGAGACGATAATCTATTCTCGATTTAAGCCAAGTTTTATCCAGATCCGTTCAGCCGTTCTAGCGTGATAGAGTAACAGACATCCATATACCCAACAAGTTTCACATTTTTAATAGTTCAAGTTCAAGTTCAAATGTTTTTATTTTAAACTAGCTTCTGCCCGCGACTTCGACCGCGCAGCGTGATGATATATAGCCTATAGCCTTCCTCAATAAATGGGCTATCTAACACTGAAAGAATTTTTCAAATCGGGCCAGTAGTTCCTGAGATTAGCGCGTTCAAGCAAACAAACAAACAAACTCTTCAGCTTTATATATTAGTATAAAGTATAAGTATAGATACTAGTATTCTGTTATCTGTGGTATAGATAAGCTTTTACAAGCGTTTATGAAACGTTACATGATTCTAGTTGCACGGTTCCAAAAAGTTGATCCTATGGAGAAGAATCCGGCAAGAAACTCCATGGACACTCTTTTAAAATAAATTATGTTACAATCTTCACAGGTACAATATTGCGATAACAAGATGTGTGTACGTTGAAGGATGTCCAAGTTTGACCGACGTCGACTATATTAAACGAAGATTCACGTTAAAGGGGGGTTAGTTTTGATTACATAGCAGCGATGGCCTAGTTACTGCCTCATTAGCCTAGTGGCCCTGAGCGCGACTGCTACGCTAGAGGTCCTGGGTTCGATTCCCAGGTCGAGCAAAGTGTTATTGGGTTTTTCTATGAAATTCCCAGTAGCAGCTCGGAGTTTGGAATTTGTGCCTAGATAATGGCAATAGGCTCGCCCCCTATTACATGGGACCTAAACATACCGGCGAACTGTGGGTGAACATTGGTACGCCTCTGCCTAACCCTTCTGGGAATACAGGCGTGATGGTATGTAATGATGGTCTAGTGATTTAACCATTGGGATTAGAGGTCATGGATCAAGTTCGAATCCAAAACACACATTTCTGACTTATCGCAATCACGAAAGCAAAACATTGTGAGAATTACCAGCATACCTGAGAGATTTTCTTAACGCCGTCAGACATCACAGTCTGCCAACCCGCATTAGGCTAGCGTGGTGGACTATAGCCTAATCCCTCTCATTGTGAGAGAATACACCGCCTTGGTTGGCTTTTTCGACACTACTATAAGGTTGAAGGTGTTATATTCTCCGGCGGGAATTTATGATAGCATAGGATCATTAAAGAGCTGTTTGCGGATGCATCCCATTAACTACTGAGTACTTATCACTCTGCGTCCGCCACATCAATCAGCCATCAATGCAGTAGGAATTAAAAATATATCTACTTAAGAGGCGCTAAGCAAACATTGGGGGATTCTGAACACACGGGCGGAGAGTTGAGGCAGACGCGACGCTATTGTTTTTAAAAAACCTTTTGATTTTTGTATGACCTTTGAATTTACAAGATTGTTGCTATTGTAATGGAAATGTATATTATATCAAATGCATCAACTTAGGTATTTTTATGCTGATAATAAATAAAAGCACTTGTGTATTTTTTAAGATCGACTCTATGGCGATCTGACCAGTTTGGAGTATCTCGATTTATTTTCCTAGGTGGACAGGGGATGTCTATCTTACCCCGGAATTCGCAAAACACCGGCTTCCTTATCCAGCATCCAGCCATAAATTAACTCATTTTATAATGTGAAACCTACATAGTGTAGATAAAGAGCGCACAATTTATTTGAGAAACTAAAGAGTTTCTATCTAATCTATACTAATATATAAAGCTGAAGTGTTTGTTTGTTTGTTTGTTTACTTGAACGCGCTAATCTCAGGAACTACTGGTCCGATTTGAAAAAATCTTTCAGTGTTAGATAGCCCATTTATTGAGGAAGGCTATAGGCTATATATCATTACGCTACGCGGACGAAGTCGCGGACAGAAACTAGTGAAATTATAAAATAATGTACCACGTATGTAGGTATGCATAATAAATAAAAATCGGTCATTTAATAATAATAATTGCAACATACGTTAATCTTTACTGATGCGAAACAGATAGTTGAAATTTTATTCATTTTAATGATTTTATTATGATTAAGTATGTAATATGTCTGTTTATATTTTCATGCTTCACGTCAATACCATATGAACTAGTTTTTGGAATTAAGTAATATAAAGGTCAGAAATACAGTATTCAGAGGTCAATGGCGCTAAGTCTATTAAAAATATGGAAAACCCGAATACTTTCTTCGAGGTAGTTAGTTGAAACTTGGAGAGAACAACGTCTGTCAGGCCAGCTAGTTAAGAATAATAATTAGTTTTCTCACGGCCGCTCACGTGTCGCGTCCGCGCAAACTTTCCGCTCGTGTGTCACCACACTAAATCGTTGTGTACAAGTACAATCATTGGTTGAGATCAAAAAATGTATTGGTGCAAACCTCTCGACTATTACAACCTGAATACTGCGACCTACTTGATTGATACTTGAAGCAAATTAATGTAGTCGATATTTTATTACCTAGTTGATTGTTCTTGAAAGCCGTTGTGTTGTTGAAAGAAATAACTTTTAACAAAAAGGAAAACCGCCTTCAAATACAAAAAAATATTATGTGCGAAATAGTTTCGAAAAAATTCAACAACGACCGGGAAAATGACTTAATAATCTTAATATAGAAAATGGAAAAAAAACACAAAAAGATGTTACCAAAAATAGAAATTATTATATCAAACATCAAAATAAAATACTAATTATCTAATAATTCCTAACCGTAATCAAAACCGGAGCTACGTAAGCTAATTCGCCAATTGTTAATTTTGATTACCCATCAAAATTCGCGTATCAAATAAACAACAGCAAAAAATAATTTAAGAAAAAAAACTATCAAGATTATAATGGTGGAGTTGAATAGTTTGTTGAATGCCAACCGTCGACTTGGGTGGTCTAAACGAATAGTGCTATCTTCCTTTTATGCGTACATTCTCGAGTATCGCTGTCTCGCTCTGCCCTGTCAAAGAGTATGCACAGATTGTTTGAAGAGTCGCCTAATTTGTTCTATCATGGATCTGAAGTAGTTTGATCACTAGATATTTTTAAATGCAAGTGTGTTTTTGAAGATTTATAAGCAGACGTTTACGTAAGGAAAAGCTATTTGTAAACCAATTAAAGAAGGCGGGCAACGCACTTGTGACTCCTCTGGTGTTGCTGGTGTCCATGGGCGGCGGTTATCGCTTACCATCAGGTGATCCGAAAGAGTAACAAACATCCATCCATCCATCCATCCTCACAAACTTTCGCATTTATAATATTAGTATGATTAGTAGGAATTAGATTAAGTATGTATTTACAAAAAAAAGTATAATAGGTAAGTATTATATCCATTGTCTAGTACCCATAGCACAAGCTCTGCTTAGTTTGGGACTAGATGGTGCTGTATAAAATGTCGCAGAATATTTATAATGTCGCAGAATATTAACACGTCTGTTTTCAGTTAATCTATGAATTTCACTTATAATTTTCGCGACATCTATCCCTTTCGCACTTATGGAATTCATGTATCGCTGTTCCACGCGTCCACCTATGACCTCTGCAATCTCTCTCTTTCTAATCCCGAAGAAAGCTCTCGTTATCTCACTCGCACCGTCTTGGTATTGCAAGCTTAGAAGATTTTGAGAATGAATTTTTTCAACGTGCGTTTTTAATGCAATTTCTGAGAGTGCAATAATACCCTAGTGATGTGACTATTGGACTGCCAAATCAGGTGTTTTCGAAATCACATGCTTTAATAATTAATTATCACTCGCTTTAAACGGTGAAGGAAAACATCGTGAGGAAACCTGCATGCCTGAGAGATTTTCTCGACGGCGTGTGAAGTCTGCCAACCCACACTAGGCCAGAGTGGTGGACTATAGCCTAATTGGTTTCATTCTGAGTGGAGACCCGTGCCCAGCAACTAATAATATATTAGTATATTATATATTTTAACATAACATACCATCACGCCTGTGTCCCCCGAAGGGTTAGGCAGAGGTATACTAATACAGAGGTGTATTATGTGTTCTATGATTGATAACTTATAGGTACTTGACATTAGTTTTTGTTGTACAATAAAGGATATTCTATTCTGTTCTATAGTAATGTACACCCACGGTTCGCCGGTATGTTTAGATCCCATGTAAAAGGGGGCGAGCCTATTGCTACTAACCAAATCATGAATCAAACCTAGGAGTAGCAGTACTATCTATGTGGTCTACTTTAATTTGAAATTCCATGTAAGATTTAGAACCCTCATAAAAGTAATTAATAACCCTCATTAATTACTATACTATCTAATTATTATTAATGACCACCAAACGAGATAACAGAAAATCATGATAAGTGTTAAAGCTCACGACAACTTCGTCATTAAAAAACTACTTAAATTTTTTTCCCGGTTACCCATCCGTTTCTAAGCCTGTACGTTCGATACTACCAACTTAAAAAGATTTTATACAGAAAATCATGTTATATTAATTACTAATATCCTCACGGAAATAACTATAAAAAGTCTACTTTTTTCCAGCCACCCATCAACTTCCAAGCCTGCATAACCGTTACCTTACCATCATAAAGACGTATACACATCGTGTTACATTAATTGCTTACATGCTCGCACGCGGTTGTCACGACATTGTCAGAAATGTCAAAACTGTCAAATCTGTCAAGTATGAGAGCTGTCAAAGAGTGGTGCTATCGATCTAATTGATCTGAAGTTTCGATAAGATCTTGAATTTAGGCTTGGGTATAGTGCAAGCTAGGCTATTGCAGAGCGAAGCGAGAGATATAATGACAAGTTAACAATACAAAACTTTCTCTCACACGGAGAATAAACGCGTTTTAACAATTTTCAAGGGGGATTTTTCACGAAGATATTTTAACTAGCTGACTCGACAGATGTTGGTTGCTTTTTTTATGGTATAAGGGGGTAAACGAGCAGACGGATCACCTGATGGTAAGCAATTACAGCCGCCCATAGGACTTTAGTGGGAAAACCATGCTTAAAACCAGCGTGACATAACACTTACGTTGTGTTTCGGTCAGTGATTGACCATATCGGAGGCCCAAACCCTTTTAAAAGGTGGGAAATGCACTTGCGGCTCCTCTGGTGTTGCGGGTGTCCATGGGCGGCGGTATCGCTTACCATCAGGCGTTTTATCAACAGACGAGCAGACGATTCCCCTTACGGTAAGTATTCATTGCCGCCCATGGACACCTGCAGCCCATGGTTGCTCCAAAGATTGCGTTGATCAGCCTGACGGACTTCAGAATGCCAGAGCCGCAGCAACCGAGGGAGAACTGGCTCTTAAGCGCAAAATACGAAACAAACCAAGATGCTTTATGACAGACTCCGACGTAAGGGTGGTCGCCAGCCAATCAGACCCCAAGAGCTCCTACCACCGAGCAAGTCAGATACTTTCTCACCTCTTACGCGATGCCTATCTAAGTGACAGTTTATTGTAAAGGGAACATAGCTTTTGATATACACATACTTTACCAAATCAATAGTCAGCAGAAATCATACAATAACTCTATGATATGATTGATATTATCAGCTCTAATAGAAATACATCGTTAGCCTAGTGATTGCAAACCCCGGGATCGTGAGGTTCTTACACTTTGTCTACACTGAGTTCAATTCCCAGTATGGGCGAAGGGGAATAGGGGGGCAAACGAGCAAACGGATCGCCTGATGGTAAGCGATTACCGCCGCCCATGGACACCCGCAACACCAGAGGAGTCACAAGTGTGTTGCCCTCCTTTTACAAGGGTTTGGGACCCACTCGACGAACACAACGTAAGCTTTCAAGCCGGTTTTCTGTGAGGTCGTGGTATCACTCCGGTCGATCCGACCCATTCGTGCCGAAGCATGGCTCTTCCATGGTAAAAGACCGCCTGTGAGATAATTTAAGTAGGATTCGGGGTGTGAGTTTTTATTATTATTATTCAGCCGTTATCGTCCCACTGCAGGGCAAAGGCCTCCCTTCCCTCTTTCCATTCGTCACGGCTCAACGCTATTTTGGGCCAATCCTTCCAGAAGGAGTCAAGCTCATCCCGCCATCTCCGTCTAGGTCTGCCGCGTTGTCGCCTACCGTTTTGGGGAACCCACTCGGTAATTTGTTTGGCCCACAACTCGTTTAACATGCGGCAGACGTGACCAGCCCAGTTCCATTTTAAGCTAGCAGCTTTTTGGCCTATGTCGGCAATCTGGGTTTTGGAGCGCAGTACGCTATTTTTGATGCGGTCTGTTAATTTGACTCCCATCATACTGCGCTCCATGGCTCGCTGGCATACCCCAACGGGTGGGAGTATGTTCTGTAAATCGTAATAGTTTCGCAACCTATGCATCCTATCCTACTTTCCAACTAATATAACAAACGTGAAAATTTGTGAGGACGCCAGAATATCTGAACTAGGCTACCTTTTATACAGGCCTAACTCAATTCTGAAGTCCGCGCAGAGGATTTCGGTGGGAAATAAACGAGATGTCTAAAGTCCAAGTCCAAGCGCGATTGCTATGCTAGAGACCCCTGGTTCTATTCCTAGATCGAGCAATATGTTATTTGGCTTTTCTATAATATTCTCAGTAGCAGCTCGGAGATTGAAATTTGTGCCCAATACTACATAAGACTTAAAACCATACCAGCGAATTACTGAGGGTGTACAGTATATACTTCTGCCTAACCCTTCGGGAAATACAGGCGTGATGGTATGTTATGTTAAGCTAGAGCTAAGTCTCAAAGTCTCTCTCTCTTGCTGAGTGTCTTCAAAATCACGTCCGAGTTATAAATGAATTATCACTCCCTTAAACGCTGAAGGAAAACATCGCGAGGACACCTGCATGCCTGAGAGATTTTCTCGACGGCGTGTGATGTCTGCCAAGTTGCCAACCCGCATTAGGCTAGCGTGGTGGACTATAGCCTAATCCGTCTTATTCTGAGAGAAGACCCATGCCCAGCAATGGAACAGAATAATGGGTTGATTATAATGATGATTAGAACTCACCACCTTAAAAACCATTATCACAATTTTCTTCACATTGTACGTTCAGCCATACATTTCAGCATACTTTTCACATACTTTGACAAGCTTTCCTACTTCGCATGGTTATAGTAACACTAATAACTACATCTGTAGCCATTAGTGAAAGATTAAAAGATCCAATTAAGGTATAGATTAGTATCTGAACTTCATATTTGGATATATAAATATTATCAGGTTGTTCAACTCCCTAAATTATGATTGAGCTTTACATAACTTAACAAGAATACTAGTAATTTGCGTCCCACAATGCTAGTAAGTTTTTTTAAATTAAGTACCTATGTAAAGTATATATGAATGATTATGATTTTACTTGCAAATTAACACAGCGAAATACATTAACACAACATACACAGTTTTTATTCAATTTGACGTATCCAAAGTCAAGTTAATCTGATTAAAAGTGAATATTGTAAATTGATATATAAGCGCGCGGCCACCCAGATCGCGCTGTGTTTGTTTTTATTTGGGTTGCGCATGCGCCGGCCGCGGTGATAGATCGGCGCCCGCGACGCTGATTGGTTCCCGCGTAGGGCTGTCAAGTTGCAAAATAAATAAATTTATTTTTTCAGCAACTAAATATAATTATCATCATACCATCACGCCTGTATTCCCCGAAGGATTAGGCAGACGTGTACTAAGGTTCACCCACAGTTCGCCGGTATGTTTAGGTCACACGTTATAGGGGGCGAGCCTATTGTCATTAACCGGACACAAATTCCAAATTCCGAGCTGCTAGTGAGAATTTCATAGAAAAACCCAATAACGCTTTGCTCGACCTGGGAATCGAACCCAAGACCTCTAGCGTAGCAGTCGCACTTGGCACCACTAGACTAACGAGGCAGTTATAATATAAAAAATAATTATCATTGTGTATACTTTGTTGTTAATTCGTTGGTAATCCTTAAGTTAATTAAATAAAATACTTAATTAATTTATTAATACGGACATAATTATAGTTCAAAATTTAGAGGTGTACTTATGCCTTGAATTCGAACTCAACATCTTTGATTTGGCAGTCCAATTGTCATATGGTCATATTCATGAGATTAGTGATAAGTCAATAGCTATTACAAAAAGCCACACACAAAATATTTGACGATTTAAACTTGTTTTAAAAACTAAGCTGTTTTAACTGTCTCGTTAGCCATTGTGGTCCTGAGCGCGACTGCTACGCTAGAGAGAGTTAGGGAGAGTCTGATTTATAATTTGAACAAAGTTTTGTTTTGTTGTTGAGTTTGGATTTGTGCCCGGTTACGCCATAAACCATAAACAATAGGCTCACCTTCTATTATACGGGACCTAAACACGAACCGAACTGTTGGTGTACAATAGTACGCCTCTGCCTAACCGGTCGAGGAATACAGCCATGATCCTGTTGTATTACTTACCTAAAGCTATTTTACGTGTGGGCCAACCCTACCGGTTGATTGGCGCTTGTGCATCGCATTTACAAAAATTCCTCGCATTGATACCGCACGTCCAAATAATTCATTATTATTTAAATATTTTCCCACATATATTTTGCATAAGTCGGTATTATTTGAATACGGCCGCCATCGAAACAGAAGGTTTCCGCTGTCAAATTAGGAGTTAAAATATTTTAATTAAAGAAAAATTCGACTACGTCCTGTCGTCAATTGCAATTACTTTTATAATCAATATTTTTTTAAAAAGCTTACTAGCAATGTGGGTCACACATTACTAGTATTCTTGTTAACCCCTCGTACTAAGCTAGATTGCTTGTGTTACGAGTGGGTTCACGTCGGTAGTGCAATGGGTGGGGTTCGAATCGGAAACCAAAAGATCGCAAGTCCGACGCCCTAGCCATTAGGCTACCGCCGCTTTAAATTGATTGAAATTTTAATTGTTTTATGCTCAATACTGGCCCAAAACGCCCGCCTTTCACCACTTAGTGAGCTAGGCAGAAGAAGCGGTGCCGGCGCAACAAACTCCCCAGCAACCTAAGGAGGTTCAATTCAGCGGTTTTTATAGTGTTTGTTGCGATATATCTCAGTGGCTTAGCGGGTGTTTCTCCTAACCGGAGGAAATCCTAAAATTGCCGCCGTCGGCCCCATTATTGCGTTCAATTCCCAGGTCAAGCCAAATGGTTTTTAAAGTTTTTGTAGGAAAATTTCGACTTCCTGGCAGGATTCAAACCTGCGTCTTCTGGTTAGATACACCAGACGCTATGCCCACTAGTCATAGTCACCTCGAGTTCCACCCGCCAGGTCGAATTTTGCCTTCACATTCTGGATTTACATCATAAAGGTGACGTCGGTGACAACTATTAAAAAGCAGTTACTTTGCTTCTCAACCAACATTATTTAAAATATTAGTTAGTTCGATGTCTGGTGTATGTAACAAGAAGACGCAGGTTCGAATCCTGCCCGCAGTAAAATTTACATTTTTGTAATCTTAGCATGAAAATGCAAAAAACACTTTAAAATGCAGTAAACATATTATTAACCTCCTAGGCTTTTAAAGCCTTAGTAGACAGATATAATAGGTAGGTATTCTTTATTGCACACCAAAAACTAATGGCAAGTATAAGTTATCAATCATAGAATATGGTACAATGGGCGGTATTATCGCTAAAAGCAAGAAATCGCTTTGAAGACAGACAGATTACAGACAACCTTTGGATGGGCTCAAGAGATATAACAGTAGTAATTAACAGACAAACTTCTCTCGTACGTACCGCTTAAATCCCGAGTGGGTCTTCCCCGATAGATATAATCCCAGGTGAATTTCTTCTAGGCATGCCTCATTAGCCAAGTGGTCCTGAGCGTGACTGCTACGCTAGAGGTCCTGGGTTCGATTCCCAGGTCGAGCAGTGTTATTGGGTTTTTCTATGAAATTCCTAGTAGCAGCTCGGAGTTAGGAATTTGTGCCCGGTTAATGGCAATAGGCTCGCCCCCTATTAAATGGGACCTAAACATACCGGCGAACTGTGGGTGGTACATTAGTACGCCTCTGCCTAACTCTTCGGGGAATACAGGCGTGATGGTATGTTATTTCTTCTAGGCAAGCGCGCACTATTGTAGATCGCAGTGTCGCTTAAACATCACTGGCGGTTAAGCGTAAATCTATCAAGAATAAAAAGATATGTTTTGCTGCGCCGTTTCTGCTACTAGATATACGAGGCAATTACAAATAGTTATATATATTACTAGCTTCTGCCCGCGACGTCGTCCGCGTAGCGTGATGATATATAGCCTATAGCCTTCCTTAGTAAATGGGCTATCTAACACTGAAAGAATTTTTCAAATCGGACCAGTTGTTCCTGAGATTAGCGCGTTCAAGCAAACAAACAAACAAACTCTTCAGCTTTATATATTAGTATAGATTGCCCACCTGATGGTATGTATGCAACCAACAATCACAGCCTATAGACGCCAGCAACACCAGTGATATCACTCGCGCGTTGTCATCTTGACACCTCAGTTGTTAATGTCTCATTCGCCCAGTAATGTCACTGGCTACATTACCCTTCAAACTATAGCAATATTGCAAATATCTAAATGTGCCCTTCATACCGGAACACGATATTGTTAGCATATTGCTTAGCGGCAGAATATTTTGCAATGCAATTATTACCAATCTAGAGGAATTGCCAACCTTAAAAATGAAACGAGTAAAAAAAATCCGATTAATTCTATTTTAATTCCTAGGTTTTCTAGCGACAGTCATAAAAAAAGATAGAATTACAAGTACTTACTTAGATTGAAACAACCCAAATGTCATTGCTAAACAAAGTTAATTTGTCTTAAGAAATAAACCAGAACAGAAGAACCATTATATCGCTTTAAATGTGCTAAAGCTCAGTTCTATTAAAACTGGTTTTGTCTATAATAAGAAGAGCCCTACATTCCTCGTAGAATCTTCACTAGAAGAGCTCAACTTATATTAGACAATTAACCATTAGCATAGGCCTCATTTTATTGAATGAATGTTCTAAATGACAGTTCAAGTTACGTTTGATGTTATTCGAACGATATTCGAATCTCGATGACGGAACCGCCAACTATAGCTATCTCGTTTTAATGTACTGTGAAACGCAAGGAATGTTTTAAGATAGAAAGAGGTGGAAATAGCGTCTGCTGTGAAGTGGTTATAGTGCAGTGCGTTCGTCGTGGGTGGTCGGTAATTTTTATACGGACGTCAAAAGGTCATTCACCCAGGCCCGATTAATTTTTGACACCTGTATAGAGGTTTTTTTTTCAACTTTTTTTTAAACTTGTTATTCAATGGTCTTGATAAATTGTTCCTCTTCCATTTTAACATTGATAAATTGGTAATTAATATGTTTGAGCTATTTGGCTTGCGGGGTGGTCAGACTTGTGTGTGTTCGAAGCATTTCGGTATGTACTATTTTTGCGTGTTTTTAAAAGTTAATTGACCTTGGTGTTGGCTTTCATTGCTCCACGCGATTGTTTAAAATTATTTATATAACATCACTGCCTCTCATAACTGCGTCATTAGCCAAGTGGTCCTGAGCGCGACTGCTACGCTAGAGGTCTTGGGTTCGATTCTCAAGTCGAACAAAGTGTTATTGGGTTTTTCAATGAAATTCCCAGTAGCAGCTCGGAGTTAGGAATTTGTGCTCGGTTAATGGCAATAGGCTCGCCCCCTATTACATCGGACCTAAACATACCGGCGAACTGTGTGTGTACAAAGAGGCGTAATAATGACGCCTCTGCCTAATCCTTCAGGGAATACAAGCGTGATGGTATGTTATGCTATGTTTTTTTTAACACGCTTATATTAGGTTCACCTGTATGTAACTAACTATGTATGGGATTCTAAGGTAAATATTTTTTTATATAATATGCCTGCTGTATTTCCGGACCAATACGATCTTCAAACTTTCAAGAAAAGAGCGTACCTACTCCCTTTTATAAAGTCGGGCACGCACATGTGCCTCCTCTGGTGTTGCGGGTGTCCATGGGCGGCGTTGATCGCTTACCGTCAGGCAATCCGTCTGCTCGTTTTCCCGCTTTACCATAAAGAAAAACAATCGTAGTGACTCAATTTAACAATTTGATAGGTGCTTGAGCAGTTCTAGCCTAGTGATATGACCTTTGGACTGCCAAGTCAAAGGTCTTGAGTACGAATTCTAGACACGCACCTCTGACATTTTGAAGTCATGTGCGAATTAATCAAATCAAATGTTTTTTATTTCAAATAAGCTTTTACAAGCGTTTATGAAACGTTGGTTATGATTCTAGTTGCACGGTTCCAAAAGGTCAACCTTTTTTCTTGGAGTTTCTTGCCGGATTCTTCTCCATAGGATCAATCCTATGGAGAAGAACCCGGCAAGAAACTCCATGGACACTCTTTTAAAATAAAATAAGTTACAATCTTCATTGGTACAATATTGCGATAACAAGATGTGTGAACGTTGGAGGATGTCCAAGTTTGACCGAAGTCGACAATATTAAACGAGGATTCACATTATTTGAGAACCCGATGTCATTTCTAGATAATAAATAAACTATGTGATAAAAAACGCACACCATCAAAGCGACAAATGGAACTAGGTGTCCTTAGACATGCTACAACGTACACACATTTACAGATTCTGTTGAGGTAAACAATACTAACCATATGAAGACATCTTGATAGTTATGTAAATAATAATATATGGAATCTGTCTGTGTATGAATATTTAATCATGCGCTTAAACAGTGAAGGAAGACATTGTGAGGAAACCTGCATGCCTGAGAGATATTCTCGATGGTATATGAAGTCTGCTAACCAGCATTAGGCTAGCTAGCCTAACTCCTCTCATTGTGAGAGGAGTCCTGTGCCCAGCTGTGGGACAGTAATTGGGTTGATGGTAAGGATTTTGAGTTTAAAAATTATTTGTGGGGTATTTTTGCCATCCGGGGCGAATCCTACATTTGATCCCCTGCCTCCTATATTCGTAACTAAGCAAAAATTTATGAGAATAGAAAAATAAATTGTTTAACATAAATAAATGGTAACAGGTAATTGAGTAAATACTTACGTCGTACTAAACGTTTGGCGCCAGCTTTTTCTTCTTCCTATATTTTACACGAAGTGACAACCATAACGAACCATCACGCCTTTATTCCTCGTAGGGTTATGTAGAGGTGTATAGGCACCCACCATTCGCTGTTCGTATGACCATTCATCGGATTGAAATCCAAACTCTGAGCTACTAATGGGAATTTAATAACAGTTTCAAATCAAATAACAGTTTGCTCGACCTGGGAATGACTTCCAGGACTTCTAGGACCACTAGATTAATGACTCCTCTGGTGTTTCGGGGGTCCATTAGCGGTGGTTATCGCTTACCATCAGGTGATCCGTCTGCTCGTTTGCCCCCATATCCCATAAAAATATACTATCTCTGTGCCAAATTTTATCCAGATCTGTTCATGAGTAACAAACATACGCCTACTACTATACCTCCTCACAAATTTTCACGTTGATAATATGTAGGATTGGCTAGCCAATAAGTGCCAATCTAAAAAAATGCAATAAGACAATTCACCCTTCAGGGGTGTTTAAAAAAAGTCGCGACAGTAATCAAATTCAGTTCAATAGGGTGGTATCAACCCCCGCGATTGCTTTGCGTCAAGAATTTCGACACCCCTGGTAGTTTAAGCTGAGTTCACATTTCAGCCAATTCTTTCAATATTTTTATCAATTATTATAAGAGAAAAGAGACGTTTTTATATAAGGTGGAGGCAAGCAAGCAAGTGGGTCACCTAATGGTAAGTGATAACCGCCACACACCGGAGAAGCGGCGGTAGCCTAATGGCTAGGTCGGACTTGCGATTATATTCGAGATTGACCACAACTTGCCTGATGTTAAGCATCGAAGTGGTCTACGATGGAGCGCGCTTGCCTAGAAGGTACCTATTCACTCTCGTCTTGAAGACATCCAAATTGTAGGTCTCAGGGAACAAAGATTGCTCTACCGACGTGAACCCACTTGTAACACAAGCATTTAGGTTATCACGCATCAGGTTATTAGGTAGTAGGTAATATACTACCCACATTTCTAGTAGGTACTCTAAGCTATTCTTAAAATAAAAAGTGCGTTGCCGGCCTCTAATAAAAGACAAAAATATATAAAATACTTATACATTTAAACTCACTTCTTGAAGATGTATGAATATTCTTACGTAGTTGTTCCGGGTCTGTGTGTTTGTGTATGTGAGAATTTGTGTATGTAAAAGCACCCACGATACAGGAGAAAATCTTGGTGTTAATCCTAATGTCTTATTTGAAATTATTTTTTTGCCGTTGTCCCTCCACTGCAGGGCAATGGCCTGGCTATCCTTCTTCCACTCCTTCTGCGGCCAATCCTTCCAACAGATGTCTAGATTCTTAGGCCCACTTGCACTAACTTCTTAAATGTGTTTAAATTGCATTTAAACACGAAATTTCTATGAAAAATTGTGTTTAAATACAATTTAAACATATTTATGAAGTTGGTGCAAGTGGCCCTCCCGTAGGCCCGGCACCAAAGTGGTGTCGCGAAACGCCGAGGTTGGTTTTATTCGGTAGATCGCTCTTTTCAGAGCGGAGTCCGACACACCCCACCGCTCTCCCCGGAGTGGTGGATAGTGCATAAAGCATTTCCAACCCCGTCAACAAAAAAAAAAAAAAGTGGCCCTTAGATCTCTTTTTTAATTAGAATTTGAAACAAAAAAGAATAGATACTTTTTTCTTTAACTCCATGTGGACGTCCCTTTAGCTAGAGGCGCGCGTGTCTCGAGCGCGTTCTCAAATTAACTTCTTTTTTTACTGTAACATTGAACAATCGTTGTTATTGTAGCGAATCGATTCGATAGAGAGACGAATTAGTAAGTTTATTCGTTGATAGATGTGTTACAAACAGTCTGTATTCGAGTTACTATAGTTCTATGCAAATAACGAAATTGTAACGTCGTTTATCTATACTAATATATAAAGCTGAAGAGTTTTTTGTTTGTTTGTTTGCTTGAACGCGCTAATCTCAGGAACTATTGGTCCGATTTGAAAAATTCTTTCAGTGTTAGATAGCCCATTTATTGAGGAAGGCTATAGGCTATATATCATCACGCTACGCGGACGAAGTCGCGGGCAGAAGCTAGTTTTTTATAAAAAGTATTTTCTCCTATATCGGGGGTGCATTTCATCATCTTCATTCTTCGAGCCTTCTCCAAACTATGTCGGGGTCGGCTTCGGCTTCCAATCTAACCAGATGCGGGTGAATATCAGCATTTTACAGGAAGCGACTGCCATCAGGCCTCCGCAACCCAATTTCTGGGCGATACCGATATTCGGAGGATAGACTGGTTGTCAGACTTTTTTTTGGGCTTCTGACTACCACTAACAATTGTCAAAGATATTCACGTCGTATGTATGACAACCAGGACCCTCTACGTGCTCTGCGAGGCACGGAGGGGTCTCTATGTGTTACGAATGGTCACCATGGCGAGCGCAGCTTATTCCTACAAATCATTTGATCAGCCTAATTATTTCTTAGCCACGAGCCCTGTATCGTAGGTGCATTTACAAACACAAATTCTTACTTACCCAAAACGCCCGGACTGGAAACAACTAGCTGTAATCCATACCTACAATTATTTGCTCGGTGTGTGGGTCGAACCCATAACACATAGCAGAGAAGCCGATCGCTCAGCAGCTACGCCAAACGTGTCGTCTAAATAAAATACTTAAGTTAGTTTTTAACCCCAATCAACATTCAAATAAAAATGTAGATACAAAAAAATCCACATTTAACACCCCTTTATAAATTTTCTTGAACTCACCCCTTCTGTAATTTGGTGCCTTACCAATGAACCGACAGCGGGTGGGGGGTTGATTTTATTGAAATACTTGCGGCGGCATCGCGAATCGGGAATGCGGGTTCGATTCCCGGGTGCTAAACTTTAATTTCGGGTGTCTTTTTATTGCATTTTTAAACACCCCCGTTATGTTTGTTGAACGAAGAAGATTGACGTTTTTTTAGGTACCTAACAAATTTAATGTATCGTCTGAATGTCTCATTAGTCGTCTCAAACGGGATGCTACACTAGAGGTCCTGGGTTTAATTCCCAGGTACCAACGTATTATTGGGTTATTCTATGAGATTTGTGCCCGCTACTACATCGGACCTAAAGATCGGCAAACTGTGGATGTACGATTGTACGTATATAATATAATTATAGTACCTACATTAATAGTTCTGCCTTACCCTTCTGAGAATACAGGCGTGGTGGTATGGTTATGTTTTTTATGTCTGCACAAGCTAGAGAGTATCAAACTAACTGATAATCTCTGAGAAGAGAATGACATGAAATGAAATGATATTTATCATAATCTTTATAGATAGATCTTTAAACATAATTTTATAATTCAATGGTTTGGGTTATTTTGGGTTATTTTATTGATGTGCTAGACCTCTGTTGCTACGTTTTTTAGGCTGGTATCAATGTATTGTATTGCCAAATATTCTGCGGCTAAGCAATAATGTGCTAACATTAGATATTGTGTTCCGGTTTGAAGGGTAATGTAGCCAGTGACATTACTGGGCAAATGAGACTTGACAACTGAAGTGTCAATATGACAACGCGCGAGTGATAACACTGGTGTTGCTATCCTTGCTTGTCATCTTGTATATACAAAATTTCTGACTTCATGGTAGAAAATTAAACACAAGAACCCCACCAAGTAGGTCCCTAGACGTTCTGTAGTTTTTTTACTTACCTTTATTGGGAAAAGACGTGAATGTATTATAACAAATAAAACTACATAAAATTAATTTAACTTCTTTTAATAAGATTTCTCTATAAATCGCTACGTTTTCACATTTATAATTTGACAACATGTTGAAATAAAAAAAAATTAAAAAAAAACTTTAAAAACTGAAATAAAACTTTTTGTGCTTGTGTACAGTGCATTATCACAAACTGTCAAATTGCCCCAATTGATAATAAACTCTATTGCTTGGAGATTAAATTGAAAATCGATTGAGGGAACTTGACAATTTAAATTTTGGATACAATGATTATGCTGGCGATCGATGAATAAATTTTGTGCCCGCCTTCCAAAATGTTGTCAAAATATAAACAATGACTAATACTGCTACATTGCACAATAAATAACTTAAAACTAATTTGTTAATTAATTCTTAAAATTATGTTTTTTTATTTACACATTTTTATTTTATACAATTCGAGTGGGAAATAATTCGACTACTTATAATTTTTACAAAAACTTTTTGTTTTTTTTTATTAATGGCTCAAACGCAAGGCATTATTTAAGAGGCTTTTGCGCACTTTGACCTATGTTGAGTTGTTTCAGTAAATCGCTTCTGGGCACAAGAACAATCGATATTGTATTGTATTTCTAATGGAAGGGCTAACGTAATTATTTTTCAAATTAAATACATTTAAATTCTAAATCATAATAATTTATACTTTTAGGAACTTGTTCTAGAAAAAATACAGCCTTATTTTATACCTACATAATTATAAAAGAATTAATTTCAATAACTCAAAACTGCAACATATTAAAACAAGAAAGTTTTAAGTCTAGCATTATCAGTTTAGGGTTAAAAAATAGCACAAAATACATTTATAATCTGTACACAAAAAATATATATTTCCGAAAGAATAAGTGGCATATTTGTTGGCATACTTATTGAAATAAAAAAATACAAAGAAATAATTTTTTTTAATGAGTTGTTCCAAATTTAGAAACCATAATTACCAATAGGTATTTGGTAAAATAACGCGCAGCTAGGTGAAATTCATTAAAGATATGTAGAACGGATGTAGAAAATAAGCTTGAGTTATAAATAATAATTAAAATTAAACTTCTTCCAGATGATAATAACACCTTTTTTTATAATAAAACTAGCTTCTGCCCGCGGCTTCGCCCCCGTGGAATAAATAGTATCGGGAACGGGATAAAAAGTATCCTATGTCCGTCTCCTGGTTCTAAGCTACCTCTCCACCAATTTTCAGCCAAATCGGTTCAGCCGTTCTTGAGTTATAAATGGAGTAACTAACACGACTTTCTTTTATATATAAAGATATTATTGAAGCAAATACATCGCCGTTAAATGTAATTTAAAAAAATAATGATTTTACTCAAATGGTGACTCGAATAACATAGTTTTGGTATTAATTATTTTTTCTAAACCATAGAGGTTCGAGATTTAAAATAAAAAACCTTTTATAGCAAATTTTATCAGCTTTCTTGGAAACCACAGTACAACTCTTTTCATACAACTCTTTTTCAACTCATTGTTAATTCGAAAGTATATCTGGTGTAATTAAAAAGTTATTGCAATTTTAAAAGTGTTATAGTTATGCTGGCCAATGTAGTTTTTGACATTTCTAAAGTAGGTACCCAAATATCAAATAAAATATTTTTACTTTCATTTCTCCTGAAGCTGTCATAGCGGTCAAAGTCTAACCTCTCAAACATTGGTCAATATGCGCAAAAACCACAAGAAATGCAAGTTAATTATTATTCAGTAAAATGTTATGGTAATGTTCAAAATGTTTATGACCAGACAACAACACAATCTAACGTGTAAGTATTATTATTTTATTGTAACAAAATATTATTATTACTGCAATTTATTCTGTTACTGCAATTAAACTGTACTTCAGCGTAATATACTGCAAATTACGTGGTAAGTTTACGATTTTGCTTATATTGCAATGTAGATAAAGTATTCAGCTTTAAATTAAATTACAATATTTGAATAAAACTACACTTCATTCAAATAAACGCCGCGTATAAACACAGCCTCTTTCAAATTAAGGCTCCAGCGGACGCTGAATTGCCTATAAAAATGTAATACCAAAATAATTCGTAATTCAAACGTTAGTTATTTTTCGGATTCGGATACCGTTAATCTAGATTTCTACCAAACTATTTTCTCTACTACTTTACTGAAAATAGACTACCGGAAAATCGATTGAAACTTCGTAGTTATCAAAAATTACATGCACTTAATTTCACGTTAAGTATTTTGGAAGAAATTGTTGGATACGAACCTAGATTAATGGTATCTGAAATGGAATCCGAATAATAATAAAATTTGATTAAATCCTCTTTGAATTACGATTTATTTTGGTATTACCTTGGTACGGTCAATTCGGTCCGCCGGTATCTTCTCTTTCTCTGATAATAAGTAGCCAGATTGTAATTTCAATAACTGCTAATTAAAATTGTCTTTTTAGACAATTTTAATTCATAGGGTTGTCTTTTGTGGTGAATATAACATTTTCCCTGGCCGTGAATATAAGGCAAGGGAAGGCAATACAGTTTTTAGTCCGTACAAGCTTCACATACTCTGCTACCACTCCAAATGACGAAATCCATGAGGATTTTCTGTGCTTATAAAAAATGTTTTCTATAGAAAATAAAATCGCTAATTCAATATAGAATCTCCTAGATAATCCTCATGAATAGAATAGTGTATGTCAAACTCTACTCGGGACTTGTGAAAATCTTGTGCACATTCGTAAAAAGTTCTTTATTTTTTTTTTTTTTTATGAGATAGGGGGGCAAACGAGCAAACGGATCACCTGATGGTAAGCGATAACCGCCGCCCATGGGCACCCGCAACACCAGAGGAGTCGCAAGTGCGTTGCCCGCCTTTTAAAAGGGTTTGGGCCTCCGGTAACCTCCTGATGAATAACTTCTGACACACGGCTACATAACCTGCCTTAAATATAATGTCCAGTATAAACTGACGCTGATGGTATAGGCTTTTCGTACACTTAGGATATATCGGAGAGTATGGCATGTATTGCAACAATAATTAATTACTTGTTGGTTGGTGGTTAAATTCACCAACCACCAACCAACCTGCCTGAGCAGGAAGAAAATTTAAATTGAATTGATCACAGTAACAATAATATTTTTTGTGATACACTACAAAAGAAGTGAACAAAGATAACATTTACAAATTAAGTTTCATGTCAGTTACATCAAGTTTTTATTGCATCTAGATTATTGACAAGCGTCGCGGTCTCTTACAGATCAGCCCCTATGCAAATGACATTCCGTTGGCGTGAACACATCGCATCATGAAATTGGATGGGATTCAAGAGAGTTCATTTGGGTTGGTTCGCATTGCCAAAAATTCTGCCGTGAACCTGAATGTGTTAACATTATTTTGGTCTGGTAAGGAGGGTAATGTAGCCAGGGCATTGATTTAAAATAATCAATGAGTCAGGGACATTACTCAGCAATAATAATGAGACAGCTATGGTCTCAAGATGACAACGTGATTCTAGTGATGTTGCTGGCGTCTATAGGCTGCGGTTTCCGCGTACCATCAGATATGCTTGAGTCTGTATATTTATTTATCATCTCATTACAATAAAAATTAAAATAAGGCGAACTGACGGTCAAACGTAAGCCTATCAAGAATTAAAAAAACATTCCCACCAACGGAATTGCTTGTGTCTAAGAGGCTATTTTGTCGGAAGGTAGGCTTTGATGGATGATGTGTTAGGAATTATGATGATTACTTTTCTGGATTTCATAAATTTAAAAGATTTTTCTATCGATATCTGAGGAAGCCAGTCCTCTGAGGTAAAGAGAAGACCGGTGAAATAGTAGAAAAATATTACCTTACAAATAGAATCGTAAAATAGAGTGGTGATATTTTCGCAATTATTAGGTTAATCTTTTCCTAGTTCTACACCGATCTGTTCCTTACTGCCCTCTCTGTGAACAACTAACCTTATAGCCTCTATTACCAAAATCACCCATTCTATTTTAGGTCGTCTTTGACGTCATAATTTCTTATAGCAGAAGGTTTTAGGTACCGTAAAGTTTGAAAGTGAAAACGGTATCGGGAAATCAATAAATACAAAATCCAGAGGAGAGTTTCATGTTTCACCTACCTCCACAGTCACCATCAAAACTCAACCTTCTACCCTCAGATACTCTAAACTCTATTTAACTGCTGTTCTCTCTCTCTGGCCTTCATCTCTAATTCTTCTTCTTCTTTCGTCAGGGGTACAGTGCTGTGGTTGTACAAGCCTTGCGCCATCAGCTGTAGGGCGAGGGGGTTCCTCTGTCCAGAAGCCTTCTTGATCTTTGCGCGTTTGTTCTGGAACCAGATCTTGATCTGAGCCTCTGCTAGACCCAGCTCCGCAGCCAGGCTCTGCCGCCGTCGCTCTGTTAGATAACGATTTTCGGCGAACTCGTGCTGTGAATGAAAATATTATTTGAGATTTGAGGCAATAAGGATTTTGGTGTTTCATAGGATTTTCTATCTTCTCTCGAAGTTTACTCATACATTTCTTATTCATTACGTACCAAATTCCATTAAATATCGCCGAATGATTAATCCATAGAATGAAGATGGCACATTAGACTGTTGAAAACGCTAGGCTAAAGCAGCTTACACCTTACGAAGTGGTTATCACGATATTTTCTTTGCCATTTATACATAAAATAAGCCTATAACAGTCCAAAAGCCTATAACACTCATAAACAGACTTCTATGTCAGAAAAGCAAGCATTGGCTCCCAGTGTGCAGCGTGGTCAAGCGTGTACTGGCAACCAGCGCGTTTTGATGACAAGATTTACGAAATGGATAAAGCAATAGAAGTATACAAAAATCCTAATAGCAAGTAGATTTCTGTAGTTATTGCCTACTTCTAAGAGAAAAAGTCTTGACTGTATATACTTATGATTAAATAGCTTTCTTACCTTTAACCTTGCCAGCTGGGGTCCGGAGAATGCAGTTCTGGGTCGCTTTTCGTCAGGTACGGCGGTGTCTCCAGGTGGCTTCTTCGGCCTTCGCGTTCGGGGACCTGTTCACAAACATAATAAAATGGAGGACAACTGTCGAGACCTAGCCAGGATATATTGTTATTTTTTTGCAGATCCTATTCACATGTGCAGTAATAGACTAGTGGTATGACTTTTAATAGTCATATCCGTCTTGATAGTTCATTATCACACGCTTAAACGGTGAAGGAAAACATTGTGAGGAATTCTACAAGCCTTATAGACATTTCTCAGCGATGTGCGAAGTCTGCCAACTCACTTAAAGCTAGCGTGGTGGATCAATAGTCTAATTCCTCAAATTCTGAGAGGAGACCCGTGGCTAGCAGTGGTACATTATAAATAATGAGTTGATAATGTTATCCACGACCTTTTATATCCATCAGGAGAGGTCCAATCCTGAACAAAGGCCTTCCACATTGTATTTTAGAAGGACTGCTTATTCCACCTCTGTGGGTGGAATCAGGTCGTCATTACATCTCGTTGGAGGCCAAATGAAAAATGGACGAAAGACATCATGGAATGGTACCCAAGGAACAGGAAAAGACAAAGAGGACGACAAGTAAAGAGATGGAAAGATGATTTACCGAAGAGATGGAGAAGATTAAGTTCGGGACAGAAAAGAAAAGTTATTTACCTAGCTACTAGTATTTTACTTAGATAATACTTAATTTTTATTGTATTATTTATGCTAAAAACTCATGGTCAGTGAATAAAAGCTTTATCTCTTTATAATTTTATGAAATTCAAACAGGAATTGATGTTTTGGCCATCATTAACCACCGCTATTTGCTTAAACTATTTCAAGTACACAGATATGGTCGTAATAATTCCATTTGAAATGGCATTAATGTTCTAGTTAAGAGGTACTTACTTACGCTTAAAATTGTGTAAATAAATTGTTACCGCTTTTTTTAATCTACATTGCCCAATTCACGCGATGTCTAATTAAATAAATTAATATAAAGCATAAGATAAAGATTAATGGCTAGTGCGTGTAACAATATTTGATATTTATTACCCTCGTTATTCAGCAAATCAGGAAATATTAACTCACTAAAAGAATTAAATCTAAAGTTGAAACATGACCATTTATACATAAAAAATTCAATAAAAGAACACACAAGCATTTAAAACACAATAGGGTAGCCGACTGTTGTTCGATTTATTAAAAATAACTGTCCTATTCAGAAATTATATTAAATATAATAAAGATAATGAAAAAAAAATTGAAATCCACTAATAGAGTTTCAAGATATAAGGTTTTATAGTTTTTGATGGGGATTGAGAGGGGATGTTCTTTCTCGTTCCCGCAAAATTGGTGTCGGTTTAGAATCTGTATAACGTACTCACGGCTTGACGTCACAACGTGCTACAGTTCTCTCTCTGTCTAACATAAACTTGAAATGCTCATAACGTTCAGATAGGTTCAGATGTTTTAACCGATTTTAATTTTGTTTACAACTGTCAACTAGCCTATTGTCACAACATAAATACAACAAGCAAAACATACACAAACATAGGACAACATAAACAAACGTAGCACAAACGTCCCCCGCTGAAGTTCCCAGATCAAGCGGACGATGCAATATCTTAACCAATTCAGTTTCATGCTCGAACGAGCATCGAAGTTCCATAATGATAAAATTGGTCAAAATATTTCACCGACCGCCTGATGGGTTGGTGGTGATATTCGCCTGATGGGATTGATAAAACTGTTGCCTTCTTGATCTGTCTATAATTTTTGAAAAAAAAAGCATTTGTAGTAAAAAAACTGTTAAAACTCCGGCGAACAAAATTTCCCATTCATACGTAATACCAAAATAAATCGTAATTCAAACGCAATTTATTCAAAGTGTGTTATTATTCGGATTCCGATACCGTTGCTGCTTTACCATACCGCAAATAAATTTAAGCGAATGCATTAGCAACATTGCTACATATTATATAAGTACATAGCAATGTTGCTAATGCATTCGCTTAAATTTATTATTATTTATAAATAGGAGTGTTTATTAATGTTTGTAAAAAGGGCGGTCTGAAAATCAGCGTTGACAGGGTGCTGCTGTGTGGCACATTATCAACATTTGCTGAGATCGTTCCTTTTGTCACACTCATCATAGCACTAGCTTGGTATATATACAAAATAGTAATAAGTAGTTTTACTCTGTGTTATTTTTGGTTTTGTGGCAATAAACTTTTCTATTCTATTCTATTCATTTCTTGAAAACTTTATCACGTAAGGAACGATTTTCCAGTCGTTTATTTCCAGTGAAGTATTAGTACACGAATTGGTACGGTAGGAACCTAGATTAACGGTATCTCAATCTGATTAATAACAGAATTTGATAAAAAAATGTTTGAATTACGATTTATTTTGGTGTAACGTTTTTGTGGGCAATTCAAGGTCCACCGGACCCTTAAAGAACACAAACTGTTAGTAACAAAACTAATTGTAGCACAAATGGTATGAGTACTGTACAAATGTGTACACAAACATTTTATGCACAATATTTCAAACACAAACACAGAACATGCAGTTTTAGTCAAAGTACAGTCGCAAGCTCATCAAGTTGTCACATTTCCCCAATGGATAATAAACTCTATTGGAACGAGATTAAATTGAAAATTGATTGAAGAAATTCAGACAGTTGACAGTTCTGGATACTATGATGTGCTGGCGAGCGTACCAACATAAAGCATTTAAGAACTTAAATATAAAAATTATCCACAAAAATGAAAGAATATTTTTTTTCTTGTAAATCTTTCAAATGAGTCAGAATTATCATTAAAGTTGTCAAAATTCCATTTGGATGGTCATGTTTCAACTAAGAATAACTTTTGTCCGTGATATAGGTATTTTTTAAATAGCCTACCTAACGAGTGCTGACACAATTTAGTAATATCGGGATGAAAATGTAGATAAGATCTATAAGACACATAATAATTTGCTAACATTATTGTGTTCCAGTTTTTCTAATTAATCTTGATAGGCTTAGGGATTTATGCTTGACTGCCTGATGTTAAACGACACTGCGACTTACGATGGAGCGCGCTAGCCTAAAGTTTACCGATTCACTCGTGTTTTAAAGACACCCAGATTATATCTAGGGAAGACCCACTCGGGAAGCGCATTCCACATTTCGGAGGTACGCATGATAAAAATGGACTTAGCGTTTCGCTCGGGTTTTCGGAATATCTACCTATATCCATTTTGAAAACTGGAAGTTGTCAACTGAGGTGTCAAGATGACAACGCGCGAGTGATACCACTGGTTTTGCTGGCGTCTATAGGCTGCGGTTGCCGCTTACCATCAGGCGGCCTGTATGCTTGTGTCATCTTAATTCAACAAAAAAGTCAACGATAGAATCAACTATTCTTTGATAGAAACCTAATTTGCTTGTCACCAAACTAATTCGGTGCAAGATTATGACTAAAAAACTGTCTATTTTCGTAACGACAATGGTCAAAGTTGTAAAAAATATTAACAAAAAGCAACTCGTGATGCAGTTATATAATGAAATGAAATTGATTCGTTACGCGTAGATTGAGAATACGTGGATTATTCAGCTATTTCGAGAAATTTATATAAATAAAAAACACGGTTATTATTGATACTGACCGGTTGATTTGGTTTTTGACCGAGTAGGTAATCAAATAGGTTTGTAAGTAGTTTCTTTTTAAATTTGTGAATACTTGTCAATGCTTAGCAAATTATGTTTTTAAGTACACCCGTACATTATGGAGCTGCACAAGAGAGTGTAGCTGCTCTTTCACAAGGGTAGTGCCCTCAATGGAGTGCACACCCGCCACGACAATAACCCTTCAACGCATCCATTCATGAAAGACTGATTGTGGATAAGTGACAAAAAAAAAATGTACACCCACAGCACATGAGTAGTATACTACTCTGTGCCCACAGTTTGCCTGTAAGTTTTGGGGTCTCTTGTAATAGGAGCAAGTCAAATTTTGTGTTATTATATACGACCCATAGCATCACCTTGCATATTCATAATCCTTGTAGACTTACTCTTTGTTTAATGAAGTTATACCTACATAGTGTAATAACATATTGGGTAGGTATACCTAGTAGTTTTATTATAACAAGGCACCAAAATAAATAACTGTATTATAATAATATACAGATAGTGCAATATAAAATCGACCACAGACTAAACCAGAGGGGTGGGTGCTCCGAATACTGCCTGCCTTTCTTTTGCTAAAATAAAAAAAAATGTTTATCTATTTTTTACCGTAAGTAGGTACCTACTTATTTATTCGTATGCTTCGGAAGAAATGCAATTATCTTCATTTGAAATTTTGTTTTGACATTTAACACGATGACAAATAGAGTACCAACCTACATTTTTCGGGTGTCAATCATATATGTATAGAAACTTTGAAACACAATTTTGTTTTTTGTTATGGTAGGTACCTACCTAGTTTTTATCAGAATATAATCACGATAGCGCGTCTTAAGGCACGGTTAGCATTATAAAATGATTTAGGTACTTACATGACGTATATAATTAGAATTACTAACAGTAATAATTATATTAGAAAATAATTAAATACAGTAAGAAATAAAATATTTTCATAAAATAATTAAATTAACAAATATGTATTAAAATAAATGGAATTATCTCACGTGGTTGCCGTGAGCGGGACCCGTACTTACTTCTTCCTAAAACAAAAGAGAAAACATAATTTAATAACACATTATAATTGAAACACATTGGTAATTGCAAAAAGCAATTATAATTAAACACAATCTTAAATTATTATTGAATTCATTCAAGTGTTGTAGACAATGATAAAATTGAAATAAATAGCTAAAATACAGCTAAAAAAAGCATAAGAGCTCCAAATTGCTCTTTAGTGAGGTTAAGATCGCCTTGCCGCGGTCATTGCTTGGATAGGTTTAGATACACTACTTATATTAAAATTTCCTAATAATTATTAAGTATCTAAAACTTAACGTTTTCGTCTTGTTTTATTTACATTTCTGGATTTCAATATGAATAGATAGGTTAATAAAATTTGAACTAAATATTATGTAGTACATTTATCTAAAACATATCTATTTCTGTTTTGTTTTTATTTCTAATCAACAATAAAATTTTGCAATTGTCGGCTGATGAATTGCAATGAAGAATTTGCAATTTGGAGAATATTATGTATAGATTCGCCGTGAAATTGTTAACGGTTGATAGAAAAACTTGATCCAATCAGTGTTTGCTCAAGTGTCATTGTGCGAAAAACTATATTGGGCAGTTTGT
Organism: Acronicta leporina; assembly: GCA_947256265.1. Taxonomy (NCBI): domain Eukaryota; kingdom Metazoa; phylum Arthropoda; class Insecta; order Lepidoptera; family Noctuidae; genus Acronicta; species Acronicta leporina. The sequence goes on from OX366538.1 coordinate 6,475,448, forward strand.
GACGGCATTTCTATGCTGAATATATGAAACCAATGCTATTTAACGGTTTCATTCGAGCATTACTTGAGTTATTGTTGTTTGCGCATCCAAAATATATATAGAGTCAAAATCATCACAGAAAACCTGCGTGAAACAATGCTACATTGTGTGAGGATACCGTAGGATCAAAGCCTTGTAAAGACCTGCAACACACTTACTCCTCCGGTATTGCGAGTGTCGGTAATCTGCTCGTTTGCCCCTTTTTCCCATAAAAAAAACAACGGGTTGCTCTCCGGGAGTGCTGGCAGAAGTGAAAACTTGAAGTTTATATTTTGAAGCGGCGCTAGCCTAATGGCTAGGGCGTCGGACTTACGATCATGTGGTTGCCGGTTCGAACCCCACCCATTGCCCTACCGACGTGAACCCACTCGTAACACAAGCAATCTAGCTTAGCACGAGGGGTTAACAAGAATACTAGTAATGTGCGAACCGCATTGCTAGTAAGCTTTTAAAAAAAAAAGAAAAAAAATACAGTATAAAAGTACTATAATTTACTTATGTGGTAAAATACAATATTCATTTATTGCGCTATCGTACACAAACATGTCAATTTATGTTACATTTAGTCACCATCCGTGAATGCGCGTAGCAGGCTGTAGTACAAACACACACGCACACACACAAGCGCCAAACTCTGCATCTGCAAATGCACTCCCTGCGTCGTACGAATTTTCGATCAGGTCACGTGTCCTAACGCGAGTTTAACATTTTTACCCATCCCAAAAATTTTACAACGCCGCTAAAGAAGTTTTCACTTCAAAAAAAACATCAAAATACGGAAAGTCAACGTCACAATCGAGTCAAAGTGCTGGGCAGTACTCTTTGAACGTCATATTTACATTATAGACAGCCCCCAAAACGCCCACCCTTCACCGCCTCCTCCTAGTTTTTGCTGGAAGAAGAAGCGGCGCAACAAACTCCCCAGCAACTAAACGAAATTAATTCCTGGCCTTGCTTCGACTAACTATTAGACTTTGGCTGTCACATTGAAAAGTTAGTCCAGTCAATACTTAACAAGTGATATGGTCAAAGCTTTGCTAGTATAATATATAAAAAAAAGCTTCCGCACATCACTAGTATTCTTGTTAACCCCTCGTGCTAAGCTAAATGCTTATGTTACGAGTGGGTTCACGTCGGTAGTGCAATGGGTGGGTTTCGAACCGGCAACCACATGATCACAAGTCCGACGGAGGCTACCGCTATATTTTATGCAATTAAGAGCCACTTGCACCAACTTCTTAAATATGTTTAAACACAAATTTACTATGAAACGTTGTGTTTAAATGGAATTTAAGCATTTTTAAGAAGTTGGTGCAAGTGGGCCTAAGTGTAGCTATTAATTATAATTAAAAATTAGCATCACTACTGAACTCCCAAAGATATCTGCCTACCCACCAAATTAATAAGCGTCAATGAATAAAGATGGACTTATATTCCCTTCCAGTATAATTTGACCCGTCAACATAGCGCCACCCCCAAAGGAATAAAAAGACACAACCAAAAATTCAGTACATTTTATTAGTTCCATATTTCTTCGCGTTTCTACTTATACTGGTTGGTACATATAACGCTGATTAGGAACGGAAATGACGTCACAGACCACCCAGGTCCGTCGTTAATTAAGACATTCGGTATTTATGTACGATGTTTATTTTTTATTTTTAATCCTTTTTCGGTTTTTAACTGTCGTTTATTGGAACGTGAATGCGATGTCTTTAACAGTCGTAACTTCACGGTTATGTTGTAAGAGGGCTAGCAGGATAACACGCTATACAATCATGTGATAACTGGCCAAATGGGCGTCTGCATAAGTTACGTTTATCATTTCCAATTATCGGCAGTATGTGTTCCTGTGGCGAGCGAGCAATGAAATGTAAACAATTGAACTTTGACATATTTGAATCAAGTCTGCAGTCGGTGAGACGAGCACTTGGGCTGAATTTTTTCGCAATTATTTATAGGTTTTGTTATCTATTTCTTAATTTTGTTTAATGTATTAGGTATCCACATTCACATAGTGTATTCTGTTGTCTCTACGTGGAGACTTGTTAAAGGCTAAATGTATTTTAATCTTAATACTTAGTCATAATATCAGTCTTGCTGTTGGTCTTCTAAATATAAAATAAATAATTTTTCTTGGGCCCTGTTTCTCCACTTCCGGATAAGCACTATGTACCTACCATATAAATTCAAAATTGGAACAGGATTTGTATGTATTTTTGTGTCAGATAATTTACCGGGAACTAATCAGAAGATGGTGAAACAGGTCCTTAGTCTGATATAGTTCGCGCAAAGTAACTTGACCCAAAACTAACGGAGAGGGGGAAAGTGTGCGCAGTGCATTTGCGTGCAAAATGTACTAAAAACTACTACTGTGCATCCACCAGTAAGGTTGAAGTTATTTTGCGCCAACTGTACAGCGTTTTGATGCACCGAAAGCAAGACATCTTGTAAGAGGCGAGAGATTATACTTAGGTTCATGCTTACGTCGAAATCTATCGCTATTAGTGTGTTTTGACATTTGCGTGTAAGAGCTTCCGTTTCGGTTACTAAGGCTCTGGCAGTCTGCAGTCTTTAGGAGATTGGAATAACATCAGCAACTGCTCTGTAGCACAAGCATGGAACACTTTCGAAAACGAATTCGTATCGAAGTCGAGAATTTTCGCTACAAAAGGCGAGCAGTTGTGGCTCCTCTGGTGTTGCGGTTGTCCATGGGCGGCGGTTATCGCTTACCATCAGATGTTCAGTCTGATCGTTTGCTCCCCTATCCCATAAAAAAAAACAAATCTCATACATACATATTTTCACATCTGTCTCCCATTGGGGTAGGCAGAGAATACACTTGCTACGATCCTGGCACACCACTTACGCTTCATCTACGTTCATTAACGATTATTAAATTTTTCTCGATTTCGATACGAATATGTTTTTAAAGTGTTCGTGGGCTACTAGTATTGTAGGTGTTATTGACAATGATTGTCCTACATATCATATGGCTCGTATGTATCTTTGCCGACTCGACCAATTTTTTTTTTAAATATATTTTCTCCACTATGCAATCTGTTCGAAAACAGTATGCCACTTGTTTGGCTGGAACTACATGTCCTGATTATATTTATTGTTATCATCGAGAGCCAATCACTTGCTGAAACTTTCCAGCAAACTCTCTTCTTGACTCAGTCTACAAATCTTTGGGCGAGACTGGGAATGCCTTGTTTCTTCAGTCGATTGTACTGTAGTCCACCCTCTCCACTTAGGGCCTGTGCGAGTTCGTTTGCATGAGTTGCTAGTGTCTCCTGGTATTTCAGGCTTGCCTGGACTACTTCCCCACGAACAGTGTTTATGCCTAGGTCAAGATAATGTATTTGTTGCATTAGCAACAGTCTAAGTCTGAGTCTAAGAACCATGTTCAGTATACCCCAATGTATTAACATTGAGGTATACTGAAGATGGTATTAGACTCGACCAATAAAAAAATAAAAGAAACAGCTGATAAATCCATTCCCAAAAACAAAACTAAAATAACAATTAAGCCCATTTTGAGGACCCCTACTGGGTTTTGAACAGGTCGCCACCAACGACGTCTTAATGAAGACATTTTGTACAATATTAATGAAAGCTTACTGTATTTTCTCTGATAACGAAGTCAATTTTATTGGTTGAATAGAATTTGAACCTAATAAACGTAATTTTAAGAAGCATTTTGCAGCGATTGCGGTTGCTGTTTGGGATTGATTGTTATGAGCAATATGGTGACCAATCCTTTCTGGTATCTTGGACAAAACAATATAAAAGGAGGTTAAGTATTAACTAGAGCAGTGATAGTTATTTTAAGTTTGTGAAAGAAAAATTCGAATCCTTAACCAGACGCTATGCCCACTAAACTAAGCTACAGTAAGTGCCTCCCGCCAGGTCGAAATTTACCTTCAAATTCTAAATTTACGTCTTAAAGGTGACGGACAGCAAGTAACTTTGCTTCTCAATAACAACCGACATGACTTACTTACAGTTAGTTCGATATCGTATGGTGCCACTTTACCTATTAACTATCTTTTTGTAATGTTATGCATGGGAAATGCAAAAAAAAAAACAAAATATATACTTAAGTATATTTTTTTTTAGTACAAACTCACTAGGTATCCTATCTTTAATAGGGACCTACTTATGTTAGTACCTTATTATATAGATAGCGTCTGGTGTATCTAATGAAAAAATGAGATTACTAACGCGAGGAATACTTAAAAAAATCTTAGTATCGGCACGGATTTGTGCCCGGAAATGGCAATAGGGTCGCCCCCTATTACATGGGACTTAAAGATACCGAGAAACTATGGGTGTAGTAAGCATATCTCTGAATAACCTAATGGTATGTTATGCAGGGTTCCAAACAATAATTATGATAATTTATTTTAATAGGCTAATATCTATTTTTAAATAAATTCCTCGTACATTATAATTAGTGAAAAAATTTGAAATATCCGACCAATGACAGGCCTTCCTATATGTATAATGGTTGTTAAAAACTGTACTATTTTAATTAACTTCTGTTAATAGCCGTAATATGCTGATTTTGATGAATTTCGTTGAATTTTGTTGAGTTCTAAGCGCGACACACTGACGTACATAATGGTTAGCTTTTTTTAATGGGATAGGGGGACAAGCGAGCAGACGGATCAACTGATGGTAAGCGGTTACCACCGCCTATGGACACCCGCAACACCAGAGGAGTCGCAATTGCGTTGCCGGCCTTTTAAATGAATTTGGTCGAGTCGGTTGGTTTTAAAGGAGTTTAAAGGAGACGCTCGGTCGGCGTAACACAACGTAAGTGTGGTTTCACGCCGGTTTTCTGTGATGCTGTCGGTCGAGCCGACCCATTCGTGCCGAAGTATGGCATTTCATATACATATTTTCACGGCTGTTACGCACTGGAATAGGCAGAGGCCATACATTTCTACTTGCTACGATCCTGACACACGACTTTCACTTTCCTACGTTCATTAGATCATTTTTATACTATATGCCTGCGACTTCGTCCGCGTAGCGTGATGATATATAGCCTATAGCCTTCCTCAATAAATGGGCTATCTAACACTGAAAGAATTTTTCAATTCGGACCAGTAGTTCCTGAGATTAGCGCGTTCAAGTAAACAAACAAACAAACAAACTCTTCAGCTTTATATATTAGTATATAGAGTAAGTATAGATTTGATTTTAGTTTTCGATTAGGTTTCAATTTGGCTAAAATCTCAGGCTATCATTGCTTCCACGCTCGGACTGATTCGCTAGCTGTTCTAACGATCCGTGTGTCCCATTCACCCACACATTAAAAGCCGTATGCAAATTTTATAACTTACCATATCCATAAATATGACTAAATGACAGTAATTGCTTCATCAACGGCCGCCATATTGGTTTTTTATGCCGTCTTACCAATTAAAAATTGTATTTCTTCTTTGTACGCATAATTATGTTGATTTGCATGGGATTAAAATTCTTGGTGTCCATCGTCCTTGGATACAAAGAGCCTGTCTCGCATTTTGAAACTCATTCTAGTAACCTTTTCCTAACCACCAACCTAAATACCACTAAGGTGGCAAATGCCTCATTCGCCAAGTGATCCTGAGCGCGACTGCTACGCTAGCGGTCCTGGGTTCGATACCCAGGTCGAGCAAAGTGTTATTGGGGTTTTCTATGAAATTCCCATTATCAGCTCGGAGTTAGGAATTTGTGCCCGTTTGTTAATATTAATGGCAATAGGCTCGCCCCCTATTACATGGGACCTAAACATACCGGTGAACTGTGGGTGTACATTAGTACGCCTCTGCCTAACCCTTCGTGGAATACAGGCGTGATGGTATGTTATGTTATGTAAGGTGGCAAATACGCATACAGCCCGCCTGATGGTAAGCGGTTACCGTAACCTATGGACGCCTGCAACACCAGGGGTATCACTCGCGCATTGCCAACCCTGTAAAAATCTTTTACACGCTTTTTGAGAGGGTGTGGTGAAGATTAAGGAGGGCTAGCAGCATAGGCGAGAGTAAGTGTGATGCTTAAACACCACCGGTCCGCCCACTGCCAACACAACGCTTCCTCACGGAGCTCTGGCGACCTTGCTCACCGTAACACAAAACAGGGCGGAGCTATGTTACTTTGCTATGACTTTCTGCAAGGTGGAGGTACAGTCCCAGTCAGGCAGCTGCCAATTGTGAGTGGAATTATTCTATTCAACTGTGCCCCTACCTCTCTTAAAACATAGCTGTATTTATTATGTACGCTAATCAGATATTACTAAATATCAATATTTTACACGAAGCGACTGCCATAAGAAATCAAAGTAATCAGCAAAAGTCCAATCAAACTTTTTTTTATTGCAACACACGCATTTACAAACATAGGTACATTCTCACAGTACACAAACGACCAGACCCGGAACAACTGCCTGTAGATCATACAAATATTTGATCCGTGTTGGTATCGAAACTACAACACGTGTCACAGAAACCGCTACATCAAACGTAGCTACTGTTTTTTTTATAGAAAAACCCAATTACATGTTGTTCAACCTGGGAATCGAGCCCGGAACCTCTAGCGTAGCAGTCGCGCTTGGGACCAGTTCACTAATGAGGCAGTTGGAACATGCTACTTAAAAATCGGAACTACTGTAATTATACCATTCTTACAATTAATTTACGTTTTCTTTATTCAATAGTAAGGTAAACTACCCAATTATCGTCCATGTCGGCAATCACAAAGGTTTAATTTTTGTCATACCACGTACGATACAACATTTTAGTTAATTAAACAATTATACCGAATTGGTATTTTATCGAGATCGTTCGCGCACCTGTATTATTACTTTATTTGTGGTTTTATTTTGTCAAGACGATAGGGCTTACACCCTACGTAATAATACAAGGTTTTTATTTTCTTTAAAATGTTGATATTAATAATTAAGTAATTAAGATTGGGATCAAAAGTTTATTTTGAGATATAAAAATCTAAATCTCCACCCGTGATTGTCTTTCCGAGCTTAGATATGTCGAAGTCAAATTGTATAATACGACATTTTACATAACCACTAGCTATTGTACAAAACACCTTGTTATGTTGAACAACTGTACAACATCCTGCTGGATTGTCATTGTGATACGTTTAACAAAATCGTTACCCACGTTTAGTTGTTTTGTAGAATAAAATTTTTGCAATAACCTTAAGCGTTTTGTGTAAAAATCCTATTTAAAGTAGTCAAATTTAGTTTTGACTTTTTAGCTGTTTTGTAAAACAGCTAGCTGTTATGTAAAATAGCGAATTATACAATTCAATCGTGACATCTACACGGCGAGGGAAGGAATATCTTTATAACTAGGTAGGTATTACGCAGTGGCGAAATCTATTTTCGACCTTACTCTGTGTATATTGAGCGTACTCAAAGCTCCCAGGAATAACAAATTGAAATTAATTTCAATCAACAATTCTTTTTTAAGACTAGCGTTAAAATAGATATCACATAACTTACTATCACGCGTGTATTCCCCAAAGGATTAACTAGAGGTATATCAATGAACATCATCACAAACTGCCTCGTTAGTCTAGTGGTCCTGAGCGCGACTGCTACGCTAGAGGTTCTAGGTTCAATTCCCAGGTCGAGCAAAGTGATATTGGGTCTTTCTATGAAATTCCCAGTAGCAGCTCGGAGTTTGGAATTTGTGCTCGGTTAATGGCAATAGGCTCGCCCCCTATTACATCCGGTTCTCAAATAATGTGAACCTTCGTTTAATATTGTCGACTTTGGACATCCTTCAACGTCACACATCTTGTTAACGCAATATTGTATACCTACTAGTGAAGATTGTAAATTTTAAAAGAGTGTCCATGGAGTTTCTTGCCGGATTCTTCTCCATAGGATCGACCTTTTGGAACCGTGCAACTAGAATCATACATAACGTTTCGTAAACGCTTGTAAAAGCTTACCTTCTCTACTAATAAAAAATTGAAGATACAGCTTGACCTCTCTGACCTCTCTTATGTATAGAACTCCTTACAAAGAAGAGATCATCACAGTTGGTTTTTGAGCTTCAAGTGAGCGAAGCTGCGGGCAGAAGTTAGTTTGAAATAAAAACATTTGAATTTGAACTTGATGAAGATTATTACATGTTTTGGCTTTGAACGCCGACTATCAGACAAGCCAGCGTTCACACCACGGAGCTATCAGTCCTTAATACAGCTTATTCCTTTTAACAACTAGCTCGCTATAGCCGGAATTAGGAATTGAGAATGGTATCGCCTAATTTGAGGCGTGTACAAACACATGGGGAAAGTACTGCGGCTGGGTGGTCCGCCACCCACGATACAGATCTATGGAGTGGAACTCGACTAAAGATTTCTTTAATTATTTAATTTTTGTAGTGAGTGCCTTGTGGCTAAATAAAAACGCTGATCAATCAGTCATCATCAATCGTTCAATAATTATAGTGTTATATTTTATTTTATCACTCCACTAGCTTCTGCCCACGACTTCGTCCGCGTAGCGTAATGATATATAGCCTATAGCCTTCCTCAATAAATGGGCTATCTAACACTGAAAGAATTTTTCAAATCGGACCATTAGTTCCTGAGATTAGCGCGTTCAAGCAAACAAACAAACTCTTCAGCTTTATATATTGGTATAGATATAGATATTATAAAACAAAGTCGCTTCCCGCTGTCTGTCTGTCCCTATGTATGCTTAGATCTTTAAAACTGTGCAACGGATCTTGATGCGGTTTGTTTAATAGATAAAGTGATTCGAGAGGAAGGTTTTATGCTATTTAACATAACCCTACGACTCTTAGGAACGGGGCAGCGTGGTTCCCTATAACATGGGACCTAAAAACAGCTAACTTTCGGTGTACAATGTAGTATGCCTCTGCCAAACCAGGCCTAAAAAAGCGAGGATAAAAATCTTAGATGGGTCTTCCTTAACCGGTATAGGCGGCAGGCTCACCCCTACATAGTTTAGATTAGGCTAGAATGATTATTGAATTTATAGTTATGTTTTTTTACTGTTACTGCCTCGTTAGTCTAGTGGTCCCAAGTGCGACTGCTACGCTAGAGGTCCTGGGTTCGATTCCCAGGTCGAGCAAAGTGTTATTGGGTTTTTCTATGAAATTCTCAGTAGCAGCTCGGCGTTTGGAATTTGTACCCGGTTAATGGCAATAGGCTCGCCCCCTATTACATGGGACCTAAACATACCGGCGAACTGTGGGTGTACCTTAGTACACCTCTGCCTAACCCTTCTGGGAATACAGGCGTGATGGTATGTTATGTTAGTTATACTTTTTGGTAATTGTTTTTCAAGAATACCTCATTGGTTTATAAATCTTTGAAGTGAATCTTAGATATCCAAGTGTAAGTATGGATGAACGAAATAAAATTGGAAATTCTACTACCAATAATTATGTTAAAATTGTCACAATTAAAACACTCCATGTTTTTATAACACGCATACCAGTACGCAATTCAAACAAAAATAAATAAAACACAGTCGACTCCACATCTTTCTGTTCGCTCGCCGTTCGCTCATGTCACCAAAACATTTCAAGCTCGGCTGCCCGCGTACTTACATCATTACAAGCGAAAACACACTTTATTTCTACGTATGTAGACTTTATATTTGCATAACATGTTAATGTGGCTTCTTTGTAGTAATCCTTATAAAGAAAATTACACTGTACGTCAATTAAAACAAGACTTATTTTACATTGTTTGTGGAATTGAAGGATTTTATTCTTGGATTCGAAATGGTGTGTCAAGATATCTTATTGTAGACTTTATATTGTTAGCGTTAAGGTATGATTTTGTTTGTTAATAAGTTATCTATTTGAGGAGCTAGTGAGAACTAATTGAGATGTCTTCCGCAGTTGTCTTTTTGTGTGTCTGTCTGTCTGAGAGTTTTATGTATAGGTTGGTAACCTGCGACTACTTAACTTTAGGGCATGAGACCATATTATCGACCTTTACAACTGTGGAGGTCGAAGACCTCTTTCTGCGCAAGCAAGTGCGATGTCTGCAAAAAAATGGAGTCGAATTTAAAATTTACTTTTGAAGGATAATAATTGTAACTATTGATATAGTGAACAGATAACAAAATGTTATTATGTAAAATTTATCTTTTGATTTTCTTTTCCATGCTAAGATTATAAAGTTATTTTAGTGAAGGAAAAATTCGACATTGAACTAACTGCAAAGTAAGTCATGTCGATTGAGAAGCAAAGTAACTTGCTTTTCAATAGTTGTCATTGACGTCACCGTTAGGACGTAAATACAAAATGTGAAAGCAAATTTCGACCTGGCGGGTGGCATTCGCAGTGGCTGTACTACTCGAAGGGATAGGCAGAGGCTTACTAATGTAAACCCACAGTTTGCCGATATGTTTAGGTTCCACATAATAGGACGAGCCTATTTCCATTAAATAAAATAAAATAAAATAAAAATAGCCTTTATTTTTTCTACTACCGAATGAAAAATGAAAGTACATTAGAGCTTAACTTAACTTAACCTACTATGAAATATTTGTTACTTAATTTTAATGCTAGATGTATGTATGCATGTGTGTGTGCCTACGCCGCAGAGGCGACTACTATTTCCATTAACCGGGCACAAACTCCGAGTTGCTACTGAGAATTTTATAGAAAATCCAATAACACTTTGTTCGTCCTGGGAATCGAACCCAAGACCTCTAGCATTGCAGTCGCACTTGGCACCACTAGACTAAATAGGCAGTTTAAAAATAAACATAATAATCCTTCTTAATCAATTAAAAAGTGGGGCTATGTTCCAAATAGGTACTAAATGTCAAGACATTATGAAGAGAAACTCACAATAAGGAAAAGTTATCAATTAAATATAAACAAAACATCTGACTTTGATTGTTTAATTAAATCTTTAAAGTTTCCATGTTCATACATACATACATACATAAAGTCACGCCTCTTTCCCGTAGGGGTAGGCAGAGACCAGAGACTTCCACTTGCTACGATTCTGACATACTTCTTTAGCTTCATCCACATGTGGGATAAGAAATCAAAAATCCAGAGTTTTTATGGCATAGCGCGGCAAAAGAGCAGACGGATCACCTGATGGTAAGCAATACCGCCGCCCATGGATACCCGCAACACCAGAGGAGTCACAAGTGCGTTGGCTGCCTTCTAAAAGGATTTGAGCCTACAGTATCCTCACTCACGCGGCGAAACACAATGTAAGTGTTGTTTCACGCCGATTTTCTGTGAGGCCGTGGTATCACTCCGGTCGATAGTATATATATATTATACTTTAGTTTTTCATATACCTAGTTAGTGTTACTCTCACAGTTGAAATGAAATCTCTTCTCTACTATTATAAAATTATAAAATTGTAAAAAAGCTGTGTCTATACATTGAATATATTTAAAAATAAACACGTGGATTATGGTATATAAACGTATGCTCCAACTTAAAAACTGGTGAACTTCTTATCTCAATTAATTAAATGAATCTTGAGATACAGCTTGACCTCCCTGATGTATAGAGGCCCATACAAAAAAGACTTCATCAATGCTGGTTTACATTTTTACTCCTGATATAGCTTCACGTGAGCGAAGCCGCGGGCAGAAGCTAGTGAAATAATATTTATTTCTGTAAGTAGATCTTTAGAGACAATATTACAAATCCATGATATGATTGAGGCTTGTCTACTTAAAGCTGATAGGGTTTCTTAAAAGGCCATTTTAGACATTCACACTCACATCCCAAACATTATTCTATGTCTGGACTTTAAATGAGACCACGATTCTATCAGTTTGTTTCGACGGTTCTTCTCGGAGGTCGTCAGCTAGGAAGTGCCGGTGCCATTTAGTACACAAAATTTTAGACCTAGTTACAGAAATTCCCGGTAATAGGCTCCTCCCTATTACCGGCAAGATTTTTGCACCTCTTTTACTTTACCACAGCATGTTTGAAAATGAATTTTAAGCAAATAGATAGTCGATTACCATCCCTCGATATACATAAATATACAAACAAACGTAACGACTTAATAGCTATATTAAAATCGCATTTATTAGCAACGCTCAGACGGACGGACAAAAAATCTCACTAATAACAAAATCCGGTCATGAGCGAGTCGGCTATTAGACCATGAATAACATGATTATATTGATTAAATTCACACTTAATTACTCTGTGGATGGATAGTGAGAATTTTGTTATAGAGATGGGATAATTGATGTTTCCTATTGGTCTTGTCATATCAGCTGGGACACGCTCTCCAACATACAGTACCCGTGAAATTAGTAGTAAGTATAGTTCGCGCAAAATAACATAACCCAAAACTAACGGAGAGGGGGAAAGTTTGCGCAGTGCATTTGCGTGCAAAATGTACTAAAAATCGACTACTGTGCATCCACCATTATGGTTCAAGTTATTTTGCGGCAACTGTTATCCTCAAGTGGTGGCTTAGGGGGCAAACGAGCAGACGGATCGCCTGATAGTAAGCGAGCGTGAAACAACGCTTAGGAGGATACCGGAGGCTCAAACTGGTGTTGCGAGTGTCCATCAGTATAACAGTCCACTGCTGGACATAGGCCTCCCCCAATGTGCGTGGCTCCCCCATTTCACCCTGTCTTCGGCTTGTCGCATCCAGCTACTGCCGGCAGCCTTCCGCAAATCATCACTCCATCTTGCCGGAGGGCGTCCTACGCTACGTTTGCCGAGTCACGGTCTCCACTCAAGACGGTGCGGTTGTCGGTTCTTCAAATATGGCTAGCTCACTCAACTAGCTTATTCGATTTGCTATGTCGGTAACTTTGGTTCTCTGTCGGATAACCTCGTTGCGGATTTTATCCTTCAGAGAGACTCCAAGCATAGCCCGTTCTATAGCACGGAGAGCCACTTTAAATTGTTGGACTAGCCTTACTGTGAGTGTCCATGTCTCAGCACCGTAAGTCATCCCATGTAGGACGCACTGGTTGAAAACTTTCGTTTTCAAACTTTGCTGTATGGGTGACCAGAAGACTTGACTTGCTTACCATCAGGGGCCCTATTCTGCTATTTCAATGGTATCTGAATGGTATCCGATGGCATCAAATGACATAAGAACTGACAGATTTCTTAGACAAAACTGTCAAAAATCGACAATTCTGAAGTCATTGATTAACGATTCTGATATAATAAAATAACAGACTTGGGGCCCAGGTGAACCGTCTGCTCGTTGGCCTCCCTACATATGTCCCACTGTTGGGCAAGTGTCTCCTCTCACAATGAGAGGGATTAGGCTATAGTCCACCACGCTAGCCTAATGCGGGTTGGCAGACTTCACACGCCGTCGAGAATATCTCTCAGGCACGCAGGTTTCCTGACGATGTTTTCCTTCACCGTTTAAGCGCGTGATAATTAACTAATAATACGCACATGACTTCGAAAAGTCAGAGGTTTGACTTGGCAGTCCAATGGTCATATCACTAGGCTATCACGGCTCCCCTATCCCATAAAAAAAAGGATAAAACTTATTACAAAAATATTATCCAATAGTTCTGACTAACTGCCTCATTAGCCAAGTGGTCCTGAGCGCGACTGCTACGCTAGAGGTCCTGGGTTCGATTCCCAGGTCGAGCAAAGTGTTATTGGGTTTTTCTATGAAATTCCCAGTAGCAGCTCGGAGTTAGGAATTTGTGCCCGGTTAATGGCAATAGGCTCGCCCCCTATTACATGGGACCTAAACATACCGGCGAACTGTGGGTGTACATTAGTACGCCTCTGCCTAACCCTTCGGGGAATACTTACAGGCGTGATGGTATGTTATGTTATTATCCAATAGTTTCCAAATTCCAATATACGCAGCGGTACCCTAAACTCCAAGATTGAATCATCAAATTTTACACACGGTGTAACTAATCGTAATTAGTTAAGACTTCCACTGAATCAGAATTCCTTTACAGTTAGTCATGATTATGATGCCTGAGGAATGAGGATAGTTGCAGCAATCATAAAAGATACTACATAATCTTTATGATATAAAACTTGTAACGGAATAAGTGCAAACTAAAATTTTGACACTAAAAATTGAATGTAAAAGCATCTCTCTCTGATTTGTATAAAAATGTGGTTCTATATTTTATTTTGTGTCTAGTGTTTAGTAATAATAATATCTGCGTTATAATAAAAAAAAATAACACAATATTAATAATAATTAATTCAATTATAACGAACTGCGTCAAGTGAATTTCATACAAAAACCCAATAAGGTTTTTCTATGAAATTTTTACGGGGTTTGGAATCTGTGCTAAGCTAACAATTGGTCAATAAACGCATATTGCCGAAATTAAACCATTGATCACTATTTTTAACTATTGTTGTTAACTACGGATCAAGAAACCGGCCCCAAGACGCCTAACATCTCAGTGTATTAATTACCTCAGTAATCCTAGTTTTAACACTCCCAAAATTATAGCCTAGACGTGATGGCGTTCAACATTTTTGTATTTACACTATAATTAAAGTAGAGACGGATATTGTGACACTAAAAATATAATGACAGATTAAGTTAACATGTATATAAAATAGATTAAGAAAATAAAAATTGCTCGACCGGAGCGATAACACGGCCTCACAGAAAAGCGGCGTGAAACAATGCTTGCGTTGTGTTTCGCCGAGTGAGTGAGGATACCGGAGGCCCAAACCCTTTTAAAAGGCGGGAAACGCAATTGCTATTCTTATAGTGTTGCGGGTGTCCATGGGCGGCGGTGATCGCTTACCATCAGGCGATCCGTCTGCTAGATTGCCCCCTATTCCATACAAAAAATACTACAGTAAACCCGGCCAAGTCATTTCAGACAGTTGATAAATTGATTTCTGTAAATCGATCCTTTAATGACGCTTTTATGAGTCAATTGGTTTCTGTTTTAATTTAAATTGTCTATTATAATTTTGTTTACGTTATAACACGCACATTCACTATATAATAATAACTATAATAACACTTCAGTCCTCAACATAGCTATAAATATAACATCTTAAAACCACACAAGATAATTGACCCATCCTACTGACAACAATCCTAGAAAAACCACCAAAAAAAAGCACCGTAAACAAACACTTAACACCCACCCATCCAAATCCAAACCTTGCCAACTTAACAATATTTGTCCACTTTTTCACTACCAACCCACTTGACCATTAAAGATGACACAGGGTACCAAAAACAAAGAAAAAAATGTCGTTTTAATCCCCTCTGTAGATCCCCTTTCGCTATCTGCGCGTGAGTCACTGTGCCACCCAAAGAGTGAAATAGTTCCTCTCTGTCATTTATATAGCGTGGTCTCTTTCGCACACTTGTTTTTTTCTCCATTGAAGAGTTTGCTGTCAAAATAAGGATTATAAAAGAAGTTAGGATAGCTTTATGCTAGACACATCAATATTTTTAATATTATGAATTATTAACTGCGTCATTAGGCTAGTGTGTTAAGCGCGACTATTATGATTGAGGTCTTGAATTCGATTCCCAGGTCAAGCGAAGTGTTATTTGGATTTTTAAGAAAATCTCAATAGCCGCTCGGAGTTTGCGTTTTTGCTCGGCTAATGGCAAGGCTCACGGGCATATACTATATGTATATGGAGAGCCATGTCTACAGACAGACAGACGATCGATGGACAAGTGTTAGAGTGGAGACCACGGTCGTTTGGGCAAGCGTTTTGAGGGACGCCCAGCGACAAGATGGACCGAGGATTTGAAGAAGGTGGCTGGCAGCGGATAGATGCGTGCTGCCCAAGACCGAAACGTTAACACTCTTTGGGGTAGGTCTAAGTTTGCAGTAAGTAAGCAGTGGACGGCAATAGGCTGATAAAATGTTGATGGACCTACAACATACCAACAAACTACAGGTAGATACATAATTAAAGCTCTACCTATCTCTTCGAATAATAGAGGCGTGATGGTGTGTTCTGGCTCGACATAAGAACCAAACCCAGGCAGTCGAAACTTGAGCTTACAAATATATTTTATTTTTAAATTAATAATGAACTTGATAAAAAAACTCTTTGTTTTGAAATCATATAATTCATGAATGCATGTTACATGACACCATCCTGCGTGGCATTTAAAAAAAATAACCACCAGAATGTTTGTGAGTGATGACTTAATTTTTAGAGCCATTGGTAACCGGACACTGTACACCCGACAGACAAACTGACAACAGACGAAAAGCATTTACATTAGGATTAGAGTGAGATTATTGCACTTTTTTTTAAGTTTATTTATATTTAATAGCTTTTTGGGCGTTCATATTCCGTTTATAATCTATTTTCATAGTGGCTTCTACGAAGAATTGTGTTTTTTTTTTGAGTTTTAAAAAAAAGTTCTTAAAGGAATAAAAGTCAGTGCTTTGCTTTACGGTTTTCCCATAGTAAAATCGATTGCAGCCCAGTTTAAATGTGTGACCGGTAAAATTGTTCTTGTTTATTTATCACATCAAGCTGATTACAGCAAGCATTGTTTCAATATTATGGGAACGAACATTTTATTAAACAACAATATAATTGTTATTATTAAATATTGATCGTCAATAACTGTACAGTATTGCTATTTCTTAAATTACATTTAACAATTTCTATAAATAGATCTTTTAGTTACACATTTATAAGGCAAATGTTTAAAACTCTAAGACTACCTAGACAGCTTCGGTAAGTATGAGAGGAAACCTTGAAATAAACTCAGATTCTTCGGTACAATATTCTGGTCTTCGCTTAAAGAAATTTATGGCAATTTAAAAGTACATTAGGTATGACTACTTAATAATGGTCTAATTATTTTCAACCATTTGTCTTTGATTTATTAGTAGGTAATGCCGATACGTACTACTCTTGCCTGCAGGTGTACCCATCCTGTAACCCGACCCTGTGATGTATGGTCTATTCACACTAGCCTAAGACTTATAGCCTAACCTTATATTAAATCCATAATGATAAATAAGGCCAACCCAATTGATGAATATTAATAGTAAAAAAAGGTTTGTATCAAACGTTTTTTTTTGCTGGCAACATTTCGGAGTGTGGTCGTTTGATTGAGCATGTGTCATACGATTGCTTAGTAAGATTGTATTTCAATCTGGATTTACAAGATAATATGTTTATACGGTTGACAAAAATTTGACGGTAACCATACTTGTTTTCTGGCCTCTTTCTTTAACAAACGGACAGAAATAAGTGTTATCGCACACTGAGCTAACAGTAACAAAATCTGTTTTTTTTAGTGCGTGGAATGTCCTCTAAATAATATTTAGGCCTGCAAATAGACATAATATACCTGTATTCCCCACAGGGTTGAGCAGAAGCTTAGGTACTACTTAATGTACACCCACAGTTCACCGGTATGTTTAAAGGTCCCATGTAATAGGAAAAGATTGACCGGACACAAATCCCAAATTCCCAACTGCTACTGAGAATTTCATAGAAAATCTCGATAACACTTTGCTCGTATATTATATTACAAGTATTTGTTTGTTTTTACTAAATGGCACCGGCATTCGCTAATCAAAGACCTCTGAGGAGAAACAGAGAATCATGGTCTCTTTTAAAGTCCAGATATAGTGGTTATAATATGTGAGTGTTACAATGTAGGGCAATATCTTAGATAGCCTTTTAAAGAAAGAGCCATAGCGGCTTTGAGTAGACCAGTCCCAGCTGACGGCACGCATGCATCAGTCATTGTGTAGCTCGACCATAATCTAGAGAGCTCAACAGCCCGTCACACGAAGATACCAGATCAGCGGAACATGTGCGTTGGTCACAAGAAATACTCAAACCCACCAGCTCATCAACTACCTATCAACTCTACCATCTGGCGAGGCGGCATCAATATCGTATTCGTACCGACTATAATCCGCACTCGCCTTCCTTTGCTCTATAGTCATGGCAATGAGAGTCACAACATTCGCCACGACCGTGACTGGCTGTGGTTCAACGTTCAACCCTCTGGATGATACCTATTTGCCTAACAAAATTGCTGACAGGTTATTGATTACATTTAGCGCGACCTAGAGGCAAAAAATCTTCCAATATTTTTTTCTTAAAACTCTACATTCCTTCCATGATTAAAAAAGAAACAACAGTAGCTAACACCTTCGGACCATTAAACTATCAGCCCCATCCATCATGGACTAAATGCTATTTTGACATCTGTCAAATTTTTTCAAGATGGCGGCCGCTTTGATGGCGCGCATTTGGTAGCCACAATAGAAGTTGTAATGGCATTAATAGGATAATTTTTTTAATGGGCTAATAGTGTTAATGTCTGTGTGGTTTAGGGATGGGCAAACGCGTAAAGAATACTTGTTTTATGAGTAATAGACAAGATTCTTACGTTTATTTAGATTAGACACCGGATATTAAGTGCAGTTTACAAGAAAGAGGGTTAAACAACGTTTTGCATATCGCCGTCACTTATATCGATAAAGTGGCTACAGGATATTTTTTCTATGAAATCCTCAGTACTAGCTTAGAGTTCGAATTTGTGCCCGGTTAAGGCAATATTATATGCTCGCCCCCTATTACATGGGCGCTAAGCATATCGGCGAATTACTGTAGGTGTTCATTTAAGGAGTACCTACCTAATCTATTGGGGAATATAGTCGTGATGGTATATAGATCGGATGTCGAAAATGTTGAAAAATTTAATGTGATTGTTATTAATTAATAATTTTAAAAAAAAGTTGTCATCATCTTCCAAGTAGCCACAGCGTGTGTTGCATAACGTCTGCAAACATCCGTAGTCCTATTCTACGGCTATTTTAATCCTTATCCTCTAATTTTGAGATCAATATGGGTCGTCTCATCCTCCATATCAAATTCAATTGTGATCAATTTAGCCACTATTAAGAGCGGCGCCAAACGGTAGACTTTTATTTTAGTCTTCAAATCATTTGTGTGTGGTCCAACATATTAAATTTTATTGATATAAAATATTTTTATACATTAAGGAAATCGTCCAGGTGGAGATACGCGATGATATTAATGAACTTCGCTTTTATGATAGAAGAGGGATATTATATCTATGGTTTGGTAGGTTTTTTTTTTTCTTGGAGATGGACGTAGGCTGTTTATTCAGGGAATCTTTACAGCGTAACCAAGCTGGCGAGGTGGCGAGGAGCCAAGAGCAACTTATAAACTAAGTAACAGCAGCTAAGAGTGTCTCCTAACGGGACTTGTACCTCGGCTTAGGGCGTTGCTGGGGGGACAGCTAGGGACGTCTGGATCTGGCTTAAATTATTTAGGGGCGAATTTAAAGCTACTGGTGCGAGCAAGGATCGGGGGGGGGGGGGAATTACCGTTTGAAGGTCTTCGCCATGGGCCTTGCTGGTGAGAATGGTAGATCGGACGGCTGTTTGGTAGGTGTTTTTGTTTGTTTATTTATTTATTACTAGTGCGGAGTTTTGGCTTGAGTAAATGTTCCTATACACATTTCCGAGGGGGAACGACAATATGACAATGGGCATGTGTCCTTTTGGAGTATGGGCGGTGTAACTCTCAATAGATAGATTGAGAAACAGTGTGATAAGACAACATTGCGGACTGAAAGATGATGCAGTGACTCGTATTGAAAATTGCTGAATCGTGCGCGTCTCCTACGGTTAAAGTTACTGGGTTTTTCCTATGCAATTCCAAATAATAGCTCGGAGTTTGGTTTTGTGTCTGATATGGCAATAAACTCATTACAGACATAAAACAGAAACTTATTACAGACTTAAACATACCGGTGAACTGTGGGTGTACTTTAGTAAAGCTAACCTAACCCTTCATACCTAATAATAATGGTAGAGAAAGAAAGAAATAATTTTACTGACACATTTTGGGCACAAGTACAAGAAACAAACAGGTTACAAAAAAATATAAATATATGTTATAGAGTCTATAGCTTAGGACAGTTCTACATTTACGTATCTATCGCTTCGCGCGTACTGTGTGCAGTACCTAAAACATATATTTATATCTGGTGTTGTGTTGCTATAAATCATATCCGTGTGTGACACTGGTCGGCGCTGCCACTCGCGCGTCGGAAATATCGGTGTTGCCAGAATTAAGAGCAAAAAAGCAACAAATTCGTGAGTTTTTCTTTATTAAGTTAATTTTGCTGTTGTGTGTGTAGTAATTTTTCATATTTATTAACCGAATATACTTAATTGAACTTTTATAAATGTTATTGTAGCATTTAGATAACTGATATTTTTTTTTAAACCAATTAGTAGACAAGACATTTTTTAAGTTGCTTAAATCTCTATGTGCTCATATAAAAACCAAGGCATTCTTACATTGTCGTTTAACAAAAAAAAAGTTTTACCAAAAACAGTTATCTTTTTGTTAAATATAGATAAAACTTACCGTTAGATAATTGGTAGTTAAGTTAATAAACTACCAATTTATAGAAACAATATTTTAGCTAGCAACACTGGCAATCTAAATTTATTTTCACCTCTTTACATCCGAACTAATGACGTTGAAGACACATTTACGAACTAAAATAAACACGAGAATTTATGCAGAACAAATCGTTAGTGAGCACCGGGTAATAATTAGTGATAGCTTAGTGACAAATTAGTGATCTTAAATGAACAATTAGTGATCGCACTACAGTGATGAAAAGTGAACGATGTTCCTTTGTGAATCGGTGTGTTGATGTTTACATATAAATATAAACTTAAAATATTAGCCAAGTGGTCCTGAGTGCGACTGCTACGCTAGAGGTCCTGGGTTCGATTCCCAGCTCGAGCAGTGTTATTGGGTTTTTCTATGAAATTCCCAGTAGCAGCTCGGAGTTAGGAATTTGTGCCCGGTTAATGGCAATAGGCTCGCCCCCTATTACATGGGACCTAAACATACCGGCGTACTGTGGGTGTACATTAGTATGACTCTGCCTAAGCCTTCGGGGAATACAGGCGTGATGGTATGATGGTACTTATAATATCATAACATACCATCAGACTTTTATTCCCCGAAGGGTTAAGACTAGCAGGGTGAGCTCGGAGAGTCGTATGGGTACAGGTTAGAATACTACCTATCCCTCACTGCCACTCAGATATACATTTCGAAGATATCTGACTTGTTCGGTAGGATCTAACTGGTTGGCGACCGAAATCCATCAATAATACTTGGCCGCATTATAGTTAGACGAAGACTTCCGATTATTTACGAGTGTCTCCCGACTACTCCCGAGCCTAGTCGGAACAAATAATGCGGCTGGAGTTGGTCACGTTCCGCCCGTGCAATTCATGAATGTGTGCAGTTCACAGACACAAAAATATACTCAAACTACTACTTTACGTCAGAGTCTGTCGTAAAGCACCTTGGTGTGTTTCAACTTCAGCGCGTAAGGCTTGATTTCCTCCTACGCTGACGTCGGTCGCGTACGTCGGTCGAGCGCACCGTCCGCGTCGGTCGCGTATGACACAGAAAATCTGCCGCGTACGTCGACGAAATCAAGCCTAAGAGCCAGTTAGTTCCCCCTCGGTTGCTGCGGCTCTGGTAGTCTCAGTCCGTAGGTGCTCTTATAGGTCGACAACGCATCAGCAAATCCTCTGGTGTAGCAGGTGTCTACGACGACTATTTATCACCAGATGGCTCATCTGCTCGTTTGCCGACTTAAACAATAAAAAAGGTTGTAGCACAGGCCTTTGCGTCTATAACAGTACAGTAAGATGTTACGATGCAGTGGACGGCGTCCTCAATCCTAATCGTGTCCAATCAATCACCCATCAAAAATCAAGAATTCGAAAAAAGAACACAAAACCAAAAACTATTCCAATTAACTTTTTTAATTACTTTCGCTTAGGAGGCGAAGGCAAAAAATATTGTCAGCCTACTTAGCTACCATTGACAAATCGGGGTTATTTTTTTCTATCAAAATTACATGGCACCATCGTTGATAAGTTTAAAACTGACGGATAACAGATAATGCCGCAATTAATAACAGTCCGGCGAGATAAATGCTCTGGAAGATACTTTTTAGGGTTCCGTGGGCTAATATTTAAGCAGAAAATGATGAATTTCACGAAATCTATATATGATTTCCTATATGGATATATGGCTTTGAGGTTGTGTCGTAACTTTATTAGCTACTAGTTATCACTCGCGGTTTCACTCGCATCCCAATACAATTAACTTATTATAACTCAGCATAAAACATAACCGTAAAAACGGCATATCATTCCCTAAAAACTTGCAGAAATACTAAGAATTCTATATTGTATTGTGTTAGATACCTTTCGGATATTTTTTTGTAAAGTGTAAAGACATCGGCCAATTAAAAAGATTAAATTAAGATAATTTAAGCTTAATTATTACCTACCTATGATATCCTACTCTACGCGAACATCTCTTACTAAAGAAATATCGCCGTCTCCAACGAATAATATCGTAACCGCAAAAATCAAATTTTACAGGAAAAATAAAAAACTGTTTTTTGGTTATAACTTCGTAACAGGTTTACTTAAGAAGATCGTTGGCATATCAAAAGATAGCTAATTTTTTATAAACTAATGAATTGTTGTTTAATAAAATATTGGTTTTGTTCCCTTAAAGTTATAACCAAAAATGTATATTACCAGAATTGAAATACAATTTTCAACTGTAATACAACAATACGATTTTATTCGTGTAAATTGTTGACAGTGACCTATACAGCAATAGTTAATAGCGATCGTCTTGAGTATAAAGTAGCGATTTAGATTGTAATGTTTACTTATTATTACCATATTATTCCTTGCTCAAATCAATCTATTGTGGTAACAGTAAATTGAGTAACGTTAATATTCCATAGCAACAGGCAGACGTGCTGCTATTGTAAAAATCCATTACCGATAATATTATATTGCAAAAATTAAGTAATAATGACTCGTAATATTTAAAAACATTACTGGAAAGGGGGTTAAAAAGAAATTTAATCAAATTAATCAGGTACAGCTTTAAAACTTACATAATTTTAATTTTTAGCACTCATACACATATTTTATATTCAAATTTTTTCATCATTTTCATCCGATTCGTTGCGCTCGACTAAGTTTTGTGTTTCTGGAGTACCAGCGCTTGTCAGAGATTCGTAGAAACCGTGATAATGTTTGGGTATAGCTTCGGTGGCGCACAACCCAAGTAAGTCATCGTATAGTGGTTTAGGTATAGGGATAGGTTGATGGTAAACCTGTTTTAGGCTCTCGTCGACTAAACGTTCCACAGGATTTTTCGGTTTTCGTCCACGCTTTCGTTTTCCTGTACCCTGTTCAGTGTCCAAATCCAAATAGTCTTCCCCAAAATCATATTTGAATTGCAATACTTTTATATCCATAATCTTCGACCATGCAATTTTTCTCCCTTGTGTATCTTTTAGCCAGTTTTTTTCAGAGATGAGACTTTTTAAATCATAGAACGCGCTTTGCTCAATTTCTTTCCGTTCAGTCCCAGTTATTATAAGTGTATTTAGAGTAAGTGTTGATGTATTAGATGTGGCTGTACTATTTAAATAAATAAATAAATAACTGCATAATAAATGCGTATTCCTTGATGTAGATGTAGATGTAGTTCAGTATAAATTTCGGTAAGTATTCAAAATTTAAATCACATTCTCCCCCTAGAGGATGAATGAAATTCAGTACAATTTTCTTTTTTTTTAACTGATTAAAAATGACTATTGTTATGTTTGCTTTTTGTGGCATAGAATGTCCCTTTTTTGAGCAAGTGGTACGAAAAGATTATTTATACCAATATAAATGTTATTTTGTTCGTCTTAATTTATTCGTTCCATTAGGTACTGGTAGTTCAAACTAATACATTTACATCCTCCATCATCCCTTATTTTATCCCCATGGGAGTTGAATTTATCAAAATCGTCAGTTCGTCATAGTAGCTCCAATCTTTAATTTAATTTCAGTTCAATCAGTCGAAAATCTAAGAAGATTTATACAAACTTTCATCACCTATTTTATCCCCTTAGGGGTGGAATGTATCAAAATCCTTTCTTAGAGGATGCCTACGTCATAGTAGCTAGCTGCATGCCAAATTTCAGCCCGATCCCTCCAGTGGTTTGGGCTGTGCGTTGATAGATCACTCTAAGTCAGTCAGTCACCTTTGAGTTTTATATTTAAGATTCATGCCGGAATCATCAGCTTCCATCAGTAAGTTGACGTACTGTGGATATTTTTGTTGCTTTGCATTGTTTTAAAATTATAAAATATAGGAACTATATACTTTACCGAAATAAGTTTTTATTTTTCTGTCCTAATAAGATCGTAATTACAGTTTACTGGGAAAAGAAAAACATTGAGGGATCAGTATTAATGCATTATGACTATATTCGTCATAAAAAAAGTTTTTATGTTGAGAAGAATAATACAGTTAAATCCATTATAAAATTTCGAAAATTTATTAACTCGAAAATTAACCGGATGAATCACGTGAAAAAAATTCACAAGGTGTAATCTCACCTCTAGAACAATAATCCTCACTAAAAGCAAAAGTGTCGCAATAGTCGATTACGATATTATTCGTTGGAGACGGCGATATGTTCTACTTAATCGAAAGATAAGTAAATAACTTACACAAAATTACTATAAGTTTTATTACCTAAAGGTACTGAAAGTACTACTTAACTTATTATATCTACAAAAATACAATTATCGGATTACACGAAATTTGAAAAATTGTGTTTAAATATGACTTAAACACATTTAAGAATTTGGTGCAAGTGGGCCTTAGATTTGAAACAACATCAGTGTATTACAGAAATATTTACATCAATGGCAAAATGATCGAATGAGTGGAAGATTTTAATACATATCTTCATTTTTATTTTTAATAAATTTGAATTTTTACAAACGGAACCCATCATCTGAATAGAAAATCTGCATGGAATGACTTTATGCTTACAAATTGAATATCCTCACGCATTTTAAAAAGCTATTTATTTATATGTTATCTGTGCATACTAGTTTGGACGTAGGGATTTGTCCGTACCGACACAGATTATTATAATTACTAAGACATTTTTCATTCTAGCTTTATCGCGAGGCTAGGATCCGGTGGACTCAAAAAACTGGTATTTTGATCATTAATAAGATTACTGACGATAGTATAAACGCAATGGCTGAATGGGTGGTTTCCTTTATCATAGATTTTTTAATCACCTATAAACTAAACAATAAAAACTATCTGTGTATCAAATTTAATCCAAATCCGTTTAGCTGTTTTTGCGTGATTATCGAAACATTCAAACATCCAATAAATTAAATATACGTTATTTTACACAACGACCGCTAGCTATTTTATGAAATAGCTGTGTTATGTGAAACAGCTGTACCTACAACGTCCAACTAGATTGCCATTGCAACACGTTTACCGATACTGCTACCCACGTTTAGTTTAGTAAATTTAGTTATGGCATTAAAATTTAGTTTTGTCTGGGTACATTCGGGATTTAATGTTAGGTTAGGTTAGAACTGCGAGCTTAACGAGCGGGGCCATAGTAGCGGCCGGCGAGCGCCAGGACCGAATTGTAGCCATTGTGCATAAAATTAGACTTATTTTGACGAGTTTTTTCTGTTGTACTTACATGTTTTTTTTTATGGGATAGGGGGCAAACGAGCTGACGGATAACCGCCGCCAATGGACACCCACAACACCAGAGGAGTCGCAAGTGCGTCGCCCGCCTCTTAAAAGGGTTTGGGCCTCCGGTAACCTCACTCACTCGGCGAAACACAACGTAAGCGTCGTTTCACGCCGGTTTTATGTGAGGCCGTGGTATCACTCCGGTCGAGCCTGCCCATTCGTGCCGAAGCATGGCTCTCCCACGTCAAGCTGTTGTTGTTTTTACATACCTACGGTGCCACGAGCACCGAATTTCGGAACTGAACTTTACAAATAGGTTCATTTCACGCTATTATAAAAGATTTCACGATCACGCTATTATACAAAACAACTAAACGTACGCGCTGCATTAAAGAACGCAAAACGTTCATGCAACTCCGCGTGTTGACAGTCACCAATTATGCAAAACTGCTGAATCTCATTTAGCTGTTTGACATAACATAGCTGTTTTGTAAAATAGCTAGCGTATATGTAAAACATCAAATTAAAAAAGTAACGTAAAAGATGAATAATTAATGTTCTATTGGTATTTAAAATAGCATACCCTGTGCTATAAGTATCAGGAAACATCCAGTATAAATAGTATTGAATTGGCAGACTTGGGCATTACTTACAGGCTATGACGATCTCGGTGGTTTGTGGTTGGAGTTCTGGACTGCTGACCATGAGGTCGTGGGTTCGATTCCCACAGTACACAAATATATATGTGATGAATATAAGTGTTTGTGTTCGTCTGGGTGTTACATATGATAAGTATGTACCTATCATATTCATCATCAATCATATTTACAAAAAAAGTATATAAGTATTATATCCATTGTCAAGTTCTGCTTAGTTTGGGACTAGATGGTGCTGTGTAAAATGCCTCAGAATATTTATTAAGTAGGTACTAGCTTCTGCCCGCGACTTCATCCGCGTAGCGTAATGATATACTATAGCCTTCCTCAATAAATGGGCTATATAAAACTGAAAGAAATTTTCAAATCGGATCAGTAGTTCCTGAGATCGCGTTCAAGCAAACAAACAAACAAACTCTTCAGCTTTATATATTAGTATAGAAGTATAGATTTATTATTCCTGGCAGACTGGTCTTAACTGCATTAGCGCCGAAAGCGGTTTTAAGTAAGACCTTAATTCAATAATCCCTTCAAAATGGAAAGTGTATATCGTTCCCACAGCCCAGGTGCATAAAACAAATTTGTCGAGTATATTGCCACGTACGTTCACGCGTGGGCGTGGGCAGAATGGCTTTATAGACCTCACACGTTGAAGATATAGATGTCAATCCTGGTATATAGGGTGGTGACAAGATTGTGGGTTGAAACGAAAAGCTCATCGGAATGTTATTAGATACTAGCTCCTGCCCGCGACTTTGTCCGCGTAGCGTGATGATATATAGCCTATAGCCTTCCGCGATAAATGGGCTATCTAACACTGAATGATTTTTTCAAATCGGACCAGTAGTTCCTGAGATTAGCGTGTTCAAGCAAACAAACAAACAAACAAACAAACTCTTCAGCTTTATATATTAGTATAGATTTGCAGATATAGGTTTGTGGTTAGACAAATCTAAAAGTAACTTGCCTTTCAATAGATGTTACTGACGTCACCTTTAAGACGTAAGTTCAAAATGTGAAGGCAAATTTCGACATGGCAGGTGGGACTCGCGGTGGCTCAGAGGTCATAGCGTCTGGCGTACCTAGCCAGAAGACGCAGGGTCGAATACTGCCTGCGATTCGTATTTTTCCTTCACTAAAATAACTTTATAATCTTAGCATGAAAAATGCAAAGAAATCTAATGCACGTTTAGTCTAAAAGAAGTATTTTTAGTGTTCAAGTCTTAAAAGAGCAGATGAGCAGAAGGTAAGTAGTAGTTTTTACTCGGAGAAAGCCATGGTTAGCCACGAATGGGCGGCTCGAATGGAGTGATGCCACAGCCTCACAGAAAACCGGCGTGAAACAACGCTTACGTTGTTTCGCCGAGTAAGTGAGGATACCGGAGATCCAAACCCTTTTAAAAGGCTTAAATTGCTCTTTAAACCCTTAAATTGCTCTTGTGACTCCTCTGGTGTTGCAGGTGTGCATGGGCGGCGGTAATTAGTAAAAAGTAGTTGAACATCGCTCATTGAAATCTGCAACTAGAGATGGGCAATTCTCGAGAACATTCTCACATCGAGACCTTTATTATATTTGATGAAAAATAAAAGCAATTTTTTAAATTGAATAGTAGTTTTATTTTAGAGATCGGATATAGCACGCGTTACACAGAGAAGAGACAAGATCAGAGACGGAAGAACAGACATCACAGACAAAATAGAAACCTAAGCTGCGTTCAGTAAATTGCTTCTATGCCTTCATTCCAATAATTTTATAGTACTTAGGTACCCAAAGTTCACAGTAAAGAACACCCGGATGCCGGACGTTTATGAGCCTTCAGAGATTGCAGACTGCTGGAGACCCTCAAATCAGTTTGTGAGAATGGATGGATGTTTGTTACTCTTTCACTTCACGCCAGAACTCCTGAACGTGTGTGGATAAAATTTGGCACAGATATAGATTATCGTCTGAAATAACACAGGCTATTTTTTATCCATTTTTTATCCTAATTCTAAAGTCCACGCAGACGAAGTCGAGGGCAGAAGCTAGTTAAAAATAATTTTCACACCATCCTGTACCCAAAAACAATAAAAACCCCAGACCCACGTGCGCCCACGCATGCTTGTATTTTGCAACAAACACTATCGCGCTAACGCTGCGCGCCGGCGTGCTTTATTTAATTTTACATTCACACGCATTTATAGGTGGCTGAGGGGCTGGGAGTGGCTGTGTGGCTAATGGCTCAATACCATGCGAGTATTAAGCCATACTGATAAAGATGCAATTCCTGGTGAAGTATGTACGCTGTAACTCGGAATGATAGATTGAGGAACAGTGTGATAAGACAACGTTGCGGACTGAAAGATGATGTAGTGACACGTATTGAAAGGAATATGCTGCAATGGTTCGAAGATTTATGAATGTGGCAGAAGCAAAAGAAGTATGCAAGAATCGTAACAAGTGGCGGTCTATAGTTTCTGCCTACGCTTGCGTTGTGTTTCGTAGAGTGATTGATGGAAATGTTGAGAGAATGAATGAAAGACGATTAACAAAAGAAATGTATAAGGCGAATGTGATGTCAGCGGTAGCGTCGGAAGAGGTCGCCCCAGAAGGACATACGCCGAGACCATGATTCTTTGAGTTTGTTTCGGTGTTTCTTCCCAGAGGTCGTCACCTAGGAAATGAAACATATACCATCAGGTCTTTAAAAGATCTATTAACAGTTTTTTACACCTGCAACACCAGTTGCTGATGCGTTGCCAGGCTTGAGGAGCCCCTACGGACTGCTATCTGTCAGAGCCGCAACAACTAAAGAGGGAACTGGCTCTCACGCGCAGAAGTCGAAACACCGAGCAAGTTAGATATTTTATCGGCTCTTGCGAGATGCCTATCTGATGAACTAACCTAACCCGTCCCCACATGGAAAAAAAACATTTGTATTGCCACTAACCGTACGCAAAGTTACTGAGAATTCAAATCAAATCAAATTAAATGTTTTTGAATATTGCGCAATACTGCGATAACGCACACTTGAATACGCACAATATTGCGATAACAAGATGTGTGTTTGAATTGCATAGAAAAACCCAATAAATAGGTAAAACCTTGAGGCCTAGGATTGAAACCCAGGATATCTAGAGTAGCAGTGCTTGGGTCCAATATACACTCTTTTTGTCTTTTTTTTATTGGGATAGGGGGGCAACCGAGAAGACGGATCACCTGATGATAAGCGATTACTGCTGCCCATAGACACCCGCAAAACCAGAGGAGTCGCAAGCCGGCCTTCTATAAAGTTTTGGGACTGCGGTATCCTCACTCACTCAGCGAAACACAACGTAAGTGTTGTTTCATGCCGGTTTTCTGTGAGGCCGTGGTATTACTCCGGTCGAGCCGGCCCATTCGTGCCGAAGCATGGCCCTCCCATTATACACTATAGTCTAATGGTCATTACTAAACTCACTTTCTCATTAGCATCTAAAACCCTCTTCATCTCATAAAGCAAAAATATCCAGCCATTACGGGCCAACCAGTGACCTCAGCCTAGTCGTTTTATTAATAATGGAACCGACGTATGTTTTGACAAATTAATTCTGCGCAAGAGTTTACCGATAATTATATTTTGCGGTAGGGTTGCCTAGAGTAAGTTACGCTCGGGTGGGCTCGCGTTTTTCGCTTCAGGATACAGATATTACTGTAGTTAGTCTAGTGTAAGGTATCAAAATGTGTTAAAATTTACCACCATTACGCATATATGCACCCTAAGGGTTAGGCAGAGGTGTGCTAATGTAAGTACTTACACCCACAGTTCGCCAGTATATTTAGGTTCCATTTAATAGGGGGCGAGCCTATTGCTATTAACCGGACATTAATCCCAAACTCCGAGATGTTAACTACTGAGAATTTCATAGAAATTGCTAGTGAATCGGTTTCTTCTATGCAAGCACCCTCCATCGTAGATGGCAGCTAGCTGGCAAGCATAAGCCTATTAAGAATAATAACTATCATAGAAATACTCAATAAAACATTGCTTGACCTGGGAATCAAACCCAGGTCACGCAATCAAAGCAAATAACACTAATGAGGCATTTAAAATAGTTGTTAAAAATTAATCTTAGTAAAATTGCAACTCCCAACCCTAGTTAGCATCTGGGTGGCCCTCGCGTCCGATACCGTGGCAGCTAAAATAAAACGAACGGGGCGTGCGAGCGAGACGCAATATCTTACGTCATACGCCTCTCGCTCGCACGCAGAACAACGATCTTTTGAGTTATTAGCAATCGTTTTATACGCGTTATAAACTGTTGTTTTAAAATTAAATACCTACTTAAATACATTTTGTTTTAAATTGCAATAGGGACGAAATAGCCTAGTGATATAAGTATTGACTGCCAAGTCAAAGGTCTCGAGTGCCAATCCATTTTTTTTTTCTTTTTTTTAAAAAGAAGCTTATTAGCAATGTGGGTCACACATTACTAGTATTCTTGTTAACCCCTCGTGCTTGTGTTACGAGTGGTTTTACGTCGGTAGTGCAATGGGTGGGTTTCGAACCGGCAACCACATGATCGCAAGTCCGATGCCCTAGCCATTAGGTTAGCGCTCATTGCACGCACCTCTGACTTTTCTTAGTCATGTGCGTATCGTTAGTTAATTATAACGCGCTCAAACGGTGAAGGAAAACATCGTGAGGAAACCTGCATGCCTAAGAGATCGACGGCGTGTGAAGTCTGCCAACCCGCATTAGGCTAGCGTGGTGGACTATAGCCTAATCCCTCTCATTGTGAGAGGAGACCCGTGCCCAGCAGAGGGACGTTATAATGGGTTGTTTATGGAAACGGTGAAGGAAAACATCGTGAGGAAACCTGCGTGCCTTAGATATCGACGGCTTGTGAAGTCTGCCAACCCGCATTAGGCTAGCGTGATGGACTATAGCCTAATCCCTATCATTGTGAGAGGAGACCCGTGCCCAGCAGAGGGACGTTATAAATGAGTTGTTTATGGAAACGGTAAGGAAACCTGCATGCCTGAAAGATTTTCTTGACGGCGTGTGAAGTCTGCCAAACCGGTAGGCCAGCGTGGTGGATTTAATTTTATTTGGGTGGCTTACAGCTAACAACACAGAGATAATAGTGGAATGTTCGACGAAAAGCCATTTACAAACCTCCACAATTAGAAAAAAGACTGTTGTAATGGTTTGAACTTAATTAAATTAATAAATGTGCCTGCTTAAAAGTATACTCACTGCGTATCGGAAACAATATAACCTTTAGAAAGAATGGTATTGATAGATGTTAAACTGCTCGTAAACAGATCAACTGAAGAGTTTTCACTTTTTAATAATTTTCTTTTCTACGTTCATTAACTTCATCATGCATGATCCCCACACGGAGCAAATATTTGTATGATCTACAGGCAGTTGTTCCGGGTCTAGGCGTTTGTGTATGTTAGAATTTGTCTTTGTTAACGCACCCATGATAGTTTGGATGGTGGGGCAACGTTTTATTTAAAAAGAAAAGATAAGTAAGTAGGTACAGTCAGCGCCAAAAGTCGCTGAACACGATGCAATCTTCAAAACGTAAACTGGTACTAACTTCTCAGGTCAGAATTTTTTGGTTAGTAATGATGTAAAAACGTTTTGAAGATTGCATCGTGTTCAGCGACTTTTGGCGCTGACTGTACCTACCTATTTTTTTTATTTGTAACTAATAATTACATAGAATAACTAATTATTAGATAATAAAAATATAATTACAAAGTCTAGGCTGCTGTCAGTTACAAGTAACAACATATTATTATACGAGGTGCTAATTGCGAGTTCTTACATTAAATTTTAATTAATTTAATTACACTCAAGTGTAAGATGTGTGTTTGTATGTAGGTATTACTAAACAACGGTGTTATTTTACATCCTCTCGTTGAAAATATAATTACAATGAAACAGAACGGAATATGTACGAATATGTATACTGTACAGTCACAAGCATAAATATAATAATAATAAATGTATTTATTTGACTCAAAAAATCATAGTATACACTAAGTAAAATTCGAATGCGTCTTTTCGTGGATGATGACTGGAACTTTGAGATAATACCAATTATCATTAAAGCATTGGTTTGAAAATAACATAACATATACCATCACGCCTGTATTCCCCGAAGGCTTAGACAGAGGTGTACCTACTAATGTACACCCACAGTTCGCCGGTATATTTAGGTCCCATGTAAAAGGGGCGAGCCTATTGCCATTAACCGGGCACATATTCCTAACTCCGAGCTGCTACTGGGAATTTAATAGAAAACCCCAATAACACTTTGCTCAACCTGGGAATCGAACCCATGACCTCTAGCGTAGCAGTCACGCTCAGGACCACGTGGCTAATGCGGCAGAGAACGGAATAATTATGTATGTATATTGTACAGTCACGAGCATAATTATGTATACACTAAGTAAAATTCGAATATCGTGGATGATGACTGGAACTTTGAGATAATACCAATATCATTAAAGCATTTTGCATTTTGCCAAGTGTATACATATACACTAATGTTGTATACACTTTTCTCGTGACTGTACGAGTAGGGTTTTGCAGGTTTAAATATAGAAAATCCAATAATTTTTAATTATTGATAAAATTCAATTCATAATTTAGCCAAACATTTTCCCATTAACACATTGGTTTTTTTAAAGGACTTTCTTGTCTTTTAGCCTAATAATCCGCACTTCTATAATTATTTTTGGCTGGACAGCTGGACACGATTGTAAAAAGCCAAATATGTCCGACTTAAACCTGGCAACCCTATGTACAAGCCAATCAAATTTTTTGCTGAAACTGTGCATCATCAATTAAACTATTTACTGTACCACTGCTTGGCATAGGTCTTCTCTCAGAATGACAGTTAGGTAAAACTTGAACACCGGTCTATTCATAGCATATTAGTACTTATTGAAAGAAATTGCTGAGGTCTGATGGCAGTTGCTTCTTGTGAAATACTTACAAATATTTAGACGCATCATAGGTAAACCATAATCTGAATTTGAAATAAATACTAAATTTACTCGCCACCCCGCGCAAATGGCGCGAAACTTGTAAATGTCAAATGTGACAGGACGCCATCTTGTTGGTGCCCGCTGCCAATAACCCGAGATAATTACTTGAGCGATTAGTCAAACGTCTTAAGTCGGATGCCTGTTACAATGTAGTGTACCGAAGAGGTTTTACAAGCAAGACGGTGATTGGTGTCATTGTAGCCTATTTTTTAAAGAGGTTTGATTAGATTATCTACCCTTGGAACTTGGATTTCACAGATTACGTTACATTGGCTTCTTTTAACTAAATTCAAGATGGGGACGTTCTCGATTCGACTGTAATTATTTTGTTTGTTTTTCAGAACGCTGTCATTTATACACCGATTTGCACAATTCTTTTTTTAATTTGAAAGAGCTCCTAATGTTGTCAAATTCCATTTTTGGATTCCTTGATGAAGATCTGATCACAAATTTTAGGAAAATAACTATATAATGTTATCTTCGAAACAGTTTTAGAAGTCGGTTACGAAAACAACAAAATCCAACCAAATTGAAGGCACACATCTTCCGAAACTGTTGTGCAAACAACATTATTTTATAAGTATTTTTTTCTATTAAAATCTGAGTGGCAATTTTGACACAAAACGGCAGACTTTACAATTTAAGAACCAACTTTGACACAATCATACACACAACGTAAGAATCCTGTATTCATTTACAGCCGCATTACCAATTTCTGCACAGACGAGGAAAACAATACCAACATAAAAACAAAACAATAACTATCTTCATCTAAAATTATTAGCATCCGGTGTACCAGTGATACCATCGCAACTATCTCGTTACTATACAGTGTGAACGCGGCTCTCGTTAAGGTTAAGTCAAAGGTAAGGAGGCAAGCGCATTACCCTTAATTAAACATTTGTTTACGAGAATATTGACTTACAATGTGCGAACTGGGAATTAACTTTTGTCTTTGTTTGTGTTGAGTTATAGTGTATTGTGTAGATAATAGATAGGATGGCAGATCATAATATTACGCCTGTTTATAGTATACTGAAAGGTTAGACTGAGGTGAACTAATGTACCTAAACCCACAGTGGGCCATGTTTTAAGTCCCATGTTCTAGGGAATTGCACTTTAATAATGGGGATTAAATCGAAACAGATTTTGAACATCTTTACTTTAACAATAGTCATAGGTAAGTCTACTATTTAATTGTGTGAAAGTCTGCCAATTTTTTTATGGGCATGGCCCCCCTATGGGCAAACGATCAGACGGAAAAGTAAGTGATTACCGCCGCCCATGGACACCCGCAAAACCAGAGGAGTCGCAAGTGTGTTGCCCGCCTTTTAAAAAGGTTTGGGTCTCCGGTATCCTCACTTGCGAAACACAATGTAAGTGTTGTTTCACGCCGGTTTTCTGTGGTATCACTCCAGTCGATCCGGCCCATTCGTGCCTAAACATGACTCTCCTACGGTATAAAGGACTCAATGACTTCAGAATTGTTGAATTTTGACAGCTTTGACTTTAATCTGTCAGTTCTTATGTCATTTAGAACTATCGGATTACCATTCTGTAGTAGATAAAATAGTAGACTTGGGCCACAGTCGTCTGACCCCGACAGATCTTACCACCGAGCAAATTAGATATTTTCTCGACACTAACGAGATGCTTTTTATGGCCAAGCCAATACACAATATGATAAATTGTGATTAAATCTTACATTTACTTCGTAACAATGTATACATTGTATTTAACAAATTATTACCCAAACAATGGTAATATATATGCGCGAAGAAAGCTCTTAAATCTATAGCTTTGTTACTAGATAATTACATAGACAGAAACCCGTATTTATTGAAAAGAATAGAATATTGGTCAACTTTGACCCGTGACAATAATATTTGACGATATTAGGGAATTGATCCGTATGTTGATCCATTAAAAATGTCAGATACTCGTATAGCAAGAGATAAAATTCGCCTTATAAAAAAATTACAAAAAAAAATTCTTAGATAGAAGCGTTCAAAGTTTTAAGTGGGGATTGGGAGGGGATGTTCTGTCCCTTTCCCGCAAAATGGGTGTTAGTATGGAATTTGTATGACGCAGTGAGTGACGCATTCGTCTTGAAAACGTCTGCTAAGGTATGTCAAACTGCATCAGTACCTATCATATACATATTTCTTATTTTTACGTAATATGTC
The DNA here is from genome assembly GCA_947256265.1 of Acronicta leporina. Taxonomy (NCBI): domain Eukaryota; kingdom Metazoa; phylum Arthropoda; class Insecta; order Lepidoptera; family Noctuidae; genus Acronicta; species Acronicta leporina. The sequence continues at coordinate 6,510,954 of OX366538.1, forward strand.
CCCCAACGGATCGGCAGAGACTATAGATTTCCATTTGCTACGATCCTTACACACCACTTTCGCCCTCCTCATGCATGATCTTCGATTTAGGGTGTCCTTAACCTAATCTTTTTTGAGAACGTCGCAATTACGCTGTGTTAAATTTGCCGAGGTCGGCCACTTCCATATCTTCCATCCACAGTCGCCATGTATACTCGTTTCATTGATCTCCGTTCACCTCTCCTCTCTACATGCCAAACCTTAACATACTTTTCTCAATCTTTGTTACTACATCTTCTATCATCATAATCATTAACCCATTATATTCGCCGAGTGAGTGACAATACCGGAAGCCCAAACCATTTTAAAAGGCGGGTAACGCACTTGCGAATCCTCTGGTGTTGCAGGTGTCCATGGGCGGCGGTAATCTCTTACCATCAGGTGATCCGTCTCCTCGTTTGCTCCCATATCCCATAAAAAATACTTAATGCTCGAATGGGTCTACTCTCAAGATGAGTCTGGTAAAGCTATAGTACACCACGCTAGCCTAATGCGGGTGCAGACTTCACACGCTGTCGGGAAAATCTCTCAGGCATACAGGTTTCCTCACAATGTTTTCCTTCACTGTTTAGCTCGTGTAAACACTAGCCGACTTCGAAAATTTCGTGGAGCATGCCTTGATTTTCGAGACCTTTGACTTGGCGCTCTAATGCCCGTACTGCATCAGATATAATATTTACTAATCTTATGAAACCACCCTCAAAATTTCGCCAAATCTAACCCTACTTTCATTAGATAAGTCAGACAACCGCTACTAATTCCAACTAACTAATAAAATAAGCCGAAACAATAACAATTCTAATTATTTTCATCGCTTTATTAAGCGTTCGCCTCACGACGTTTGACTGACTTTTAATTGGCAAACTTGTGGTAATTGAAATTTCATTGCAGCCGAGGGGTTGGGTTGGGCTGGGGAATCAGCGAGCAGATTGGCGGAGCGGAATTTTGGATAGACCCATTTTTATTGAGCTGATAGCGATACGGAGGAAAATTGTTTTATTTTCCGTAAAGTATATTACTATTAAAAGAACTTATCTCTTATTCATTTCGATTCGTTCTCATATTCGGTTCATAAACGTATCCGAACCCAAAGTCAAAGATCTTTATTTTGAGACAGTGGTTACAGGGATGTTATTGAATTATTTTGGTGTGCTTTTGCAGCTCCACCTTGTTAGGCATACAACAATAGAAATTTTAATTCAAATACAGATATTATATACCAATTGCATCAAAACATAAAAGTAATTTGGCCAAATCCAAATATGAGATTTTTTAAATTCTTGTCTTTTTGTTACGGGTTAGGGCAAAAACTACTGAATATACTTTAATTTTGCTATCGCTATTAGAAAGTATATGCTCCAACAAGCAATATCTGGTGAACATCGTACCCATCAAGTGAGCCTGCCGCCTGCTTGAGTTCCAAATGGCATTTTGCGATTTTGATGAACTAAACCCTAGGCCACAGAGCCAGTAATGGCAGGTTTGTGTCGTAGAAAAAAATGAATCATAATTATATTTTTCCCAACTTATATTTCGAGTCGAAACTGTAAATCCAAGTTACAATTAAACTGCTAACCAATAATTATTTCGTAACACATGTAGTAAATAATGAGCAATAATTATATACCTGCGTTAATTAGCTATGTGGTAGTTCATTACGTGTTAATAGCATGTTGTATTTGAGGTGTGAAGAAGGTGTGAACTAATACACCTGGCATTGTTATTTAGCGCGTGAGGTTACATCACTATGTATTCTTTTTAAGTATCGTAACATAAGTATAACGACCATGGTAGTATTATATTATATTATACTAGCTTATGCCCGCGGCTTCGCTCACCTGAAGCTATAGTAGGATTAGAAATGGATTCCAAAAATCACTACTTATTATAAAACAAAGTCGTTTACCGCTGGCTGTCCCTATGTATGCTTAGATCTTTTAAACTACACAACGGATTTTTATGCGGTTTTTTTTAATAGATAGAGTGATTCATGAGGAAGGTTTTAAGCTATATAACATAACGCTACGACTCTTAGGAACGGGGCAGCGCGAGTGAAACCGCGGGCGGGTCGCTAGTAATTTAATAAAAACCAACAATGATGATCTCTTCTTCGTATGGGTCTCTATCTATTATTTATTTTTATTTATTTAAACTTTATGCATCTTAAAAAAGGTAAATTGGCGAACTTAATGCCTTAGGCATTCTCTACCAGTCAATCATAGGGTGGTGCAGATACGATGAGGCAGGTGCAAACATCAGAGTGGTGAAGCTGTATCTCAGGATCCGATTAATTAATTGAGATAAGAAGTCCACCAGTTTTTAAGTTGGAGCACATACTTTCTAACAGTGATAACAACATTAAAATCTATTAAGTCGTTTTTGCTCAACCTCGTAACAAACATAGTTTTTTATAATTTTATAATAGTATGGTAAGGGAAGAGAAGAGATAAGAGATATTATATGACGATGGAAATGAATATACCTACCCCTGGGGTAGACGTGTTCTTGAGTGGAGACCACGACTAAGCAAACGTAGTGTAGGACGCCCTACGGCAAGATGGAGTGATGATTTGCGGAAGGTTGCTAGCGGAAGCTGGATGCTACAAGCCGAGGACAGGGTGAAATGGTGGCCAGCAGTGGACTGTTACAGGCCCATGATGATAATGATAAATAGAATAATTATTGCCGTGTAATTATTGTTGATGTCAGTGTTCCGCATGACGAGAATCTCGTGAACGTTGAGAAAGATAAACAAATGAAATATCTAGACTTGGCGCATGAGATTGTCGACATATGGGATATTGACGCAGCAATCTTTGTGCCGATAGTTGTGACCTTTAATGATCTAATAGCCAAGTGCCTCGACTCACACCTGCGGAGGCTCTCGTTAGGCAGCTGGGTTTAGGGCCTGATACAGAAAGCGGTACTTCTGGATACGGCGCGTATTGTTAGGAGGTTCCTTTCTCTAGGGCCCCGACCACCGGTAGCTTGGACCCTGTTCCCGATACCGGTGGACTACATTTTTTTTATATTTTTAAATGTTGTTTGTATATAATCTTTTGTAAAAATATATATAAATAAGTAATAAATGAATGTAATAGAATATTATTATAAATAAGATAATGGGATAAGGCGAAGGAAAAAAGAAGAAGATTATAAAAAAGCGGGCTAGTGCGAGTCAGACTCGTGTATGGCATATATAGTGCTCATACACTGTGCTTGTCTCCCTAACTATCCCTCGGATATCGGTATAACCTAAAAATGAATTCATGTTGATGATGTTATAAATTGGGCAACGCTTCTATAAAATATTATATTAAACTCATAAGCAAATCTTATTCCGCCATGAGTAAACTTATCTCTCTATACAGAATCTTGGAAACATTAAAAATACATTAAACTCAAGCCATTTTCCTCTAAAACTGTGAAGTGTAAAAAGCGATTTGCTGAACTATTTTCACGGGCATTACCGATGGATTGGAGGGAAAAAATCCGAAGACATCGAAAACTAATCGTTCGGAATAAAATGTTTAGAACTAGTGTTGTGACTGAGCGATTACACATCGATAAACAAATAAGCATGACTTGGTACCATCGTAATTATTATTTCAAACTAATTAAAAACAATAATGTTATTTCAATTAAGGAAAAAAATCTACTAGCAGGCAGGATTCGAACCTACGTCTTCTGGTTAGGTACACCAGGTGCTATGACCTCTAAGCCACCGCCAGTCCCGCCTGCCATGTCGAAATATTCCTTCACATTCTGAAATTACGTCTTAAAGGTGATGGCAGTAACATTTATTGCAAGGCAAGTTACTTCTGCCTATCAATTAATATTTGATCATAATTGCATTTTTATCATATCTCTAGTAGTTTCAGATTGCTTTTTCTTGTCTTATTGCTTGACACCAATGGTGTGTGTAGTTTTAGTTTGCATTAAAATTAATGTAGTTTTTATCTTAACTTTGAGATGAAGTTAATGAGCTTCTAATATTTTTTCAAATATTCATTCAAATATCTAAGGCAACAAAAATTTTGTTAATCTAAGCTAAATCCTTCAATACTACGATTCGGTAATAGAATAAGTAAGAACCATAATCTCTATGAACTTAGAAAAACTCATCACTAAAGACTGCTACTTAAAATTCACCCTAAAATCCCGAGATAAGTTTAAATAATGGATCAACATATTAGTTGATCCCCTCTCTTCGGTTGATCCAATCGACTAAACAGGGGATCATAAGTGACTACACTATAGTCAATAAGTTAAGAGCAATCTCTAGTTTGAGCGTGAAAACATATGTTTGGGGTGTTGTTGCTAGTGAGGGGCGAATATTTTATCGATAAATACCAGTATTGAGTTCAAATGAACAATTAAATATCACTTAAATAATAAAAATATTATTAATTACCTATTCTAACAATCATAAAAAACAATAAAAAGATTTGTTGTGATGACTGCCTCAATAGCCTAGTGGTCCTGACTGCGACTGCTACGCTAGAGGTCCTGGGTTCGATTCCCAGGTCGAGCAAAGTGTTATTGGGTTTTTCTATGAAATTCCCAGTAGCAGCTCGGAGTTAGGAATTTGTGCCCGGTTAATGGCAATAGGCTCGCCCCCTATTACATGGGACCTAAACATACCGGCGAACTGTGGGTGTACATTAGTACGCCTCTGCCTAACCCTTCGGGGAATACAGGCGTGATGGTATGTTGTGATGACATAGTTTCAAATGTTAGCAGAATTAGTTACAGCACTTTTATTCATTCCTCATATATTTTTATTCCAAAATGACTGACACATTAACGACAACATCATTATATCTTACACTAGTTAATCGTGCGTAACCGTCACAAAACCTAGTTTAGTATTAGGTTCAAGCATGTCTAAGCAAAAACTTATAATGTTGCCACAAGTACACTACATCTTAAACTAACAGCTAATTGGCCCCACATGTTATAATTAACCGTCAAGCTAATTACATCGACTAATTATTAACATTTCCAATCGATTAACTTTGAAATAATAGACGCAGCGCACCTCTAGTGTGTTGGAGTTAAGTTGAGAATGACGAACTGTCATTTTCTATCTCGTATTTCAAACGATCGTTCTAATTTCAAAATGCTGCTAATGAGTACTACAGTTTAGTAAGAATTGCTGTTAAATGGTATTTGAAATTTTTGTACCAGTATACAGTTTTACTTAATGATTTATACTCATTATCTAGTCGCCATAAAAGTCGATTAAAAAAAACTGAGTCTCTTGATATTTGTCGCTAATTGTATAGATTTTATATCAGTACAACAGATGACATGGATTTGATGGCAATTTAAACAAATTGTATGTCATAACGCCAACATTGATCGATCATGGCACACCTTTTTTCTTTATCTATTTGCTGCTAATATATGCTGCTCACAGATATTTTAACGACTATTATAGTGGTCTCCGGTTTTATTTCCAGGCCGAGCAAAGTTTTATATATGAAATTCTCAGTAGCAGCTCAGAATTTAGATTTCGACCCTGTTAATTGTCCCATATTAAATGGGTCAGAAGCATACTATCTACCTCTGCATAAATATTAGAGGAATACATGCGTGATGGTATGTAGATATTTTTTTAAGACATACTAGAACTAAACAGTACACTAACGTTGTTGTAAGTTGAATTATCTTTCAGAAATGGTGCTCGTTAATGTTAATTATCATTTCTTAGAACAAAACGTTCAAGAAAATGTTTTTATCATACACCCATCCAATAGAAACAAGACTGTTCAATAGAGACACACTCCCACATCTCTCCCGGGTCACGCGATGTCTAACACCATTTGAAGCGCACGCGCCGTTGCACATCAAACAATTAATTAATGCTGGGTGGTAGAACTCTGTTGCAAGAGTTCGACTCGGTCCATTCATTGATATTTTACTATCGAGCAGTAATAGGTTAACATTATTGTGTTCCAGTGGCATTTCTTTGTAATAAGGACTCCTAACTGATTGCCAATTTAGCTTAGTGGTCCTTCGATTCTGAGGTCAAGCAAAGTTTCACTGGGATTTTCTATGAAATTCTTAGTAGTTCAGAGTTGGAATTGGCTCCCAGTTAATGGCACTAGACTCATCCCCTGTTACATGGGGACTTAAACATAATGCCGAACTGTGGGTGTCCATAAGTATACCTTTGCCTAACACTCCAGGACTATAGGCGTGATGTTATGTTATGTATATTATGGACTACTCATGTCTCAGGGTAACGCACACAGATACATTGAAAGACATGGCAAGGGTCAATTGTGGTAAGGAGCCATAAAGACTTACCTTGGCTTGCTTTTACTATCGCATATTCGGCAAACGAGAAGACTAGCCACCTGGTGGTACCTGGTCATTGTCGCTTATAGACACCTGCATTATCAATGGAGTTGCTGATGCATTGCCAAGCTTTAAGAGCTCGTACGGACCGCAAACTGAACAGATCCCCAATAATCAAGTAGGAACTGGCTGTCACGTGTAAAAATCAAAACATACTCCAAAGTGCTTCCCTACAGACTCCGACGTAGACGTGGTCGCCAGCCAGTGAGACCCTAAGAGGTCCTTCCACATGGCAATGGAGATTTTTGTCTCGTCTTACGGGATGCCTATTTATATGGAAGTGAGGAACTATATTCTTACACGATAAAAAATGCGTCAATGATGTTAAATCCGCGTTATACCACTAATATTCATAAAACAATAAATAAATAAAGTTGTTGACATATAAACTTATTACTTAATCAAATAATATTTATTCGCCATCAATAAGGAAAACCTTTTCAAATATTATTTATGAACTCATGCGGACAGAAGAACAAACACTTTAAAATACCTACGCGAATCGATTACTGACAATCAAATAGAATCGAATCAATTACTCGATTATTCACACCAATAAATTTTTGTATGTGTAGAGGAAAGTACAAGAATATGTTATATCAAATAAGCTAACCATATATAAAGTACTACGTACGTAAGTATTATATTACTGTATAATATCACAGTGCGTAGAACTGATGGGCGCTAGGGTAGAAAGGTTCTTGAGTGGAGACCACGCAACGGTACACGCAGTCTAGGACGACAACAAGATGGACACTGAACAGTCGACTTGGTAAAGATCGCTAGTCGTTAGATATAGGCGGCATATCTATATCTATACTTAATATATAAAGCTGAAGAGTTTGTTTGTTTGTTTGTTTGCTTGAACGCGCTAATCTCAGGAACTACTGGTCCGATTTGAAAAATTCTTTCAGTGTTAGATAGCCCATTTATTGAGGAAGGCTATAGGCTTATCATCACGCTAAGACTAAGTTACTATTCCAAGCGGACAAGGTCGCGGGCGGAAGCTATAACCGATAATTGTGTAAGTCTAGGCGTCTTTGTTCAATAGTATACATACATATTTTGTCAGTTAACTACCCTGAATATCATATTGAAACGAATGCAGCCTTAGCTCTATATACATGATTTGCGCTTGTAGAAACGTCATCAATCTTTTGTAGTTGTGGTCATCGGTATCGGATCGTGTCTATGAAGTTTCAGGATGAATGTGCCACTAGGCTAAACTACTTTAAGAATTCGAACAATGTCTATATAAATCTGTCTAACACATTTGACGCCCATAAACGCAAAGAGAGGGCCTATTCTTCTCTGTTAAACACAAAGCCTTTGTATACACAAAATTATCAATAATTATTTATTATCATTTCTGTCTCTCGTGCCAATTGTCACGTAGTATTGTGTGAATAAAGAATCTTTTATTGGACAGTAATCATTATTATTACAGAAAATAAACAGACATTAGTTTTTTACGGTAATTTTCCGTTTCGTATAAATTTTTAAGAGGTTCTAATGTATCATGCAACAAGTACACAAACATAGTTCGGCCCGACAAATCACCAGTATATTTTTTTATAAATATTGGATCGTTCAATCGGTAATCTATACTCTATACTAATATATAAAGCTGAAGAGTTTGTTTGTTTGTTTGCCTGAACGCGCTAATCTCAGGAAATACTGGTCCGATTTGAAAAATTCTTTCAGTGTTAGATAGCCCATTTATTGAGGAAGGCTATAGGCTATATATCATCACGCTACGCGGACGAAGTCGCGGGCAGAAGCTAGTCTTACCATATAATGTTTCGGATAAGTATTTACATAATAATATGTCGCCACTCATAGGATTTATATCTAAGTATAAAACCGTCGAAGTGTTTCAATGAGTAAATTAATATTTTTAAAAGAAAAATCTCTTGAAAAAAAACAATAAAAAAAATTGATGTTTGATATTGTGATATTGTTAATGTCTTCAAATGATACCAAAAACAATCGACAAAATATTCAGAATTTTATCGACACATCACCATCCCTAAAAAACAATTTTTATTTCGTTCCCCTCTCCAGTGTTCCGTATACATATTTATCAAGTGTTCAACACCACGTTTAATGATCCCTAATTTTATTACTTACATCTGTTTGTTTTGATCATCGAAACATGAATAGTCATTGTTTGAAAAAGAACTTAAATTTATAAGAAATCAGACAAAAAGTATATATATATTAATATATTTTTGACACTATAAACTAACTGTATTTCGCGGTGCTACTCGCGGTATTCTTGATTTTCTCAATTTCTCTGGAATTTTCCTGACTAATCGTAAGCGTGACGCTAGGGGTCCTGCGTTTGATTCCCAGGTCATAACATACCATCACGCCTGTATTCCCCGAAGGGTTAGGCAGAGGCGTACTGTAGTACACCCACAGTTCGCCGGTATGTTTAGGTCCCATGTAATAGGGGGTGAGCCTATTGCCATTAACCGGGCACAAATTCCTAACTCCGAGCTGCTACTGGGAATTTCTTAGAAAAACCCAATAACACTTTGCTCGACCTGGGAATCTAACCCAGAACCTCCAGCGTAGCAGTCGCCCTCAGGACCACTTGGCTAACGAGGCAGTCTCCCAGGTCAAGGCAGTGTTATTGGGTTTTTCTATGAAATTAGTCAATTACTTACCTAATAGTACAGAGTAATTATAATAGATGGCGTTGGTGACTCACGTTTAGCAAACGCACAAAGCAAATTGTACGGACGGCCATTTTAATCAATGCACGCATTAATATTACACATTTACCACGCGGTTTTAATACAAACCCAAAATCAACAAGTACTTATTTCAAGTGCTCCCCCATCCCATTCTTGGGAGACGAGAGCGTGTTAAGCATTTTTACACTCTGTTAATAAAACCACCCTCGCAATTGGGGCGACGCCCCTGTTATCTCAACGCACACTCCCCAGAGGGAACTTATCAAATTATTGAATTACATGGTTGCGGAAGAAATAGTGTGGAGAAAGATTAAGTTAATCATGTAAGTACCCTTACGATATCATGCTTTGAGACTACCATATCAAGCTCTGGATAAAATCTAAAACAGACTAGCTTCTGCCCGCGACTTCGTCCGCGTAGCGTGATGATATATAGCCTATAGCCTTCCTCAATAAATGGACTATCTAACACCGAAAGAATTTTTCAAATCGGACCAGTAGTTCCTGAGATTAGCGCGTTCAAGTAAACTAACAAACAAACAAACTCTTCAGCTTTATATATTAGTATATATATAGATTATAGAGTCTCCACCACGCTCAGTTAGTTCGAGCTAATCTCAAATACTATCTACTGTATTTTTATGGGATAGTGGGGCAAACGAGCAGACGGATCACCTGATGGTAAACGATTACCGCCGCCCATGGACACCCGCAACACCAAAGGGGTCGCAAATGGTTGGGGCCTCCGGTATCCTCACTCACTCGTCGAAACACAACGTAAATGTTGTTTCACGTCGGTTTTCTGTGAGGCCGAGGTATTACTCCGGTCGAGCCGGCCCATTCGTGCCGAAGCATGGCTCTCCCACGGTATGCGGAATAGCTGTAGGGATTTTAATATACCTAGTCTTCATCTATTGAAAGAGTGATTAAGATCTCGGGCGATCGATTAAACTACACTTGCTCTTTGCTGATCCTAGGATCTTATAATAAGTATTTAAGTCTAGTTTCAAAATCAAATGGACCACTTCATCATGAAATAGCAAGGTCTTAATGGTGTTGTCAAATTTAACATAACATACCATCACTCCTGTATTCCCCGAAGGGTTAGGCAGAGGCGTACTAATGTACACCCACAGTTCGCCGGTATGTTTAGGTCCCATGTAATAGGGGGCGAGCCTATTGCCATTAACCGGGCACAAATTCCTAACTCCGAGCTGCTACTGGGAATTTCATAGAAAAACCCAATAACACTTTGCTCGACCTGGGAATCGAACCCAGGACTTCTAGCTTAGCAGTCGCCCTCAGGAACACTTGGCTAATGAGGCAGTTGCAAATTTAACTTATTTTAAAATTATTTTAGTGAAGGAAAAATTCGACTCGCAGGCAGTCTTCGAACCTGCGTCTTCTGGCTAGGTCCGCCACACGCTATGACCACTAAGCCACCGCGAGTCCCGCCTGCCATTTCGAAATATGCCTTCACATTCTGAACTTACGTCTTAAAGGTGACGTCAGTAACATCTATTGAAAGGCAAGTTACTTTGCCTCTCAACCGACATGACTTACCTTACGGTTAGTTAAAAAATAATTTTAAAATCTTAGCATGAAAATGCAAGAAATCACAATAAGATACTTATTTTAAATTTTATGAAATTATAATTATATCCAAACCATATGAGATGCCTTGGACATGTTGAGAGAATTAATGAAAGACGATTAACGATAGGAATTTAAGGCAAATGTCAGCGGCATCGTCGGAAGAGGTCGCCCTAGAAGGACATGCGCCGATCTTATTGGCGAGATCCTTCAAAAAGGTCAGGTGCGTAGTACTCGCAACTGGCGCGTATGTATGAGAAGATGTATGAATGTCGCAGAAGCAAAACAAGTATGCAAGAATCGTAGCAAGTCGCTGTCTAGTTTCCCTCCCCTGTGTTTTGTCTTATTTTGACATGTGATATTTTATGACAGGGAAAAGAAGAGAAACCTCTTTTTAACTTTGAAGCGGCGGTAGCCTAATGGCTAGGGCGTCGGACTTGCGATCATGTGGTTGCCGGTTCGAACCCCACCCATTGCACTACCGACGTGAACCCACTCGTAACACAAGCATTTAGCTTAGCACGAGGGGTTAACAAGAATACTAGTAATGTGTGATCCACATTGCTAGTAAACTTTAAAAAAAAAACTATATAACTATTCATAGATGGGTTTCTGCCCACACATTTTGGGCGAAAAACTTAAATACCCTGGAATAGACCCATTTCTAGATTGTTATAGGAGTTTTATTAGACTTATAAAATACAAATAATTCTATCTGTTTATTATTATGTTACCTACTTACTAAAAGATACTGACTAATGTTGCTAATACGCCAGATTATTGTTGTGCGAAAATAAAGAAAATTATGAATAAATACCCTAGGGCCACTTGCATCAACTTCTTAAATATGTTTAAATTGTGTTAAAACACAATTTTTCATAGTAAAATTGTATTTAAATGCAATTTGAACACTTTCAAGAAGTTGGTGCAAGTGGGTCTTAATCTGCAAATAAATATTTGACTTTGATTTTGACTTATTATTGTATATGACTCACCGGAACTGGGGCGGTCACTGTACCTAGTACAGTACACCCACGCTGGCCAGACCATCGCGCCATCAGCCATCGTAGTACCTATAACATATTCATCATTAGCTCTTACAACTCTATCCTTTATTCCGGTACATTCCATTGTATTAGAACCATCTCCATCAAGAACCGAATTTCCACATACAAACCAAAATACATCTTAATTTTTTTTTTTTTTTTTTTTATTAAAAAAAAGCTTACTAGCAATGCGGATCGCACATTACTAATATTCTTGTTAACCCCTCGTGCTAAGCTATATGCTTGTGTTACGAGTGGGTTCACGTCGGTAGTGCAATGGGTGGGGTTCGAACCGGCAACCACATGATCGCAAGTCCGACGCCCTAGCCATTAGGCTACCGACGCTTCAAAATTCAAAACAAAGTGTGTTATTATTTCGTTTCCAGAACCTTCTAGGTTCATGCTGTACCATATTGTTCAAAGTACTTCACTGGAAATAAATGTAAGCGAATGCAAATCTCGATAACTTTACCAAGTTTAGATTATTTTCCGGTTGTTTATTTCTAGTGAAGTTGTAGTAGACGAAATGGTACAGTAGGAACCTACAATCCTAATAATAAAACAATTTGATAAAATATTGTTAGGATTACGATTTATTTTGGTATTACGTTTTTGTGCTCAATTGAAGCTGCGCCAGACACTTAAATGTGGAATTATTTTTGACAGTTCAATTGTATATTATAATTAACTTCTTTTCTTAATAGAGTTATAGGTAATTAGCCAACCCCTTATAGTCTTTTTTATTGTAGGGAAAATCCATATGGATCGCCTGCCCACAGGGGAAGTGGTAAGGTATGTCTGACTCATACTAACCAAACATCGTACTTGCCTTCTGTTGCCCTATAATAGTCACAGCATGGGATTCATCTCATTCACCACAACAGCCTAAGTTACAGGATCTGTGTATATTAAAGCTAACTTCTATTTTCTGAATAGTACATTAAAGAAATAAAAATAATCACTCACCGGTGGCGGAACTCTGACTACTTCCACTATCTTCTCCTTTCGATAAATCAATCGCTCCACTCTTCTCTCCGGGCTTCACATCAGGAACCCTTGCCTCCTCCGGCATCAAAGGAACCACCTCCTTCACAGGAGACATCTTAGCCTCAACCCTCGTCTTCATCTTCCTCTTATTTAAAGGATCTGTTATCCTTCTCCCGAAGTCAGCCTTAAGAATATTATCTATACTAAACTTCAGACAGTTCTGATTAATGAAATCTCTCCCCGATTCATTTTCGGGGGATTTTGGTGATACATAATTCATTCTTCTGTTCTCGTCTGTTCTTCTAAGCTCTTGGTTTTGATTTTTCATTCTTAAACCAAAATTCAACCCGAAAGGTTGAGGATTCAAGTTTAAATTGTTTTGAGGAACTGGCATTCGACCTTGAAGGCCAGATTTTAAGTCTACTTGATTGATTAGAGGGTTTTGGAACAATAACGGTTGGTTTAGGAACATTAGAGGATTAGGGGTGATAGGACTTGGCCTGAGAAGGAGTGGTTGGTTCATATTGATGTTTTGGTTTAACTGTGATATGGCATTTAAGTGCGTTTGTATGTGTTTGAATGACGTCAGATTCTGCGATGTCTCAGGTCCTTTATTCTCAAATGTTGGCAATGCTTCATTGCCAACTGAAAGCACAGTGTCATCGCTGCAGCAAGAATTATCATCAATACTAATTTCTGCCCTAGATTCGTTCGTTCTATCATCTTCATCCTCAATATTGTCAGAAAGTCGGGAGTTCTCGTTGACCTCTCGTAAATCTTCGTAATTAGGGGTGCTTTGCAACAACTTGTCAGTTGAAAACACATTCTCGGGACTATGGCTGTCTCTTTCTTTCTTTAGGACGTTGTGTATGGCAAAAGAAGATGACAGTACAGGTCTCTCTTCCACTTTTTCCTCGTCGTGATATTCGGGGCTGGTCGTGTCTCTCGTATTAGGTGAGTAAGGCTCATCGTCGCTGTGGTCTTGTATTTTGATCCTGGAGTCTTGAAGGTGGGCAGATGATACTGCAGCCATCTTGGTTTGGACAAGTTACGCCATCTGTAGGAAAAATATTCTAATTAGAACTTCTGTCAAAAGTACAATAGACCCGTTTCAAATTCTTAGTGTAAGTAGTTCACAGGATATAGGTAGGGTAGGGTAAGGTAGTAGTAGGTAGGTAGGGTAAGTATCATGGTTTTACACACCATTACACCTGTATTCTTCAAAGGGTTGGGCAGAGGTGTACTAATATACATACAACATGTTTCGATCCTGAGCCCTGTCCCACAGGGGGCAAGCCTATGGCCCTTAACCGGGCTACTGAGAATTTCAAAGAAAAACCCAATAATACTGCTAGATCTGGGAATAGAACCCAGCCCTCTAGTGTAGCAGTCGCTCTTGCGACAACTATATTTGTAAAAGAGTTACAAACACACAAAAAAACATTTTTTAATCATTGCTCCACTCTAGGATTTAGGTACTCCTGTATCGCGGGTGCATTTACAAACACAAATTATTATATATACAGTTTATGTATATTGGTGTCTATCAACACGCAGACCCGGAAGAACTACCTGTAGATCAAATATTGTTCCGTGCGGGATCGAACCCAAAACATGTAGCGTAGAAGCCAATCGCTCAGCCGCTTGAGAACCGCTACATCTTTTAAAGTCTCTTTTAAAGCAGTATAATACTAATTTGTTTATTTTGGTTATCCGCCCGCGCAAATTGTTGAAACCATTGAAAGGAAATGACTCATTATGGTGCTCAAATCGATAAATTAGCGAATAATTACAGCAGTACCAACTTGATTGTGCAATTAGCGGAATTAGGTACCAATTCGTTTGACGACACGTTTGGCGTAGCGGCTGAGCGATCGGCTTCTGCGACACGTGTTGTGGGTTCGATCCCCACACGGAGCAAATATTTGTATGATCTACAGGTAGTTGTTCCGGGTCAGGGCGTTTGTGTATGTGTTTGTGTTTGTAAACGCACCCCCGATACAGGAGAAAATCCTAGTGTGGGGCAACGTTTTAAAAAAAAAATCCTGAACGATAATTTTGCGTTCTTAATTTAAAACTATACTTCAAAAAGGTCAGGTTTTCAGGTCAGGTTCAGGATTCTTTATTTTTTCTTTAATCCTTGATAAGCTTACGCTTGACTAGTACGCCTGATGTTAAGCACTACGATCAAAGCACGCTTGCCTAGAAGAAACCAATTCACTCGTGATTTTAAGACACCCAGGTTATATGTATCGGGGAAGACCCACTCGGGAATCACATTCCACATTTCGGCGATAGCGAAAGTGGACTTAAGCGCTTCATTCGGGTTATTGTTCGTATTATTCGCTCTCGGTACCTATGTTATGTATGAATAAGATGTAGATATTCATACATCTTATTCATACGGACTCATGGAAGATGTAGGTATTCTGCACCGGATCTTAAAGCCAAGCAGTTTGGATTTGCGTGACTATGGATGAAATTTAAGCTTGAAAACCAACAATGGCAAAACATTTTTATTTATTTATGATTCCCTCCAGTGGTAACTATAGGTAGGTACTATGGTAGGTATAGTTTACGCAAATAATGATAAAACTTAACCGCACAGTGATGGGAGGAAGCTGGCGGGACAAAACTAGTTACCCGTTGATACGA
Source organism: Acronicta leporina (assembly GCA_947256265.1). Classification (NCBI taxonomy): domain Eukaryota; kingdom Metazoa; phylum Arthropoda; class Insecta; order Lepidoptera; family Noctuidae; genus Acronicta; species Acronicta leporina. The sequence continues at coordinate 6,526,342 of OX366538.1, forward strand.
CATGAAAAATGCTCTACTTTATTCTATGTTCACGGTAGCTTTTCATGTGGCAGTGAGCAGGAATGCAGAATGCCACAATCATAGATTTTAGTTACACTTTCAGGGTTGTAGGAAAGTATGCGGCGGTGGCCTAGTTTCCTTTTCGAAACCCACCCATTGCCCTGCTGACGTGAACCCACTTGTAACACAAGCATTTACTTTGCATGAATATTAGTAACTAGCTGACCCGGCGAACTTCGTACCGCCTAACAGTCGATTCTGAAACTAACATCACTCAATTGTTTTGCCTTCCCGGAACCCCTCCACTAACACTTAAACTTTATGGTATGGCATTAAAGTTCAAATTGACTTTTACGTATTATTACGAATCTTTTGTATGGGAATATGGAAAAATGTTGTTTTTAGACGTTTTCAGGCAATTTTTTCTCTCCATCTTCGTAATAATTAGCGAAATCGGTTCAGCTGCTCTCGCGATTTACGCTTAGCAACACATTTGGCGATTCATTTTTATATTATAGATAGAGAAGAAGATATGCGACCCACATTGCTAGCAAGCTGTTTAAAATAAAACTATCTTAGTCTATAACCGTTTTGTATCCTAGGTACCTATGATTTAGGATCTCGGTCAAGCATAGTTGAATTGAAGGGTACAAGGTGTCCTAATCAATGGATTTTGAGAAAAAAAACATTTAAAAGTTTAGAAGTATATTTTTTTAAGTGAAAACTTCTTTAGCGGCGTTGTGCGCTTTTTGGGATGGGTAAAATTGTTAAAAACACGTCAGGACACGTGACCTGATCGAAAATTCGTAAGACGGTTGTAATAGTTCTGAAGTGTAACATTTTTAAGTACTTCGGTAATATAAATTGTCATGTTTGTGTACGATAGCGCAATAAATTAATATTATATTTTACAACTAGCTTCTACCCGCGACTTCGTCCGCGTAGCGTGATGATATATAGCCTATAGCCTTCCTCAGTTAATGGGCTATCTAACACTGAAAGAATTTTTCAAATCGGACCAGTAGTTCCTGAGATTAGCTGAAGAGTTTGTTTGTTTGTTTGCTTGAAGCGCGTTCAAGCAAACAAACAAACAAACTCTTCAGCTTTATATATTAGTATAGATATACTTTTATATTGATAATTAAAGCAATTCGTGCGAAATTATTCCCTAACCATTCCAAAATATCAGAAATGCACAACGTTAATGTTCAAGTTTTCACTTCTGCCGGCACTCCCGGAGTGCAACCCGTTGTATTTTTGTTGAGATCAAACTATACAATTACTTTTGCATAGAACTAATTAATTAGCATTGTCATTCAACGTGGCAATGCAGCCAGTCTTCTGGGTACGGTACCCGATGACAGTGATGTGGAGAAGTACTTTGACGCCTAGGCGTGTCTATTAATCCTTAATTATTAATAATTATAGATTCATTGTTAACAATGGTCTTTTTAGTTCTTTATTACTTTACCGGTACCTATGTCATGGATATTCCCAGTTCTTTTCGTTTTGGCCATAAACAAAAACGGATTTTGGGCGCAATCTGTATTTTTTTCCTTCACTAAAAATGCAAAATAACATATACCATCACGCCTGTATTCCCCGAAGGGTTAGGCAGAGTTCGCTGGTATATTTAGGTCCCATGTGATAGGGAGCGAGCCTATTGCCATTAACCGGGCACAAATTCCTAACTCTGAGCTGCTACTGGAAATTTCATAGAAAAACCCAATAACACTGCTCAACCTGGGAATCGAACCCAGGATCTCTAGCGTAGCAGTCGCACTTGAGACCACTCGACTTACCAGGCAGTTTCATGCCGTACTGACATTCTTGTTTCCGAAACATTTAGTTTTAATTCAAATTTTAAGCCTATTGGTTACCGTTTAAACCACTACACTGTTATTACACAAGATACTCCTAACCTGATCATTATTTATTAGCAACGCGTTAACTATGTCCGTTAAGTTAATGAAGGTGCTTTTACTTTATAGCATTCGCTTAACTTGGATTTAATTCAGAATCCGATTCACAGTACACTAACTGGCTTTCTTTTCCTATTGCCTATTACCGGTCGCAAAACCAATCTCCCGACTGCTATTGAGAATTTTATGAAAAACTTATTAACATTTTCCCCGACATGGGAATCGAATCTAGGAACGCATGTTCCGAAACCCCCTTTGAATAAAAATATATTTGAGTAGGGCGTAATCGAAGTCAGGACGCTCGGCATCCGCCTCAGCAGCTACTAAGTCAATGGGTCTAACTACACGAAAAATTTAAAAAATATTTAAATTAAATTATATATAAATAAAAAATTAAAAACCTTTAAACCTAAATTGAAAACAAAAATTGCAAGTAGAGCTACTTTCCGACCGCACCATCTCTGGACCACACACGATGAACGCACGCGCACCAACCCGACATTTCGTTTAATCCGACCACAAACTTACATTTACCGTCACCCAAACCACTTTACCACTCACTGCCCGTACGATTTGCATTTTCAAAACCGCAAATACAACTTTGTCGAACGGCGAGACGAAACCTCGATAAGAGTTAACAAAAATCATAGGAATTTCGACTCTATTTTTGTGCAGTTAAGTTTTAGAAGAAAAGCAAAGTTATCTTTGCGAATTACGATGTGTTCGAACTGTGGCGAATCGTATGGTTTTTATTTTTGTATCACGATTTCGCAATTTCAAAGGTGTTAGTTGTATGTCGGTTTGAGTCAGGTTGCTAACTCGAAAATTATCTGTTATCACTAGTAGGTAATCTAGAACGTTTGATTTGCTAAACAAATCGTTTCAATTACATTGAGGTTTACTGTACTAGAGTTGGCGGTACTAAGCGAATAATCCGCGCATGATTTGCGCCAACGAGATCATGTAATTGCAAGAGCTTCTTAGGCGTACGGCCTTTTCGTCAGGTTCGATACCTTAGTGCTTTTTATATGAAACACTCAGTAGCATTTCGGAATTCGGTTTTGTGTACGGTTATTGGCAATAGGTACGCCCCCGATTACACTGAACCTTCCGTGAACTGTGACAAATTCTAAGCAAAGGAAAATTTAATTTGTAAATATAAAAGAGGAGTAATTTTATTATTATGATATTTATCTTCAACCTTATTACTAGTTAAGAGGTTTTACATTTCATACATACATGAAAAATTCCATCTCGCCTGTGTTCCCCGAAGGGTTAGGCATAACTTTATAATGTAACAGTTCGCAGGTATGTTTTGGTAACTCCCGATTATGGTTTCATGTTTTAATCGAAACTTATTAACATTAAGGCATTATGTTACTCTCTATCTGGGTGCCGTCAAATTGTTGTATTTTGACAGATTCTATTTATCTACGAAATCTGTCAGTTCTAATGTCATTAAGTGCCACTGGACGAACATTCTGAGTCAATTGAAATAGCAGAGGTGCCCATGGTGTCATACGCAGCCTGACGCCTGTTACAAGCGCTTAATGTTTTTTAAGACAATGCTCCCAATCGGTTTTAGAGATTCGAAGTTATCTTGATACGATATTATCTTCTTCAGCCCATTGGTCCGCTGCTGGGCACGGGTCTCTTCTCAAAATTAGAGGGATTAATGCTAGAAAATCGCTAAGGAATGCAGGTTTCCTCGCGATATTTTCCTGATGAAAATGACTTCACCTGAAAAGTCAGGCGCGTGCCTTGGATTGGAATTCGAGACCCTTGACTTAGTAGTCCAATGGATAACACTGCATATATGTGCAGCTTTATATGTAAAATTCACGTAAACCATAAAGGAAAATGGAGTTAAAAAATGAGTTGATACCATAAATTTTTATCACGCCAAATACATATCAATGTGTTACTGAAAACACCTCGACCGCCTCAAAATGGGCAATAACGGTTATAACCATACAACCTTACCTCCGTTTGACGTTTAAATTGGCGGGAAAAATGCAAACGTCAGTTTGACAGTTAACTTTTTTTGACGCGGCCGCGTTCCGTTCAGCGCGCTAATGCTTACTGGAAACATTAAGACGCTGTAAAAGGAATGTTCACATTCAGCCTAGCATAGTCCCGTTGATTACGATCAAACATGGTTGTTTTTATTGCTAGTCATTATAATAATATGATTTTTTATAACAGAAATATGTATCAGCTGTTTCTCTATAACTCATAAAGCTACTGTTTATTCTTTTACATTTTATATGCGTTGTAATGTTCATATAGGTACATTTGCCTATTAATAACACGTCCATATACATTTTAAGTAACAAGCCTAGATATCCAGATATTAATGATTCTGAATAATAATGATACCTACTTAGATACATATGTAGTTACTGCTAACTATGTGAAGAAAACTAGGTACTACGTACCTACTAAAGAAAAAAATTATAGTGGTCCCCTCGTTGTTTTTGTTTTTGTTTTGGAAAAAGGTTAGAATACTATTCCTCCCTGCCTTTCAGATAGGCATCTCGTAAGAGGCGAGATAATATCTATAAGGCCTATTTAGATATTGCCCTATATCGTATCTGATAATATCACTTATGTAGGTACATAATATTTACTAATGTCTGGGTTTTAAAAGTGACCATGATTTCTTATTTATTTATTTTATTATTCATAATATTTTATGAGAGTAGTCCTTATAAAATAACACAAAGCCCCACAAAATTCGATTCTCTGAGTATGTTACGATATTTCTTCTAAGAGGGCGTCGGTTACGAACTGCAGGCGCCATCTAGTTAAAAAAATGAAAATAATTAACTTGTGTATTTAAAAAGATGTATCTTTACTGAAGATTTGCCTTATCAGTCTAGTGGTCCCAAGCGTGACTGCTACGCGTGAGGTCTTGGGTTCAATTCCCGGATCGAGCAAATGTGGGACCCCCGATTACATGGGACCTAAACATACCGGCGAACTATGGGTGTACCTATATCAGTAAACTTCTGCCTACCACTTCGGGGAATAAATACCCGATGTTATGTTATGAAAATTGTATACAATAACACTGTAGGTGTATAATAAAATACAGCTCTGCCTATCTTTTTGAGTGAAATAGTCGTAATATGAAAAACACTTTGATAGATTCACCATAATCTAAGTCCATTAATTACACGGTAATATTACAAAAATGTATGGTTTTACAACCAAATTGAGAGGAACCATTAGTTTTTATGGGACATCAATATAAAACCCATCAAATTATACAATAAAATTAATCAAATTCGCAAATTGAATGTTTCAATCAAGTTTTTTTTGTAAATATACAATCAGTGACTGGATTTTTTTTTTATTCATGGTAGACTTACCCTTGACCGCCAGTTTGCCTGATGTTAAGCGACACTGCGATCTACGTTGAATTAAAAGAGACCATGATTTATTATTTATTTATTATATTTTATGAGAGTAGTCCTTATAAAATAACACAGAGCCCCACAAAACTCGATTCTCTGAGTATGTTACGACATTTCTTCTAAGTGAAAAGTAGTTTCATTTCAAAGCCGATCATTCCTACATTTGAAGCTTTAATTAAAATTACATCCAAAACATCTTGTACTCATAAATCTTCCTAAAAAAGCAAACTTAATGTAATGTTTACGTGTTATAAACGTCTACTTGTTTGTGTGTTTGTAATTTATATATTTTTGTTTGCCCATCTTTCATGACTCGTTGGTTGGGACTACATTGTTTTTACTTGCTTCCTGTAATAAAAGTATTGTTGTTTTATCATCGATCGTATTATAATCAAGGCTGACTCCACTCTTTTCCAGCAAAAGGGAAATTGAGAGCATGGAACACCTTCTGTGTATACGCAATAGCTCGAAAGCGAATGTGCCTCTTGGGGTAGGGTTATCCAAGACCAGAGGACTACAGACTCATACTCCCAGGCCTCATTATAAAGCACATGGAAGAACTGGGAGAGGATGAGGAATAGGGTATCTAGGGGAAGCATAGAAGATCCCATTGGGTCGAAGTGCACTGAGGCCTGGCTGCCTCGGCCCCACACAAGATAAGATATGAGTCCACTCTCAGATTGCGAAGGTTGGATTACTTACGTAAGATGAGGAATGACAACTCGCTTCCGCACCCCAGAAAAAATTGGCGAGATGAAAAACCCGTATGGTTAGTCGGTAGGACACCCACACTAGGTGGAGTCTGAAACACCCCGTCGCCTTTCCAGAACGGCAGAAGTCCATGAAGATTTGGAGACGCAAAAATAAATGATTATTTTATCCAACGTTTGAGTAAGAGGAAAGGCAAAGATCCCTCTTTGCATGGTCCTGCGAAGGCCATCGACCACATATACCATGGGATTCACGGCATTTCTTCCCTCTTTTTTATACCACTAGCAAATAAGCATATGGCCTGCAAGATTGTAAGCGGTCACCGCAGCCTATGGACGCTTGCAACACCAAGGGTCTCACTCGCGCGTTGCGGACCCTGTAAAATTATTTTCATACTCTTTCTGAGGAACCCCATGCTATATATATATACTAGCTTCTACCCGCGACGTCGTCTGCGTAGCGTGGCTATCTAACACTGAAAGAATTTTTCAAATCGGACCAGTAGTTCCTGAGATTAGCGCGTTCAAGCAAACAAACAAACTCTTCAGCTTTATATATTAGTATAGACTTATAGCCTTCCTCAATAAATGGGCTATCTAACACTGAAAGAATTTTTCAAATTGGACCAGTAGTTCCTGAGATTAGCGCGTTCAAGCAAACAAACAAACAAACTTCAGCTTTATATATTAGTATATAGATATAGCCTGTTCCTTGCTCATCCATGTGGAAAGCAAGAGTGGTGTTTAGTTGACATGATTCCAACATAACCAGCTTCCTCATCAGCTTGATCGTCAACCATGAAGATTTTCTCAATTACAAAAAAAACCACTTGGTTATTAAATCAATGTTTTAAATGTTATATTTTTCTTAATCGGAAGTGCATAAACTTTTACAGTTGTTTCATTGTAACTTAATTTGTTCACAAATAAATTGTGACAATGGCGCCCAACGTGGGGCGAGAAGGGTGAGAATATCTATCTAGATATAGGTTCGCCACATCTCTGCCTAACCCAGCGAGGAATACGGGCGTGATATTGTTTAAAACCACCAACCGTAGACAATTACAATTGTTTCAGTTTACAAACAGCGCAACATCACGATCCTCTTTATCATCGCATAGATCTGCGATAAATTATGCGCGCGCGCCGCCCCGGGCATGTTAGCGCCATCTAGCGAGCACTGTGGGAACTCGAAGGATTCTAATTTTTGTTCTAAAAGTGATACTTCATGCTTGGCTTACTGTTAATAAACCGTTCGCTCTATTAATTTAGTAGAATTTATGTGTAAATGAATATTACGTACTATCACGCCTGTATTTCTGCGAGGTTAGGCAGAGATGTATACATACACAGTAATTTTCCCACCTGAAACAGACTCAGTGCAAGACCTGAAAGAATTCTTAAGAATCGACTACTGAAACGATATGTGGTAATTTTCCCCGTAAAGATAATTCCATCCTGAAACTATGGGTAAAAACAGAGTGTTATAAGAAACTAAGTTTTCCATAACTCGAGCCACTAATGGATCAGGAGCCATCAATTCAATCATCTCAATTGTTATAGTGTGCGTGTGCGCGCCGATATCATAGACGATGTGGGTACGACTGTAGTACAGCCACGAGTTTCGCGTTTAATTATTAATTAAACATAACATACCATCACGCCTGTATTCCCCGAAGGGTTAGGTAGTGGCGTACTAATGAACACCCACAGTTCTCCGGTATGTTTAGGTAACCGGGCACAAATTCCTAACTCCGAGCTGCTACTGGGAATTTCATAGAAAAACCCAATAACACTTTGCTCGACCTGGGACTCGAACCCAGGACCTCTAGCATAGCAGTCGCACTCAGAACCACAAGGCTAATGAGGCAGTTATATGTATCGGTTGATTATATGTATGAAAAACGAGAGAGAGAACGAGAAACGAGACAGAGTTACCATAAAGTAACAATATTACCATTTAATATGTATGACTAATGGAATATGTTACGCAAATCGTGTTATTTAACGTCTCAGCTAAACACGACGCGGTCAATATGTCAATTGACTGGATCAACATCTGTATTGTTGAAGTCTTTTGTTTATGTTGTTACTATTTCTCGTGGTTTTGCTCGCATTTCAAACGCCGTCGAGAAAATCTCTCAGGCATGCAGGTTTCCTCACGACGTTTTCCTTCACCGTTTAAGCGCGTGATAATTAATTATTAATACGCACATGACTACGAAAAAGGTCTTGGATTCGCACTCGAGACCTTAGCTATCACTGCTCGTTTTCCATAGTTAACTTGGAAATTCAAGTTCAATTCAATTCAACATTTTTACATTATAGGCAGCCACCAAAACGCCCGCTCTTCACCGCCTCCTAGTGTTTTCGCTGGGAAGTAGCGGCGCAACATACTCGCTAGAAACACATATTTGTCTGTTAAGTTTTTATGGCATTAATCTATACTCTATACCAGAGGTTCTCAAACTTATTTCCTTTATGCACTTGGAGAATAAATTATTTGTAGCGCCCCTAAAATTTTACCGCTTCAATACTCCCAATTTTCTCTGGGATCTTAGGTCCCCCCTGTAGTCCCTCCAGTTCCCACAAGGAACAAGGAAAGAATCGTTAAATGTAGTCAGAATTCTAAAAAGTCTAATAACCAGTCTATCCTTAGAATATCGTTATCCTAGAAATTGAGCTCTAATGGCAATCGTTTCGTGTAAAATCCTGACATTGGACCTTGTTGGGAAAAACCTACGCAGATAGCCGTGGGAGAGCCATGCGTCGGCTCGACCGGAGTGATACCATGGCCTCACAGAAAACCGGCGTGAAAAAACGCTTACGTTGTGTTTCGCCGAGTGAGGTTACCGGAGGCCCCAACCCTTTTAAAAGGCCGGTAAAGCCCTTGCGACTCCTTTGGTGTTGCGGGTGTCCGTGGGCGGCGGTAAGCGGCATTAGGCGATCCATGTACTCTTTTAACCCCTTTGCCATGAAAAAGCAGATAATTATACGTACCTAGTTACTATCAAAATTAGATCAATTGCGTCGTTAGCCTAATAGTCCTGAGCGTGACTGCTACGATTGAGGTCCTAGATTCGAGCAGAGAAAACCCCAGTAGCAGCTCGGAGTTTGGGATTTGAGCCCGGGAAATGGCAATATACTCGCCCCCTATTACATAAGACCTAAACATACCGGCAAACTGTGTATATGCACCGCCTTACCCTTTCGGGGAATACAGGCGTGATGGTATGATTGTATTAATACTTGTGTATCTTATTTTTGTCTAATTGTCATTTGCTTCAAGAATTGCATGCCTTAGCAGACATAACGCTATGTATATTTAGATTTATTAGTTTTTCATGCATGGAAATGACAATAAATTTAAGTTTAAATGTACTTTTAATGAGGTTAAATTGTAAAGACAGACATATTAATTATATTTCAGACTTAATTACAGCATTTGTGTAAACAAAATTAAGTAAGGGTAAAACATCCAATTAATGGCTGCTTCAATTATTTATTTATTACTAAGTAGAAGTAAGGAGAATCGTTTTCTTTAAACAACTGAGTATTCTTTTAAGGAATTTTGTGGTTTTTACGATATATGTAGGTACTTAATTGAATGGCAATAAAAATACTGCGATCGCAATTTTTTCGCAGAAAAATTGTAAAATTGTAAAAAATGATAGCCTGTGTTATTCTGATGTTTATGCCATATTCTTATCTTGTGTAGGGCCGAGGCAGCTAGGCCTCAGTGCACTTCGACCCAATGGGATCTTTTGTGCTTCCCCTAGATAATCTATTCCTCCCAGTTCTACAAACAGCTCTTCCATGAGCTTTATAATGAGGCCTGGGGGTATGAGTCTGTAGTCCTCTTGTCTTGGATAACCCTGACCCAAAAGGCACATTCGCTTTAAGCCATATTACTGTAAAGCGTTATTAAAATCCATACTTTTGCATAAAAGCAACAAACATCCTAACACTTTTATTACCTATTCCTCACAATTTCATTTATCTATACTCTATACTAATATATAAAGCTGAAGAGTTTGTTTGTTTCTTTGTTTGCTTGAAAGCGCTAATCCCAGGAACTACTGTCCCATCTGAAAAAATCATTCAGACTTAGATAGGCCATTTATTGAGGAAGGCTATAGGCTATATATCATCACGCTACGTGGATGAATTCGCAGGTAGAAGCTAGTATCTAATAGTAGTAGGATTCTATGCCTTTAAGACAGGGACTGGTCTACTCAAAGCCGCTATGGCTCTTTCTTCAAAAGGCCATCTCAGACATTACCCTGCATTGTAACACTCACAGTGCTACTACTATATCTGTGATTGTAAAGAGACAATGATTCTCCGAGTCTGTATCGGTGTTTCTTCTCAGAGGTCGTCAGATAGGGAATGCTAGCACCATCTATTTAAATAATATGTTAAACATTGACTTACAAAAGCTATTATAAAAGATATCTTTTGTCATTTAGATCTTTTGTCATTTACTCACATACGCGAATAAGTAATCTGCGTGCATACGCAGATTACTAATATAATTTTGTAAATATAATTTTGTAAATAGATCTTTTATAATAGCTTTTATAAATAGCGGCTAGTAGACCAGTCCCAGTCTTAAAGGCATAGAATCCTACTAATATTAGATACTAGCTTCTGCCCGCGAATTCATCAGCGTAGCGTGATGATATATAGCCTATAGCCTTCCTCAATAAATGGCCTATCTAAGTCTGAATGATTTTTTCAGATGGGACCAGCAGTTCCTCAGATTAGCGCTTTCAAGCAAACAAAGAAACAAACAAACTCTTCAGCTTTATATATTAGTATAGAGTATAGATAAATGAAATTATGAGGAATAATAAAAGTGTGAGGATGTTTGTTGCTTTCATGCAAAAGTATGGATTTTAATAACGCTTTACAGTAATATGGCTTAAAGCGAATGTGCCTTTTGGGTCAGGGTTATCCAAGACCAGAGGACTACAGACTCATACCCCCAGGCCTCATTATAAAGCTCATGGAAGAGCTGTTTGTAGAACTGGGAGGGGATGAGGAATAGATTATCTAGGGGAAGCACAAAAGATCCCATTGGGTCGAAGTGCACTGAGGCCTTGCTGCCTCGGCCCTACACGAGATAAGAATATGGCATAAACATCAGAATAACACAGGCTATCATTTTTTACAATTTTACAATTTTTTTGCGAAAAAAATGCGATCGCAGTATTTTTATTGCCATTCAATTAAGTACCTACATATATCGTAAAATCCACAAAATTATTAAAAAGAATATTCAATTGTTTAAAGAAAACGATTCTCCTTACCTCTACTTACTAATAAATAAATAATTAATGCAGCCATTAATTGGATGTTTTACCCTTACTTAATTTTGTTTACACAAATGCTATAATTAAGTCTGAAATATAATTAATATGTCTGTCTTTACAATTTAACCTCAATAAAAGTACATTTAAAATTAAATTTATTGTCATTTCCATGCATGAAAAACTAATAAATCTAATTAAACATACCGTTATGTCTGCTAAGGCATGCAATTCTTAAAGCAAATGACAATTGGACAAAAATAAGATACACAAGTATTAATACAATCATACCATCACGCCTGTATTCCCCGAAAGGGTACTTCGGTGCATATACACAGTTTGCCGGTATGTTTAGGTCTTATGTAATAGGGGGCGAGTATATTACCATTTACCGGGCTCAAATCTCAAACTGCTACTGAGATGTTCATAGAAAAACCCAATAACACTTTCCTCGACATAGAAATCGAATCCAGGACGTCAAGCGTAACAGTCGCGCTCAGGACTATTAGGCTAACGACGCAATTAATCTTATTTTTATAGTAACTAGGTACGTATAATTATCTGCTTTTTTATGACAAAGGGGGTAAACGAGTAGACGGATCGCCTAATGGCGCTTACCGCCGCCCATGGACACCCGCAACACCAAAGGAGTCGCAAGAGCGTTACCGGCCTTTTAAACGGGTTGGGGCCTCCGGTAACCTCACTCGGCGAAACACAACGTAAGCGTTTTTTCACGCCGGTTTTCTGTGAGGCCATGGTATCACTCCGGTCGAGCCGACGCATGGCTCTCCCACGGCTATCTGCGTAGGTTTTTCCCAACAAGGTCCAATGTCAGGATTTTACACGAAACGATTGCCATTAGAGCTCAATTTCTAGGATACCGATATTCTAAGGATTGACTGGTTATTAGACTTTTTAGAATTCTGACTATATTTAACGATTCTTTCTTTGTTCCTTGTGGGAACTGGACTGGCCTACAGGGGACCTAAGATCCCAGAGAAAATTGAGAGTATTGAAGCGGTAAAGTTAAAAAATTTGAGGGGCGCTAAAAATAATTTATTCTCCAAATGGATAAAGGAAATAAGTTTGAGAACCTCTGGTATAGAGTATAGATTAATGCCATAAAAACTTAACAGACAAATATGTGTTTCTAGGGAGTTTGCTGCGCCGCTTCTTTTCCTAGCGAAAACACTACGGGGCGGTGAACGGCGGCCGCTTTGGGGGCTGTCTTTAATGGAAAAATGACGTTCAAAAAGTACTAAGTAGTAGTCTATGTTGACTATGGAAAACGACCAGTGATAGCCTAGTGATAAGACCATTGAACTGCCAAGTCAAAGGTCTCGAATGTGAATCCAAGGTCTCTGACATTTCGCAGTCATGTGCGTATTAATAATTAATTATCACGCGCTTAAACGGTGAAGTAAAACGTCGTGAGGAAACCTGCATACCAGAGAGTCTGCCAACCCGCACTTGGCCAGCGTGGTGGACTATGGCCTAAATCCCTCTCTTTCTGGATACCCGTGACCAGCTGTGGGGTAAAATAATGGGTTGATTATGTATTATGTATAGAAAACGAGTGAGATATTTTCCATAAAGTAACAATATTACCATTTAATATGTATGTCTAATGGAATATGTTACGCAAATCGTGTTATTTAACGTCGATCGTCTTCGGTCGATATGTTGTCATACAAACATCTATGATCATTTTTAGTGGTAGTCAGAAGCCCGACAACCAATCTATCCTCCGAATATTGCTATTGCTCAGAAATTGGAACGTGGGAGAGCTATGCCTGCCAGCACGAGCGTGCCGGCTCGACCGGAGTGATATCACGGCATCACAGAAAACCCGGCATGAAACAACACTTACGTTGTGTTTCGTCAAGTGAGTATACCGGATGCCCAAACCCTTTTAAAAGGCGGGCAACGCACTTGCAACTCCTCTGGTGTTGCGGGTGTCCATGGGCGGCGGTAATCGCTTACCATCAGGCGATCCGTTTGGTCGTTTGTTCCCCTATCCCATTAAAAATGGGTCGCGGTGGTCTGATGTCAGGCGCTCCGTGTAAAATACTGATATCATACATACCGAGTCCATCCAAAGGATAAGATAAGACTAACCATTGTACCATATTCTATGATTGATAATTTATAGATGAAAGAATTTTTGAAATCCGGCCAGTAGTTCCTGAGATTAGCGCGTTCAAGCAAACAAACAAACTATTCAGCTTTATATATTAGTACTAAGCTCCTGCCCGCGACTTCGTCTGCGTAGCGTGATGATATATAGCCTATAGCCTTCCTCAATAAATGGGCTATCTATCACTGAAAGAATTTTTGAAATCCGACTAGTAGTTCCTGAGATTAGCGCGTTCAAGCAAACAAACAAACTATTCAGCTTTATATATTAGTACTAGCTTCTGCCTGCGACTTCGTCCGCGTAGCGTGATGATAATATATAGCCTATAGCCTTCCTCAATAAATGGGCTATCTAACACTGAAAAAATTTTTCAAATCGGCCCAGTAGTTCCTTAGATTAGCGCGTTCAAGCAAACAAACAAACAAACTATTCTGCATTATATATTAGTACTAGCTTCTGCCCGCGACTTCGTCCGCGTAGCGTGACGATATATAGCCTATAGCCTTCCTCAATAAATGGGCTATCTAACACTGAAAGAATTTTTCGAATCGGACCAGTAGTTCCTGAGATTAGCGCGTTTAAACAAACAAACAAACTCTTCAGCTTTATATATTAGTATAGATAGATTCGTTTTTGGTGTTCACTAAAGGATATTCTATTCTATTCTATTCTATGTTCAGCCCCATCTAGGCAGACTGAAAGCCGAGCTCAACATAGCTGGCAAGGAGGATGAGTACGCCACTCTAGACAGCGTATGCTACGCCGTTGGCTACGCTCTGCACTGCGTACGCTACGGCGACGGCTACGCTCAGTGCTACGCAGTGCTACGAAATTTGCTACGCAGTTTTTACCACGATTTTTTAGTCTTTTACCAATAGATATTTTAAGGGATACTTTTTTACATGTTTTTAAACTAGATAGCGGCTGTATTTCCTAACCTTTGAAGAGAAACGCGAAAAGTAGATTTTTTTTATTTTACAGATGGCTTCTAGTCTAATAAATCTATACTAAAACGAGTATTATAAAGAGGGAAGATATGGATGTATCTAACGAATATACTCAAAATCTACTGGCAGATTTAAATAAATCTTGCACCATTTGAATGCTACATTGTTGCAGATTAACATAGGCTATAGAATATTTTTTTTTAAGTTAGGGTGTGTGAAGCCGGGGCCAGCCGCTAATATAAGATATAAAGAATATTATATTAACAAATTGCTAATTACTAGCCTCCACATATAACAAAAAATTAGTCTATAAAAAAGTACATACAGTTTAATTTAACATAAACATAACATATCATCACGCCTGTATTCCCAAAAAGGTTAGGCAGAGGCGTACTTATGTAACACCCACAGTTCACCAGTATGTTTTAGGCCCTATGTAACAAGGGGCCTATTGCCATTAACCGGGCACAAATTCCAAACTCCAAGCTGCTACTGGGAATTTCATTGAAAAACCCAATAACTCTTAGGTCGACCTGGGAATCGAACCCAAGACCTCTAGCGTAGATGTCGCGCCCGGGACCACTTTGCTAATAAATTTAATTGTCTTCAAAAAATAAGTGTGCTAAAAGTCGTGTTACTATCGCCACACCAGCGCAGAACAAGTCAATATTTAGGTCCCTAGGTAGTCTATTCTAGCTAAGTGCACTTCTTATGGAAAATACATTCCCCTTGTAATTAAACAATGCGAAAAAAATCATCAATGATTTAAAGTTTGGTTATACACTAGCTTCTGCCAACGTCTTCGTCCGCGTGGAATAGTTACTTGGTTTTAGCGTGATAATATATAGCTTATAGAGTAAGATAGAGTAAGAGATCTGTGTAAGATTTTTTCAAATCGGACCAATAGTTCCTGAAATTAGCGGGTCCAAGTAAACAGTGACGTGGGAGAGCCATGCTTCGGCACGAATGGGCCGGCTTGACTGGAGTGATACCACAGCCTCACAGAGAACCGGCGTGAAACAACGCTTGCGTTGTGTTTCGCCGAGTGAATGAGGTTACCGGAGGCCCAAACCCTTTTAAAAGGCGGGCAACGCTCTTGTGACTCCTCTGGTGTTGCGGGTGATAATGGGCGGGGGTTATCGCTTACCATCAGGTGATCCGTGTGCTCGTTTCCCACAAACAAACTCTTCAGCTTTATATATTAAGTATAGAAGTATGATTGATCAAGTTGTATTGGTCAGTTGCATATTATAAAATGATGAATGATATTTATTTCTGTAAATAGATCTTTTAAAGACACTTTTACAAGTCAATGTTTACATTTTTAGGGTTTCGTACCTCGTAAGGAAATAACGAAACCCTTATAGGATCACTTTGTTGTCCGTCCGTCCGTCTGTCTGTCAAGACCCTTTTTCTCAGGAACGCGTGGAGGTATCAAGCTGGAATTTATATCAAATACTCAGGTCTACTGTCCCTTAGAACTGTGAAAAAATTAAACTTCTAAGCCAACGCAATCAAAAGATACAACCGTTTACTTATGCCGCAAATTTTCGACACTCGCAAGGGAATCAAAACCTACATGGTGAACCCAGAATTTTGAAATTTGGTACGAAGCAACGTCTTATAGCACAGATAAAGGAAAAATTGTGAAAAGCATAAATTTTTAGTTACATCATAAAATTAAAATATTTTAAATACGGAAACCTCGGTGTGCGAGTCCGACTCGCACTTGGCCGGTTTTTTTAACTAGATGCCGCACGCCGAATTTCCTAACTAACGACCTCTGAGAAGAAACACCGACACAAACTCAGAGAATCATAGTCTCTTTAAAAGTCAAAATATGTAAAATAATTTCTAAAATTCGACCTGTTATGGACCAATTCTAGCTGACGGCAGGCATGTACTAGTCATTGTGTAGCTCAACCATACTCTAGGGAGCTAAACCCTTAAAACCTTAAAATTCAAAGTTTTTACATTACTGAGGAATACATACCTATGCTTGAATGTTAAAATAGGGGGCAAACGAGCAAACGGATCACCTGATGGTAAGCGATAACCGCCACCCATGGACACCCGCAACACCAGAGGAGTCGCAAGTGCGTTGCCCGCCTTTAAAAGGGTTTGGGCCTCCGGTAACCTCAACTCACTCGGCGAAACACAACGCAAGCGTTGTTTCACGCCGGTTTTCGGTGAGGCCGTGGTATCACTCCGGTCGAGCCGGCCCATTCGTGCCGAAGCATGGCTCTCCCACGTAAAAAGTTTGTAACTATGTAGAACGAAATAATTTTACTAACGCAGTGTTTGTAATTAGTTGATAAAAATTTACTTATTACGAAACCGACAACTGTTATTCTCACCCTATTTTATGACACACGCATACGACAATAAATGTGCAATCATAGACAACACACAACTGTGTACACAAAATGGCGATCGATTTGAGTATTAATTAATGCGTTAAAATGATTAATTGGTTTAAAATGGTTTTGTTTGAAAATGTATTATTATTGTAAGAACATTCAAGTATATTATTGTACCATCACGCCTGTATTCCCCAAAGGGTTAGGCAGAGCCATAATAAAGTGCAGCCACAGTTCTACGGTATGTTTAGTGCCAATGTATATAGGGGGCGAACCTACTGTCATTAACCGGGCACAAGTTCCAAACTCCGAGCCGCTACTGGAAATTTCATAGAAACATCCAATAACACTTTCCTCGACCTGAGAATCGAACTCAGGACCTCTAGCAGTCGGATATTTATATCCTACTTTCAACTTAGATTATAAACGTGAAATTTGTGATGTATGGTTATTTGTTACTCTTTCACGCCAGAACGGATGAACGGATCTGGATAAATTTGGCACAGAGATAGATTATAGTCTGGAATAACACATAGGCTACTTTTTATCCAGGTTGAACCCGATGTTGAAGTCCACACATACAAAGTCGGGGCCAGAAGCTAGTATATAAAATAAACTAGCTTCTGCCCGCGACTTCGTCCGGGTAGCGTGATGATATATAGCCTATGTCCTTTCTCAGGGTCTAAATATTGTCTGTGCCAAATTTCATCAAAATCGGTTGAGATGTTTAAGCGGGAAAGCGTAACAGACAGACAGACAGACAGAGTTACTTTCGCATTTATAATATTAGTAGGGATAGCCTTCCTCAATTAATAGGCTATCTAACACTGAAAGAATTTTTCACATCGGACCAGTAGTTCCTGAGATTAGCGCGTTCAAGCAAACAAACAAACAAACTCTTCAGCTTTATATATTAAAAAAAAGTATAGATGAATACTTAACAGCATTGTTATAATATAAACAAAAAATATGTTATAATTAAGTCGTATATCTCAATGCCAAAATGTATTTTGAATTTAAAATAAGTAAGTGGTCTTAAAAAGGTGTTAATTTATCACAGAATAATATTTATGTTTTTGATTTTATTGAATATTTTGACGTTTAACATTTAAACAAACCTTATTATTTGCGAATTTTAATATAGAATGGCATCGACAATCCTTTCTAACAAGATGATAATATTTATGTTCATCTAACTGCTTCATTAGCCTATTGGACTGCTACGCTAGAGGTTTTGGGTCCGACTCCCAGGTCGAGCAAAGTGTTATTGGGTTTTGCTATGAAATTCCCAGTAGCAGCTCGGAGTTTGGAATTTGTGCCCGGTTAATGGCAATAGGCTCGCCCCCTATTACATGGGACTTCACATACCGGTGAACTGTGGGTGTTGAACTGTGTACGCCTCTGCCTAAACCTTCGGGGAATACAGGCGTGATGATTCGTGGTCAGTGTGTGGAGACCATCGAAACCCCTCCGTGCCTTATAAATAGTATAGATGCCCTAAATAGTATTTAAGGTAAAATTGTGCTGAATAAACCATTTTTCTTTCTTTATTTTCTTTCTTTCCTTGGAGAGCACGTAAAGCCGTCGGTCCCGGTTGTCATACGAACATCTTTGACAATTGTTAGTGATAGTCAGAAGCCCAAAAAAGGCTGACAACCAGTCTATCCTCCGAATATCAGTAATAAATAATAAATAAATAAATATTCTGGGACATTTTTACACAGCACCATCTAGTCCCAAACTAAGCAGAGCTTGTACTATGGGTACTAGACAATGGATATAATACTTATATACTTTTTTTTTTGTAAATACATAGGTACTTATAATACACAAGAAAAACCCAGACGAACACAAACACTTATATTCATCACATAAATTTTTGTGTCCTGTGGGAATCGAACCCACGACCTCATGGTCAGCAGATCGGTACTCGAACCACTAAACCACAGAGGTCGTCAAATCAGTATTATCAGTACGTGTACGTTATTTACCATTAAATAAATGCATTTAACTACAATCTCGATCAATCTAAGTACAACTCAAATCGGAGTTCACCTTTAAAAGTAGGAATAACTTGTGTTAGCAGACTCCGTTCTTCGAAAAGCGTATCCATAATTGCAAAGGTAGTATAGCATATCGATAATGGCCCTCCGACCCTTTCAAAAGGCCATCCTCAGAACTCTGTGCGAGTGCAACGCCTGTTTGGGCACATGCCTGGGTTTGAGCAATACCTACATCCTAAATATATACTAGTTTTTAGGTTTTTCGAGCTTCTAATTTATTGATTGTAATAGATGTTCGTATGACAACTGGGGCCGACGGCGAAGGCTTAACGTACTCTCCGTGGCACGGAAGGCTCAAATGTTAAGAATGATCTCTTGTGCATAAGGTGTTTCTTATGTATTATAAGTATATATTTACAAAAAAAAAGTATATAAGTATTGTATCCATTGTCTAGTACCCATAGTACAAGCTCTGCTTAGATTGGGACTAGATAGTGATGTGTAAAATGAATATTGATTTATTATTTATAGCAAGCGCTGTTTCCCCAATTTTTTTGGGGTAGGTAGGTAAAAACCAGATGGATCACCTGATGGTAAGCGCCCATAGACACCCGCAACACCAGAGGACACAAGTGCGTTGCCGCCCTTTTACAAGGGTTTGGGCCTCCGGTATCCTCACTCACTCGGCGAAACACAACCTAAGGGTTGTTTCACGCTGGTTTTCTGTGAGGCCGTGGTATCACTCCGGTTGAGGCGGCCCATTCGTACCGAACTTTGACTATGTACCCAATTTGATCAGCGCACTTACTTATTAATTGTACAGCGTAGTACTTTACACATAAAAAAAACGTTGCGATCACTGAAAAATCTAATCTTTTACAATTACATAACATACCATCACGCCTGTATTCCCCGAAGGGTTAGGCAGAGGCGTACTAATGTACACCCACAGTTCGCCGGTATGTTTAGGTCCCATGTAATAGGGGGCGAGCCTATTGCCATTAACCGGGCACAAATTCCTAACTCCGAGCTGCTACTGGGAATTTCATAGAAAAACCCAATAACACTTTGCTCGACCTCTAGCGTAGCAGTCGCACTCAGGACCACTTGGCTAATGAGGCAGTTTATATATATTTTAATCAAACTGCATAAGTCTCAGCAACTGTTTAAAACAAAGCTTAATTTGTAATGTTATTCGTATTCTATAAGGAGTATCATGGACTTTGTTGTCTTTCACTTATTCACTTTTACGTGCAATTTTTAGTTTTGACTTTTCAAAAGTACCTTTTAACTAGTCTAATTGAAATAAAATATTTTGCCTTTGACATAAGGTTAAGCTCTTGGGTTGAGCTACACGATGACTGATGTAGGTACCTATACGTGCCGTCAGTTAGGACAAGTCAACTGAAAGCTGCTATGACTCATTCTTTAGAGGGCCAGTTTAGAAATTGCCCTACATCGTAACACTCACATAATAACTAATAATACTACTATACTGTCTGGACTTTAAAAGAGACCATGATTCTCTGAGTTTGTATCGGTGTTTCTTCTCAGAGGTCGTCAGTTAGGAAATGCCGGCGCCATCTAGTTAAAAACACTGTAAAACATTGACTTGTAAAGTGTCTTTATAAGACCTAAGTATTAACACAATAATATAAATAATTTATAATTTATTACTTAAGCCGGCGGCCGGCGCCATCTAGTATTAGAAAAGTAAAACATTGACTTGTAAAATTTAATATTTTACATTATTTGTTTTACATTTTGTCTAGTTGTTGTTGTTGTTAGCTCCAATTCGTCTTGGAAACGTTGATGATTGTTTTTTTCTGTGAAATTCTGAATAGCAGCTTGGAGTTTGTATTTTTGTCTGGTTTTGAAAATAGGCTCCTTTTACCTACATACGACCTAAACGTAAGAAGTACCGGCGAACTGTGGGTGTGCAAATATGTGGATACTTATATTAGTACACCTCTACCTAACCCTTCCGGGAATACAGGCGTGATGGCTGGTTTTATATAACTGTATTGTATCTATTCTCGCACGGCCAGCAATATTTTTAATGGTATGCACTAACTTTTAATACTAGATAGGTATTAATGAAAACCTCATTTGTAATTTCCCGACATTGATATACAACTTCGGCGGATTACGGTTAGCGATGTGTGTTGAACACGAAATATCACTTCTAAATTGAAAAATCAATAAATCATATTAATACTCCGCAGTATGCTGTCATAAATTAAAAATGTCATTAATTAATTTACCTACAAACCTCTCAATGGAGTTTAGGCGGGAAAATAATAAAGTGCACATTGTCGATTATATATTATTTTTCAAAACTTGAATTTCTCCGAAGTTTAATGTGTAATTATGGTGGATAATTAACCATTAAGTGTTCGTGAACGTGTGAGAGTGTAGGCAAATGATATAAAATTGAAAATCGTGACTTTTTGGGTTCACTCCTAAACTCCATCGAAGCCTCAATAAAGTTTCTACCATTTTATTGGGGCAACTGAACTTATACTTGACACTGGCGAACACAAGTGTAGTGCCATAATACAATCCCATGATGGGAAATATTCTTTGAATACTTGATTACTTTATTACTTGACACTGGCAAATACACAAAAAGTGTGGCGCCATAATTAAAAAAAAAAAAAAAAAAACCTCTCAATGTATCAGGCTATTCATCACGGAATTTTGAATACTTAAACGTTGAATTATGTTTATCGAAATTTTTTCGCAATAAACATGTAGGAAATATTTTTATATAACAAATTTGTAGAAGATATAAATTTTAATATCACATTTACATAGCCCTACGTCTATTTTTTATATAGAAAATGACTTTTATTGACAAACTTTTTGCTAATACAAATAAGCGTACTTACGTTTTTACAAAATCCCACTAAGAACACCACGATAATCCTTCATATTAACGATACTTTTCTTCCTACAAAAGAAACCTTAACAAACAGTCCATTTAACACTCACTTTAATAGTATCACTCACACTAAACCGAACTCGCTCGAGAAAAAACCTCCAACAAAATTGTCAAAAACGCGCGGGAAATTACATAGATTAAAAAAAATGCAGATTGAAAATAATATTTTGACAGATAATTGAATTTTCACAAAAGAGGTTTTAACATTTGGAGCGCTAACTCTATACGCGAATCGGCGGCGACTGGCGAATGAGTCTACCCACCCCCCTACTTTAGGCGTGGCCTTAACATACCCACAACTGGGCGGGGCGCTGAGTATTTTTTTTCCTATTTATACTTTCTTGGTTTTATTATTTTCGGTCAGCAGTTTATTATATTGTAATGTCTGTTTGTTTGTTCATCATTGTATTGACTCCGTGATTTTTCGCGTCTTAATTGAGTGACTTTTTTGTGATAGGACAAGCTTGCCGCCATTTTGAGTTTAAGGCGGGCTGTTTTAATTAGTCCACTGTTGATATTTTCTTGTCTGTGGTCTGAAATTTTTATTTTTGGGTGTTCGTGGAAATTTATTTTGGGTTACGTATGGAATTATGCGAATCACGAATATTTTGTGCGCATAATGCAATAATTAAAATTATTAGTACTGTAGACATATTTATTGTATTTTAAAATTAATAATTATTAATTCTTTTCTATTTTTTATTACTTTTTTGCGGCTTTGGAATCACTGCGGCCGTAGTCTTAGCCTCATTAGCCTAGCGGTCCTGAGCGCGACTGCTACGCTAGGAGTCCTGGGTTCGATTCCCAGGTCAAGCAGTGTTATTGAGTTTTTCTATGAAATTCTCAGTAGCAGCTCGAAGTTTGGGATTTGTACCCGATTAATGGCAAGCATGGCTCGCCCCCTATTACGTTTGATCTAAACATACAGGCGAACTGTGATTTAAGTACGCCTCTGCGTAACCCTCCGGGATATATCTACAGGCGTGATGGTGTGTATTCCGCGATGTAATATTCTGATTAGATAGTTTTTCTGTGGCAATCTCTTTTTTTTTAATGTCGTGAAAGAAACCTACACATCAAACTGCACAATTCTCAGCAACTATTTAAAACAAAGTTGTAAAGCTTAATACTTATTGTAGTTTTGATTATTTTATTTTAGAAAGAGTATCTATGGAGTTTCTTGCCGGCTCTTCTCCATAAGACCTACTTTTTGGAACCGTGCAACTAGCTTTTGCCATTTTTGTTTTGACTTTTCAAAAGTACCTTCTATAATGGTATATTATATATAATTTAAATAAAACATTTTGCCTTTGATACTATGACAGCGTACGTGCTATCATAATTTATCAACATCAATACAACGCACTAAACAAATCCGTAAAAAGTTGTTTTATTTCAATAGGTAAGTATCTAATATTCGGCCTATGCCTGTTAATTAAACACACGAAACGTTTTGCGTCTACATTTATAGTGCGTACTGCTCTATTGGAACTCGTTACCGGAATCTTTGTTCCCTGAGACCTACAATTTGGGTGTCATCAAGACGAGAGTGAATAGGTACCTTCTAGGCAAGCGCGCTCCATCGTAGACCACTTCGATGCTTAACATCAGGCAAGTTGTGGTCAAGCGTAAGCCTATCAGTGATTTAAAAAAATATTAAAGATATCAATAATAACGCGATATAATCCGTTACAAGTCAGTAGGTAGTTTTATTTTAATTAAATGTTTCTAGGTAAGTTAATAACCTTTCATAATGTTGGCTGTAAGAGTCATCCCGTCTCTCCTCATAAGGGGGTTGAGAAAAAATAAAAAAGCACCCCTTGGAAGGGAGTTTTTTAATTAGTCACCTTTTTTAAGTGTTTCAAGATGGATGCTGCGTTTAGACAGGATAGTAGAAATGGATTTGAAAGTCGAGTAGGTAGTTTGTTTATTAGGCAGGTTTGTTGTAAAAAAAAATGTGACTTCTCTAGGTTTGAAACAAACGTCACATTTAATTATAAACTCTTAGTAAAAACCTCTTTGGAAAACAAAGAATAATTCAAATCCATTCATACATACATAGGTAGGTAGGTATATAAAATAAATTTATTTATGTAAACATCCGAATTTAGAACCTCCTCCTTTCTTTTTGAAGTCGGTTACACGGTGGCACCAGCTGAATTTATATGGAAGTAGGTATATCTGAAGAATACTCTATTAAATAAACTAGAATTGTCACCATATATTTCATAATATATAGGTACCGATGAATGGAGTACCTTCTCGTCTTTATAGTCGGCTAAAAAAACATATTTCCACAATGTTTCTCAATCTCTCGGTCAAATTCAAAACATATTTTGAAAGTTAACATAGATTTTAATATTCTTACACTTATCTTACACTTATCTTATAACTATTCGCTTACATAATAACTCAATACCTAAATAACAAGGTACAAATGATTGAAAAGAGATGATTGAATGAAATTGAATGTCTTTTTTTGGAAAAAGTAATCATAATTTTAATACACTAGGTAAGTGGTACGCATTAATACATTTCTTGGAACAGTATTGAGATAAGTACTAATTTTTACTTGATGTTGGTAATAAAAATGTAGGTAGGTATTAATTTTTAGTAGGTATCCATGTTAATACGTTACATTTATATAAATATGTTTTTAAAATACGTCTAATTTTGAGCGTAAGATTTAGTGTAGGATTAGACATAACTAAACGAAAAAATATTTAGCTCGGTTCTCTAGTACCTACCTATAACCAAGCTTAATACATCAATGTGAAGTAGTTACGCTTTTAGTTTTTATGATAAGTAAGCAGTATAAAATATATTGTCAAACAATTTATTTCGAAATAACAATTTTAAAAATATTGACTTTTCACTGGCAAAGGTTAAAACAATTTTGTTGTACCTAATAAAATCGAAGGAGTCATTATTTAGCTAATAAAAATAGAATTACATACTATATACTTTTTCATACTTATACTTTTTTTTACGTAAAAATTGATTTGCTATCCTTTGATTTCTAAAAGAAATTGATCATTCGATCATTTCATGAGTACCTGTACTCATTGAATTATATAATAATGAATAACATAATTATTTCAAATCATTGCCCTACATAGTAACACTCACATAATTTGATACTACTACTCTGTCTAGACTTTTTACAAATCTCTTCAGTAAAAACACCAGCGCCACCTAGTATTAAAATTCGAAAATATGACTTAAGAAGATCCGGCGTAGATCCGTAAAATAAATAAGTAATGCCGGATTAAATCGTAATTCAAATACAATTTAATCAAATTTAATTGCATCTGTGAAGTCCCTGGGCTTGTTCCACAGTGAGGAAGGTAGGTACCTTTATTAAAATAAAATAAATAAGGAAAGATTTTACTGCTTTAATAGTAGTTCAATTTCCTACTTATCAAATTATCATTAGCCTATCACTACAAGTTTTTAGGGTGGCAGAAATCTGGTGCTGAGTTGTCTATGTTTATATCCAGTATATTCATGAAAAGCAAAAAATGCCAAGTACGTAATAAAAATCTTTTTGGCTTTATCTCATAATCTGTCAAAAAATATTTATGGTTAGCCAGTTTAAAATATTCAAACAGTTATCTAGATAGAATCAATATTAACACGTTAACTTTGAACTCTTGCCTACTACTCTCTTTACTGGCGCAAGTTACTCGCCTCGTATAAACAGACTTGAAATATCTTAGCTCGCTCTGAATAAGTCTTTGTAAAAAACAATGTTTTCTTTCTGCCCGTAACTTAACAGATAGTTATGTTTCTCCCTTTTTTAATTAAAAACTAACTTACAAGTCACTTTGGTATATTCGAGACGTTTCTCGTTGTAAAAAACCGTTACGTAGGTACTCGAATGGTTTCTTTTTTGTTTTTTGAATTTATTCTTTTTCTACTTTGTTTGCTTTTTTGCTAGAGTTTTTTCGTGTCTATTGGAACAGTTTAAAAAAGAAAATTGCAAGGTTAACATTATTTGTAATTATTTATTCGTTTTTTTTTGTGATTTCATACAATTTATAAACATACTTACCTACAACACAGTGTATTGGTTCATGAAGACATGAAATTATTAATAATTATTGAGTAATAATATCTATCATACCTATTACTGTTTCAAGGATATTTAATAACAAAATTCTCTTGTTACTAATCCTTATCAAAACGTGATGGTTTGGAAACATTAATCAATTAACCAACATAAGCTAAAGTAATGACTTTTACCTTTTGGAAAACACATGCGGTACCCTAGAATTAAACTATGATTGTACTTCTATAGCTAGGTAGGTACCTAATCTTTAGGCGCACAGGAAATCACACCCGCCAATTTGGCGTAGGCATAAAACCAGTAAAAAAACTCCAAAAGATTAAAATACAAATAATTTCTCATGACTATTGCTTCCAAATTATTACTTAGAGTCTCATTACACTCGGCCTTTCAAGAAACGCCCGTTAATAAACGCCAATTAGTCATAATTATAGTTCCCGATCGCAACTGGGCTTAATGAGGTAAGCATAAAACAAAAAATACAAGAATACGGTGTAATAAAGATCGTATATTGAGTATAATGACACGTCTCGAAGTGTATAATGTGATTCAATGAAATGTTTCGCCAACTTGCTCAGATATGTATCTTTTGCGGGCAATTTCCTAGATAATAATCTAGTTTTATAAAACGGTACTTGTAGCGCCATCTGTTATCGAGTAGGTAATGTTAAGTAATATATGGTTGTTAGTTCAAAAAGCGACATCTAGCGACGAATAGTATTTTGACTCGTCTTCTTAGAGTTGATTAGTTTATGCTGAAACTAACAGATGGCGCTATAACTTAAATTGAAGAAACTTATTTATAGCAGTACGTGATAGCGGTTTTGTTAGAAAACTACAATATTAATTTGATTCTATAAACATACGACATCTCAACTCAAATATTGTTTGACTATTGACACGATAAGAAGAAGTTAGAAAACTAAGTAATATAAAAAACTAGTTTATTTTTAAAATATCACAAATACATTAATTGTATTAATTGTGCATTTATTAATTTCTCCATTTGCCCAAACCCAAAAACCATTCAATTGGTCTAACAATACACATCTTGCATGTAGCAGTGCTATGTAGGTATGTATAACCACAGATCATAATAGAATACTAGTGTAGTATACATCGAATGGTCGATGGTAGTACTTACTTATAAATAAATGAACTGCGCGAATGTGAAGCATATTTATTATTTGCCCAGCGGTTTTTTATTCTTTATTTTCATTTTGTAACAAATAAATTTTATAGAACCTATTCCTTTCTATGTACACAATTTACGTATAACATGTAACAATATTGCACAGGTCTAATCAATATTAGCATTCCTCCCATTCTTCCAGATGCGCAGTGCCAAGGGTATTTCCATTTTTTCCGGCACTTTATCGAACGGATAATTCTCGTAGTCTTGCCAGAATACCGGCCGTACGGTGCGGTACCCATTGTCGAACTTAGCCAACACCTCCATATCAGCTTTGTCGAGGGTGAAGTCGAAAATAGATGCGTTTTCCACCACACGCGAATTCGTGACGGTTTTCGGTAGACACACTATCCCGCGTTGATACTGTGAAAAATTATTATTATAATACTATCTTCTGCCCGCGACTTCGTCCGCGTAGCGTGATGATATATAGCCTATAGCCTTCCTCAATAAATGGGCTATCTAACACTAGATTAGAATCTATAAAAGCTGAAGAGTATGTTTGTTTGTTTGCTTGAACGCGCTATACTCAGGAACTACTGGTCCGATTTGAAAAATTCTTTCAGTGTTAGATAGCGCATTTATTGAGGAAGGCTATAGGCTATATACCTATCATTACGCTACGCGGACGAAGTCACGGGCAGAAGCTAGTGACGACATGTGACGGGTAAGTCACAAGGACAAGTCGGTTAATTTTTTTTTGTCTCACCAGATATCTGAGCGCGATCTGCGAGGCAGTCTTGTTGTACTTGTTGGCGAGCGCCACCATGGTGGGGTGTCCGAGCTTAGGCTCCGGGGAGTCGGGAGCGTTACGCGACGGCACCATCGTACCGAACGGCGAATACCCCTGCACTACCACGCCGTGGGCCTGGCAGAACTCCACCAGCTCCTTTTGACCAAGGTTCAAGTTGATCTGAAAGAAGAAATAATCAAGTTAATCTGTAAGAAGAAAGAAGAAAGAAGAAGGGAGAAAGAAGAAAGAAGAAGGGAGAAAGGAGAAAGGAGAAAGGAGAAAGAATACAGGTGAAAGAAGAAAGAAGACAGAATAAAGAAGAAATAAGACAGGAAAAAGGAGAAATAAGACAGAAGAAAGAACAAATAAACAAAGGTGATATAAGAAATCAGAAAGAAAGAAACATATTGTAGATATTTTTTATGGGATAGGGGCGGCAAACGAGCAGACTGATCACCTGATGGAAAGCGATTACCGCCGCACATGGACACCCGCAACACCAGAGGAGTCACAAGTGCGCTGCCCGTCCTCTAAAAGGATTTTGGCCTCCGGTATCCTCACTGACTCGGCGAAACACAACGTAAGTGTTGTTTCACGCCAGTGTGAGGCCGTGATATCACTCTGGTCGATCCGGCCCAAAGCATGGTTCTCCCACGAAACTTTAAACTTTTATTGATGGCTCGATTAGCACTTATCTACTGTCGGGATCGCTACAAAATGGCAATATTATTTAGATAGTTTAAAATTAAGTCTGGAAAACTCAAGTCATCATCATTAATTATCCGTTAGTTATCTGTTTCAATCCATCCACTTTCTATCCATCGAACTATCGACCCCTCGCAATGGGCCTTCTGTCTATCCATCCATCCAGGGCGAAATGGGGCATTACAGGGTGATAATGATCGTCACCATATTATATACATCCATCTACCAATCTATAGGTTTATCCACCCATCTACCAATCTATCCATCTATCCATCAATCTATCCGTCTATCCATCCATCTACCAATCTATTCATCTATCCATCAATCTACCAATTTATCCATTTATCTATCCATCTACAAATATATCCATAATTCCATATGTCCATCCATCTACCAATTTATACATTTATTCATCCATCTGTCTATCCATCGTTCTACATATCTATAGTGTTTATCCTCTCACCTCGACCTGGTTGACGGCAGGCGGCACCTCGCAATTGTCCAGCAGGCGCTTCATCTGTTCCACGTTGAAGTTGGACACACCGATGGACCTCGCCAGACCGAGACGCTTCACCTTCTCGAAACCACGCCACGTCTCCAAGTAGTCTATCTTCTCGTCAACGCCTTCTTGCTGCCAAAAAACAATAAAGCAAGAAATAACCTTATAATCTTAGCATGGAAAATGTAAAAAGATTGAACTCAATAAGTAACAGTAAACAAAGTAAGTCATGTCGGTTGAGAAGCAAAGTAACTTGCTTTGCAATAGTTGTCACTGACGTCACCTTTAAGACGTAAATTCAGAATGTGAAGGCAAATTTTGACATGGCGGGTGGGACTCGCGGTGGCTTAGTGGTCATAGCTTCTGGTGTATCTAACTAGAAGACGCAGGTTCGAATCCAGCCCGTAAGTCGAATTTTTACTTCACTAAAATAACTTTAGGCTTGACCTGGCAATCTTAGGATTTCCTATGGTTACGAGAAACACAAGCTAATCCACTGAGATATCTCGCAGCATTTGAACAGTGTTGAGTATTAAACAATTAAAATATCAATCAATTCAAATGATTTCAATCAATTGATTAAAAAAGTTATTACAAAATTAATAAATTTATTGAAGTTTTAATGCCCTAGGCTGTTTTGGGGGCTTCTCTACATAACATACCATCACGCCTGTATTCCCCGAAGGGTTAAGCAGCGGCGTACTAATGTACACCCAGAGTTCGCCGGTATGTTTAGGTCCCATGTAATAGGGGGCGAGCCTATTGCCATTAACCGGGCACAAATTCCTAACTCAGAGCTGCTACTGGGAATTTCATAGAAAAACCCAATAACACTTTGCTCGACCTGACAATCAAACCCAGGACCTCTAGCGTAGCAGTCGCGCTCAGGACCACTTGGCTAATGAGGCAGTTGGCTAATGGGGCTGCTCTATAATGTAAAAATTACGTTCAGAGAGTACTACCTAGAAGTTTACAAAAGTTTTATTTCAAAGAGACTAAAAGTAAGTCAGACTTACAGATATGGACATGGGCCAGTGCATGAGGACTAAGTCGAGGTACTCTAGCCCCATGCGACGCAGGGAGCCACGCACCGATACTTCCACGTCAGCCTCCCGATGGTAATGGTGCCAAACCTGATGAAAAAAAAAAACACATATTTGGTTTCCACCATAAAACTAAGAACACAAGAAGAAACGACGTGGGAGAGCCATGCTTCGGCACGAATGGGCCGGCTCGACCGGAGTGATACCACGGCTTCAAAGTAAACCGGCGTGAAACAACGCTCGCGTTGTGTTTCGCTGAGTGAATGAGGTTCCCGGAGGCCCAAACCCTTTTGAAAGGCGGGCAACGCTCTTGTGACGCCTCTGGTGTTGCGGGTGTCCATGGGAGGCGGTTATCGCTTACCATAAGGTGATCCGTCTGCTCGTTTGCTCGTATCCCATAAAAAAAGTATACCATCATTAGTTATTACACACTAAAATATTTAAAACTATTTTTTTTATTGATTACTCACACTTACGCCAATGTTAGATATTGAAATAAAACTACTTTTTACGGATTTTATCGCGGTGTATTGATATTATTTAATTCCCAATGTTTCGGATCCTTTACAGTATCCATAGTCACGGGTAGACTGAGGTGTTGGACGTCTTAATGTTAAACTTACTAACAGCTACCTTACATTTTTGTTAATTGTTAGCGACCCGATTCTCGCAGAATGAGCTCACCGTATCCTTTGGTCTTGCAGTTTTGGGCTTGGATTTAATAGATTCTATAATGGGGTCCCAAACAGCTGGTAAGGCTCAACCAATTTCTCTATTGAAATTTGTTTTTTTTTTAATTTCAATATTCTCAGGAATCGTTCTGGGTAGGATAGGTTTTCTTTTGTGAGGACTTGTGGTTTATCAAATCTGATGTAGCTTGTCTTGGGTCTTGTCAAGGGTATGTTCACAAACTACAGACTTTCTGGAATCGCCGTTCGATCGAGCGATGGATCGCTAATAATTAACAAAAATGTAAGATGTTATAGTAATTTTAACGGGTGACCATGGATGCTGTAAAGTATCCGAAACGTCGGGAATTAAATAATATCAATGCAACGCGATAAAATCCGTAAATCGACAGATGTACAGATGGATGGATAAACGAATAGATAGATTGGTAGATGGATGGATAAACGGATAGATTGGTAGATGTATAGATAAATGGGTAGATTGGTAGATGGATGTATATATGGTGACGATCAGGGTCACATCTTGATTTTTATATGGATATAGATATTTTTGGCTGGAACTAACGTAAGTCAAACCAACCTTTGTAGTAATAAACAGGTCTTCTCTCTTGACGACACCTTCCTTGATCTTCTGGTTGATAACCTCCCCCAAATCAGGTTCCACCCTGTAGAGGTGAGCTGTGTCTATGTGTCGGTACCCCACATCTATGGCGTATGATACCGCTTCCGCCAGCTTTGGTATGTCCTTGGTGTAGAATTCGAGCTGGATATGTGAAACGAAGCAATATATTATAATTTCTTCTGGATATACGTACCTTACAGCAGATATAGCCTTTTGATTTGACCTTTAGGCTACCAAGTTTTTATATACCACTAGGTTGGCAAACAAGTATACGGCCCGCCTGATGGTAAGCGGTTACCGTAGCCTATGGACGCTTGCAACACCAGGGGTATCACTCGCGAGTTGCTGACCCTGTATAAATCTTTTAAAGATAGTAAAATAGTTGGGCTAGCAGCACAGGAGACAATAAGTGTGATGCATAAATACCACCTCACTCGTGATTTAAAAAAACAAACACGCATAGTTAGTGTTCTGTATATCATGTGCTTATATGTCGCAGTAGAATTGTATAATTCGCTATTTTACATAACTGCTAGCTGCTTTACAAATAGATGTGTTATGTAAAATAGCTGAATGGCGTTCAGCTGAATTATCATTGCGAGAAGTTTATCAAAACCGATACCCACGTTTAGTTGTTTTGTAGAATGACTTAAATGCAGTTACGATAAACATTTTGTGTTAAAAACCTATGACATTTAGAATTTTTGAAACCAAATTTAGTTTTACGGGGTAAATTTGGGATGAAATATGCTTATATTGGTTAGGTTAGCTTATACCTGTGACCAAACGACGTGTCTTCTGTGGTTCTGAGCCAGAACTGGAATGTAGCCATTGTGCATAATTGTAACATACCATCACGCCTGTATTCCCCGAAGGGTTAGGCAGAGGCGTTAGTACGCCTCTATGTACACCCACAGTTCGCCGGTATGTTTAGGTCCCATGTAATAGGGGTCGAGCCTATTGCCAATAACCGGGCACAAATTCCAAACTCCGAGCTGCTACTGGGAATTTCATAGAAAAACCCAATAACAATTTGCTCGACCTGGGAATCGAACCCAGGACCTCTATCGTAGCAGTCGCGGTCAGGACCACTTGGCTAATGAGGTAATTGTATACAAGACATTTAGGTTAAATTGTCGAGCTTGTTATACCACACAACACGCACAGCGCCGAATTTTGGAACTAAGATTCACAATCTGCCGAAATGCACTGTTTTACAAGACAGCTAAACATCACCGCTATATTGATGAACGCGAAATTTTCATTCCATTCCGCGTGTTGAAGGTCACCAATTATACAAAACTGCTGAACGTCATTCAGCTATTTTACTTAACAGAGATAACTGTTTGTTTTTTTTTACATTTTTATGCTAAAACTATAAAGTTATTTTAGTGACGGAAAAATTCGACTCGCAGGCAGGATTCGAACCTGCGTCTTCTGGCTAGGTACGCCAGACGCGAGTCCCACCTGCCTTCACATTCTGAACTTACGCGTCAATAACATCTATTGAAAGGCAAGTTACTTTGCCTCTCAACCGACATGACTTACCTTACGGTTAGTTCTATGTCGTACGATGCTACCATACCTATGAACTATCTTTTTGTGTTTTTTTTTTTGCATTTTTTATGCTAAGATTATAAAGTTATTTTAGTGAAGGAAAAATTTGACTCGCAGGCAGGATTCGAACCTGCGTCTTCTGGCTAGGTACTCCAGACGCCATGCCGAAATTTGCCTTCTCATTCTGAACTTACGTCAAGGTGACGACGAAAGGCAAGTTAACAGAGCTATTTTGTAAAGCGGCTAGCGATTATGTAAAATAGCGAGTTATACAATTCTACTGCGACATAATATATCTACATGAAATGATATTTATTTCTGTAAGTAGATCTTTAGAGACACTTTTACAAGTCAATGGTTTGTTTTTTTTTATAGCTTTTTTTTATGGCTTCGGCATTTCCTAACTGACGACCTCTGAGAAGAAACACCGAAACAAACTCAGAGAACCATGGTCTCTTTTAAAGTCCAGACATAAAATAATGCAAATAATGTGAGTGGGACAATGCAGAGCAATGTCTGAAGTGGCCTTTTGAGGAAAGAACCATAGCAGCTTTGAGTAGACCAGTCCTAACTGACGGCAAGCATGCATCAGTCATCGTGTAGCTCAACCATAATTAAGGGAGCTCATGTTACCTTTTCATCCAAGCCCACCCAGGTACCGAAGCCGAGTGCTGGCATCTCATTGCCGTCATTCAGCTTAACCTTTGGAATGTTCACCTGAAACAAAAAACAATTACTTTACTAATTTAAAAGATATCTTAGTACCGCACCATCATGCCTGTATTCCCCGAAGGGTTAGGCAGAGGCGTACTAATGTACACCCACAGTTCGCCGGTAGGTATGTTTAGGTCCCATGTAATAGGGGGCGAGCCTATTGCCATTAACCGGGAATTTATTACTGCTCGACCTGGGAATCGAACCCAAGACCTCTAGCGTAGCAGTCGACATTTTAGTGAAGGCAAAATTCGACTTGCGGGCAGAATCTTACATTTTCACAAATGAATTTTTTTTTTATGGGATAGTGGAGCAGACGGATCACCTGATGGTAAGCGATAACCACCCCATTATCACCCGCAACACCATAGGAGTCACAAGTGCGTTGCCCGCCTTTTAAAGGGGTTTGGGCCTCCGGTAACCTCACTCACGCGGCGAATCACAACGCAAGCGTTGATTCACGCCGGTTTTCTGTGAGGCCGTGGTATCACTCCGGTCGAGCCAGCCCATTCGTGCCGAAGCATGGCTCTCCCACGTGATAACGATAGACGATAGAATGTGTTAAAATATACTATTTTTAAAATTTTTGTTAGATACCCTTGCGAAGCCGCTATAATATTATAAACGTGAAAATTTGTGGCGAAATATGGATGTATGGATGTTAGACGCCAGAACGGTTGAAAGGATCTTGATAAAATCTGGCACAGAAATAGATTATAGTACCTATTGAACTAGCTATTACCCCCGACTTCGTATCGTGGTATTTAAAAAAAGTAGCCTAAGTTACACCTTGTCACATCAGCTATCTGCCAGTCAAAGTCCCGTCAAAATCGGTCCAGACATTTCAGTGATTAGCCGAAACAACAGACAATTCTTTAAAAAAATATTGTTTTTGTATAAGTACCTGCCGTGTATAAGCCTACCTACATCCAAATACACTTAGTAAATGTACCATGTATATACATCCAAATGCAAGTAATAAAAAGCGGTTATTAATATTACAAACAGACACTCAAATTTTATTTATTTGTACATAGATGTACAAATAAGTACCTACCTACTTAGTTACCTATAGATATAGATAAGGTATTGGCTACTTTTTATCCAGTTCGAATACAATTCTGAAATCCACGCACAGTCGAAGTCGCTTGTAGAAGCTAGTTATAATATTTATAAACATTTTTGAGTGACCACATTGAAAAGGTCGTAAAAATCTGTAGCAATGCAATTTGAGCTTTGTCTCTTATGATATAAAGTTTTATATTCCGAATGTTATCTAACGGAACATATGAACACGGGTATTGATAAATGATGTAACACATTACATTCTAAACATGTCGCAGAAGCACGGTAAGTACCTACCTATTTATTTAATTTTGTAATAGGGTTTAGTTTTAATTATTTTAAACATGTCTCACTTTTAGGGGTCGCAAATTATTACATTAAATACCATAACATAAGCTGTCCTTATGTATAACCGAAGTGATTTCATGAATACTTGATAATAATTGCAAAAAAATATTACTTACGCGCGCCATTTTGAATGTGGTTCCCGCTCAAAAGACTTGGCAGACTGACGTAGTTTTTGCCGGCCGGTAGCGAGTAGCGTGCGACCGCCCACAGATTATCAACAATCGGTCACATATCATGCAACGCAGACAGGCAAAGCAATGAAAAGAAACATACCAGCGGAGTTAGGATTAGGATATATGTGTTCTGTGAGCGGAGTGTGTGTGCATTAAAACACTAACTATGTACGGTAAAGATACTTATTTATTACCGTGCTTCAGTGTTATATTACTTTTTACGACTTAGGGGAAAAATTACGTGGCGGTAAACCAAAGGAGTATTTTTAGGTTTTTTTATGTTTTTATTCTCGTTCGACCATTTATTTTTTTCTAACGTATGCGTAAAAAATGTACTTAAATAAATGTTTTTCATCTCATTTTATTTCATTTGAA
Source organism: Acronicta leporina (assembly GCA_947256265.1). Lineage (NCBI taxonomy): Eukaryota > Metazoa > Arthropoda > Insecta > Lepidoptera > Noctuidae > Acronicta > Acronicta leporina. Next base: position 6,561,880 of record OX366538.1, read on the forward strand.
ATGTTTAGTCGGTGAAAGTTAGGTAGACAAAAATCCTAGTGTGGGGACAAGTTTATTTGCTAGATATTTTTTTTACACTGATTAACTCCTTCTTGTGCGAGTTTAGGTAAAATCGAAAGTATTTAGGTCTCATGACCCATCTGTTTTATCTTTTGCTCTATATTCCTGTTGTGTTGATTAAATAGCGCGTCTGATAAACTTGTTACTGTTGTTACCACACATATGTATCTCAGTAGTGTATCAGAGATGCTCACGTTTTATCTACGAATGATAGACTGATTTAGAATTTATAGATGACTAGCCTTTGCCCGCGGCTTCGCTCACCTGAAGCTATAGTAGGATTAGAAATTGATTCCAAAAATAATTTAATCTACCAACAGTGATGATCTCTTCTTTGTATGGGCCTCTATACATCAGAGAGGTCAAGCTGTATCTCAAGATCCGATTAATTTATTGAGATAAGAAGTTCACCAGTTTTTAAGTTGGAGCTTAATACTTTGTTGTACAGTGATTACAAAATTAAAATCTATTAAGTAGTTTTTGCTCCAACCCGTAACAAACAGCTTTTTCACAATTTTATAATAGTATAACTAGCCTCTGCCCGCGGCTTAGCTCACTTGAAGCTCAAAAACCAACAGTGATGATCTCTTCTTTGTATCGGCCTCTATACATCAGGGAGATCAAGCTGTATCTCAGGATTCATTTAATTAATTGAGATAAGAAGTTCACCAGCTTTTAAGTTGGAGCATATACTTTCTAAGAGTGATTACAAAATTCTTTCAGCAGTTTTTGCTCCAACCCGTAACAAACGTAGTTTTTTTACAATTTTATAATAGTAGAGATAAGAGAAGAGATGTAGTAACACAATCACAAATTGAAAAAAAATATGCAAAGGTGGTTTATTTTGAGAGAATGAATGAAAGACGGTTCGGTAAGTAATAAGTACCAAAAACTAGTTTATTAAAAAAATATCACAAATATAATATTATTAATTCAGATATAACATTTAACATGTTGCACAGGTCTAATCAATATTAGCATTCCTCCCATTCTTCCAGATGCTCAGTGCCAAGGGTATTTCCATTTTCTCCGGCACTTTATCAAACGGATAATTCTCGTAGTCTTGATGAAATACCGGGCGCACAGTGCGGTACCCATTGTCGAACTTAGCCAAAACCTCCATATCAGCATTGTCGAGGGTGAAGTCGAAAATAGATGCGTTTTCCACCAAACGCGAATTCGTGACGGTTTTCGGTAGACCGACTATCCCGCGTTGATACTGTGAAAAAAAAATCATTATAATTCAAGGCTCTTCTAATAGAGTTGCCAAGAGGAATAAAGGATTTATAGAAATAAAACAACTTTACGGATTATATCGCGTTATATTAATAGTACATTTTTTTTATGGGATAGCGGAGCAAACGAGCAGTCGTATCACCTGATGGTAAGCGATAACCGCCGCCCATGGACACCCGTAACACCAGAGGAGTCACAAGTGCGTTGCCCGCCTTTTGACTTTGTTTTCTGTGAGGCCGTGGTACTTATCACTCCGGTCGAGCCGGCCCATTCGTGCCGATTCGATTCGTGCATGGCTCTCCCACGTGAAGAATACAATACAATACACTACAAATCCCTCCAGCTGCAATAAATACGCAGCAATAAATGCAATAAATAGCAGCTGTGAATAAATACAACGTCAAGACGCATGACACCTCAGTCTGCCCGTGATCATAGACGCTGTAAAGGGTCCGAATCCGAAACGTCGGGATTTGTATTGTATTATACTACTTAATATAAATATATCGCCAGATCTGAGTCGCCCTCTTGACGGCCAACTCTGAATGCGATGTGTTTGCGGACGAATGGAGTAAAATAATGCGAGTATGTTTGATGTTCTGTGAGAAACAGTACGCGAGGGTGTCCACTGTTCCTTAATAGTACGTAGCGAATAATTGTCTGTTATAGAAAATTGGCTACATTGTATAGTTATAACATAACATACCATCACGCCTGTATTCCCCGAAGGGTTAGGCAGAGGCGTACTAATGTACACCCACAGTTCGCCGGTATGTTTAGGTCCCATGTAATAGGGGGCGAGCCTATTGCCATTAACCGGGCACAAATTCCTAACTCCGAGCTGCTACTGGGAATTTCATAGAAAAACCCAATAACACTTTGCTCGACCTGGGAATCGAACCCAGGACCTCTAGCGTAGCAGTCGCGCTCAGGACCACTTGGCCATTGAGGCAGTTTACATTGTATAGTTTTTTGTATATATTGTGATTCTTTCTAAGTTAATTAATGTAATTGGTGTTGTACCGTGTTAATTAACTATAAATAAATAAAATAAAATAACGCGATATAATCCATAATCATGTAAAGTTGTTTTATTTCAATATGTCTAATATTCGCGTAAACTTCAGAAATCAGTTTAAAGGAGATTTCCATACAGTCGACATTAAAAAAAAATGAGTTTCGCTGTTTTAAATTACCGCTAGATGTTTTTTTTACAAAACAGCTCAGTTATGTAAAACAGCTGAATGACGTTCAGAAGTTTTGAATACCTAATTGCTGACTTTCAACACGCGGAATTGCATCTACGTTTTGCGTTTATCAATACAGCGGATTTAATGATTAGCGGTTTTGAAATACAGTGAATTACAACGTCGAATTTTAACCTGATATAACCAATGTCTATTCATTTATTATCTTTTCATTCGGAATTTACTAAATGCTAAGCCTTTCTAACACAACAAAACGCTTATCGTAACTGAAAAAGTAATTCCACAAAACAACTAAACGTGATTTGCAGTTTTGTTAAAAGTATCGACAATGACAATCCAGCTGAACGTTGTACAGTTGGCGCAATATAACTTGAACCAAAATGGTGGATGCGCAGTAGTCGTTTTTTTAGTACATTTTGCACGCAAATGCTCTGCGCAAACTTTCCCCCTCTCCGTTAGTAATGGGTCAAGTTACTTTGCGCGAACTACACATACAGTTGTTCTAGGTACCTACATGACAGAGTCATTTTGTATAACAGCTAGCGGTTATGTAAAACAGCTTATTACAACACAATCCAACTGCGACATAATATTTTTACGTGGAAGAGCCATGCTTCGGCACGAATGGGCCGGCTCGACCAGAAAACCGGCGTGAAACAACGCTTGCGTTGTGTTTCGCCGAGTGAATGAGGTTACCGAAGGCCCGAGCCATTTTAAAAGGCGGGCAACGCACTTGTGGCCCCTCTGGTGTTGCGGCCGTTGCGGGTGTCCATAGGCGGCGGTAATCGCTTACCAGGTGATCCGTCTGCTCGTTTGCTCCCCTATCCCATAAAAAAAAATTATGTATAGTATGGTTAAGAAATCGGTAAAAATATCTATCAAGTATACGGTCAAGATCACTCATCATCATCCTCCAATCCCTTACCCAACTACGTTAGGGTCGGCTTCCAGTTTAACCAGATGCGGCTGAATATCAGTATTTTACACGAAGCGACTGCCATCAGACCTCCGCAACCCAATCTCCGATATTCGCAGGATCGACTGGATGTCAGGCTTTTTTACCACTAACAATTGTCAAAGATGTTCGTATGACAATTGGGATCGACGGCTTGACGTGCTCTCCGAGGCACGGAGGAGACTCGACGTGTTAAGATTGTTTACCCATCCGCACACTGACCGCGGCGAACGCAGCTTAACCTTGCAGATCAGTAGATCAGCTTAGCTACGAGCCCCTCACTGCTCAAGATAATTAAAAAATCATAGTAATTGAGCACCTCCTCCTTTTTTTCAAGTGAATATTTTTATTTGTTTCTCACCAGATATCTGAGCGCGATCTGCGAGGCAGTCTTGTTGTACTTGTTGGCGAGCGCCACCATGGTGGGGTGTCCGAGCTTGGGCTCCGGGGAGTCGGGAGCGGCGCGCGACGGTACCATCGTACCGAACGGCGAATACCCCTGCACCAACACGCCGTGTGCCTGGCAGAACTCCACCAGATCCTTTTGACCGAGGTTCAAGTTGGTCTGGAATAGTTTTAGGTTCAAACTTTCATTGATGGTGATTCGAATAGACATCGCTACAAAATGGCAGTATTATTTAGCTGGTTTAAAAAGAAGTCTAGAAGTTACAAGTCATCATTATTCATCCCTTTGTTTTCTGCTTCAATCTATCCATTCATCTATCCATCCACCTTCCATCCAACTATGCATCAAACTATCGACCCATCTATCTATACCTACCAGAAATTTTCTCACCTCTCAGCATGGTTCACTACAGAGGTACCTCGCAATAAGCCTTCTATATATCCATCCATCCAGAGTGAAATAGCGCACATTGGGGAGGCCTATGACCAGCAGTGGACTAGTACAGGCTGGTGATGATGTAAATAGATGCATAGATGGATGGACCATCTATTCATCTATCTATCCATTTATCTATCCATCTACCAATCTATCCATTTATACATCCATCTATCAATCTATCCATTTATACATCCATCTATCAATCTATCCATCTATTCATCCATCTATCAACCTATCCATTTATACATCTATCTATCAATCTATCCATTTATCTATCCATCTACCAATATATCCATTTATCTATCCATCTATCAATCTATCCATTAATCCGTCCATCTACCAATCTATCCATTTATCCATCCAACTACAAATCTATCCATTTATCCATCCATCTACCAATCTATCCATTTATCCATACAACTACAAATCTATTCATACATCCATCCATCTACCAATCTATACATTTATTCATCCATATTTCTACATTACTATAGTGTATCAGATCCTCTCACCTCGATCTGGTTGACGGCAGGCGGCACCTCGCAATTGTCCAGCAGGCGCTTCATCTGCTCCACGTTGAAGTTGGACACACCTATGGACCTCGCCAGCCCTAGGCGCCTCACCGTTTCGAAGCCTCGCCACGTCTCCAAGTAGTCTATCTTCTCGTCAACGCCTTCTTGCTGCCAAAAAAACAACAAAAGAAGAAATAACTTTATAATCTTAGCATGGAAAATGCAAGAGAAATTATAAAAAGATAGTTAATTGGTAAGGTGGCATCGTACGAAATTGAACTAAAAGCAAAGTTGCAATAGTTGTCAACTCACTGACGTCACCTTTAAGACAAATTTCGACGTGGTGGGTGGGACTCGTGGTGGCTTAGTGCTCATAGCGTCTGGTGTATCTAAACTGAAGACGCAGGTTCGATCCAGCCCGTAAGTCGAATTTTTCCTTCACTAAAATAACTTTATAAACCGTTTTTCTTGACCTGGGAATAGAACACAAAAGGGTGCGAACGGCAGCAATGTTAGCATTTTCTCCGGTTTGGAGAAACACACGATAAGCCACAGAAATCTCGCAACAAACACACTTCGCTTCTTCTTCCTAGCTCCCTACACGGTGAAGGGCGAGCGTTTTGGTGGGGCAGTGTTGGGCATTAAACGATTACAATTCAAATGATTTCAATCAATCGATTAAAAAAGTAGGTAATTACAATTGCCTGGTTAAATAATTAATTTATTGAAATTTCAATTGATTAAAGTCCAGTTAATGCCATAAATTATTTTGGGGCTTCTCAAAATAAAAAAATGACGTTCAGAGAGTACTACCTAGAAGTTCACAAAATGTTTATTTAAAAAGACTAAAAGTAAGTCAGACTTACAGATATGGACATGGGCCAGTGCATGAGGACTAAGTCGAGGTACTCTAGCCCCATGCGACGCAGGGAGCCACGCACCGATACTTCCACGTCAGCCTCCCGATGGTAATGCTGCCAAACCTGACGAAAAGAAAAGTTCGTAGTTATGTAGAAACGTTCCAACCCACAAGTCACCCGAAGTCGAGATGGTGTGATCAAACTACCTTTTGTGACACTTCGAGTCGGATTAGCGGGGGGTTTCAAGATATAAGTCTTATAGAAGACACCAAACCTTTTTGCTAATCTGACGCGAAGTGTCATAAAAGGTAGTTTGCTCGCATTGTCTCGATTTCGGGTGGCTTGTGGGTTGGAACGTTTCTGCATAACTACGTCCTAAATTGTACAAGAGAGCCCCCTTGAGCCAATTCAATGCACACCGATTTGAAGCACCATCTGCATTTCTTAACAATAACAAACATGTATGTAAGTATGACAGATATTACAAAATTAGTGTCTATCTTCACGATTGCGGAACATGATTCTGGTTACTGGCCTTGGCCGACAGTCGCTCAAAACTAAACTATGACCTCGACCTAAACCGGTATCTTTCAGATCGGATCTGATACACTATAAATATGATCTATAACTATAGAGATGCATAGACTGATGGATGGATAAATATATAGATTGGTAGATGGATGGATAAACGGATAGATTGGTAGATGGATGGATAAACGGATAGATTGGTAGATGGATGGATAAACGGATAGAATGGTAGATGGATGTATATAATTATGGTGATGATCAGGGTCACAGCTTGATTTTTAGCCCATTTGATTTGATACCGATATCTTGGCCGGAACTAACGTAAGTCAAACCAACCTTTGTAGTAATAAACAGGTCTTCTCTCTTGACGACACCTTCCTTGATCTTCTGGTTGATAACCTCCCCCAAATCAGGTTCCACCCTGTAGAGGTGAGCTGTGTCTATGTGTCGGTACCCCACATCTATGGCGTATGACGCCGCATCCGCCATCTTTGGTATGTCTTTGGTGTAGAATTCGAACTGGAAATGTGAAACGAAGCAACATATTATAATTTCCGCTGGGTATACGGACTTTACAGCAGTGATAACCAAGAGATATGACCATTGAACTGCCAAGTATACCGTAATTAAGCGGTTACCATAGCCTAGACGCTTGCAACGCCAGGGTATCACTCGCGCGTTGCCGATACTGTAAAAATCTTACCACACCCTTTTTGAGAGGGTGGAGTAAAGATTAAGGAGGAATAGTTGGGCTGGCAGCATAGGAAACAATAAGTGTGATGCTGAAACATCCCTGGTCCCCCACTGCCAACACAACGCTTCCTCGCGGTAAATTTTAATATAAAAACTCTGTGTAAAGATAGTTGGGGACGTAAATGTTTTGTATTCTTGATGATTGTTCTTACTGACTTCTGATACTGACTGATTTTTTGCATAAGAATACATTATACCACCTTTACCAACCTAATACCTACCTAAGTGATCGATTTTTATGGGATAGGGAGCCAAACGAGCAGACGGATCACCTAATGGTAAGCGATTACCGCCGCCCATGGACACCCGCAACACCAGTGGAGTCGCAAGTGCGTATCCCGCCTTTTAAAAGGGTTCGGGCCTCCGGTATCTGCACTCACTCGGTGAAACACAACGTAAGCGTTGTTTCACGCCGGTTTTCGCTGAGGCCGTGGTATCACTCCAGTCGAGCCGGCCCATTCGTGCTCTAAAATGCTGACTGACTGACTTTTTATTTTCTTGATAGGCTTACGCTTGATCGCCAGTTGGCCTGATGTTAAGCGACACTGCGATCTACGATGGAGCGCGCTTACCTAGAAGAATACGCTTCACTCGTGATTTAAAGACACTTAGGCCCACTTGCACCAACTTCTTAAATGTGTTTAAATTGTATTTAAATAGAAATTTACTATGAAAAATTATCTTTAAATACAATTTAAATATCTCTTAAACACAGTTATTTCGAGCGTTCTGTTTATCATGTATACATGTTACCTTTTCATCCATGCCCAGCCAGGTACCGAGGCCGAGTGCTGGCATCTCATTGCCGTCATTCAGCTTAACCTTTGGAATGTTCACCTGAAACCAAAAACAATTAGGTACTTCACTACTTTTACTTTTAAAGATATTTTAGTTCCGTGGGTTAGGCAGAGGCGTATTAATGTAACACTCACAGTTCGCTGGTATGTTTAAGGTTCCTTGTAATAGGAGGCGAACCTATTGCCATTAACCGAGAATTTACTGGGAATTTTATAGAAAAGCCCAATAACACTGCTCGACCTGGGAATCGAACCCAGGACCTCACATACCAGTCGATATTTTATTGAAGTCATAATTCGACTTGCGGGCAGAATCCTACATTTTCCCTGATGAACATAAGCGATAGAATGTATTAAAATTGATAATTTTTTAAATAATCTGGGGACATGGCAGTGCCCCCGCCAAGTCGAGCAAAAACAAGCGGCACGGCCGTACCATCCTTTTCTCGATGCAGTTCAGGCCATTTTCGAGCCCCTATAACTTCGTTGTGGATAAAACTAGAAGCCTGAATTTTCAGTAACCATGCAAGCATTGTATAAACACGGTATATTTCAAATTTCGTTCAATTCAAACCAGTAGTTTAAGAATTATAACTGGTCAAAGTTTCTTAATTTTGTCACTCACTGACTGACCATTCATCAAAACTCTAAGGCACTATACAATCTAATCAAATATAATATGTATTACTTGTGAGATACATTGTGTTTTCATGCGATGGCCAAGTCAATCTATTTATTTAAGACATAAAAGATTTTTAATATTGATATGGTCACTATAAGATGTTGTTATGTCAGTTAATTACGTAATAACTTAAGACAGAAGGACTCTAAAGTTAAGTAGGGACTGAATAAATTGACTGACTTGGTTAATACAAAGTCAGTAAGAACTGAGTTGCGAGACTTGGTTTTTTTACAAATAATGTTTTTGTTGGCTATTAAGTACAAACGTGAAAGTTTGTGGGGAAATATGGATGTATGGATGTTAGACGCCAGAACGGCTGAACGGATCTGGATAAAATTTGGCACAGAAATAGATGATAAAAAAATTACTTACGCGCGCCATTTTGAATGTAGTTCCCGCTCAAAAGACTTGGCAGACTGACGTAGTTTTTGCCGGACGGTAGCGTGTAGCGTGGCGACCGCCCACAGATTAATTATCAATAATCGGTCACTGATCAATGATTAATTGATCATGCAACGCAGACACGAGAGAAATAGTAAAGTTGACTATTGTTCTGTCGTAGGTATTCATGTGTTATTAAATATAATTAATATTTAATATAATGAAAAAATAATTGAAATCTATACTTCTATACTAATATATAAAGCTGAAGAGTATGTTTGTTTGTTTGTTTACATGAACGCGCTAATCTCAGGAACTACTGGTTCGATTAGAAAAATTATTTCAGTGTTAGACAGGCCATTTATTGAGGAAGGCTATAGGCTATATATCATCACGCTACGCGGACGAAGTCGCGGGCAGAAGCTAGTCCACTAATAACGTTTTAACGATCGTTTCGCTTAGCCCACCAAATTCAAATTTCAATTGGTTTTTCGCAATTTGTAGGGCTATAACACATTCTAGATTCCTAGCTGTAGTAATTGCGCCCTTAGCTATACAATATTCACAACTGAGAATTAAAACCTTTGCTTGTAAATCGATATTGAAATCAAATCAAAATTAAAAGTAGTGTCAATCGTCAATTTTGGGCAAAATCGACGATTGACCCTACTTTGTCTTAATGGCGCGATTACTACAGCTAGGAACCTAGAATGTGTTATAGACCTTCAAATTGCGAAAAACCAATTGAAATTTGAATTTGGCGGGCTGAGCGAAACGATCAGCCTTAAGTATTCTTTAATTAAAACTTTAGGAGACTCCTTCTTGTGTGGGTTTAGGTAAAATCTAAATTATTTAGGTATCCCTTGACCTATCTGCTTTATTGTTTAGTCTATGTACATTTATTCCTGTTAAATTGATAAAATAGCACGCCTGTAATATTGTAACACACATATGTATTTCAGTACAGTGTATCAGATATCTTAACGATTTATCTACGAATAATAGTTACTTAGATTTAAAAGAACGTGATAAGACAACGTTGCGTTTTTTAGGTGTTTTACAAGATTTGAGATAAAAAAAATAATGCTAACTTACTACTTACTTATTGATTGTCTTTCATTCATTATGAGAGAATGAATGAAAGACGATAATGTAACAAAAAGGTTTTTATTGGAGAATGTCAGCGGACTGTATGAAGCCCCCGATGCCCGCTTGAAAAAAAAAATGCCGCAGTGCGAGTCGGACTCGCCCATGAACTTCATGGGCGAGTCCGACTCGCACTTGGCGGTGAAGGGTTCTGTAGTAGCACAGATTTATTATTAGAAAATAATGGTTCACTGTTTATGCATAAGGTTTATGTTTATTAAATTAATTTTATTTTTATATTTGAGTTGATTGAATGAAAGGTACCTAAATTGCGATTTACAATTTATACTTACTTACTTACTTACTTACTACTTATTAGATCTCGTTCAAACCAATTTTCGGTGGCAGTTTGCATGGTAATGTACTTACATCATACCTAAGTATGGTACTTTTTTAGTCTTATCATTCTCTTATTTTAGATGTTACAGGGGGGGGCACATTTTACCACTTTGGAAGTGTCTCTCGCGCCACAGATAATAGAATACTAAGTAGTACTCGCGCAAACTATTCAGATAAACCTATCCTTAGATAAACCACACGTATGAGTTTGATGAAAAAAATTGTTGAGTTTCAGTTCTAAGTAAGTAGGTATGGGGAACCCCCAAAATGTATTTTTTTTTCTATTTTTGTGTGCGGTTTACAGAATATATCTACTTACCAAGTTTCAATAGGTTTTTTAGGCGGGAAAATGGAAAGTACACATTGTCGATTTTATATTATTTTTCAAAACTTGAATTTCTCCGAAGTTTAATGTGTAATTATGGTGGATAATTAACCATTAAGTGTTCGTGAACGTGTGAGAGTGTAGGCAAATGATATAAAATTGAAAATCGTGACTTTTTGGGTTCACTCCTAAACTCCATCGAAGCCTCAATAAAGTTTCTACCGTTTTATTGGGGCAACTGAACATTATACTTGACACTGGCGAACACCAAAAGTGTGGTGCCATATTACAATCCCACGATGGGAAATATTACTTGATTACTCTAATACTTGACACTGGCAAATAGACAAAAAGTGTGGCGCCATAATAATAATAAAAAAATATAAAAAAAAAGTTTCAATAGTATAGTTCTTATAGTTTCGGAAAAAAGTGGCTGTGACATACGGACGGATAGACAGGCAGACAGATAGACATGACGAATCCATGAGGGTTCCGTTTTTTGCCATTTGGCTACGGAACTCTAAAAACGACCCTAATGGCCAGGGCCTTCAAAAGGTCAAATGCGTAGGACCGTAGTAGGTAAGTAGCGCGTAGTAATTTGCAACTAGTACAAGAAAATTGCGAGAAGGCCAGAAGGAGCATATTACCCTGCCAAAAATGTGATTTTTAAAATTCTTGTCTGTTTGTCTGTTTGTTACGGGTTGGAGCAAAAACTACTGAATATATTTTAATTTAATAAATATAATAACTGCCTCATTAGCTAAGTGGTCCGGAGCGAGACTGCTACGCTAGAGGTCCTGGGTTCGATTCCCAGGTCGAGCAAAGTGTTATTGGGTTTTTCGATGAAATTCCGAGTAGCAGCTCGGAGTTAGGAATTTGTGCCCGGTTAATGGCAATAGGCTCGCCCCCTATTACATGGGACCTAAACATACCGGCGAACTGTGGGTGTACTTTAGTACGCCTCTGTCTAACCCTTCGGGGAATACAGGCGTGATGGTATGTTATATTTTAATTTTGTTATCACTGTAGAAAGTACTTATACGCTCTAACTTAAAAACTGGTGAACTTCTTATCTCAATTAATTAGACAATTCCTGAGATACAGCTTGACCTCTCTGATGTATAGAGGCCCATACAAAGAAGAGATCATCACTGTTGGTTTTTGATTAAATTATATTTGGAATCCATTTATATTCCTTGATATATAGCCTATGTCCTTTCCCAGGGTCTAAAGATTGTCTGTGCCAAATTTCATCAAAATCGTTTGAGGTTTAAGCGGGAAAGCGTAACAGACAGACAGAGTTACTTTCGCATTTATAATATTATTATATTTTATAGCTTCAAGTGAGCGAAGCCGCGGGCAAAGTCTAGTTTTGACATAAGGTCCATAGAGTTTGTTTTTTTGTGATTGTTACAATAAACCTTTTATCAAGTAGGTAATTAACTATTTATTTCTATAGCTCGCTTAATATGTAATGCTGAAATCGCGAAATAATCAGCTATTTGAGTGCAGCAGCGAGTTGAGTGAACATTTATAATGGAACAGCTGATTTATATCTTCTCGATTCCAAGGTTGGTCCCACAGTAACACAATGATAAGTAAATTAGTTCGCAATGATAAGTAAAATAGCTAGTTATTTTTACAGCATCTAAGTACTTATGAAAGACTAGCTTCTGCCCGCGACTTCGTCCGCGTAGCGTGATGATATATAGCCTATAGCCTTCCTCAATAAATGGGCTATCTAACACTGAAAGAATTTTTCAAATCGGTCCAGTAGTTCCTGAGATTAGCGCGTTCAAGCAAGCAAACAAACAAACAAACTCTTCAGCTTTATATATACTTATGAATTATGAATTATGAAAGATATGGTTACTACTAGTTGTTCCCCGCGGTTTCACTGGCAACCTAAAATATCCACCGCTATCCGCTCTTTTTACTTAACATGAGTAACGATGCCAATTTTCAGGTTTCTTACTTAAGAGAAGCGAGGTTATCAGGAAATCAATCTGTTGCCATCCCTAAAATATGGAAATTGAAAAACCTGAAACACGTCTAAATATTATTACAGCTACAATCCTTTCAAGTTCCTATCCCGTGCGTAAGTTACTCCTTGTTACATCAGCTATCTGCCAGTGAAAGTCCCGTCAAAATCGGCCCAGCCATTTCAGAGATTAAGCCGGAACAAACAGACAGACAGACAGAACTGTTAAAAATGTTTTTTGGTATATGTACAGTCAGCGCCAAAAGTCGCTGAACACGTTTTTCAAAATTCTTCAAAATTCTGACCTGAGAAGTTAGTACCAGTTTTCTTATATGCAGAAAACTGGTACTAACTTCTCAGGTCAGAATTTTTTGGTTAGTAATGATGTAAAAACGTTTTGAAGATTGCATCGTGTTCAGCGACTTTTGGCGCTGACTGTACCGTGTATACATCCAAATGCACTTAGTTAAAAGCGGTTATTTTAATATTACAAACAGACACTTTTTTTTTTGTTTATCATCATCATCATACCATCACGCCTGTATTCCCCGAAGGGTTAGGCAGAGGTGTACTTAGGTACACCCACAGTTCGCCGGTATGTTTAGGTCCCATGTAATAGGGGGCGAGCCTATTGCCACTAACCGGGCACAAATTCCAAACTCCGAGCTGCTACTGAGAATTTCATAGAAAAACCCAATAACACTTTGCTCGACCTGGGAATCGAACCCAGGACCTCTAGCGTAGAAGTCGCACTTGTGACCACTAGACTAACGAGGCAGTTTTTTTGTTTAGATGTATAGATACATAGTTATAACCTGACACTGACACACATCACAAAATTTGTTAAAATTGCATGTGAGAGATGGGAATGAGACCGTGAGAATCTTAGATAAGTATATCTATCTAAATATATGTATAGATCAATGACGGCACAGATCCTACTAATATTATAAACGTGAAAGTTTGTGAGGATGTATGGATGTTCGTGTCTCTTTCACACCAGAACGGCTGAACAGATCTGGATAAAATTTGGATTTGAATAATGATTTGATTGATTTTTTTTTATGGGATAGGGGGGCAAACGAGCAGACGGTTCACCTGATGGTCAGCGATAACCGCCGCCCATGGACACTCGCAATACCAGAGGAGTCGCAAGTGCGTTGCTCGCCTTTTAAAAGGGTTTGGGCCTCCGGTAACCTCACTCACTCGGCGAAACACAACGCAAGCGTTGCTTCACGTCCACGCCGGTTTTCTGTGAAGCCATGGTATCACTCCGGTCGAGCCGGCCCATTCTTGCCGAAGCATGGGTTGATTTGATTTATTGTTCCATTGCTCAGGTCTCCTCTCAGATTGAGCGGGATTAGGCTATAGTCCACCACGCTGGCCTAATGCGTGTTGGCAGACTTCACACGCCGTCGAGAAAATCTCTCAGACGTGCAGGTTTCCTCACGATGTTTTCCTTAACCTTTTAAGCGCATGATAATTAACGACTTCGAATAGTCAGAGGGATACCTTGGATTCAAACTGGAGACCTTTGACTTGGAATTCCAATGGTTATATCACTAGGCTATCACGGCCTATTTCATTATTCTATTCGGCCTATTTCTATTCAATTTCACGCGTATTGCTAATTGGATATTTAAACATCGAACCAGGTTTTATATGTAGGTAAACACGACATCTGTATAAAAATCAATTGCTGTTCGTTAGTCTCGCTAAAACTCAAGAACGGCTGGGCTGATTCAGCTGTTTTTGGTTTTGAAATGTTTGCAGAAGTCCAGGGAAGGTTTAAAAGGTGAGTAAATATGAAAAAAAATCTGATGCGGTACGTAGTTCGCCGGGTCAGCTAGTTAAAAATAAATAACATTAAAATGAGGAACAAGTGTTAAACTATTTGCTTCAAATAGTTCATTGAACTCACTTGCACCATCACGCCTGTATTCCCCGAAGGATTAGACAGAGATGTACTAATATACATCCACAGTTCGCCGGTATGTATTGGTGGTATGAGCAAGTTTAACAAGCCCAAATTCCCAATAACATTTTGCGAGTTAACATTCTGAGAATCGAATGCAGGACTCTCTAGCATAGCATTCCCGCTTGGGACCACTACACTATTAACCCCTTGTAGGCAACAGGGGGACAGACTGAACTTTGTATTACCGTGCTTTGTCTGAAACCTAAGCTAATAATAGACATTGAAATAAAACTATTTTTTATGAATTTTATCGCGTTATATTGATATATTGATTGTAACTGCCTCGTTAGAGCGCTCGCGCACTTGTGATTTTTTAGTCGGGCGATAGTTTGATCGTTCTGGGATTCACTATGGCAGTGCGCGCATTTGACGATTAGAATTCGACATGAAATTATATACGACTACTACAGCGACTAAACTATCGGTCGACTAAAAATCACAAGTGCGCGTTAGCCCTTAGTCTACTGGTCCTGAGCGCGACTGCTACGCTTGAGGTCCTGTGTTCGATTCCCAGGTCGAGCAAATTGTATTGGGTTTTTCTATGAAATTCCCAGTAACAGCTCGGAGTTTGGACTTTGTGCCCGGTTAAAGCAATATATCGCCCCCTATTACATGCAGCGTTGCCAGATGGTTACATTTCTTACATTTTTCGTAACTTTTGACCCCCTCGCGTAACATGTAAGTAATTTTTATATTTAAGGCATTTTTCGTAACTTTTGAGAACAACGAGATAAGTAATACTAGATTTTTATTTTATTGCAAACAGTACACGAACGCATCCAAATTGAACTCACATTTAGGAGCTAAAAAAAAAAAAAGCTCATTCGACATCATAGATCCCAAAATGTAACTTTTGCACCAAAAATGTTACTTTTCAGGAAACGAAACGTAACTTTCGACTCAGGGGCCCTGGCAACACTGATTACATGGGACCTAAACATACCGGCAAACTGTGGGTGTTCATTAGTACGCTTCTGCCTAACCCTACGGGGAAAACAGGCGTGATGGTATGTATGTTAGTATCTATACTATAGCAACAACGACAATAACAAAAAAATCTAGTTTTTGTTATAGTAGGAAACTTTATCGCCATCTCACGTCTACTAGTTTACCTTGAGACTGTAACCTGTGACTAGGATAGTTATAACACGACGACGATAATTGTTAAACTCTGTTGCTCGCGGTTTCATTGACTTTAAAAAAGACCTTTTTGAGACAACTGTCTATCTCTTCCAAAACTAATCAAAATCAGTTCAGCGGTTAAGATGTGGAAAATGGGAATCAGTTTTTTGGATTATCATACTGTCACAGATAATAGAATACTAGTATACTGGTTTCCTTTTTTACATCTACTACGGAAAATCCTCTTGGATAATCTGCCACCTCGGGAGGTAGCCAATAATGTCACTACACTGCGGCCATAGGATTTGGTAACATGCACCACGACCATGACAGGCTTATTGTCCTGGGCGAGGCCTCGCCTAGTATCCTACTCGTAGGCGTGTGTTGCGAACACTTCAACCTTCATTAATATCTTCTCACTAAAATTATGTAAA
The DNA here is from genome assembly GCA_947256265.1 of Acronicta leporina. Lineage (NCBI taxonomy): Eukaryota > Metazoa > Arthropoda > Insecta > Lepidoptera > Noctuidae > Acronicta > Acronicta leporina. Next base: position 6,578,021 of record OX366538.1, read on the forward strand.
TGAACCATAACTATCTACACTAAGTTTGCAATTAATACGTTGAATTCGAATTAGAATTCAAAAATAAGAACCTTGATTATTGTAGTCTTAGCGCTTACCTTGATGTTGCAATGTTATACCTAGGAATTCCTTTGTGAAATCCCCCCTACTTAATATCGCACTTATAACCTACGCAACAAATTTCAAAATCGAGCAACACCAAGCTAAAAACCGAAAACTTTTCCATTAGCTGTTTGCTATTCGGTTTTAAGACTTATCCTTATAATTTTATAGTTCAAATCGTAGTTGATGTAACTAAGCTCTTTACTAGCTTGCAGCAGTTGTTTGGGGCAGTCTTCAGTCTTGCTTATTTTGAGCTTCAGATATGACGTGGATTTTTGCGATACTCACCTTAGCGGCTGGAGTGGTAAGTTTTTTTTTTACAAACATACAGTCACACCTTTTTCCTGAACGAAGAAACTACAGGCGGCACTTGCTTCTTTTGTTTCTGCCACATTCATACATCTTCTCATACCACAGAATATAAAAAAACAGTGTATTCTTTGTTCTGTGTTTCATACGCACCGGTTGCGAGTACTACGCACCTGATTTTTTTTTAAAGGTCCTCGCTTATAAGGACGGCGTAATATTTATCTTGTTGTCTTTCTTAAGGCTGGTCGTTCACCTGAGCCCGCCAAATTCAAATTTCAATTGGTTTTTCGCATTTTGTAGGTCTATAACACATTCTAGATTCCTAGTTGTATCTAGTAATTGCGGCATTAGCTATACAATATTCACAACTGAGCATTGTAAATTAATATTGTAGCTAAAAGTAGGTATATTCTTTAACGTTTATTATGCAATTTTTTTTAATGCTTTTATGCTTTTTTAGTTTGCTTGAACGCGCTAATCTCAGGAACTACTGGTCCAATTTGAAAAATTCTTTCAGTGTTAGATACTTAGCCCATTTATTGAGGAAGGCTATAGGTTATATATCATCACGCTACGCGGACGAAGTCGCGGGCAGAAGCTAGTGTTGGTATATAATGCACTGAATTTCAGTATTTTACACGAAGCGACTGCCACCTACATTTCTTTTCATTTCGCCCGAACTGTAGCTCACTGGTGGTTAGAGCTATTTAGGGGTTATTTTTCAATAAGCGGACAAAAACAGAATCTGTTCAGAATGGATTACTTATATATTCGACTAGCTTCTGCCCGTGACTTCGTCCGCGTGGCATGATGATATATATCCTATAGCCTTCCTCAATAAATGGGCTATCTTACAATGAAAGAATTTTTCAAATCGGACCAGTAGTTCCTGAGATTAGCGCGTTCAAGTAAACAAACAAACAAAGAAACAAACTCTTCAGCTTTATATATTAGTATAGATAGAAGTATACCTAGATAGATCTATAAACATACTAACATGAGGTTATTCCTGTCCACGTCTAAATTACAGAAAGAGTGTATATAGTTACAACTATTCAGTTCAATAACCTAGATAGCACACATTAATATTTAAGGGGCCGTCCTAAAAATTGACGCATTTTAGTGAATTTTGTTGACCGATTGTGAGGAATCTACAAAGAATTTATATAAAGTTATTAATTATTTGAAAAGAACTATTCTTAAACCTGGCACAAGCGGAAATGGATTTTTCAATTTACTTCTATAATAATCGTAAATCCCTTTTATTGACAACTCCTTTTCCCAAAAAACGCGTTTCGAGTGAAGTTTGATGATCGGTTTACAAGAAAATATTAGTATTACTGAATATTAAAAAATACTATAAAACCCAGCATATGCTCTACTTGGCACTAGCGGAAGCACTTTTTTCAATTTTCATACAAAATATAGCAGGAAAAAATTATTTACGTAACGTAATTTTTCGTGAAAATTGCAGACAAATATGTATTTTTTTCTATTTTTTAGAAAGACATTTTGATTATTTTTTAAATTACTTAATAATCTTCAGTTATCCCTCTAATAGGATCAAAAATTACTTTTTCAAAAAAAATATATTTTGATTTAGTAAATCAAAGATGAAAAGACCTATAATTGTGCTATAATATCGAGCGCGCAAAGCCGCTCGCGCCAGTTACCCAAATATACATATTAATGTATGCCAGTCACGTTTGGGCCTTCCCAGCGAGAGGACGTATCGCTTTGTGTCACAGGCATGCGCTTGTTTGACGTAAATATTTTCCCAAATTATACTGCGATTAACACAACTTGATACGTTGATTATTTTATAACTTCTAATTTCTAGAAAAGCCCTATAATATAATATGGTCTGGTATTTTTTGTAGGAAGTATGGGTAGTACAAGTTTCTCATTGTGCTGATTACGAAAATGTTTATTTTTGAAATCCAAGATGGCGGACATTACTTTTCTAAATAAATTAATATGGGTGTCAATTTCAAAGATTTTCAGGGGCTGATTACGAAAATTATATTAATTTTGAAATCCAAGATGGCGGACATTGCTTTTCTATATAAATTGATATGGGTATCAATTTCAAGGAATTTCGGGGGCATATTACGAAAATGACATTCATTTTTAAATCCGAGATGGCGGACATTGTTTTCCTTAATAAATTGATACGGGTGTCAATGTCAAGGATTTTCAGGGGCTGATTACGAGAATGACAGTAATTTTGAAATCCAAGATGGCGGACTTTGCTTTTCTAAATAAATTGATATGGGTATCAATTTCAAGTATTTTCAGGGGCTGATTACGAAAATGATATTAACATTGAAATCCAACATGGCGGACATTGCTTTTCTAAATAAATTGATATGGGTGTCAATTTCAAAGAATTTTGGGGGCTGATTACGAAAATGACATTAACTTTTAAATCCAAGATAGCGGACATTGTTGTTCTAAATAAATTGATACAGCTGTCAATGTCAAGGATTTTCAGGGGCTGATTACGAAAATGCTTTTCTAAATAAATTGATATGGGTGTCAATTTCAAGGATTCTCAGGGGCTGATTACGAAAATCATAATTATTAATTTTGAAACCAGAGATTAAAATTTGGTTAATTTTTTTCAAGTTAAATATGAACTGTTAACTATTTGTGATTTTTTTGCACATTCCTAGATATTATTATAAAGTTATTTTAGTGATGGAAAAACTCGACTGCGATCAAAATTTGAACCTGCGTCTTTTGGTTAGATAAATCAGATGCTATGATCACTAAGCCGCCGCGAGTCCCACCTGCCAGGTCTAAATTTGCATTCACATTCTGAATTTACGTCTTAAAGGTGACGTCAGTAATATCTATTGAAAAGTCACTTCTTTTTTGAAGAACATCCTACAGCCTGATTGTACTTGGGATTTAGTTTCTTTGGAAACGTACAGTACAGTAGTTCCCAATCTTTTTGGCCGGGCAGAGGTTGTTGCACCCGCCTTCGTGCGCATGGTACAGTCAAGTGGAAAATTACTAATGCAATTATCCTATTTAGTATTAGAACAGTAAGTAGATAGATTTTTATTTTATACATTGGCATAACATAAAATACATAAAAAAAATATTTATTAATAAAAACAGGCGTAGTAAATTCTCAGTAGGAGCTCGGAATTTGAAATTTGTGCCCGGATAATGGCAATAGGCTCGCCCCCTATTACATGGGACCTTAACATATCGGCGAACTGTGGGTGTACATTAGTGTACGCCTCTGCCTAACCCTTCAGGGAATACAGGCATGATGGTATGTTATGTTCGAGGTACTTACGACTGCGACTGCGTGTGATTGCGACATTAAGTATAATACCTATAGCTCTCAAGAGTCTGCCACCGAATTTCTAATACAAACGTAATACCAAGTTATATCGTAAGTAAAACACAATTTATTGGATTATTATGGTATTATGTTTTTGCCGGCAATTCAAGCATTCAAATTTAGACAGCGCAATGCTTGGTAATTTAGTAGCTATTATAACGCTTTATATTTTACTAGCTTCTGCCCACGACTTCGTCCGCGTAGAGGAAATATAGGAGATATATGAGGATATATAGCTTATAGCCTTTCTCAATAAATGGGCTATCGAACAATGAAAGAATTTTTCAAATCGAACCAGTAGTTCCTGAGATTAGCGCGTTCAAGTAAACAAACAAACAAACTCTTCAGCTTATATATTAGTATATAGATTTAAAATATGCCATGATATACATTACAAACAAAATTATACAATCATAAAGCTCTATGTTCATTAGTCAAAAGCAACCTCATCTTACAATAAATTATTTATAAGCAAAGGTTTTAAGACATTCAAAGGTATGAATATTATAGTTATCGCCGTGATTACTACTGTAGTACAAAATTAATGTCTTATGTTGGTCCTTCATTAGGCACATTCTACGTGCATGGTAAATTATGAAAAACAAATACCAGTTCTTCAGACATCTCATCTCACACTTTTCACGATGACGTGGAGCAAAGTTAAACTACATACCACAATTAGCACAGATGTACATACAACCGAGCGGTTTCAGTCGTGACCAAAATGTGTTTTAATAAACATTTAACAAAATATTACGATTTTGAAGTGCCTAGCAAAAGATAAAACTATCAACCCTCCAAAGTAAAAGTTTGAAAATTCAAAATCCCTGAAACACATTTTTTATGATGAGTAGCTACATATCTCATTTTCAAATACCTACCTTTAAAAACTATTCACCCATACTAATAAGTACATTAACCTTCAGGCTTCAACCCCCGTTTCCTACCCTTAAAATGTAAAAATCCATAAATCATTAAACTCGTCACTAGGTATTTATTAGTAATCAGTATCTACAAAAATTAAAATTTTTAACCCCAATTTCCGCCTTCAAAGTTTTATGTTTTGATGTTTATTGAATATTGTAGGTATGTATAAAAATATTCTAAATTAAAAACAAAATTGAAAATACAAAAAAAAACTAACGAGAATAAAACTAGAAAATTAATTTAATAATGAAAGGATCAACATTGTTTATAGGCTCGTACGCTCGATCTGCAGCCATGTGTGCGTGAAAAGCGCACACAAATATAGAATTTACCTAAACTCGATCGAGTGAATTTTTAGGACGGCCTCTTAAATAAGTTTGGCAACGCGCGCATAAATCCACAATATTTATAAAATTTAATTTTTTTCGGATTTCAAATGAATGTTTTCACAATACAATTATTGTGTGCATGCACTTTGGTTCGGAATTTCCAATACAAACGTAATACGAAATTAAATCATAATTCAAACACAATTTAATCAAAGTTAATTATTATTCGGATTCCGATATCGTTAATCTAGATTCCTGCTCTACCATTTCAACCAAAAAACATCACTGAAAATAAATGTAAGCGAATGCAATTCTTGATAACTTAACCAAGTTTAGAAAGTTATTTTAGTGAAGCAAAACTTCGACTTGCAGGCAGGATTCGAACCTGCGTCTTCTGGTTAGGTACACCAGACGCTACGACCTCTAAGCCACCGCGAGTCCCACCTGCCATGTCGAAATTTGCCTTCACATTCTGAACTTACGTCTTAAAAGTGACGCCAGTAACATCTATAAAAGCAAGTTACTTTGCCTCTCAACCGACATGACTTACCTTACGGTTAGTTCTAAGTACCTAACCAGAAAACGCAGGTTCGAATCCTGCCTGCGAGTCGAATTTTTCCTTCACTAAAATAACTTTATAATCTTAGCATGAAAAATGCAAGTTTAGAACGATTTTCCGATCGTTAATACAATATAGATTTTTTGTTTATTTTCAGTTGTGCGATAACAAAGATGGAGGGAAGGCGTTCAGGATACCTCTGAACGATGGTAATGCCATCCCAGCGTTAGGCCTTGGTACCTTCTTGGGATTCGATGAGGTAAGTATGTGAATTAGTTCCACTAAAAGTACCCAGCCATTAATCTCATAAGTCTTGTAAAAAGAGTAGAATATTCTATCTAGCAATCATTTTATCTTATAGAAAGGTCAAAAAGTTGTGGGAGAACATGAGGTGGAGTACCCTGTCACTTGGGCTTTGAAGGCTGGATACAGGTACTTATGTTTCTTTTTTAATTATAAACAATAGCTTAGTCTAGAGTTACCATCATAGACAAAACAGGTTGCATTCTGGGAGTGCCAGCAGAAGTGAAAACCTCAATATTAACAAAGATTTCACTTCAATAAATGATAATGTTCAGTTGTACTGTCTAAGAAAACATTTGTTTTTACGTTTGTCTTACGTTCTTATGGTCTTATCTGTCGCGATATGATCTGTCGCGAGTTTATCATTATTTCTCCATCACAAAAAGTGAACAGCGCCGCTAAAGAAGTTTTCACTTCAAAAACTCGTAAGCATATAATTATGTTGTGTCTCCGTGTTGGCCAGATAAAGACGTGATGCATGACACCTAGGAATATATTTTACAAGTCAAGGATACATTTACAAGCCAATGCTTTACATTTTTTTAACTAGATGGCGCCAGTATTTCCTTTTGATTTCTGAGGAGAAACACCGAAACATTCTCATCGAGTCTCTCTCGAGTATCATTATCATGGTCTCGTTTAAAGTCCAGACAGAGCAATAGGTACCTAGCAAATATGTGAGTTACAATTTAAGACAACGTCTGAGATGGCCTTTTGAACAAAGAGCCATAGCAGCTTTGAGCAGACCAGTCCCAACTGACGGCACGCATGCATCAGTCATTGTGTAGCTCGACCATAAACTACGGACCTAAACAAACAGGATAGGAATAGGGTATGGATTGGTAAAACAAGTTTTTGAACAGATAAGAAGGAAGTAGGAAGTATAAGTACTGAGAATGACATATACCGAGCGGTTACCGGACTCCGTCAAATAGTTGATAATAGCCCACATCACACAGCGGTCAATATATAGCTATAGCTGAATAATAATTTCTAACAAATAACAAAGCTAACAATAATGACGTAATAACGTTTAACGCAATGACCAATAACAAATTACAAATCAAACAGCAATCGGACAGAGTAACACCCTAACTCGACGCCGGTTGGAACGCAATAGAGGGCGATGCCGGTGAGGCATCGTCTTTTATAGTTTTCCCCCCACTCTTCTCATGTAATCTTCTACAAATTTATATTTTATGACAGGATGATAGACACTGCAGCTGCTTACCATAATGAAGACCAGGTTGGAGCCGGCGTGAGGGCATCAGGAGTGCCCAGGGAAGATGTCTTCATCGTCACTAAGGTAACAATGTTTAATATTAGGTAAAACTCCTACAGTTACTTGTAAAAGTGTTTTGAAGATATACAAAATTTAGGTACAGAATCAAATTTAATATCATTATCGTTCTTATACGCAGTCCCACAGATTTTTAGGTATAGATAGATAGGTTACATTAGACATAATACTTAACAATTAACTTATGGAGGAGCGAGGTGTCTTGCCCCTCCAACCCAAAGGAGGATCGTCCGATCAGGGCGGTTGCGTTGCAAACTTCACTTGCGCGATTCAGGATTCTCCGTCGTTGTTTTGCTATGTAGCGCGCTAGATGTCGGTACAAACTACTAGCTGCCCCTTCTTTCTGTCAAAAGTTATTGTTAGTTAATAGTTACTATGGGTAAAGAAAGGTGTTTTACTATTTCCGTTGCAATTTTAACGTTTTTTTTCTCCATAAGAACCTTTCTTATGCCTTTGTAGCCACCACACATCACAGCACGTTTTGACAGCAACGAGACAGCGACAACTAGTTCTGATAAGAACTTTTACGTTTTTGACCATCTACCAAGTCAGAGACAGGACAGGAGCCCCGCTGATCGACGAGCACGAACACAAGTCCAACCATCGCGGACGCAACACTGGAACATCTTGACTCGCCGCCGGCCGGCGGCGAGTCAAGATATATAAAAGTTCTTATCAGAACTAGTTGTCGCTGTCTCGTTGCTGTCAAAACGTGCTGTGATGTGTGGTGGCTACACCTTGATGAAAATACGAAAACAAAAATTAGCCGAATTTGTCGAGCAGTTCTCGAGTTTTGCGCTAAGCAACACATTTGGCGATTCATTTTTATTTAAGTATATAGATTATTACAATTTGCTCCGTAGCGTGGTTTACATTAGAATATAATTCCTCACTGCCGTTCAGTTCAGCATGCCAATCAAATAGCATGGTAGGTATAGTAAGACGCGAGAAAATATCTGAATTGCTTGGTGGTGGTCCTCTTGGGTATGACTGGCTGGCGACCACCCTTACAGAGTCCGTTGTTAAGCATTCAGGTGTGTGAGAGCTGTTCCCCCTCGTCAGCTCCTTTGCCAACAAACTCAAACGCCACGCTTCAATGCAAATAATGACCCATCACAAATAATAGATGTCGCTACACGTCAACGTATGTTTTACTCAATAACAATATAGATGTCGCTATTAATGTATCCTTGTTACAGTTACCCTCCCACGAACAGAGAGATGTGTTGTCTTCATTGAGGAACTCTCTGAGTCGTCTCAACATGTCTTATGTAGACCTGTATTTGATACATACCCCTGTTACATATAAGGCAAGTATATAGATAATTATTTTATGTATTAATGGACGTGTTCGTTCTTTTCGGCAAACGTAGTATGGACGCTCTCCGGAAGATGGAGTGATGATTTGCGAAAGGTAGCTGGCGGAAGCTGGATGCGACAAGGCGAGGGTAGGATGACATGGCGCACATTGGGGGAGGCCTACGTCCAGCAGTGGACTAGTATAGGCTGATGATGATTATGCATAGTGTCAATAATAAATAAATAAGTAAATATGCTCGCTCTCTATTACATATGACCTTGTGGGGTATGCTTATTGAAGGTGTTCTTCAAAGTAGTTGTGGTGTTGGTAAATGAAGGAAGGTCATTCAGACATCAGCCGGCAGGGCCTGCAAAAGGGAAATTGGGAGCATGGAACACCTTCTGTGTACATGCGATGCACTGGCTAGAAAGCGAATGTGTCTTTTGGGTAAGGGTTATCCAAGACCAGAGGACTACAGACTCGTACCCCCAGGCCTCATTATAAAGCTCATGGAAGAGCTGTTTGTAGAACTGGGAGGGGATGAGTAATAGGTTATGTAGGGGAAGCATAAAAGATCCCATCGGGTCGAAGTGCACTGAGGCCTTGTTGCCTCGGCCCTAAACAAGATAAGGAAGGTCGTTACTTGTTATACTATATTATTTACTGGTACCAGTCACAAATACAAATTAGAATGCTTATTACTACGTACGACCTAGCTGCCTGAGTGCGGGGAGACGACTGCTGCGCCGCGCTAACACAGTAATGCGCCTGTACACAAATCGAATGAGTCAGCAGTGTCCCTAATTACAACCTAAACATGCAGATGAAATGTTGGTGTGATACATGTCGGCGAGGAGTCGCCACACGGATAATCAGGGTTCATTTTTGGAGTTAAATAATATGAAAAAAGGTAATATTTATTCTCACAAAAGAATACACACTGTACTTGACAAAACACAAGAATAAATGTAATGTTCACAGTTCGACGCCTCGCAATCAACTAAACGAGCGCTCACAATATTTGTCTTTATATAACCTAATTTTGTGACGTCACTGCCGGTCATAAGATAGTGACACGGATAAATATTAAAATAAACAATATTATCTTATGAATTTATGATACATTAATAATAACTTAAAATTTAAGTATTTAAAAGTAATAAATAAATAATTTTAAAGTACCTACATTTTTCAATGAAATTATAATAAATTGCAAAATGCGCCCATATACACTTCTGCCTAATCTCTCGCTGGTAGGAGCTCTTGTGGTCTGACTGGCTGGCGACCACCCTTATATTGGAGTCTGTCGTAAAGCAACTTGGTGTGTGTTTCGATTTTAGCGCATTTATTTAGGTATTAACCGGGCACAAATCCTAACTCCTAATAAACTGAGGATTTTATATAAATACTTACTTACCTAGATTCTTTAGCGTAGCAGTCGCACTTGAGACCATAAGACAAATAAAGCAGCCTCTAGTAAGTAATATAAATTATCTTTCTCTTTCCAGCCAGACGAAAGCGGCTATGATATAATAGACTACTTGGACACCTGGAAGGCTATGGAGGAGGCCAAGAAGCTAGGCCTGGCCAAGTCTATCGGCATATCTAACTTCAACATCAGTCAAATTGAGCGTGTCGTGGCTAACTGCGAGTTTAAGCCTTCGGTATTACAGGTGGAGGTAAGAGATATGACGAGATTAAGGTTATTTTAGTGAAGGGCAGAAGCTGCGTCTTCTGGTTAGATATGTCGCAGTTAAATTGTATACCTAATTCATTGTTTTACATAACTAGCTAGCTGTTTTACGAAACAGCTCTATTATGTATAACAGTTTAAAGACTCCCGACGTTCAGCAGTTATGCGTTCTTGAATACGGCACGATAAAGTTTAGCGGTATTGTAAAATACACCGAATGTCATAATTATGAAAACCACTTTACACCTTACTAACCATTTTACGGTGTCGTTACATGAGCGGTACACCGTGAACTTTGAAGCGGCGGTAGCCTAATGGCTAGGGCGTCGGACTTGCGATCATGTGGTTGCCGGTTCGAACCCCACCCAATGCACTACCGACGTGAACCCACTCGTAACACAAGCATTTAGCTTAGCACGAGGGGTTAACAAGAATACTAGTAATGTGTGACCCACATTGCTAGTAAGCTTTTTAAAAAAAAACTGACGTAAGTTCCATTTTTATCTGCTAAAATTTGTCGCGCATTCTTTCTACTTTTAAATAATTAAAATCTTGCTGAAATCATGGAAAAACATATGGCACGAACATAATTCTATAAAAAAAGTTTCTATAATAAAAAAAAAACATCTTGTACAACATATTATGAGCTTAAAACTTTTCTAATTCACAGGTGAACTTAAATCTAGCCCAGGATAAACTGCTAGAGTTCTGCAAGAGTCACGACATCGTAGTCATGGCATACACTCCATTCGGGTCACTGTTCAGCAAGGACCCTGCAGTCCCGGCTCCCAGAGCTGATGATCCGACCCTGGTGGGCATCGCCAAGAAGTACGGCAAGACAACACCGCAATTAGCTCTCAGATATCTAGTGAGTATCTTCTATCACAGCGAACTAAAGTTATCGGCATAAAAATAAATAAAATAAATAAGCCTTATATTTTTACTTAATGGATAACATACACATACATACCATCACGCCTGTATTCCCCGAAGGGTTAGGCAGAGGCGTACTAATGTACACCCACAGTTCGCCGGTATGTTTAGGTCCCATGTAATAGGGGGCGAGCCTATTGTTTAACCGTGCACAATTTCCTAACTCTACTGGGCTGGCTGAGCTGCTACTGGGAATTTCATAGAAAAACCCAATAACACTTTGCTCGACCTGGGAATCGAACCCAGGACCTCTAGCGTAGCAGTCGCGGTCAGGACCACTTGGCTATTGAGGCAGTTTTTGATAACAAAAATCATAAATATTTGTACCCACTATCTACTAATATTTAAATTACCTATGTTAGTAAAGAACCCTTCGCTGTCGAAGGTGAAGGCCTCCTCTAGAGATTTCCAAATCTCCCTATTCTGTGCTGTGTCCACCCATTGTTTGCCAATCGCCAGCTGCTTGTATAATATCGTCTGCCCACCGAGCAACTGGTCTTCCTCTCTTCCTAGTGCCCGGCGGTCCTTGCCAAGATGTTATCCTGTGAGTCCATCGATTGTTTGTCAATCTGGCTATGTGACCAGCCCAGGCCCACATAAGTTTTTTACAGTGATACAGGGCATCGGTAACTTTGTTCTTATTCTAATATTTTTATGTTTTATTTTGTCGAACTGTGGGTAGACATTAGTACAACTCTGCCTAAGTCTTGAGGGAGTATAGGTATGATGAAACCATTCTGTATGCTATAGAAAATTAAAAAAATCTATGCTGTATCTTACATAATAAAACTGCAGAGTGCAGAGCACTCTGCAGTTTCACTTACACTGACAGAATTCATGGCCCGAAATAGCTTGTCTAGAACTATATTTTTTTAATTCTTGGTAGGCTTACGCTCGACGGCCGTTGACTGATGTTATACGACACTGCGATCTACGATGGAGTGCGCTTGCCTAGAAGAAACCGATTCACTTGTGATTTAAAGATACCCAGAACTAACAAAAGGAAAATCGTTGGTCCAGAATTGGAAACAACGTTGAGTTTCGCCAAGTGAGTGAGGATACCGGAGGCCCAAACCCTTTTAAAAGGCGGGCCACCCCCTTGCGACTCCTCTGGTGTTGCGGGTGTCCATTGGCGGTGGTAATCGCTTATTATTAGCTGATCCGTCTTCTCATTTGTCCCCTCTCAGGGTCAGGGTCAGGTCAGGGTATAGACTTCCAGCCATCATGGCTTAACTAATTAGGTGCAAACCTTTTTATTACATAATTCCATATATTTTTGTTCCAGGTGCAACGAGGAGTAGTTCCCATTCCCAAGTCCGTAAACAAAAACAGAGTGGAGGAGAATATCGATGTGTTTGACTTCGAACTGACCAAGGAGGAAATGGAAACATTGAGTAAGTAAAATCCCTATACCATTCTTGTTTATAATTGGGCCAAGCATATTGTTGACAGCCCTCAGCCTATAGACTTTGAAACCTCTGTTATGTCTCATATATCCAGTAATTTACATAACTACATTACTCCTCAAACCAGATCACAATCATATTAGCATTTTATCACGAGAGAGCCGTGCTTCAGCACGAATGAGCCGGCTCGACTGGAGTGAGGCCTGACAGAAAACCGGCTGAAACAAAGCTTACGTTGTGTTTCGCCGAGTGAGTGAGGATACCGGAGGCCCAAACCCTTTTAAAAGACGGGCAACGTACTATTGTGCCTCGTCTGGTGTTGCGGGTGTCCATGGGTGGCGGTAATCGCTTACCATCAGGCAATGCGTCCGTCCCCCTTTCCCATAAAAAAAAAACATTATTGCTTAGTGGCAGCATATGACGACCTCTGTGGTTTAGTGGTTCGAGTACCGGACTACTGACGACGAGGTCGTGGGTTCGACTCCCACTGGACACAAATATTTATGTGATGAATATAAGTGTTTGTGTTCGTCTGGGTGTTTCTTATGTATTATAAGTATGTATTTACAAAAAAAAGTATATAAGTATTATATCCAGTGTCTAGTACCCATAGTACAAGCTCTGCTTAGTTTGGGACTAGACGGTGCTGTGTAAAAAATGTCGCAGAATATTTATTTATATTTAAACAAGTTCACATTTCCTCATTTTGTTATCACAGGTAAATTCAACAAGGATTACAGGGTGGTATTCCCCTCTTTCTGGCAGGACCATCCCTACTACCCCTACGAGAAGGTGGACGTGCCTGCTCCTGATCTATTCAAGGGATAATACTCCACCATACAATCTAAGACGCACCTCATAGTGTGTGCTTTCAAGGAACAAGATCGCAATGCTACTAATTAAAATGCCTTCGAGTAACAATGTCAAAACACTCAGATATTTCTTTCAAACGTATCATTCCCTGCGTATTTCGTAATTTATTTCCATTCTACTTGCTGTCACCATTTTTCGAATACCATCAAAATTATTAATATAAGGTTAATTTATGATGACAAATAATAACTTCTTTCGACTATCTACAGTTGTTTCCAATAGGTGGAGATCAGTAACCCCCTTAAATAACTATATTTGTGTATGTATTTCTATAAATAAGGTAACAGACAAGCATACAAGCCACCTGACGGTAGGTAAGTGGCAACGGCAGACTACACACGCACGACGCCAACGCAAGCAACTCCAGTAGTATCGCATATTGTCATATGTTATCATTCATCTAAATCTTATTATACCTCATTGGCCCAGCGATTTCACTAGCGACATTGCCTATTTTTTAAACCGGAACACAATAATGTTAGCGCAATATTGCTTATCGACACAATATTTCTCATATCAAACCTACATGGTAAGTATAACCCTCGTAGATCACGATCCTGCCAGTTCTGGCCATCTTTAGTCCAAAAGTTATTAACGAAACCTTTCAAATGGTAAGGTCAAAGCCGACCTTCCCCGCATTATAAACGCACTCTGCAAATTCACTCATATTTTTTATTAACATGTAAATCAAAACAACCCAATTTCATTATATACTGTACCATGTTCAGGGATCTATACAATATACGTACATATATTTAATAATGATAGAAACACAGTTTGTAATTTAGCATGCAGAGTGATATAATTTAAAGATTTTCAAACACACTAGAATACTATACGTACAGTAAATAACTCAGCACTCTGCAGATTCACTTACAACCAATAATACTCTTAAATGCAGAGTTGCTAAGTTATTCATTGATCTTCTTACCAAAAAATGCTGTATAAGCATATTCCAACGGTAATGACCGCAAAAGATTTAATGAAAAGAAAAAACAACAAATAAAAAAAAAAATTAAAAACGTGTTCAAACTGGTCATACAACGCTTATTGGTAAGGAGCTAGAGTAGAGTTAAAATCTGTAAGCTATAGAGCGAGCCATCTAAGTGTATCTGTTATAACTTAGTCTACTTGTATGACGTAACTTTAAATTATATGTATGTGTTTTTGTCACTAGGAAAACAATAATGAAAGCTAAAAGCAAATGTTATAAGCATTTATAGACACTCATTCTGTAATAACTTCTACTAACAAAATATCACAACAGGAATTCCAATCAGCATTAGTAATTTAATTATCTGTGAATATTAAAAATAAAAAGTAAGTAATACGTCGTTTTTTAACATTGGATTTGAAAATGACAATTTATGCTGTAAAAAAACTCAACGCTCTATACCTTACATTCATACTCAAATCGAAGTCAGCAGTGTCACTTAATCGAAGTCTGTAGTCACTTATACTCGTAGTTATTGATACCGTATGAATTCGTTTTGTAGTTCGTCCTCTTGTACTACGACGCATTTGGAATTGGCTTCGAAGTCACATTGTTGGGTGATCTCGTTGAAGAAGAGTCCGTCACTACAGAACGCGACCTGGGGGACTCCGGCCACACACCGCCAGTATCTTTGGCAATCACCCCTGCGAAGTCAGAAGTGTTCTTGTTAGGGATATTTCAAACATTTTTTTTTACTGTCTCATTAGCCAAGTGCCTCATTATAACTCCTACGTACTCAATATAACTGCCTCATTAGCCAAGTGGTCCTGAGTGCGACTGCTACGCTAGAGGTCCTGGGTTAAATTCCCAGTAGCAGCTCGGAGTTAGGAATTTGTGCCCGGTTAATGGCAATAGGTTCGCCCCCTATTACATGGGACCTAAAAATACCGGCGAACTGTGGGTGTACATTAGTACGCCTCTGCTTAACCCTTCGGGGAATACAGGCGTGATGGTATGTTATGTTGTTTTTATTGTAACTGCCTGAGTAGATTGTGTAGAAGTGAGCAGTGATAGTCTAGTGATATGACCATTGTACTGCCAATTCAAAGGTCTCTAGTGCTTATAAAACACGCACCTCTGACTTCGAAGTCGTGTGCGTATTAATGGTTAATTATCACACGCTTAAGGCTGATCGTTTCGGTCAGTAGTGTCTACTTTTAGCTTCTTTAACGTTTAATGCTCAGTTGTGATTATTGTATAGCTAATGGCGCAATATTACTACAGCTAGGAATCTAGACTGTGTAATAGACCTACAAATTGCGAAATACCAATTGTAATTTGAATTTGGCGGGCTGAGCGAAACGATCAGCCTTAAAACGGTGTAGGAAAACATCGTGAGAAACCTGCATGCCTGAGAGATGTTCTGGACGGCGGGCGTGTGTAGTCTGCCAACACGCATTAGGCTAGCGTGGTGGACTATAGCCTAATCCCTCTCATTGTGAGAGGAGAACCTTGCCCAGCAGTGGGGCAGAATAATGTGTATGTTATTTGTTATGTAACTTCTCATTAGGTCTAGTGGTTCGAAGTGCGTTGCCTGCATTTTAAAAGGGTTTGGGCCTCCGGTACCCTCACTCACACACACAACACAACGCAAGCGTTGTTTCACGCCGGTTTTCTGTGAGGCTGTGGTATCACTCCAGTCGAGCATTAGTGCCGAAGCATGGCTCTCCCACGTAAAAAAAAATCTTGGTTAGTAGGTAAATGGTTGGTAGGCTCTCCCACTATTACATGGGACCTAAACATAACGGCGAACTGGGGCTGTATATTAAATACAGGTTACTTATGTGTCCCTGCATATGGCTAATATAGTACCTACCCAATTTTAGCTAAGAACGGTCTAAGTGTGGATTTACTAATACATACTTGTAAGTCACTTGTCTTGCAGCAGCGTCAGCTCTGTTGCAATTGATGATACCGTTGTATCTGCCCAACATCGGAGAGACAGGTCTTACGCTCGCGATGGTGTCTGTAATAGTTAGTTAACACATCTATACTAATGAACTAGCTTCCGCCCGCGAATTCGTCCGCGTGGAATAGTTACTTGGTCTTAGCGTGATGATATATAGACTATAGCCTTCCTCAATAAACGGGCTATCTAACACTGAAAGAATTTTTCAAATCTGACCAGTAGTTCCTGAGATTAGCGCGTTCAAGTAAACAAACAAACTCTTCAGCTTTATATATTAGTATACTAGCTTCTGCCCGCGACTTCGTCCGCGTAGCGTGATGATCTATAGCCTATAGCCTTCCTCAATAAATGGGCTATCTAACAGTGAAATAATTTTTCAAATCAGACCAGTAGTTCCTGAGATTAGCGCGTTCAAGTAAACAAACAAACAAACTCTTCAGCTTTATATATTAGTACTAGCTTCTGCCTGCGACTTCGTCCGCGTAGCGTGATGATATATAGCCTATAGCCTTCCTCAATAAATGGGCTATCTAACACTGAAAGAATTTTTCAAATCGGACCAGTAGTTCCTGAGATTAGCGCGTTCAAGCAAACAAACAAACAAACAAACTCTTCAGCTTTATATATTAGTATATAGAGTATAGATTAAAGTTTATTTTTTTATACCACTAAGGTGGCAAACAAGTATACGGCCCGCCTGATGGTAAGCAGTTACCGTAGCCTATGGACGCTTGCAACACCAGGAGTATCACTCGCGCGTTGCTGACTCTGTAAAAATCTTGTCACACCCTTTTTGAGAAGTTGGAGTAAAGAATAACGAGGAATAGTTGAGCTCAAGTTTATGATTTTATTTCAAATAAGCTTTTACAAGCATTTATGAAACGTTATGATTCTAGTTGCACGGTTCCAGAAGGTTGATCCTATGGAGAAGAATCCGGCAAGAAACTCCATGGACACTCTTTTCAAATAAATAATGTTACAATCTTCACTGGTAAAATATTGCGATATCAGCTTGTGTGAACATTGAAGGTTAATGTCGAAGTGGGGGCTGTAAGCTGGCAGCATAGGAGACAATAAGTGTGATGCTTAAAATCACCGGTCCTCCAACACAACACAACGCTTCCTCGCGGAGCTCTGGCGACCTTGCTCACCGTTAAGAACACAACATATCACGGAGCTATGTTATTTGGCTACAATTGTCTACAAGGTGGAGGTACTTCCCCAGTCGGCCACCTTCCTGCATGAGAAAAAGACATGTGTCTGTAACTCTTTAAAGCTGGTGCCACTTACCAACTGGATGTTGTTCCAGCTCATCGCTGAAGAGTCCGATCAGGTTGTCAGCCTCGTCCCCGGAGCCCTCCTCCTCCTCTTTAGGCGTCCGCAGTTTGCAGTTGGTCGCCCAGGCCCAGTTGCAAGTCTAAGAGGCAAATGTTTACATGTAGATAGTTAGAATATCCTTTATTGTACACCAAAAACGAATGTCAAGTATAAGTTATCAATCATAGAATATGGTATAATGGGTGGTCTTATCGCTAAAAGCGATCTCTTACAGACAACCTTTGGATGGCCTCAAGAGAAAGGAAAGGCGAAAAATAGGTAGTCTGGCGTACCTAGACAAGAAATTAAACACTATGTATCAACATCATATTATAAGTAAGTCGTGCGACGGGTCGTCGAGCTTCCTAAATAATGCGTCCTGTCAGTTAGGATAGGTCAACTCAATGCTGCTATGGCTCTAACTTCAAAATGTCTATTCAAATATTGCCCACCATCGTAACACTCACATACATACATACCATCACGCCTGTATTCCCCGAAAGGTTAGGCAGAGGCGTACTTATGTACACCCAAAATTTGCCGGTATGTTTAGGTTCCAAGTTAGCAACCGGGCACAAACTCTAAGCTGGTACTGCGAATTTCATAACACTTTCCTTGAACTGGGAATCAAGCCCAAGACCTCTAGCTTATCAGTCGCGCTCAGGATCACCATACTAATGAGGCAGAACACTCATATAACACTACTAGGTATCACTGTTTGGACTTTACTATTGGACCGGTCTTGGTGGAGAATCAAGGTCCAAAGACCATGATTCTCTGAGTTTGTTTAGCTATTTCTTCTAAGAGGTCACGAGAAGAAAAGCCGGAACCATCCAGTTAAAAAAAATGTGAAGCATTGGCTTGTAATAGTGTCTTTAAAAGATCATCTCTTCGAGACTTAATGGAACAGAAAAGAACATATTAAGTACTTTGTCATTGATTTCATGTCATTCTGGGCCACATTGAGACGGTTTATCTGCTTACTAAACTCCTTGGGGCTTACCTGGAGATTGAAGTCGAAGATCAGGCCTCCTGGACACTGGAACTCCACCTCATCACCATGAGCACACATGTAGAACTTGGTGCAATCACTGAAGTGAGGGAGAAGTAAGAAGATCTGAAAAGATAATAAGAATCTCCCTTACAATCATCATCATAACAGCCAAGAAAAGGGCAGAAAGAATAACAATTTACATACATACACTCACGCCCTTCTCTCATAGGGGTAGGCAGAGACTATAGACTGCCACTTGCTACGATTCTTGCATGCCTCTTTTGCTTCTGCGACATTCATACATCTTCTCATACATACGCGCCGGTTGCGACTACAACGCACCTGACCTTTTTGAAGGACTTCGCCAATAAGATCGGTGTAGGTCCTTCTAGGTCGACCTCTTCTGACGTTGCCGCTGATATGCGCCTTATAAATTCCTTTCGTTAATCGTCTTTCATTCATTCTCTCAACATGTCCAAACCATCTCAGCATATTCCTTTCAATATGTGTCACTACATCATCTTTATTCAATAACAATTTATTCCTTGCGAAACAAAATGTGACTATAACTACGTATCATAGGTACTTGGAGAAATAAAGAAAGAAAATACAAATACCAATAGTGCGTCTCATCTCCGCAAGAAAGAGGTAGCGCAAAAGATTTAAAGTGCACAATTGCCTTCTAGTAGACCACAAGGCAAATAACTTTTAATAATTTGAAGCGGCGGTAGCCTAATGGCTAGGGCATCGGACTTGCGATCATGTGGTTGCCGGTTCAAACCCCACCCATTGCACTACCGACGTGAACCCACTCGTAACACAAGCATTTAGCTTAGCACGAGGGGTTAACAAGAATACTAGTAATGTGTGACCCACATTGCTAGTAAGCTTTATTAAAAAAAAACTCGTAGCGATATTTACCGAGATTTAAAATAGTTAATTTTAAGCCTACAGGCTACAACATGGTCTGCCCAAGGTCCATCTCGTTGGAAGCCGTCTTACTGTGTATTTTCCGTCGCTTGGTTACCAACTCAAGAACCTTACTGCCACAGAAGGCTGAATCATTCATCATGGATTAATTATAAGGACGCGTATCTAAGTAATCAATATACTACCTCACTGCCATTCAGATATAATCTCGTTAGAGTCGAGAAGAATATCGAGGAGCTGGCTAGCGAAACACCCTTACGTCGTAAAGAACCTTGGTGTGTCTTTACCGCGGCTCTGACAGTCTGTAATCCGTAGGGTCTTTTGAGGCTCGACAACAGATAAGCAACTTCTTTGGTTTGCGGCAATGACTTCAAGTTCAAAGTTCAAATGTTTTTATTTCAAATATGCTTTTACAAGCGTTTATAAAACGTTATCATTCTAGTTGCACGGTTCCAAAAGGTTGATCCTATGGAGAAGAATCCGTCAAGAAACTCCATGGATACTCTTTTAAAATAAATTATGTTACAATCTTCACTGCTACAATATTGCGATAACAAGATGTATGGACGTTGAAGGATGTCCAAGTTTGACCGAAGTCGACAATATTAAACGAGGATTCACATTATTTGAGAACCCGATGTCATTTCTAGATAATAAATAAACTATGTGGTAAAAACGCAAACCATCAAAGCCATAAATAAAACTAGGTATCCTTAGACATGCTACAAGGTACACACATTGACAGATTCTGTTGTGGTAAACGATACTAACCTTAAGAAGACATCTCGATATGTAAATAATATGGAATCTGTCAAAACTATGTCCCTCTACGTATAAGGTACCTACAATACCGACTACTGACTTAATGGGTGGCTCTTTTTTTTGTAGGATAGGAGAGCAAACGAGCAGACGGATCACCTGATGGTAAGCGATAACCGCCGCCCATGGACACCCGCAACACCAGAGTTTGGGCCTCCGGTAACCTCATTCACTCGGCGAAACACAACGCAAGCGTTGTTTCACGCCGGTTTTCTGTGAGGCCCGTGATAGTGGTATCACTCCGGTCGAGCCGGCCCATTCGTGCCGAAGCATGGCTCTCCCACGTCAAAAATGTGCTCTTCTTCTCATTTGTGTTGGCAACCCAACAACCGGTAGCAGCCACCCAGCGCCTCCTACCGGATGACAGTGATGATTTACCTAGCTACTGTCAGTTCGAGAAGATAAAAAGGCTGGACACTCACGGCTCACTCTCTTTCATACTTCGTATTTCGTATGGAATAGTTGCTCTGTTATATTGTGTTGATGTTGATAGGGATATGTAAGCGTTAAAGTATTTTAGCTCTTTGTTGCTACCCAGCTTCCCCAGTGTTGCCTTCAGCCTAGTTAGTCAATATTTGCCGATATAAACGGATTAACGAGGAACGAATTAAGGCTACGGCATTTAACTTAGATACATACATGCCCTTCTGGATCACAGCTCAGGTCATTAGGCTCAACATCTTCGAATGCCTTGAAGATGCCTGTTGTGGTATTTTCTTCAGCGGCCGCCAAACTCAGTATTAACATGAAGCTTAGAAGTTTTGCTGTGAACAAGAATATTGGAAATAATTAAATAGATGATAATTTACTTCTGTAAACTGTCTCGTTAGTCTAGTTGTTTCAAGTGCGACCGCTACGCTAGAGGTCTTGGGTTCGATTCCCAGGTCGAGCAAAGTGTTATTGGGTTTTTCTATAAAATTCTCAGTAGCAGCTCGGAGTTGGGAATTTGTGCCCGGTTAATGGCAATAGGCTCGCCCCCTATTACATGGGACCTAAACATAACTGTGCCTGTAGCTAACTGTGGGTGTACCTCAGTACACCTCTGCCTAACCCTTCGGGGAATACAGGCGTGATGGATGATGGTATACTTCTGTAAATAGATCTTTAAAATACACTTTTAAAAGTTTTTTTTTTTTAGACAAGTTGGAGCCGGCGTTGCCTGACTGATGACTTAAAAATGATTTAAATATAAAGGTTTTCTTAACACATTATATATTAACATAACATATAATGAACCCATATACTGTCCCACTGCTGGGCACGGGTCTCCTCTCACAATGAGAGGGATTAGGCTAAAGTCGAGAAAATCTCTCAGGCATGCAGATTTTTTTTTTTATTTTTTTTTCCTCACGATAAGCGAGTGATAATCTATCTATCTATCTTCTATCTTCTTATCTTATAATATATAAAGCTGAAGAGTTTGTTTGTTTGCTTGAACGCACTAATCTCAGGAACTACTGGTCCGATTTGAAAAATTCTTTCAGTGTTAGATAGCCCATTTATTGAGGAAGGCTATAGGCTATATATTATCAAGCTACGCGGACGAAGTCGCGGGCAGAAGCTAGTGTATTATAAATACGCACATGGTTACGAAAAGTCAGAGGTGCGTGCCTTGGGTTCGAACTCGAGACTTACGACATGACAGTCCAGTACCGTGGTCATACCGCCTTTTAAAAGAGTTTGGGCCTCCGGTATCCTCTCTCACTCGGCGAAACACAACGCAAGCGTTATTTCACGCCGGCTTTCTGTGAGGCCGTGGTATCACTGCGAACCGGCCCATTCGTGCCGAAGAATGGCTCTCCCTATTATACACGGCTATATTTCAAACAATTATGCGGTGCCTATGAAGTTTTGATCAATTTAGATTGTGTTATGATTCATCCTGGAATATGATTGATTAAATTGGAATTACTGTATTTATAGCGCCATATACTATCATCATCGATAATAGAAATGTAAAGATTCTAATCGAGATTATAATCAACTCAACCATATCATGTTTAGAGTTTTGTTTTTTTTTATGCACTTTTTGGGATGGGTAAAAAATGTTAAACTCGCGTCGATCGAAAATTCGTAAAACGGTTGTAATAGTTCTGAAGTGTTAAATTTTTAATGTCATACAAATTGTCATGTTTGTGTACGATAGCGCAATAAATGAGTTATATTGTATTTTACCACATAAAATATAGTACTTTTATACTGATATTAAAGCAATTCGTGCGAAATTATTCCCTAACCATTCCAAAATATTAAAAATGCTGTTCAAGTTTTCACTTCTGCCGGCACTCCCGGAGTGCAACCCGTTGTTTTTTTGTGTAGGTAAGGAATTGGTTTATTTATGATATGCTATTTAAGTACCTACATATTTAATGGTATTTAAGCAAATAGATGCATCGTCAACCCCCTTTCAGTTCAAGCTCTGCTAAGATGGTCCTCCAGCCTGGAGCCTGATAGCTGGTCGCGATAAGGCCACCCATTCTGTTTTAAAATAGGTACTATTTTTAAACCTTTTACCTGCCTCAATAGGTCTTGAGCGCGACTGCTACTCTAGAGGTCCTGGGTTCGATTCCCAGGTCTAGCAAAGTGTACTTATATTGGGTTTTTCTATGAAATTCCCAGTAGCAGCTCGAGAGCAAGCTCGCCCACTATTACATGGGACCTAAAACATACCGGCGAACTATGGGTGTACCTCTACCTACATTAGTACATCTCTGCCTAACCCTTCGGGAAATGCAGGCGTGACGGTATGTTTTATTTAGGTACCTATATCCTATCTGTGTACCTATATGATACAATAAAGAGTATATAAATAAATAAATATTCCCTACTATTCACTATGATACGAGTAGGTACCTATACCTACATAGCTATTCATTGCAGAACCCATGTGGAACACCGCTGGGCATGGATCCTGGAGTGGGTCCACAACAGTCTATCGGTCGTCCTAGTGTTATCGCCATAAAAAAAATGTTCTTATTTCACAGTCTACGCGAATCACTCACCAAATTTTGTCAGTGATAGTGAAAATTTATGTGGCCATTATCTTCAAAGTTATTCATATTCATATTCATATTCATTTATTGCGTTCCATAATGTACAAAAATATATAAAACAGATGGTAGGCTTAAATCTAGGAATCAATTATGGACCCTGTTGGGCACAGCACAGCTTAGTAGGAGAGAGGGAGACGTGTCTATTTATTATATTTTACAAGTTGAAGTCAATATTGTTTAATATTATACATTTTATTTATTATATTTACGTATTATTTACAATTTTAACTATAATATTTTATTGCACTATTTATTTTTTATTTATCACAATGAGTAGGTTACATTTATTTTCTAACCACCTCTATTGAGTAGGTACATACATATTTTTTATTATGTCTCATTCATAATCTAATTAACGCAATTAGTGAGAATTTATTTATGTGTTTTTCCCATTATAGCTAAATTCTGTTTTATTTTGTTTTTAATTTTTGGTGTTAATGGTACTTATTTTTTTTTTTGTTTTATTTCTCAATATAAGTAGTAAGTATGTTTATTTTTATTTTATTTTATTTGGAATATTTATTTAATATATAATGAATAATATTAAAGTATTTATTTTTAATTAAATTTAGTTATGTCTGTATTGTTAGCAATATTATATCATATTTATTTTAATGGGTTATTGTAGTTTATCGTCAAGGTATTCTTTTATACTGTAGTAGGTTTTTCTTATTAGGAAGTGTTTTAATTTATTGACAAAGATATTAAACCTATTTTCATTTTTAATGTTGTTTGGTAGTTTGTTGTATATTTTTATAGACATGACCAGTGGGCCTGATGAGTGCATTTCTAGTCGAGATGTTGGTAGGTTTAACCTGTTTTTATGTCTAAGTATAATTTTGGTTTGTATGTGTTCGCGTTTGTTATAGAATTCAGGGTATTTACGGACAAATTTACATAGTTCTAGAATATAAATGCACGGTAGGGTTAACATTTTTAGGTTCTGGAAATGCGGTTTACAAGAGTCAGTTTCCTCAATATTGACCAAAATACGAATTAATTTTTTTTGTAGGATAAAGAGAGTAGATGCGTCTGTACTATTTCCCCATAGTAGTACACCATAACTGATCCAAGAGTAGGCGTATGCGTAATAGGTAATAAGTGCTGTTTGTTGGTCTGTGGTTTTTTTTATTTCGTATAGGGCATATGAAAAACTTGATATTTTTGCTCTCAACTTCTTTATGTGTGGTTTCCAATTAATATGAGTGTCTATTGTCAGTCCCAATAAGTTAAATTCGTTCACTACTTCTAATTTTATACCTTTGAAAATGAAGTTTATATTTAGGGGTATTTTTTGTCGGGGGTGGAAGGATATTATTTTTGTTTTTGAGAAATTTATTTCAAGGTTATGGTCATTCATCCAATCAACTGTGTTGGTGAGTATAGAATTTAAGTTGTCGTTTAAATTTAAATCGGTTTTGCATGAAACTAGTAGAGAGATGTCGTCAGCGAATAAGACGCATGGTCCCTCAACGGTTTTAGGCAGGTCGTTTATGTAGATCAGAAACAATAAACACCCTATAACACTGCCTTGAGGAATTGAAGCATTTAGATCTTTTTTATCTGAACGGATGTTTTCGATTTCGTTAGTAGATTCATTGAAGTGTTGTATCTCCACAAGTTGTTGTCGGCCAGTTAAATATGAGTTAAGCCAATCGTAAGCTTTTCCGCGTATACCCACTCCATACAGTTTATGAAGTAATATTCCAAATTGCACTTTGTCATAGGCTTTGGTCATATCTAATAATACACCAACAGCATATTGTTTGTTATTTATGATATTGAGGGCTTCCTGGATGTATTTATATACCGCTAAAGTAGTTGATTTATTTTTGCGGAAACCGTTCTGACAAGCATCGAATATTTGATATTTTTCACAGAATGAGTATATTCTGTTAGTCATAGCTTTTTCAAAAATTTTGGAAGCGCTGGGTAACAAAGCTATAGGGCGGTAGTTGTTGACGTCAGTTTTTGCATTTTTTTTGTGTATTGGTTTGATTATAGTTTGTTTTAGTTGATCAGGGACAGCGCCTTCTTCAAATGACTGGTTTATTAATATATAAAATGGTAGGGTCAGTTCGTTTGCGCAATATTTGAGTAGGGTAGGTGGAAGCTCGTCTATTCCGTGACTTATTTTGTTTTTTAGGTGTTTTAAGAGATTGTTTACTTCGCGAGGATCTACTTGGCTGAGAAACATGGTATTTTCGATAGGGGTAAGAACAGGAGCACCTTTTGGTTTTAGGAGTCCCTATAAAGGAAGTGGTGTCAAAATACCAATATCCGTTGTGACGTTTTACAGAAATATCATTATCAAAAATAGTTTACAAGGAAAATCACTTATTAAAGTAGGTATTTATCGTAAACAAAATTGTATAAGATTTAAATCTTTTAATGTTTTATTCCTTGATAAGAGATGTAACGATTGTGAAGCATCGATTGTAATCGATTAATTGGTTTACTCATATCAATCAAAAACGTATTCAGGTAAAAAAGGTCTAATGAGTTTTTTTTTTTATTACTTTGACTATTTATATCTTTGACTATCTATCCCTGGACAAGTGACGCGCTTAATTCTATGAACAAAAAAGTCTGTCACTTTTGGTGCGGGGGGAGGAAACACTACATAGACATTGCTGCACACATACTCAAAATCATTTTGTATCGCTACGAACTCACACATATTAAAATATTCACCACTAACACAATTTACGCACACATAGAGGTCAAATACGTCAACATACAAGAATTGACGACAATACGAACGTATAATACAATAAAAATAATTAGGAAGCTACTATGTCGATATTTTATATCGATAGATTAGTTTAGGAAGAATGGATAAAAACGTAACAACGATTACAAATTATTTTTATATGTAATTATTTATTTGCAAAATTAAAATCATCCATACACACCTTTTTAATATCTTGCGTCATAATTATTTTCAATGCAATGCTCTCATTGCATGCTAATGAAATACAAAACAAAGAAACTATTTAGGTATAGATAAATAGGTACATACTATGTAATTGGAAAATAAACGCACGGGTGAGAGAAATCGCTAACTTTTCGAAATACATATTCTATAGCCTATGTTAATCTTGAATAATGTAGCATTCAAATGGTGAAATAATTTTCGAAATCAGCCTAGTAGTTTTTGAATTTGTTTGTTACATACATTGATACATACAAATCTTTCCTCTTTTTAATATTAGTATAGATAGAGCGGATATTGGGGACGTTATGTTACAAATACTTTGATACCAATTAGTTCGATTCTTTGATTTTGATTTTTTCTTTTCTTTGCCAGGCTGATATATTAGGAATAACACTAGACAGAGCGTTTTGTTTCCCACGAGATATAAGTAGGAGTAAATACGATTTTGTTCATTATGTCGCGCGTTAATATGATAAGAAGCGACTGGTACGCTGGAGGTCCTGGGTTCGATTCCCCGGTCGAGCAATGTGTTATTGGAGTTTTTCTATAAAATTAAGGGTTTATGCCCGATTAATGGCAATAGGCTCGCCCCCTAAGTACGCATCTATCTAACCCTTCGAGAAATAAAGACGTGATGGTATGTCGTGTTCCGTACTCTCGTTATTTCTTTGACCTGGATATCGAAAAAAGAAAATAATGTGTTTGAAGAAACACCCCGCAAGAGGCAGGGCATAGTTGAATTGAATAACTCCACTTGAAATTGGAGCTGCCCAACTGGGGAAATACCTACACTTTGCAGAAAATAGTAGCCAAATAACATAGCACTGTACTATGTTGTGTTCCTAACGGTGAGCAAGATCGCCAAAGCTCCGCGAGGAAGCATTATGTTGGCAGTGGGGGTACCGGTGTTGTGGGTTGTCTACCGGGTGTGAAAAGATTTTTACAGGGTCGGCAACGGGCGAGTGATACCCCAGGTGTTGCAAGCGTTCATATAATAGGGTACAGTAACCACTTACCATCAGGCGGGCCATGTGCTGGTTTTCCACCTAAGCGGTAAAAGAAACCCCAGACCTTCTAACCATACCGTATCTTAGAAATCATTTTCAATGATTTTTGAAATACGATATAAATATGTTAATTTATTTCTCTTTTGTCAACACATTTATCCGCAACGGCCTACGCTATTATTTATCAATCACACCTACTTCATTTTAAATGAAGGCCTTTTGTAGATCTGAAAAAGTAACAAATAAAATATCTAATAGCACTGGATATCAAAAATAATCAATAATCTTAGTTACGTCATTTCCAAAAATGTTATTTTATTAAATTTTATAAAAATATAGTGATATCATAAATTCATGATATTCATCTTTAGTGATCTTTAGCAATTATTATAATTTGGTCTTACATAGAACACGAAAATAATATCGATATCGATTCGAAATCGTAAACCATCACTATCACATCATTAATTAAAATGACAAAACAAAAGAGGGACATAGTCTCGCTACACTTTTAAAAATCGAGTTTTATGCATTATGTCATAATATATATAAGGCCTATAATTGCCAAAAATCGGTAATTCTGCATTAAGACCTATAATTGGAAATCATAAATGGTGACATCCTATTGGGTGATATATAATTGAAATCAAAAAATGACATTTTGATGGATATTTCAAATTTAAATCTTACGTGTATTAGCAGAAGGCTGATATTGTTAGTAAAAAAAATTTGCTAGTCTCGTGGGGAGTGCGGATAGTCTCGTGGGGAGTGCGGGTAGTCTCGTGGGGAGTGCATGCTTGAACTAAACGATTATTGTATACTCGATTATTGAATCAGTAACGTCCTCGATCTTTATTAATAAATTGTATTATGTGATTTAAATAGAAATAAATGAACTTTAATACTTACATACGGAAAATAACTCCATCTTTATCTAAATAAGATATTAGATATTTTTTTGCATACATTAACTGCACGTATATCGGTATTTACACGGAGCATTTATGATGACCTTACTGAGCGGAAACGATTCTGTTAATGAAAAATCGATTTCGGAAACAGTTTTGATAAACGCGTTAGATTTTTTAATCCACTACCTTGCCAGAGGGGAATGATCATGAGAGGCGGGTCCTTATAGATAGATAGTCAAAGATTTATATACCCAATATAGCCAAAGGTATATTATGTCCCTTAAGTTAGTTTTTTTATTGATTTTTAGTTCACAAGCCACGTAATGGTAAGTAGTCATCGTCGCCCCTGCACACCTGCAACACCAGAGGAGTTGCTAATGCGTTACCGAGCCCTGCAGACTGCCAGAGCCGCCGCAATCGAGGGGAGAGTAGCTCTTACGCGCAAAAGTCGAAACACACACCGCGGTGCTTTGCGACAGACTCCGCCGTAAGGGTGGTCGCCAGCCAGTCAGACCCAAAGGTGCAACCACCGAGCAAGTTAGATTTTTTTTTCTTTTTTTTTAAAACGTTGCCCCACACTTGGATTTTCTCCTGTATCATGGGTGCGTTTACAAACACAAATTCTCACATACACAAACACCCAGACCCGGAACAACTACCTGTAGATCATACAAATATTTGCTCCGTGTGGGGATCGAACCCACAACACGTGTCGCAGAAGCCGATCGCTTAGCCACTAATCTCAAATTTTCTCGCCCTTACGAGATGCTTATCTGAAAGGCACTGAGGAATAGTATTCGTGTTGGAATAGTTAGAAGTATAGGGTCTGGCTGAGGCTGAGGGTAAGGGACAACCGCACTCAAAAGACGCCAGATCTTAGTTTAATAAAGCCAAAGAAATTACTTCAAAATAAGCATAAAAATTGCTTTACCATTAAATAAGAATAGCTCCAATGAAAAGCAATAAATAGGTATTATATTTACAAGCCGGTTTGATTTCAATGTAAGAATTTAATGTAATACCTAACTACCTAGTATTTTACAACTTACTTAAAATTCAAAGTAATAAATCGGTTCGCCATTAGGTACAATAAATGGTTCGGTTATATTACAATCATGTAAAACAATAAACTTTATTTGATATCTATTATTATTGTAATCCGTAACAGATTAATAATTTATTACTTTTGAAGTAGGTAGGTACCTACGTATGTATATTATGCTAGCGAGATAGCGAGTGGTATTGCAGTCCCCCGATATCTCTGTAGAAAAAAATGTTTACGTACTACTTACGTAGACTAATCGTATAATTATCAAACATCGGGCAAGAAATAATAAGTTTTCCACAATATTTAGTAGAATGTTGCGTTTGCAAAATTTTGAATATGAAGTCCTCATAGTATAGGTGTAACAGAACGCATTTTTATTTCACGTTGATTTATTTATTTAAAAAAGAAAAGAAAATATTTAATTACTTTTTACTCACGATTTTTTTATTTCGATACAATAAAGTAACAAAACGCAACTATGACGTTTAATTTTAGGGGTGTCCATAAATCCACAATGTCGATACTTTAAAGATGACAGTTGCAATTCATAAACGATGAAGATGTCTTGTTTATGTATGTATAATTACAAATACAACCTCAAAATTGGAAAAAATAATAATTCTACGCGCCGAAACTGTTATTTGTACAATTAATAATTACCTAATATCATAGTGGTTATAGATCGATCAGAACGCCGCGTGCAATTATTGATTGACTTGCTTCTGCCCACGACTTTATCCGCGTAGCGTGATGATAATATAGCCTATAGCCTTTCTCAATAAATGGGCTATCTAACACTGAAAGAATTTTTCAAATCGGACCAGTAGTTCCTGAGATTAGCGCGTTCAAGCAAACAAACAAACAAAGAAATTCTTCAGCTTTATATATTAGTATATATAGATATATAGATGTCAGTGTTCCGCATGACGAGAATCTCGTGAAAGCTGAGATAGATAAACAAATAAAATATCTAGACTTGGGGCATGAGATTGTCGAAATATGGAATATTGACTCGGCAGTCATTGTACCGATAGTTGTGACCGTCACTGGTCTAACAGCCAAGAGCCTCGTCTCACAGGACAGGACGCTGCGGAGGCTCTCCTTTGGCAACTGGGTTGGGGCCTGACATAGAAAGCGGTACTCCTGGTGCGGTGCGTATTGTTAGGTGGTTCCTTTCTCTGGATCCCTGACCACCGCGCCGCCGCCGGTAGCTTGGTCCCTATTCCCGATGGTGGTGGACTATTATTTTTCATATTTTTAAATGTTTTTGTAAATATAATTTTCTAAAAATATTTAAACTGCCTTGTTAGTCTAGTGGTCCAAGTGCGACTGCTACGCTAGAGGTCCTGGGTTTGATTTCCAGGTCGAGCAAAGTGGTAAATAATCAAAATTTTTACCATAGTCAAAATTTTTCGTTCTTATCATTACGATAAATTATTTTATGATAGCATAACAATAACAATTACGTTACCATAATAAAGCGAAATATCGATACTAACAACTGGACCGACTAAATTGTACATCATCACTACACTATTTATATGAATGAATTCAAAAAATCAGTGTTATTTAGTTATTTACAAGCCGATGTAATTGTGATAAATTCTTTGAATAATGTCTTCATCGGACTCCGAAGACGATTGTTACGGGAATATAGCTCAAAAGTTACAAACGATTAAAAGTAAATACGACGAGGAAAAGGTTGATAGCGTTGTTTTGAATGACACATCTGAACCCGTAAAAACTAGTGAAAAGTGCTCAAAAAGTGCTCAAAATCCATCCGAAATCGTTGTAGAAGACTGTAATATAACTGTAAATAGCACAGATAATGAAGAGTTCACGCTGGACGCGATCATAGCTAATAACAGTAAGACAAAACCTAAAAGAGGTCGAGGTGGAAAACGTAAAACTTGTGATGTTTCTGAGCCTTCTGAGCGGACAACGAGAGCTTCTAAACGGAAAACAGTGAATTCTGTTAGAGGTAGGACTAGTCCAGTTGCAGATAAAAGCGTAGATATGCCGTCTGTTGAGAAAAATACACAAGATACTACTGCTAGTTCTTCCAGTGAAATAACAAGTGGGAGAAGGAATTCTACAAGAGGTAGAGGGTCCCGAGGTAGGAATAGGGGCGTAAATCCCTCGCCCCGAGGCCGGGGCCGCGGCAGGAGACGTCAGCCTACAGTCTTTGACATGTTCTCACAGGCTGACACAGCATACCCAACATATAGTGTAGGCAACACTGATGAATACCCAGACCAGTGTGACAATCAGCAGCTCTTCGCCCCAGCAGTCGTTAACAATGATGTCGAGGTTATAGAAGACACGGACCCCTTAGAAGATGATAACGAAGAGATGTCTGTCAAAGTATACTGGCAAAATTTAGAAATTTTCAAATTCAACATAAGAAAATATCAAAAGTTGACACAGATTTTTGATTATTTTACTGAAAAAGAGAATGTGAGTAACGATAAACTATTATTCACTTATAACGATAGGATTTTGAAGATTGATGATACACCAGAATCAATAAATTATAGTATAGCAAAGTTTATTGATGGCGGTATTGTGAACCAAAATGTAACGAAACTTGTTAAAGAGAACGGTAGAAATAAAGTAGATAATGGTTTAAAAATCAAGTTTCAATGTCAGAATAAGAAGAAACCATTCCACACTACGCTGAGGCCTGATGAACGGTTGGCACTAGCGATGACAAAGTGTGCGGAGCATTTAGAAACACCATTAGAAAGATTGAAGTTCTATTTCGATGGAGATCTCATATCAAGTATGTTCATTTTGCAGTTATTTAAAATGATACCTAGTATATTGTTTTGCTTACCATTTATATGATAAATATAATTATTCTGTTGATAATGTCATTTGATGTGCTATATTTACTAGCATTGAGCTGCATCCGTAATGTGTATATCCATAGTGTGTTTTTAAAGAGGTTACTAGCAATGTGGGTCGTACATTACTAGTATTCTTGTTAACCCCTCGTGCTAAGCTAAATGCTTGTGTTACGAGTGGGTCCATGTTGGTAGTGCAGTGGGTGAGTTTCGAACCAGCAACCACATGATCGCAAGTCCGACGCCCTAGCCATTACCGCTGCTTAAATGTTATTTATGTTATTACCTCTGGTGTTGCCGGGTGACATTTCTTATGCAACCTTTACTATGCTAGTCTATGGTAGTTTTTTTAGTTTATGTCTATGCTTATATTATGATTCCTTGTGCCTCATGCCGATGAAATAACCTTTTTCTTTCTTCTATATGTTGCCCAGGGTTCACTCATGGGATATGAGTGAACCCTGGGCAAAGAAATTTAGTTGCAATCACTAGGCTACTAGGAAGCATATCAAGATGAAACATACACTACATATTAAGTTAGTCCCAGGGTTCACTCATATCCACCAAAAGGATTTAGTTGCAATTACTAGGTTACTAGGAAGCATATCAAGATGAAACATACACTACATTTTAAGTTAGACCCCTAGTAACATAACTGCCTTTAATTTCATATGGACAAACAAACATAAATTCCAAAAAAATCCACAAAATAAGGGGTGTTAAAATCTGTATGTCTGGACATGGTAGCTCCCAAACTAATGAACTGATTTTTATTTAGATTTTTTTGTTTGCTTGAGAGAGATCCTTATCAGCTGAAGATATTTACAGATTATCAATTCTTTTCTAGTTGATGAAGGGATTTGAGCAACTTCCACAGGACTGATTGCATAACATACCATCACGCCTGTATTCCCCGAACGGTTAGGCAGAGGCGTACTATTGTACACCCACAGTTCGCCGGTATGTTTAGGTCCCATGTAGGTAATAGGGGGCGAGTCTATTGCCATTAACCGGGCACAAATTCCTAACTCCGAGCTGCTACTGGGAATTTCATAGAAAAATCCAATAACACTTTGCTCGACCTGGGAATCGAACCCAGGACCTCTAGCGTAGCAGTCGCGCTCAGGACCACTTTGCCTAATGAGGCAGTTCATCCACATCCACAGGACTGATTGATTTCAATTATATTGCAAGAACATAACTGTGACTTGGTTTCTAAGTTTAATTTATTTTATATCTCATGAATCGTGTCGTGAGAACAATAGATTTAGCATTGTGTCTGTAAATTGTTACCTGACATAATTATATTATATCAGTTCATCTAATCAATGATAATATTATTATAATAAGATTGTTATTACAATCAAAGACGTCATGGTTTCATCAATTCTGTTGAGTTCTGTAAGTATAAAATAACGAATGAAGTACAAATCTTACTTTAATTAATATTATAAATGTGACAGTTTGTGAGGATGGATGTATGGATGTTTGTTACTCTTTCACGCCAGAACGGCTGAACGGATCTGGATAAAATTTGGCACAGATATAGAATATAGTCTGTAATAACACATGGGCTAATTTTTATCTAGGTCGAACCCAATTCTGAAGACAATGCAGACGAAGTCGCGGGCCGAAGCTAGTATTATCATAATTTGATCATTATTACCAAAGTATATATAAATAACATGCCATCACGCCTGTATACCCCGAAGGATTAAGCAGAGGTGTACCAGTGAAACAACACGTTTGGCGTAGCGATTAGCGGCTTTTGCGCCACGAGTTGTGAGTTCGATCCACACTCGGAGCAAATATTTGTATGACCTCTCGGTAACAACAGGTTACAGTTATATAGCAACTAACTATAGTTACTTTGGGTCTGGGTGTTTGTGTACGTGAGAATTTGTGTTTGTAAACGCACCCAGGATACAGGAGAAAATTCTATATTTTTTACGACCTCAATAATTTCTATACACAGAGTTTTTATAA
Organism: Acronicta leporina; assembly: GCA_947256265.1. NCBI lineage: Eukaryota > Metazoa > Arthropoda > Insecta > Lepidoptera > Noctuidae > Acronicta > Acronicta leporina. Next base: position 6,612,165 of record OX366538.1, read on the forward strand.
TAAAAAAACTACGACGAGTGTTATGTATTGTACACGCCTGTATTTCCCGATGGGTTAGGCGTACTAAGGGAGACCCACAGTTACGGGGGCGAGCCTATTGCCATTAACCCGGCACAAATTCCATACTCTGAGCTGCTATAGAGAGTTTCATTTAAAAACTCAATAACATTGCTGGGAATCGAACCCAGGACCGTAGCAGTCGCGCTCAGGACCACTAGGCTAATGAGGCAATTAAAATAATACACACAGAAATAATACAGAAGGTTAATCTTATCTTTTCAGGTAAAAACACTCCACAGGATCTTGAGCTAGAGGGTGGCGAATGCATAGATGTAAAGATTTCTAGCTGATAATAAATATGATTTCATTATTACATTGTTTTATTAAAAGTAGAGATGTTATCATTAAAATTTGCTGGTGAATCATTATCATTTTATCGGAGTATTACATTCTACTGCACAAACTTGGCCTTCTTAGGTCGCTTCAAAGAGGGGCCGCAAAAGTTAAGGTTGAATAACATAACATTCCTTGTCGCCTATACAGGGGCGGACCGAGTTTGTGGGGCCCTGGGGCACTACCGTTTAGGGGCGAATTTTGTCTTTTTTTCAAGAAAATTATTTTCGATATTGTTCTAGACGATAAGAAGACGTTATAATATTTAATTTGTTTAATAAAATATTTTCAGTCTGTTTTGTTTTGAATGGTGTTTGGAGGCCCTATAGATTCATGGGGCCCTGGGCTGTAGCTCAAAAAGCCCTTATTTTATTCGCCCCTGCGCCTCCATAAAATCCGAGATTTTAGATAACGTCAATAAGTATATATTATAATACATGATAATATCTTTTCTATAATAAGTGTGTAATACGTAAGATCGTTCTTCTGAAAAGGATATTATCGGGGATGACTTGATGCGAAAATATTGACAATTAAACGTGTAATATTGTTTTATAATACAGTTTTATGAGTCAATATATTATTATCATTATTTGTATCTCCTTTATGGATGTCACGGTATACCCCTTGTGAGAAAGGCATCCGGTTCTTTGGAAGGTTTGGGGGGGGAGGGACACAGTGGTACAACGTGCAGAGGTCCCTTGGAGAACTTTGATCTAATATGGGATGGGGCACGCACCCGGGACACTTAAAATATATGAACAATTAAAACTGGAATAATTATGGATGTAGGCCGATAACATATATCGTTAAAAGAAAATGGCATCTGCCTGGATCGATTAAACATACCTATATAGGGATGGAAGGCGGTGACTTGCACTACAATAGCTGAGCCCCCCGTGTTATGATGTTATTATTGAAACATCTATCATAGTCTTCAACAGGTTCGATGATCGACTGACTCATTTAAAACCCCGAAAAGCTGTCAGTACAGACAGAAGGGGGCAATAGCATATTATTAATATCTAGGTTAACGAACTAAAATGCTATGTCTGAATTTTTCAGACAGCAATCATATCTTTAGGATTAATATGATTAGCACGAATGCGCTATACACTTACTGATCTAGATTTTCGTTATTATTTATGTTTGTTTTTTATCAGTTTAATAACATTGTTGACTTTAATTAACTATGTTAATTGATCTCGTGACATCCAGGCCCGGATCTAGAGGGGGTGGGGGCAATACCTGCCCCGGGCGGCAGTTACAGGGCTCGCAAGAAGATTGAGATTTTTTTTAACATTTATCTTAGACGCTGGAGAGTCTGCTTCGGTTTGAAAAAATCTTAGATCCGGGACTGTTTGTTATTTATATACCTACCTACGTGTTTTTGTACAATAATGTCGAAATTAAGTAAGGAATGCTGAAAATTAACGACCCCATTTGTTTTTACACTGACTTTTTATATGAAATGTGTCCACTACTTTGAAAATATCAATATAAAAACTAACACAGCTAGTTAGGTACTTCCAAAAAAATAAATACCTGTAACTAGAAAATTCAATAAAATTTATAGGTCGAACTAAATGTGCGCCTCTGATAATGTCCGCAGTGCTAAATTACGTACTATCATCACGCCTATATTCTCCGAATGTAAGTAGAGGTGTAATAATGTACCTACACCCACAGTTTAACAATATGTTTAGGTCCCATGTAATAGGGGGCGAGTCTATATTGCCATCAACCGAGCAGCTAAAACCCAAACTGTCAAACTCCGAGCGGCTACTAAGAATTTCATTGCAAAACCCAATAATAACACTGCTCAACCTGGGAACCGGAGGGGCTCGTGGCTAACTAATAACTTAGCTGATCAACACTGATCTGCAAGGTTAAGCTTCACTCGTCGGGGTCAGTGTGTAGATGGGTGACCATTTTAACATTTCGAGACCCCTCCGTTTCTCGGAGAGCACGTAAAGCCGTCGGTCCCGATTCTCATACGATCTTCTTTGACAATTGTCAGAAGCCTGACAACCAGTCTATCCTCCGAATATCAGTATTGCCCAGAAATTCGGTTACGGAGGTCTGATGGCAGTCATTCAGGTCCGGTCTTTAACATCGTCTCATCATCTATTGTTGTCTTTGGGAGCGACCCTATTAGGTACGACCTGCTACATTCGTCACTTTAGTTAGAATTACCTGCACGCCTGTCGAAATTTTCTTTCATAGCAATTATATCATACGTGAAAAATTGTAGGGCCTCCTAATCAAACTGCTATTTACCGCTAGACCAATAGTGTTGCTTTTACGTAGTAAACTACGCCAAATCCTAGATCTTTCCGCGAGGGCCGACCAATAACGTAACCGCCTGATATCACAGACAAAACTAATCACTTTGTAAATTCTATTTCTTGAATTAATCCTCTATTATTTATGGTATTACAGATTACTATTGACGTAATTCTATCCTTCGCTCGTTTGCATAAACAGGGTAAATTTACGAAATACGAATAGGTACGATACTTAGTTCTACAAAAAACCATGCGATGTTTCTAATGAATGAGGTTGAGATTTGAATCGCTATTTTTATGGAATAGGGTTATAATGGTCATCGATTACCGCCGCCCATTGGGGGGTTGCAAGTGCGTTGTCCGCCGTTTAAAAGGGTTTGGGCCTCCGGTATCCTCACTCACTCGGCGAAACACAACGTAAGCGTTGTTTCACGCCGGTTTTTTGTGAGACCGTGGTATCACTCCGGTCGAACCGGCCCATTCGTGCCGAATCGCGATAAAAACGCTCTCCCGAAAAAGTACATAGGTAGGTACTTAGTTGACATTTAGACGATCGAGCTTTACTATCCTACGGCTCCAAATCTGCCATTTTATAGCCTAGAAAATCGTAAATTAAAACGCGTCTGGATTTCGAAATTAGTCAGAGGTGCCACTTCTTAAATGTGTTTAAATCATATTTAAACACAATTTTTCATACAAATTTTGTGTTTAAGTATAATTTAAACACATTTAAGAAGATGGTGCAAGTGGCCCTTAATATTAATAAAAAAAATACCTATCGTAAGTAGGTATTTGGAAAATAGAAACATGATTGGAGCGCAACAAATAAAAATACTTTTTAACAGGTAAAAAGGGTAAAAACCTACCTACCGGAACTAAATAGAAATATTAAATCCAAAATTGGCACAAGTGAACATTTTTTTAAAATTTATAATATTTTTTTAAATAGGCGTTTATAAAAATCAAAACTATAAATCGCGTATAACGATTTTACCTACGAATTAATTAAAAAATAAACTCACCAATCATTGTAACTGATGTCGTTGTACGAAAAAATAAAAATTAAAACAAATTGAAAGAAAATAAAAAGTTAGGGTGAAAAATTAAGAAAACTTTTTTCGCGATGGTCGCACTGGATGTGTCTTGTGACAGGATCTAAACAGTCTAATGCTGTATTTTTCTGTCTAATTGATCAAAACTAATCAACTACTTTTATAGAATTACACTTACATTATCATTGATAAAAACATTTGCTATCAAAACAAAAGAAATAATAAAAAAATACGCTCTATTTCCCTGCGATAAGGACTAATATTTTTTAAAAGCTGCCAAATCGTTTTGTACAGATAATAATAATTGAGGAAGAAGAATTTATTGTCGGAAAAAGATTAAATAAATCATTATCACACGATATTGTTTTATATTGTTTCGATAAAATGTCATCGGCATTTTACTTTTTGTGAATGGTTCGAGAATTTATTGCGTGTTTATTTGTTTACTTTATTTGAAGGAGACCTTATATTGATTGTATGTGAATGAATGACACATATGATAGGTACAAGCTAGGTCACCTAACTAGATTACCTAGTTATTTTTAGATAGGTACTCCACCCAAACAACTTTTGAAGCGGCGGTAGCCTAATGGCTAGGGCGTCGGACTTGCGATCATGTGGTTGCCGGTTCGAAACCCACCCATTGCACTACCGACGTGAACCCACTCGTAACACAAGCATATTAGTTTAGCACGAGGGGTTAACAAGAATACTAGTAATGCGCGTCCCACATTGCTAGCAAGTAAGCTTTTTTAAAAACTGGGATAAAAGTAAAACCCAGGAGCTTTCACTCGGCGGCCAAGTTTGCGACTAATAGACAACTGATTCAGGTAAGTAGGTACCTACCTACATAATCAACCCATTATACTGTCCCACTTCCATGCACGGGTCTCTTATTAACCCCTCGTGCTAAGCTAAATGCTTTACGAGTGGGTTCACGGTAGTGCAATGGGTGGGTTCGAACCGGCAACCAAATGATCGCAAGTCCTGCGCCCTAGCCATTAGGCAACCGCCGCTTGAAATTTATCTTGAATTTTCACGTGGGAGAGCCATACTTCGGCACGAATGGGCCGGCTCGACCGGAGTGATACCACGGCCTCACAGAATACCGGCATGAAACAACGCTTGCGTTGTTTCGCCGAGTGAATGAGGTTACCGGAGGCCCAAAAAGGCGGGCAACGCACTTGTAACTCCTCTGGTGTTGCGGGTGTCCATGGGCGACGGCGGTTATCGCTTACCATCTCAATTTGGATTTCACAATAGATTTATGTACCTATTCATTTAGGGTTGGTCCCAATCACTGGAAGCAAAATATTAAAATGTAATGGAACCGTGGTCCGAAACCCAAACGGAGGCCCAAACCCTTTTAAAAGGCGGGCAACGCACTTGAGACTCTTGTGGTGTTGCGGGTGTACATGGGCGGCGGATATCGCTTACCATCAGGTGATCCGTCTGCTCGTTTGCCCCCCTATCCCATAAAAGAAACCAGCAACTGGGACCGTGGGCCCAGTCGGCGGAAGCCTCGTCCCAGGACCCGCTGTGAGCTTTGTCGACGACCCCATGAATACAGATGGTATCGAGCCTAGGCTTGAGTAGAACCTCATCGCACCTCTCACCATCAGCAGCGACACCTTAGAACCACAGATCATCGCTTACAGTACTTACAGAGGAACTTTATCCCTCGTAGCCAAGAGGTCCTGAGCGCGACTGCTACGCTAGAGGTCCTGAGTTCGATTCCCAGGACGAGCATTGTTAATGGATTTTTCTATGAAATTCCCACTAGCAGCTCGGAGTTAGGAATTTGTGCCCGGTTAATGGCAATAGGCTCGCCCCCCTATTACATGGGACCTCTAAAAGCATACTGGCGAACTGTGGGTGTACATTAGTACCAACGCCTCTGGCTAACCCTTCGGGGAATACAGTCATGATGGTATATTATGTTATAATCAGGCTATGGAACGAGCTACCAGCCGAGGTTTTCCCAAAAGACTTCACCATGGGGTTCTTCAAAAAAGGAGTGAAAAGGATTTTACAGAGTCGGCAACGCACGAGCGACACAGGTGATTCGTCTGCACGTTTGCCGCCATTTCTTACATATAATAAGAATGTAAGTGAGCCGTGTCTGTACATTGCATAAATTTACAAAAAAACTAATTTGGGGGACTGAGAATCGGTAACACAATCCATTTCTATTATTTTTGGAACTTTTGTCAGTCGGTTTGTCTGTGTGTTTGACCGCGCATCAAATGATAACTACTGAAGAGATTTGGAGGAAGTGGGCAGGAATTCATAGCCTGTTTCTTGGATTAACAATAGGGTATTTTTAATTCAAATCGGTTCTCTCTATCAAAAGTTATTAACATTTTAACCATTGAAAAGGCTGAATTTTAAAAATAACCATTGAAGTCAATTTATTTTTCAAGTAATTCTGTATTAGACTAGCGCTGATCAAAAATTATAACAGAATCAAGTAATAAAATTAAAAAAATACACTTATAGGTACTAAATAGGATAAAAAAGAAAATAAAGCAGATCAATCAGAAACCATTATTGTGACCAGGAATCGATTATTAGTACCTACAGTTATTCTAAATCTACTTACACAGGGAATCACGGGGCATACATAGGATTTATCCAGCGAGCACAAGCCGGTGTAAAAACTAAATATTTGAGTAGGTTATAGAAGTAAACAAAGAATGACAAACTTATTTTCTAGCGGACTAACACGACATCGTTATTACCTCAATGAAATGTGATTGGATAACAGGTGTCATTTTTAGTTGACAATTTTGACAATTATTGTTTTCTTCTTTATCATCCAGCCATATAGTAACTTATTTTATAATTTGAAACCTCCACAGTGTAGATACAGTGCGCACGCTTTATTTGTGAAAGTAACTAAAGAGTTTCCATCTAATGAAATAATTAAATAATATACCCTAGGAATATACCACGTAGATATGTATGTTTAATAAAAAAAAATGCAACGTGCGTTAATCTTTACTGACGCCGAAACAGTTATTTGAGATTTTTATCTATGTAGGTATGGCTGTTTATATTTCCATGCTTTACGTCAATACGATGTGAACAAATTTTTGAAAATATGTAATTTATAGGTCAGAAATAAGGTATACAAATATGGAAAACCAAATATTTCGAGGTGGTTAGTCGAAACTTGGAGAGGACAACGTCTCTCAGGTCAGCTAGTATATAAATAAATACACTACTATAGTTCGCGCAAAATAACTTGACCCAAAACTAACGGAGATGGGGAAAGTTTGCGCAGTGCATTTGCGTACAAAATGTAATAAAAACCGACTACTGCGCATCCGCCATTTTAGTTCAAGTTATTTTGCGCCAACTATACTAACTACAACTACTGACGTCACCTTTAAGACGTAAGTTCAGAATGTGAAGGCACATTTCGACATGGCAGGTGGGACTCGCGGTGGCTTAGAGGTCATATCATCTGGCGTACCTAGCCAGAAGACGCAGGTTCGAATCCTGCCTACGAGTCGAATTTTTCCTTCACTAAAAAAACAAAATAAATACAATTGGAGTGAATATAAAAAAAACAATACAATTTTTATCTGTCTGTTCCGGGTAATCTGTGAAACGGCTGGACCTATAGACCGCAGATAGCTCATTTAACAAGGAGTAAATTAGGTTTTTTTTAATTACCACGCGGACGAAGTCGCGGGTAATAGCCAATAAATAAATAAGTTTCTTTGTGAGAGGGTAAAACTACTTAGGCATCAATAAAACAACGCAATATCTCATTAAATACTTTAATCAACTAAACATTTGATTACGTCTTAAATTCTATTAAATTGAAAACAGTTTGATCGCTACATTACTTAAATAACTATATTAATATTTTTTTATTTCCACTTATCTATACTATTATCTATATATTTTAGATTTCTGGCAACCCCATTTATGATTTGGGGAAAGAAAACGTTAATAATGAAATAGGTAATTGAATTTTTGAATTTTATTAATCATCGAAATTATTTTGACGTGTTTAGCGTGCAGTTATGATAAATGATATCTACTGATCTCTGGCACTTACGCGATTTAAGGATATCGAAATATATCTTTCATCTTTTACGGATCTTATCGTTATGATAATTATTATTAAATCTAGACTTTTCGGACATTTTACAGCGTCAATGGTCACGGGTAGACTGACAAAAATTATGTTTTAAATGAGTTAGAAATGAGATAATAAGAATATAAACACCATAAATATAATATTTTAATGTATATTTTTTTAATGGGCAATCAATTTGCAAATGATGCTAAACCCTCTTCCTCTCTCCTAATTTTGCTGTGCCCGACAGGGTCCATAATGATCTAAGTTATCTATAGTCCACCTCTATAAAACATTATGGAATGCAATAAAGAATTGAGTATTGAAGTGTCATATTTAGGTAATAATCTAAATATATCGCGATAATATCCGAAGTGTTTTTATTTCAATAAATGATATCTATTTATATCCGTATATATTTAGCTTTTCTTATTCTCAGTAAATAATTCGGCTCAATGCTATTGTTTTAGGCCTTCCTTTAGGTTCAGAAGAATCATGGTAAAATCAACCTTACTAACCTAGCACGAATTACCTGACTTAAAACATTATGAAAGACATCATTCATATTGAAATTTGTCATTATCCATCGACGCTTGGTTGGTGTTTTCATTTTTGCATAACACAAATTTATACATTACTTAATGGAAGTACTCTAAGGGCCACTTGCACCAACTTCTTAAATATGTTTAAATTGTAATAAAACATAAATTTACAATGAAAAATTGTGTTTACATACAATTAAAACATGTTTAAGAAGTTGGTGCAAGTGGCCCTAAATTTTAGACGCGTCGCATCGTTTCGACTTTGCCTCGATGAGAATTGAGTCTTAGGCCCACTTGCACCAACATTTAAAGGTGTTTAAATTGCATTTAAACACGAAATTGCTATGAAAAATTGTGTTTAAATGCAATTTAAACACATTTAAGAAGTTGGTGCAAGTGGGCCTTAGGGTCAATTCATGCTAGCAGAGACAAAGCGAATCGAAACGAAAATCTTAAAAGGTAATTTAGAAAATTCGCTCTTATCTCAACAACGTAATGCTCATATTTCTTCAGACATCAAAGAAATAACTGCTGCGCGTAAGACGTCATATCAAACAAAAATTCTTAACTTTAGTATCTTCACGCTTTCCTCTCGATGCGTAGAGAAAACTATTTTTCACGGGTTTAAAAACCACAAAGAATTTTTTTTTGATAAGGTTGACTTGCAAAAGAAAAATATGTTCCCTGACCATAGAATTAGAAGCCTATCCATTATTTAATCAATACAATTAATAATCCAACAAAAAAATTAAAGTCTTGATCGATTGACCAAAATTTACTAAAAAAGATTTTTTTTTCATAACAATATTCAAATAAATTCATTTGTCACTATTTTCTAAAGACGTTTAAAAAGCAGTATTCCCTACCCATACCAAAGCGGCATAGCTTGAAGATACCATAAAATACAGCGTCCAATCTTATCTAATATAGAAACAAATATAGGCGGGCACATATTCCTGAGACCAATTCAATATGCAATTAATAAAAACAATAAATACTTAAGCCAAGTTACTTTTTTTTTTATGCAATGTGTCAAGAAAGCCCTGTCCGACCCGCGAAGGTATAGCTAGGTCTAGAGATCTGATTCTATTTATAAAATCGTTTAAAAAAAATCGTATCGATAGTTCAGTAATCAACCATCTTATCACATACCTATTAAAAATGTCTTGATATGTTGGATACGACAATCGTTAATTTTAAACTTATGTATACTTTCATGAATCTATATCTCTACTATTATAAAATTGTAAAAAGCTGTGTCTGTACATTGAAGATATTTAAAAAAAAACAAGTGGGTTAGGTATATATATAAACGTCTCCGAACCCAAAAATGTGATTTTTAAAATTCTGTTTGTTACGGGTTGGCGCAAAAACTACTGATTAGATTTTAATTTTGTTATCACTATTAGAAAGTATATGTGCTCCAAATTAAAAACTGGTATACATCTTATCTCAAATAATTAATAGGAACCTGAGATACAGCTTGACCTCTCTAATGTATAGACACCCATACAAAGAAGAGATCACCACTGTTGGTTTTAGAGCTTCACGTGAGCGAAGCCGCGGGCAGAGGCTAGTAATTATATAAAAATTAATCCCTAGGCTGGACCAATTCCGCTAATTATTTTTTTGTTGTGTTTTTATATTATATATTGTAAGGAGAAAGACTAAGAACGTTATGCAGAACATTAGAAAATTTAAGAAAATGTTTTTGAAATATTTTTTTATTTCATAGTTAGTAATTCATAGTTAAAACAAGACGTCTGTGGGACAGCTTGTACTTAATAATTCTCACTGATTTCTGACACTTGCCCAAAAATTAGACATTGAAAATAAATAAATATTCTGGGACATTTTTACACAACACCATCTAGTCCCAAACTAAGCAGAGCTTGTACTATGGGTACTAGACAATGGATATAATACTTATATACTTTTTGTGTAAATACATACTTATCACATAATTATTTTGTCCTGTGGGGATCGAACCTCTAAACCACAGAGGTCGAAAATGAAAGTAATTTTTACGAAACGTCGGGAATTACATAAATAATATCAATACATCGCGATAAAAACAATATAAAGTAGTTACATTTTAATGTTTCTTATTTTTTTTTTATCTGTGATGTGATTGGGATATCTATATGACCTTTTCGGAACGAACAGGGCTTTTTTAACATACGTCTTCCAATCCAAGCATATTGGACATTTCAGAAAATGTTTTTTTGGTGTATAGAGGCCGGGAAACATCTTGAGTAAAGAAGAAAGAGGTAGCCGGAATAATTATGCGAGACAGTGGGTACTACGCTGCCAACCCTCAAATTCATTATTCAAGTTATTTTCAATAATTTTCCAGACATATTTAACTAACGTAAATCTTCTCAGAATTACGCAACACAAATTCCATTCGTGTAATTCTAATAAAATTATTCAATTATATTTGGAAGTTGATAAGTAATTACATGTCTCACAATTAATTCTGAAGCGGCGGTAGCCTAATGGCTAGGGCATCGGACTTGTGATCATGTGGTTGCCGGTTCGAAACCCACCCATTACACTACCGACGTGAACCCACTCGTAACACAAGCATTTTAGCTTAGCACGAGGGGTTAACAAGAATACTAGTAATGTGTGACCCACATAGCAAGAAAGCTTTTTTTAAAAAAAAACTGATGAACGTTTATACAAATTAATTTTGAAAGTGGCGTAAATTTTCATAGAATTACGCGTATCACTATAACGGCCACTTGCATCACCGTGTTTAAATTGTATTTAAACACAGAATTACAATGAAAAATTGTAATTTATAATAATATTAATTACTTTTTTTTTTAAGTAGTTGTTTAATGTGAGCCGTTTGTTCACGTAAATTTTCACAGAATTACCCGTCTCGTTTAAAATTCACGTAAAACTTCACAGAATTACGCTACTCGTATTCTATTTGCTATTATAATTCTGAGAAATTTATTGCAATACACTTGGAAGTTTTAATTTGGATATAACATTTATATCTGCGTTAAGTATTAGTTGATGGATATTTATTTTTAATTTTAATTATTACAATATTTATTTTAAAATTGCTGAGTTTAATTTTAGAGTGTGTGAGGTTTTGGTTAAAATTGTTACGTAGGAGGGAAGCGCAGAGAAATATCTACACATCAGAGAGAAAAACAGCCAATTTTGCCATCATAAGGGGCCATAATAGCCCCCACTCCTCGTTATTTAAAAAAGACGATGCTTTGGTTGCACGAGAACCAGAAGAGGAAGTTAGCGAACGCCTTTGCCTTGTCTATGTAGATAAATTTATTTTCTTTCTTTCTAAAAGGCAACATAAAAATGCTATACTTTTCATGATGATTCACAAATCCTACAGTTACAGACTACCTCTGAGAAAAAACGGCGAAACAAACTCACAGAATCATGGTCTCATTTAAATTCCACGCAGTATTTAATATATGAGTGGAACAATACAGGACAATGTCTTAGAGAAGTGCTGGGATTGCATGAACAGTCATAGTGGCTTTAAAGGTCAATTCACACTAGCACTGAGTCGAATCTAAATATTAAAAGTTAATAAAGCAAATGCACCCTTATCTCAACAATATAATGCCCATATTTGTGTATAGGTAATATAGATAAGGGTGAATTTACTGTACCTATTGACTTTTACAATTTCGCTTTGATTCACTTCGACTCTGCGCTTATGAATTGACCCTAAATAAACCAATCCTTCCATCTCAGTGTTGACTATAGTTACTGTAGTATCAATTTCAACCAAAACCTATAATTTAATCTAGATACGGAATATTGTATATCTAAAATAAATAATCAAATTTTCCAATAATAATAGGTACTTCAATTTAGAATTTTAATTTCCTTATCCAAAATGTTTGGATAAGATTTTACGTAAAATACCTCGATTGGTAATTTGGCGGTAATTTTTTCAGATCAAAATACGTCAGACTTTTAAAACCGAATTCCATTTTTTTAAATAATATAGTAAAACATGATAAAATTATTAATTTCAGTCTAGTCAAATGGTCCGGGTTTTTTTTAAGGGATTATCTGTACATATTGAAGAAAAACTAATATTAAATATCTAATAGATAAGAGAATATTAGAAAAACTAAGATAAGAGTAGCAAAAGCTAAAACATTTTTTTGTCTGTCTGTATGTTTGTACGCGTATCAAAAACTACTGCATGAAATTGGACGCGGTTTACACAAAACGGTCTTACTTCAAATCTCATATTTTAGTTCGATACGCCGTATAGAAGCAGGGTTATAGTAAATCCTTTTAGGAAGCGAGAGAAACCGCGGTCGGCAACTAGTATAAAATAAAGACCCGATTAATTAAATCAATATTTTGACTAGACTGTAAACTTTCAATCCCTACGTTTTGCACATAAAATATAACAGTTTTAATAAATAATTACATACATTAATTTCTGAACAAAATGTATAATTTATGAAATTTATTTTATTTTATAATATTTGTAAAATACTATGCTAACTGCTATATCTGTTCTGATCTGATCAACCTTTTGGAACCGTGCAACTAGAATCATAAACGCTCGTAAAAGCTTTTTTTTATGGGATAGGGGAGCAAACGAGCAGACGGATCACCTGATGGTAAGCGATAACCGCCGCCCATGGACACCCGCAACACCAGAAGAGTCACAAGTGCGTTGCCCGCCTTTTAAAAGAGTTTGGGCCTCCGGTAACCTCATTCACTCGGTGAAACACAACGCAAGCGTTGTTTCACGCCGGTTTTCTGTGAGGCCGTGGTATCACTCCGGTCGAGCCAGCCCATTTGAAATTCAACACCTGTATTCCTCGAAGGGTTAGGCAGAGGCATATAAGGTCTTATAAATATATGTCTGTAACGCAGAAAACGGTAATTTCGCATTCAAAACGTACAGCAGTTAGCATAACAATTGATTCCTAGTATAGTCATAGACAATATCTGTTTAATTCTTACATTAAAAACGTGGCGACGACACGAAATTTTATACAGCCTATAATTTTATAGTTGTTATCGCTATTCTACAAAACACAATAATAATAATAAAAAAAAATGGACGAATAAACATGATTAAAAAGTCTTAAATATTATTGTAAAACACATGATCGCGTTTGGGTATATGTAGAGTAATTACATTTTCAATCGTCGCTGCATTTTACTTCTTAAAAATATAGAAATATATCACACAAGATCCTAATACAGATTATTTTTCAGTGCTAGTATTTTAACATAACAACATACCATCACGCCTGTATTCCCCGAAGGGTTAGGCAGAGTTGTACTTATGTACACCCACAGTTCGCCGGTATGTTTAGGTCCCATGTAATAGGGGGCGAGCCTATTGCCATTAACCGGGCACAAATTCCTAATTCCGAGCTGCTACTGGGAATTTCATAGAAAAACCCAATAACACTTTGCTCGACCTGGGAATCGAACCCAGGACCTCTAGCATAGCAGTCTCGCGCAGGACCACTTGGCTAATGAGGCAGTGCTAGTATTTTGTTTGTTATTTTTGTCTGGTAACCAATAAACCCAGAGCCTTTTTATATACCACTAAGGTGACAAACAAGCATACGGCCCGCCTGATGGTAAGCGGTTACCGTAACCTATGGACGCTTGCAACGCGCGGGGTATCATTCGCGCGTTGCTGACCCTGTTAAAATCTTTTCACACCCATTCAAATCAAGAACGAATCAAAACGGTATACAATTTTGATTTCGATTGAAAATGATCACTATACACATGCTCAAAGCAAAAAAGACATACACAAGAAAAATATACCTTAGAGTAAATATAAAAAAAAAAGTATTAAAAAAACGTTTAGCACCTCACTCGAGTTCGCTTATATATTAAATAATGTATCGATATAAACATTTACTGCTTAATTATAGAAAAAAATCTTATGTTGTAGTCATTTACACAAATATAGGATATATATGAAATTTCTAGTAGTGTATGCTTTTATATACACAATTATGTATATATAGTTTATACATTTATTTAAATGTATAACAACATGTTAAGAAAACCCTGCCCGATCCGTGAAGGTATTATTAGGTATCGAGATCTAATTCTATTATAGAATTCTTTAAAAAAAATACCCTGATTAAAATTTAACTATGTAAGGAAACATAAAAACTTATATGACAACACCGTGGCAATCGTCACTGGCTGCCAAACATACAAATAGTGATGGTGTTTTCACATTTGAAAAATTTGCTAGATTTTGGGAAAAAATAGGTAATTTGGGTACGACAATCTTGCACTTTAAACTTAATTAATATGTCACTTTTCATGAATACATAAATCTCTGATAATAGAGAAATGGAGAATTATCGCAAAAGCCGCAACAAACATTCCAGACGATCCATAACCACGACCACTCCACCAGGACCGAGGTGTACGACCAAGAAGAAGAACAACTACCTTTATCGCCACTTTCGGATGGAACAGGGTTTTTTTAACATTGTGTACAATTTCAAAGTTTCATACGACATAGTTATATATTACAGAGTTGTAAGACATACACTATTATATGCATCCATTAGTACTGTAGTATTATTTTTTTTTTAATTCACATTCCTGTAAAATATATTTTAAGTAATTTCGTTGCTATATTTGTGTACACGAAAACATGTTATAAATAAATCATTGTGTAGACATAGCATTAGATTTAAAATCAAAATATAAAATCAATAATAATAATTGTATTTATTTGTAATATAACGGATTATAAGCCTTATATTAAAAAGTATCCTAAACAGTGCTATATAATTACCATAACTTAATAAACACAAAACCGGACATTATCAGAAATATCTGGTTGTAGCTATTTCGCACAATAACTGCGACATATAACAACTATCAGCTATGTCTAGACAAGATTTCAGAGTGCATCCATAAACAATTTGCGAAACACATTTTAAATTGAAAACAAAAATTAAAATCACAGATTTTAAAACCCAATTTATTCATTAGCATTTGATAATTTTCATTCAAATGCTTCAAATAATACAAATTCGGTCGCTGGAATAATACAATTGTTACTTTTTTATGATACTGGCTTGTTAAAATCTTCTTAAATTCTTATGAAACTCAGAAATATAATTCCAAGTTTGTTTATAACTGAACAATGCAAAAAAATATCTGGTTAAAGTGTGTGTAAATCTTAGGCCCACTTGCACCAACTTTTTAAATATGTTTAAATTTAATTTAAACACAATTTTTCATAGAAATTTCGTGTTTAACTACAATTTAAACACATTTAAGAAGTTGGTGCAAGTGGGCCTTAATCTTTTATTAATAAACGTTAATTGGACGTCATTTCTCTAAAATGGTATTCTTACGTTGACACGAAAAAACAACACACAGTTTACCAGTATTTTAGGTCAGGAGCTAGACTTCTGCAATCATAGAAAAAGTAAAATATTCCTTATTCCAACGACGATTTGTAAAATACTAAACTAATCAATAAAATCTAATAGTATGCCGATTTCATTCCTTTTTTTAAATAAATTAATCTATACTTTAGAATATCTCCTCCTAATTACGAAATAATTATGAAATATCGAAATTTTGTTTATATCGCTAATTCTTTAAGTTGTAGCAGCATTTCGGAGAATATTACCATCTTGGGGATCGTTAAGCTGAGCGCGCTAAATTCAAATTTCAATTGGTTTTTCACAATTTGTAGATCAATAACACATTCTAGATTCATGGCAGTAGTAGTTGCGACAGTAACTATACAATATTCAAAACTAATAGTTAAAAACTTTGTTTAAAAATCCTTATCAAGCCAAAACTGTGCCAATGCTCACACGCACGCACACACACACACACACACACACGTGCATCCATACCCTACAAATTGAGAGCTGCTGAGTCAAAATTTTATTATTATATTATTTCATTTTTTTTTTGTTGTTATCTTTATTCATTATTTATTTCCTATATTTAAAACTGGTCTCATCATTGGTAGCTAATATGTAAGGGAAGAAGCGAGACAGCGCCAACACAAGTACTATTTGTCACTTACTGGTGCTGCCTCAATTTATGTATGATCACAATGTTTTGAGATGAAAATAAATATTTTGTATTTGTATTTTGTATTTTGTAATGGTCAAAATAGTCGATTTACACTACTTTTAGATACAATAACATAATATTCAACCCATTATATGTCCCACTGCTGGGTAAGGGTCTCCTCTCACAATGAGAGGGATTAGGCTATAGTCCACCACGCTAGGCTAATGCGGGTTGGCAGATTTCACACGCCGTCGAGAAAATCTCTCAGACGTGCAGGTTTCCTCACGATGTATTCCTTTACCGTTTTTTTGTTTGTTTTTTTTTAGATACAATAACGATTTTTAAAAAACAGGTTCTATTTGTAAGTTGTGAATATTGAATAGATATTGTCGCAAATATAACTGCCATGAATCAAAAATGCATACAGACAAAACACAAAATATGTAATTATCAACATTACCCGGTCAGTTATAAAACCATACTCGCGACATTATACTGATTTTGTTTTACCTTTAATTCTTCACATTGACTGGCGATTCTCCGAAATGGCTGTACAGTAGTATAAGTAGATGGGGTTACATTTAGTCCGGTGGTAGGTAGCTGAATAGTTTGTATTTGTCTCTGATGTACGGACGAACGTCATCTTTCTGTGGAAGATAGAAAAAGAAATAGAGAAGATACTTCAAACTTTCAAGAAAAGTACGTACTCCCTTTTAAAAGGCTGGCAGCGCGCTTGTGACTCCTCTGATGTTGCGAGTGTCCATGGGCGGCGGTTATCACATATATATCATGGGATAAGGGAGCAAACGAGCTGACGGATCGCCTCATGGTGAGCGATAACCGCCGCCCATGGACACCCGCTACACCATAGGAGTCACGAGTGCGTTGCCCGCCTTTTAATAGGGTTTGGGCCTCTGGTATCCCCACTAACTCGGCGAAACACAACCTAAGTGTAGTTTCACGCCGGTTTCTAGGCTCCAGGTTTTCACACTAGGATTTTCTCGTGTATCTAGTATAATATAAATATATAAAGCTGAAGAAGAGTTTGTTTGTTTGTTTACTTGAACGCGCTAATCTCAGGAATTACTGGTCCGATTTGGAAAATTCTTTCAGTGTTAGATAGCCCATTTATTGAGGAAAGCTATAGGCTGTATATCATCACGCTAAGATTAAGTAACTATTCCACGCGGACAAAGTCGCTGGCAGAAGCTAGTCTAGTATAAAGTTGATCAGCTTTGCAGTTACTTAGCCACAAGCCCCTCTTAATGATTAGATTAGATTACTTAATGATTATGTACTTTTTTATTTTTTATTATGTACTTATGATCATGAATTAAGTACTTACAGTTGCCAGGTGTTCCAAGAAGGGTAGCAGCTTCAGCAGTTCATTGTCACTGCGGTCCACGAACCAGCTGTCGATCGGTATGCCATTCTCCAGCTGGTAGCCGAAGGCCTGGAAGGAAATCATACGTTATAAATACCTTTTTTAGAAAAAGGAAAACAGACTTTGATACTTTGTGGTGTACATTTAGTACAGTCAGCGCCAAAAGTCGCTGAACATGATGCAATCTTCAAAACGTTTTTACATCATTACTAACCAAAAAATTCTGACCTGAGAAGCTTTCTGCATATAAGAAAACTGGTACTAACTGATGATGTAAAAACGTTTTGAAGATTGCATCGTGTTCAGCGACTTTTGGCGCTGACTGTACATGGAGGACTTACAGCTAATAAAAGTAGGCAAAAAGAAGAAAACCATAGTCACCAAGAAGCCAATTACAAATCCTTACATAGTGTTATAATAATAATTTATGGTGTGAGCAGAAAACATAACAAAAAAGAAAACACATATCGCCTTAAATAAGAAGTATAGGACACAATACATTTACAAAACATTATTCATCATCGGACGGACAGACTATCGATGGAGCAGACAAGTCTTAGAGTGGAGACCGCGTTTGGGCAAGCGTAGTGTGGGACGCCCTGCGACACGATGGACCGACGATTTAAAGAAGGTGTCTGGCAGCGGATGCGGATGCTGCCCAAGACCGGGATGGCTGGCGCTCTTTGGGGGAGGCCTACGTTCAGCAGTGGACGGCAATAGCCTGATATGATGATGATGATTCATCATCGTTACATTTTTCTTTTTATTTACATTTAAAATACAGTTTTTACTGTCTCTGACTAATTCAGCTTACCTGGGGGCTATTATCCACAATGACCGTCTTGCGCAGGTCGCGGCCGAGGATTGATAGGTCCTTCACATAGTTGCCATTTACCAGCAGACAATGCTCGCGGAACAACCTGTTCACAAATGAAAAGACATTTTTAACACGTGCAGTCTTATAACGACAACTAACAGTGGTGGAGCCATGCTTAGCCATGCATGACTAAAGGAGTGATACCACGGCCTCACAGGAAACCGGCGTGAAACAACGCTTACGTTGTGTTTCGAGTGAGTGAGGATAATGATGCCCAAACCCTTTTAAAAGGCGGGCAACGCACTTGCGACTCCTCTGGTGCTGCAGGTGTTCATGGGTGGCGGTAATTAGGGCATTGAATGTTTTTTGTGATAAATGTAAAGATCATTATTATAGAAGTTTCATGGCAAAACTACTTTTATTATTATTTTTTTCGCAATAAATCAAGTTCCAGAACCGAAGCCGCGCCGACAGCGCCAGATATATAATTTAATTCTGGTCTCGGTCTCGGCCGAGATATTGCTTAATTCTGGTCTCGGTTTCGGTCGAGATATTATTTCATACTGGTCTCGGTCTCGGCCGAGATATTTAATTTTGGTCTCGGTCTCGGCCGAGATATTATTTCATTCTGGTCTCGGTCTCGGCCGAGATATTATTTCATTCTGGTCTCGGTCTCGGCCGAGAAATTATTTCATTCTGGTCTCGGTCTCGGCCGAGATATATTTTTCATTCTGATCTCGGTCTCAGCCGAGAAATTATTTCATTCTGGTATCGGTATTGGTCGAGATATTATTTCATACTGGTCTCGGTCTCGGCCGAGATATTTCATTCTGGTATCGGTCTCGGCCGAGATATTATTTCATTCTGGTCTCGGTCTTAGCCAACGTCAAAATCTAGTCTCGGTCAGAACTTACCTGTACTTGATCCAGCGGCGTGCAGGGTCGAGCAAGTTGAGCAGGCGGTCAGCATAGACGCGCTTGCTGGCCGTGAACAGGATCACTTCATACAGCCGCGATACGCGCGATAGGAACTCCGCGAAATGTGGCCGAGTTCGTACAAATACCTGGCCCGGAAAAAATAACATGGATTTTATTGGTAAATTTTATACCATGACTTACACACATACATACATACCATCACGACTGTATTCCCCGAAGGGTTAGGCAGAGGCGTACTAATGTATACCCACAGTTTGCCGGTATGTTTATAGGTCCCATGTAATAGGGGGCGAGCCTATTGCCATTAACCGGGCACAAATTCCAAACTCCGAGCTGCTACTGGACCATACCATGACATTAAATTAAATTAACCTTTAGTAAAATTAAATTATTTTTTTATGGGATAGACGCGCGATTCTAAACCGAAAACCGTTTTAATCATGTGACGTTGGACACGTGACTTTAGGTTAATGGAGGAGGGGGGGGCCTAAAACCTCAACAAGTAACACCAGGTGAAGGGGGAGGGAGATTTAAAAAGTTGCAAAACACACCACATGATTTAATACGAGTGAAATCACGAATCTATAATATAAAAATGAATCGCCAAATGTATAATATAAAAATTAATCGCCAAATGTGTTGCTAAGCGCAAGTCTCGAGAGCAGCTGAACCGATTTCGCTAATTCTTTTTTTATAATATTACTTGAAGTACGAGGATGGTTCTTACGTATAGAAAAATATTAAAAATTGCTCGAAAAAGTTTAAAAATAACACTTTTCTATATTCCCAAACAAAAGATTCGTAATGATACTTAAAAGTCAATTTGAACTTTAATACCATACCATAAAGTTTAAGTGTTAGTGGAGGGGTTCCGGGAAGGCAAAACAATTGAGTGACGTTAGTTTCAGAATCGACTGTTAGGCGGTACGATGTTCGCCGGGTCAGCTAGTATACAATAAAACAGCTCATACTTCTTGAAATTAAATATATAGAATATTTTTAATTGGTGCTGGCTTACTATTATGTACTTACAGTGTATCGGCAGTCTTGAAACAGCACCGGGAAGTGGAAGCTCGCGTCTGGCAACTCTTGGAGTGAACAATGCACCAGAGTTTCATCTAAATCCAACACCTGCGTAAAAAGAGAGATAGTTATAATTGTTGATTCATACCTGCGAAATATTTTAAGGGGAAATGCTAAAAAATTACATTAAAAAACCGTTGAAATTAAACAACTTTTTACGGATTTTATCGCGTTGTATTACATACTAGCTTCTGCCCGCGACTTCGTCCGCATAGCGTCATGATATATTATATAGCCTATATATAGCCTTCCTCAATAAATGGGCTATCTAACACTACAAGAATTTTTCAAATAGGACCAGTATTTCCTGAGATTTGCGCGTTCAAGCAAACAAACAAACAAACAAACTTTTCAGCTATATATATTAGTATAGATTAAATTTCCGACGTTTCGGATCCTTTACAGAATCCACGGTAAAATATAAGGCAGGTTTTATACGTTTTATACGTGGGAGAGCAATGCTTCGGCACGAATGGGCCAGCTCGACCGGAGTGATACCACGGCCTCACAGAAAACCGGCGTGAAACAACGCTTGCGTTGTGTTTCGCCGAGTGAGGGAGGTTACCGGAGGCCCAAATCCTTTTAAAAGGCGAGCAACGCATTTGTGCGGGTGTCCATGGGCGGCGGTTATCGCTTACCATCAGGTGATCCGTCTGATAGTTTGCTCCCCTATCCCATAAAAAAAAGGCAGGTCTACCCGTGACCATGGATGCTGTGAAGTATCCGAAACGTCGAGAATTAAATAATATCAATACAATGCGGTTAAAATTCATAAAAAGTAGTTTCATATCAATGTCTAATATTCGCGTAAGTGTCAATAATATGCCGCTATTGCTGCCGGCAACAAACCCGCTGCATCAAAACAGCAAGATCAAGAAGGGGATAAGCAGAACAAGCGTGCAGACAAGGAGGGCTTTACCAAAGTGGAGAAGAAGAAGAAAAAGCCCACTCGTCGGAACCAGTGTGGTACCGCACCGACCGGACCGAACTATATGCTGCGACCAGCTGTACCAGTGACGCAGCTATACGTGTCTCGACTGCATTACTCTACAAAAGCCGAGGAGATTGTAGAGTACATCCGTATCAAGACCAAATTCACGTTAAGGGTCGAACGGTTGGAGTCTCGTCACACAATGTGGATTTTAATTCTTTTGTGGTGAGAGTGCCGACCGAACATCTGTCGACCTTCATGAAAGAAGAACTTTGGCCAAGAGGGGTAGTGTTCCGGCGATTCCGAGGCCGGCTACCGGACACCGCGCGACACACGACGCCGACTCTTCGTGTGAATTAGTGTTTATTTTTATTGTGTACTATTATATATGTATGGTATTTTAATTGTTATTAGTATAAGTTATATTGTATTGCATTATAATATTTAATATGATATGGGCCTTGTAGCCTGATTTAAATAAATAATAAAAAAAAACAGTATAAGTAAACCGTCTGCTATGCTTCAGGTCCTAGGATCAATTCTAGTGTAGGCCGGGCGTTTTGGGGATTGTCTATAATGTAAAAATGACGTTCAAAAAGTACTACCTAGTAGTTTATATTGAATAAATGGTTTTGACTTTTTTGTTATTATTATTATATCCTGCTCAGCACAGCAATCTGTTATTTAACATTTAGTTGCTTCTTTCGTTGACCAGTGTCTGGGTATGACATTCGGCTAGGAGGAGAATCCATTGACCTCACTCACTATATTATGGGGAATCGGTATTGGAGGGTTGGAACACTATTCCTCCTCAGTCTTGAGTATAAGGTACTACCAGATCCCTTAAGGTTTGTCGCTAAAGCATTGACATGTTTTGATAGCTTAGGTTTTGACTTTGACTTTGATTCTGAGTTCGAGTAACGTGAAACGAGCAAACCTTTACTCAAATACCAAAATGTGCCAACTACCAAAATTGTACAATTCAGGAATCTTCTAGCTACAGTTACAATCACCAACTTCTGCTATGAATGCTCTGTTTGTTTTTTTTTTGTTTCTCATTTGTGAGCACTGCAGCCAGAGGTCATTGTTCGGGGTGCAAGGTTGCGTGGTATTGGTTGCAAAGAATTATGTTTGTTAAAAGTAATATTTATTAAAGTTTCCCCAAATTGTTTTTATTATATAACTAGCTTCTGCCCGCGGCTTCGCCCCCGTGGAATAAAAAGTATCGGGAACGGGATAAAAAGTATCCTATGTCCGTCTCCTGGTTCTAAGCTACCTTTCCACCAATTTTCAGCCAAATCGGTTCAGCCGTTCTTGAGTTATAAATGAAGTAACTAACACGACTTTCTGTTATATATATATAGATGTTAAGGTTTAATGTTAGAGTTATTGTTAATGTTTATGAATGCACCCGGACGGTTTGATGTCTGTAAATGCACTGAAGTTACAAAAGTTAAGTAAACATAGAATACAAAGAAATTATTGCAAAGTGTCGCGTTGGCAAAAGGTGTTCGGTTGCGTTAAACCGAACAATCATGGTGAAACTTACCAGGCTGAAGTCTGGGCTGGTTCTAGTCTTCAGCGGTAGCGCTGGGTAGCGCGCCCGCAACGCTCCCGTCGCAACAGTCTCCAATGGCGGCAGCTGTAAACAAAAATGTTTAATTAAACATCTTTTTGTCCTAGAATGACACACGCCGATCTTATTGGTGAACTCATAACATAACATACCATCACGCCTGTATTCCCTGAAGGGTTAGGCAGAGGCGTACTAATGTACACCCACAGTTCGCCGGTATGTTTAGGGGGCGAGCACAAATTCCAAACTCCGAGCTGCTACTGGGAATTTCATAGAAAAACCCAATAACAATTTGCTCGACCTGGGAATCGAACCCATGACCTCTAGCACAGCAGTCGCACTCAGGACCACTAGGCTAACGAGGCAGTTGTCACACCTGACCTTTTTGACGGAGTTCACCAAACTCCGTCAAATAGGTCAGGTGCGTAGTACTCGCAACCGGCGCGTATGTATGAGAAGATGTATGAATGTCGCAGAAGCAAAAGAAGTAGGTATGCAAGAATCGTAGCAATATGTGGCGGTCTATAGTTTCTGCCTACCCCTGTGGGAGAAAGGCGTGAGTGTATAATATGTTAAAGTGAAGTTTTGAGTTATAATTCGACTTTTAATTGTATTCAGTAACTTGAAATTGCGAAGAGAAATAATGATACTACACTACAACTAATAGTGTTGGGGAAGTGAATGGTTTTGCGTAAAGAATGAATGATAAAAATGGTTTAATATAAAATCAAACTATAAATTCGAAAAAAATGTGAAATATAAGAATTATTAATAATAATTATTGAAAGTAATTTCCTTTTTTATTTTCTTGTAATACAAACAAACCAAAAATAAAAATAATGTAACTTTACTTTTTTTACTTTTGTCATATTTGACATTTTATACATTACCTTACTAATGAGGAACAAATTCTACAATTTTTAATAGTTTATATTGTGTTTTGAAGACAAATTATTACATTTTACATAAAAAGATTTTTCGTACAAGTACAATGGGTTATAGCTGTTACCTGACCCACCCTAAAAACGGACGAATTTGAACCCTCTGCCTGTTACATTACAAGAGTTATTCAATTTGTATGAGTTTATCAGACTAGCGCTACTCGATGAACGAATACAATAATAATACAGATACGCAAAACGTTTGCGTTAGGATATTTATAACTACTTGTTATTCAATTTAGATTTTTATGCTGTAAGACTAAAGGTTTATCTTCGATAATATAATTAGTGTCATTGCTACTAATAGCTTATTTTAATTAATACACACAAGTAGATCTGGTCTTGTGGTTCGTGTGTAAGACTGAGACGAGCAAGATACGAGTTCAAATCCTGCATGGCGTATATTATTTTGTTTTCAATTTAGAATTTATTCAAGAAGTATTTCTTACATTATTGTAAAGAACTATAGACGGACACATTCTCCAAATATAAAGTTTCTAACTTGGTTATATTTTCACTTAACTTGTAATAAGTGGGTAGATGAAAGACAAATACGCGTTCATTATAAAACTGGTATTCAAATGTTACTAAGTTTTAGGGTAGGAAAATAAAAATAAACCGTGACAACAAAGCTAAAGCCAGTCTACGCACAATTGCAGTGACTACGCGCGAACACTTTTTACCTTGCCTTACTAAATTGTGAAAAACAACGTATTTTTCCAATTTTTTTATTTATGTTTTGTAGTAGTTTTATTATCATGTCATTGTCTGTGATTATTTAAAATACAAAATAAACTATTTACACGATGAGAATGTTGGCATCAGAGAAATTGCTAGCAGACTTATATAGCAGTAAGTGTATTTTTATAATTTTAAATTTCATTATTATACCTAGCTATTGCTTTAATCAAACCTATTTTTATATGCCTTCTTTGTTTCAGAGAAATACCGTCAGATTGTGGTTTTGAAGAAACGGGAAATGGCCGATTTAATAGTCACTAATATTTGGAAATATTACGTGACAACACGGATATTTTCTTCATGAAAGATAATTGCGCCATACACCGAGCTGCTGTGGTGCAAAATTGGCTGGCCAGTCAAGAAGGTGTCAAGACAATAAATTGGCCATCTAAAAGCCCTGCCTGACCTAAACCCAATAGAAAATTTGTGGGGTCAAATGATTTTAAATTGGGATTCATTAGAAGTCAGGACAAAAGAAAATTTGGCACAACTTGTGACTTCAACATGGGAACTGATGAGAGGAAGTAATGCTTGCTGAAACATGATGTGCGGCATGCGAAGCCCCTTGCAACAAATTATAGAAAGAGATGGTGCTCCACTGGAGTTAACAATACTTATGTGTCAGTGTGTCAAATCAATTGTTGTTATCACAATTTCTAAGGAAGTGTTTCTTACAGTGATTAAGCATGTCCTTTTACGATCATAACTATTATTATATAAATATTTAAAAACAAAGTCAAAGTATAGTGCTATTGTCACATAAGTTTTAAAGTAGGTATAATAGTTTATGTGGTGATGTTATTGTTATAAAATAGAAATATTATTTATATTTCTAAACATTTAACATGTTGATTCACTACATTGACTACTGTTTAAAGTAGGTATGTATTAGATTAATTACCTACTTTAAAAATAAAAATGGGTATTTTATAGGCAACTTTAAAACAAAGAAAATATTTAGTAAGTAACAACTTTAATCAAAAAAATCAAGCTTCCATAAGTATTAAAACTTCTTTTTACGTTTTTGCTTTTTAATATATGTATATATATAATTATATAACTATGACAAGTAATTGTGTATTCTATATTTAATAAAATCGTTATCATAATAATTAATGTTTTTCATTTCTGTTGTTATTTTTATTTAAATAGTATTTAAATATCATATAAAAACATTTGGAATTCAAAAAACAATATATTTGAATATTGTAAACATAAAAAGCTAAAAGAAGCGCAGGGCTAGTTTTGAACTCATAACCATGCTAACATAGATACACTGTTGCAACCACCAGACCAAATCACCTTAACAAGTATTATTGAAATTAACAACTCCTCAATCATGTGACAAAACTATATTCAAAGATTACCTACCCTAACGTTACGTGTTAAAGATCAAATTGGCACAACTGTAGTTTATAATATCCTTTAGACGGGCCGGGCTGGAATTCCTATCTACGAGGGCGCGGAACATAGGGGGGGCCCGTTTCCGGTAAATTCGTATCAGATTCTTATAAGGACTGGGCTCACTAAAATTCTTATAAGAACTGAACGCCACCAGCTATCTCCGTTCTGTAAACGGTAATAAACTCTCGAATAGTTTTTCTACACGGAAATATAATAATTTTGCCACCAAGACTAGTTCTTATATAAGTTTTATTCACTGGAAGTCAGTGGAAGTTGGATAACGGTAAAAAATCAATGGTTGAAAACATCTGGTTGACACAAAATAAAAAACACATAAATATTAGTAATACTTGTTTCAATAACAATAATATAAAACGTTCTAACGATTTATCATACACTATTAGTAAATATTGACCGCAATGTTGATAATAAATCCACTCGAAACCCGGCACGGGCGATAAGCGAAGTCAAGTGGCCGCCATGTGTTTACGATCACCAGATGTTATTTTTTTTGCTAACGGCACTAGCTTTCTCCGTTCTGTGAACGGTAATAAACTAATAAATAGTTTTTCTATACCGAAATATAACAATTTTGACACCAAGACTAGTTCATAAATAAGTTTTACTCACCTGAAGTTCAACGACGGTCAAACATCCATGGTGAACAGAAGAGGTTGTAACGAAAAAAAAAAAAACACATAAAACTTCACTGACACTCGTTTCAATATCAAGAATATTTGCCTATCTTGAACAAGTCGCTTTAAAACAACGACCTAGGTCGTTGTTTTAAAGATCAAAATTGCTTAGTAGGTAGTCTGTATTATTATTTTATTTGTCATCGAGTAGCGCTAGTCTGATTACCTCATACAAATTGAATAACCCGTAATATCACAAGCAGAGGGTTCAAATTCGTAAATTTTTAAGGTGGGTCAGGTAACAGCTATAACCCATTGTACATTATTTAAGTTCATTCAATTTCGTTCATTCTTTTACCACGTCACTATCTTCTTTTTTTTTCAAAAACTGGTACCCCTTCAACTGTTAAGTTACTGAATACAATCAAAAGTCGATGTATAAGGTTATTGCAGTTGCCTTTCGGGCGTATATAGCACCCGTGAACTTGCTGAAAACCAGCTTCTGGGGCCGTACTTAGGACTGCCACTTGACATAATACTGAGCTGATGGCCCTTTGACACAGACAGACAAAGCTCTTTTTTTTGTTTTAAAAAAGCTTATTAGCAATGTGGGTCGCACATCATTAATATTCTTGTTAACCCCTCGTGCTAAGCTAAAATGCTTGTGTTACGAGTGGGTTCACATCGGTAGTGCAATGGGTGGGTATTGAACCGGCAACCACATGATCGCAAGTCCGACGCCTTAGCCATTAGGCTACCGCCGCTTCTCGTTTAGTTTTAGTTCTTGTTTTGTTATAATTATTATTATTGTACCACATATTATACGTTTTCTTTGGCGGAGCGGCCGAGCGTTCGGCTTCTGCGACACGTGTTGTGAGTTCGATCCCCACAAAAGCAAATATTTGTATGATCTACAGATAGCTGTCCAGATTGCGATAGATGAATCAGTGTGTCACAAAAGTGTATGTCAAACGCATGTTAGTGTGTAATGTTATTTAAGGAAAAATTCGACTCGCAGGCAGGATTCGAACCTGCGTCTTCTGGCTAGGTACGCCAGACGGTTAGTTCTATGTCGTACGATGCTACCATACCTCAAAAAACACAAGAAGTTAGTTATTAGGTATGGTAGCATCGTACGACATAGAACTAACCGTAAGGTAAGTCATGTCGGTTGAGAGGCAAAGTAACTTGCCTTTCAATAGATGTTACTGACGTCACCTTTAAGACGTAAGTTGAGAATGTGAAGGCAAATTTCGACTTGGCAGGCGGGACTCGCGGTGGCTTAGAGGTCATAGCGTCTGGCGTACCTAGCTAGAAGACGCAGGTTCGAATCCTGCCTGCGAGTCGAATTTTTCTTTCACTAAATAACTTTATAAAAATTAGCATAAAAAACGCAAAAAATCACAAAAAGTTAGTTAGTGTGTAATGTTTTTTTTAATAATTTAATGCAATTTTTAAGCGTTATTATAAAAAAAATATTAATATTCAGTTCCAGCTCCTCCATATAAACTTTAACTATATCACACTCCATGCGTGCAAGGTGCTTAAAAAGAGGGACAAAGTTTTCCCTTCACGTATTATTGCATACAGATCGCCTGATCGTAAAATCGCACCACCGGAGGAGTCGCTAGTGCGTTTCCAACCTTTCAAAAGGGTTTGGGCCTCCGATATCTCGATTAAAGTTAATTTACCTGTTTGATGAAGAGATAGGGGTCGAAGGCGTCCACCCACGACGATATCTGCTCGCAGTCCACGCGGCTGCTGCACGAAGAAATCACATCGGCAGCTTCCTCCTGATACAACACCATACATACATTCAATATCAAAGTCAAAATGTTTTATTTATAGTAGACCATAAAGAGGGTAATTTTGAAAAATCAAAACTAGTTGCATGGTCTTATGGAGAAAGCCGGCAAGAATTCCATTAAGAAACAGTGCAGGAAGAAACACCTAAGACAAGCACCCACCCAAACAACTTTTGAAGCGGCGGTAGCCTAATGGCTAGGGTGTCGGATCGAACCCCACCCATTGCACTACCGACGTGAACCCACTCGTAACACAAGCATTTAGCCTTAGCACGAGGGGTTAACAAGAATACTAGTAATGTGTGACGCACATTGCTAGTAAGCTTTAAAAAAAAAAAGCAGTGATAGCATGGTGATATGACTTCGAAGTCATGTGCGTATTAATAGTTAATCATCACGCGCTTAAACGGTGAAGGAAAAATCATGAAGACCTGCATGCCTGAGAGATTTTCTCGACGGCGTGTGAAGTCTGCCAACCCGCATTAGGCTAGCGTGGTGGACTATAGCCTAATCCCTCTCATTGTGAGAGGAGATCCGTGCCCAGCAGTGGGACAGTATAATGGGTTGATTATTCTGTAGTGTACTGTCTGACGACCTCTGTGGTTTAGTGGTTCGAGTACCGGACTGCTGACCATGAGGTCGTGGGTTCGATTCCCACAGGACACAAAAATTTATGTGATGAATATAAGTGTTTGTGTTCGTCTGGGTGTTTCTTATGTATTATAAGTATGTATTTACAAAAAAAAAAAGTATATAAGTATTATATCCATTGTCTAGTACCCATAGTACAAGCTCTGCTTAGTTTGGGACTAGATGGTGCTGTGTAAAAATGTCCCAGAATATTTATTTATTATTTATTTATTATTTATTTATTTACTACGTATTGAGTAAATGTGTATCTAGACACTATCTATAACTCAAAACCTCTATAGACATCAAAATATCTCCTTTATTTACATTTATGTTTTTGGTGGGATACACAATTACTAAAATTGGAAATCGATTTCTTTAGTGAAATTAAGGTTGTAAACTTTCAGATAACACCAATATTCATTAAAGCATTGGTTCGGAAACACTATGATCATCACTACTTATTATAAAACAAAGTCGATTCCCGCTGTCTGTCCCTATGTATGCTTAGATCTTTTAAACTACGCAACGGATTTTGATGCGGTTTTTTTTAATAGATTGAGTGATTCATGAGGAAGGTTTTAAGCTATATAACATAACGCTACGACTCTTAGGAACGGGGCAGCGCGGGTGAAACCGCGGGCGGGTCGCTAGTAACACCATAAAATTTAATCAACACCGAGGGAAAAATGCTTTTTAATTTTGCAAAGTGTACACATTCTGTGCTTGTGACTGTCAAATCAAATCAAATCAAATGTTTTTTATTTCAAATAAGCTTTTACAAGCGTTTATGAAACATTGGTTATGATTCTAGTTGCACGGTTCCCAAAAGGTTGATCCTATGGAGAAGAATCCGGCAAGAAACTCCATGGACACTCTTTTAAAATAAAATAAGTTACAATCTTCACTGGCACAATATTGCGATAACAAGATGTGTGAACGTTGGAGGATGTCCAAGTTCGACCGAAGTCGACAATATTAAACGAGGATTCACATTATTTGAGAACCCGATGTCACAACAAACTGTTATAATACTGACCTCTATGTCTGTCGGTGACTGCTCGTCGTGGCACGCGAGCGCAGCCTCATCTGCTGTGATATCCGTCCCATTCTAATAACAATAATATTATTTCAGTTCTGCATTTTGACTAAGGAAATGTCTAGTTTTTCCAATTTTTCTTTATGGGGCTAAAACTTGGCCTCTTTTGCTACAAGATCGCCGGAAAATCGATGCACTGGAGACACATGCTTAAGATACCCTGGACCGCGTTCCGTACCAATAACTCCATCCTCAAAGAGCTCCACATACGAGATAGACTTTCGTCGATTGTGCAGCTACGGATAATGAAGTTCTTTGGGCATATCTCCAGAAATGAAGACGCGAAGGAACGACTTAAGTACAAGGCCGCATGGAAGGCAAGAGACCTCGTGGTCGATATCCAACTCGCTGGATTGACCTCATCACCAAGCCACGCAATCCACCGCAGTACCGTGTGCTCGCAATGATGAAAGCCGCCAGAAGTGGAGGGGCATCGCGCGACGTGCATTAGCTTTTGAAGATGATGAGACGCAACCCTGTCCATTGACAGCCAAGACCACTCAGTCAAGAGTGCCCGACTGAGAAGAAGAGCTTATCAAACAACACAACTATGAGATACATATGTATGTAACAACACTCACACCCACAACACTCACACACACAACACTCACACACACAACACTCACACCCACAACACTCACACCCACAACACTCACACACACAACACTCACACCCACAACACTCACACACACAACACTCACACACACAACACTCACACACACAACACTCACACACACAACACTCACACCCACAACACTCACACCCACAACACTCACACACACAACACTCACACACACAACACTCACACACACAACACTCACACACACAACACTCACACACACAACACTCACACCCACAACACTCACACCCACATCACTCACACACACAACACTCACACCCACAACACTCACACCCTTCTCCCACAGGGGTACACTTGCTACGATTCCTGCATACTTGCTTCTGCCACATTCATACATCTTCTCATACATATGCACCGGTTGCGAGTACTACGCACCTGACCTTTTTGAAGGACCTCGCTAATAAGATCAGCGTACGTCCTTCTAGGACGACCTCCTCCGACGTTGT
Organism: Acronicta leporina; assembly: GCA_947256265.1. Classification (NCBI taxonomy): domain Eukaryota; kingdom Metazoa; phylum Arthropoda; class Insecta; order Lepidoptera; family Noctuidae; genus Acronicta; species Acronicta leporina. The sequence goes on from OX366538.1 coordinate 6,643,652, forward strand.
CGCTGACATTGTTCTTATAAAATCCTTTCGTGAATCGTCTTTCATTCATTCTCTCAACATAACCAAACCATGACATTAGGTGCGCACAAAATAACGCGTCTCAAGTAATCTGCAAGTGACTTTGCAGTTGTGAATTTTATATAAAAACTGGTGTTAAGATAATTGGAGGTAAGATTGCCTATGGATTTTGGGGTTGTTCTTTGGAGAAATGAAAATGTATAAGTCTTAAGAAAATAAAATATTACTTATAAAGTTATAATATATTTTTATAAGCATTTTTCTGACGTGAAAAACGCACATCACAGTAGAAGATCTTGAGGCAATATTTTTAAAATAATAATCTATCTTCATCCTTCTCTAAAAAATAGAAAAGGACAGAAACTTACCCATCCAGCTGCCTCGGCAGCCAAGCTCTGGCTGATCTCAGCTAAGAACCCAGAACTAGGGCTCCTAGCAGATAGGGCTTCGAGACTCTCGATAGCCGTCCCCTGAGTGTCGCAAGTCGAAGAGATCTCGCATTCAGAGTCGCGGACATAACCATCCTGCTCTAGTAAGGTTACGAAGTCGGGCTGCGAGAGAGAGATGGAGAATGTTAATGATTATATGTTTTGCGTATTCCAAACTCCAAATGACTACGGACAAAAAATAATTCAGCATTTTTGGAAATGCCAGTGTGTTATCCAACTCCACGGAAACGCAGTGCCAGATATTTTTTATACACCCTTTCAGTATATAACATTCTTTAATGGCTATCAGAAATAATAATAATGTATAACTACTTTTTACAGATTTTATCGCCTTGTATTGATATTAATTTATTCCCAATGTTTCGGATCCTTTACAGCATCCATGGTCACGGGTAGACTGAGCTTTTGTCATGCAAAAATATAAGATTTATATACCTTTATGATATAGATCAAACACATAAAGTCTATACCTAACTAGGTAGATCAATAGTCAAGTAAAATGTATTCTTACCTGTACGTATTTTTCCCCATTGCTTAGGAAATCGGTACAATTATCCAGATCATCTGTTGTCGACGTAGGCTGGTACATCTCTAGATCATTACTCGACTTCCTACGCTTCATAACCCTCTTCTCCACAGAATTAGTCCTTGATGTTTTCTCTTCCGCTTTCTCCGTAGTCATAACCCTTGCTGCTTTGTCAGCTAAGAAGTTTATATCTTCTTCGGTGGCTGGTAAATCTTCGTTTATCAGTCTAGCACATTCTGCTATAGCCATGAAGTCATTAAGACAGTCATTAGGCAGGCAAAGTTCAGAAGATTCAACATGGCCATCTGAATCAGATTCTTCGGACTTCTGTGTTGGAAAGTCAACAAAGGTCGTTGTGTGGGCCTCATACATGGTCACATCATTGTCTTCTGCATAGCAGTTGCTTTCTGGCACCACCGGAGCCTTCTTAGTTCTCTTCTTTGGACTCTCATTTGTAGAACTTACGGAGGACTTTGTTAGTTTAGGTGTCATAATTCCCATTTGACGAACTTTACGGATTGGTGAACTGTTCAGTGAAGCGGACTTGTCAGTTTTGTCCATGCGCCTCGTTTTGCGAGGGGAACTGATAGCTGACGATATCACTTCAGTCTTCTTGAGCTCTCTGTTCAACGAACTGTGTCGAAGCTGGGCACTCTTTGTTGTACGAACCTCTTTGGTCTTGGATGTTGTAGTGATCTTATCATTTTGTGACTTCACCTTCACAGTGGTTGATGAAGAGACGGGATCTTTTGTGGAACTCCGTACAACCGTTTGAAAGATTGGTTTCTTTGTGCGACTATCGTCTTTGTGCTTGACTTTCTTGTGTGTAACATCCAAAGGCTTCTCCATGCTTAACTTGGTTCTTACAGGACGAGTTTTTAGATTCTTCTGTGAACGAGTGATGCAGAACTGCGGAGTCTCAGACACAGCATTTTTCACTTCCCTCTTAAGAATGGTCTTCCAAGCATTGGGTGGCTTAGTCAATGGCTTAACAGGCTTCTTTTTAAGTTTTGTTACCTTAGAACCCCTTTTACTTGAGAGCGGCCGCTCCCTTTTCCTACTTCTTAACCGCATCGCAAGATTAGAGGACAACTTAACCTGCAAAATAAACAAACTGATGAAAAAATTTACGAATTAAACAATCCCCCCAATAGTTCTATATGGAGTAGAGGATGTGAGAAAACTCACTGAACTTCTGCAATCCGTAACAGAAAGGGAAAACTTCACCTACAAAATAGTGAACCGAAACCAAATGAGAGTTACGTGTACAGAAATAGAAGTTTATAAAAAACTAATATCATTAGTACGAGAAAATGGGCTAATTGGCCATACCTTTAACAGGAAAGACCAAAGAAACTATCGCATAGTGATAAAGAATCTGCATCATTCGACTCCTATAAGTGAAATAGTCGAAGCAATAAAAAGCACGGGGAACTCTGTTGCTGGAGAAATAATAAACGTTAAAAATGGCCCCGAAAAGAAACCGACATCGACTTTTTTCGTGAACCTACTGCCAGGACCTAATCACAAAGCAGTTAAAGACTTAAGGTACATATTCCACCAATCTGTTATAGTCGAAGATCCAAAAAAGCGAAAGACAATAGTACAATGCCATAGATGTCAGCAGTACGGACACTCCAAAAACTACTGCATGAGGCCTTTTCGCTGCGTGAAATGTGCGCAATCGCATAAAACATCAGACTGTATCAAACACGACCGAACCACCCCTGCTAAGTGTGCACTGTGTGACGGCGCGCACCCTGCAAACTACAAAGGCTGTGAGGTGTACAGAGAAATACTCACCAGAAAAACTGCTACGCCCCGCGCCCTACCAACTGAAATATATAAACACACAACCGCCCCACCAACTGAAAAATATAAACCCACGATAACTAAAGATAACATCACCAGTAGACACAACAACATACATAATACCTGGATATCCAACGAAAAACCAAATGAACGAACAAAGAAGTACACATACGCGAATGCACTTACAAAAGAGTACACTGGAGAGGAGGCAGAATCCCAACATAAAACAACAAACAATCTAGAAAAGGTACTAATGATACAAACCCAAAAATTTGATTTAATCCTACAACAAATGAGTGCTTTGACGCAACTCATAACATCACTCCTGAAGAAATTAACATAGGGTGGACACTACACATGGCCACCTGGAACCCAAATGGATTAGCCCCTAACAAAGATGAGGTGGAAATTCTGATCAAGGAACATAAGCTCGATATTATCCTCATCTCTGAAGCTCACTGCACGAAGTCGTCTAATGTTAAGATTCAAGGATATACCACTTATACTACATACCACCCCGACGGAACGGGACATGCTGGCACGGCAGTTATCATAAAAAACAATATTAAGCACCACCTATTACCCGAATTTAAGACAGAGGCAATTCAGGCTACTACAGTTGCTGTTGAAGATAGTTGTGGATACTTTAATGCTGCTGCAGTATATTGTCCCCCTAAGCACAAGATCTCTGAAGACATGTTTAGTGAATTCTTCGAGTCCCTGGGAGGGAGATTCATAGCCGGTGGAGACTGGAATTCAAAGCATACTTGCTGGGGATCTAGGCTCACTACGACTAGAGGTAGACAACTACAAGCAAGTGTGACCAATAACAGCTTGCTAGCATTGTCCGCTTTTGAACCGACATACTGGCCATCAGACCCAAAGAAGATCCCCGACCTCTTGGACTTCTACATCATCAAGGGGCTATCTCGGCATTATCTGAAGCCTGAACCATGTTGGGACAGTTCTTCTGACCACACCCCTGTCTTACTAACTGTTAGTACCATGATTATCGAAGTAGATAAACCAGCTTCACTGTACAATGGCCTTACCGATTGGGATTCTTTCCGGGACCATGTAGAAAAAAATATCGACCTTAAAGTAGCCCTAAAATGCCCAGAAGACATTGAAGAGGCGACTAAACATATTACCATGACCATACAAGAGGCCTGTTGGAAAACAACACCAATTCTAGAACACAAGTGTCCGACTGTCAACCTTCCACTACAAATAAGAAACCAAATCTTCGAGAAAAGGAGGTTACGTCGTGTATGGCAACAAAGCAGAAACAAAGAAGATAAGAAAGCACTTAATAAAGCCATTACACAACTTAAATCCACCCTCGAACAGTGGCATAACACTACACTTGAAGCTAAGCTAGAGTCTCTCACACCCACAGCTTCCACTAATTACTCGTTGTGGAGATTCACAAAATCTTATGGTGGACCACAAATAGCTAAGCCTCCTCTAAGAAGTTCTAACAGTTGGGCTAGAACTGCTCAAGAGAAAGCAAATCTTTTTGCCAAGCATCTGGCAACTACATTTTCTCCTAACTCTACAAATGACGACAATACCGAAAAAAATGTCGATAGGATCCTGAGTCAACCGTACCAGATGGCACTTCCACCAAAACCAGCTAATGTTAGAGAAATCTGGAGGACTATAAATGAGCTAAAGGACAGGAAAGCCCCAGGATTTGACTTGATCACGAAAGAAATCCTCAAGCAACTTCCCAAGAAAGCTGTTGTATACCTTACCTTACTTTATAATGGCATACTAAGAGTGCAGCATTTCCCGGCATTGTGGAAGGTTTCCCAAATTATAATGACACATAAGGCAGGCAAACCACCCCATGAAGCTGGATCGTATCGACCTATCAGCCTTTTACCAATTCTATCTAAGATTTGCGAAAAAGTAGTACTTAAGAGACTTCACCCAATCCTAATTGGTAATAACATAATACCAAATCACCAATTTGGTTTCCGACAGCATCATTCGACGGTAGAGCAAGTACACCGGGTGACTAATAAGATCAGAGAGGCACTAGAAACCAAGCAATACTGCTCAACAGCCTTCCTAGATATTAATCAAGCATTTGACAAAGTATGGCACAAAGGACTCCTGTATAAGCTAAAGAACAGTCTACCTCATAGCTACCATGCGCTTATGAAATCATACATGTCAGAGAGGATATTCCAAGTCAAAGAATCGGGTGTGACATCTGGATTCCACAACATCGAAGCAGGAGTTCCACAGGGGTCGGTGCTGGGACCTGTGCTCTACACAATATTTACTGCGGACCTACCAGAAGTGGCGGGGGTTACGACTGCTACCTTCGCAGATGATACTGCAATTCTGGCGAATAACGGAAACCCCCAAGTTGCATCGCGATTGCTCCAAACAGGACTGGACGCAATAAATAACTGGCTAAAGGCATGGAAAATGAAGGCAAGCGCAACCAAATCTGTGCATATCACATTTACTTTAAAAAAGGGAGACTGCCCGCCAGTCCATCTTGGAGAAAGTAACCTGCCCCATAGCAATCGAGTAAAATATCTCGGCCTCCACCTTGATCGCAGACTCACATGGAAAGACCACATAAAGACCAAAAGAGAAGAGCTCAGTATAAAATATAGAACCATGCTCTGGCTGCTGGGACGCAACAGCAAACTCTCTGTGGACAACAAACTGCTGATCTATAAAGCAGTTCTAAAGCCAGTATGGATGTATGGCATACAGCTCTGGGGGAGTGCTAGCAGCTCTAATATCTCCATAATACAAAGATTCCAGAACATTATCTTACGCACAATCTCTAATGCCCCTTGGTTTGTTACAAACAACGAGATCCATGAAAATCTCATGGTGAAAACTGTGATGGAGGAAATACGTTACATCTCAACAACCTACCAACAGTGGCTAGCCTCTCATCCTAATGTATTGGCAGCCCTTCTCAGACACCAACATTACCCCAACCGCTTGAAAAGGCATGACATCATGGAGCTGCACAAGAGAGTGTAGCTGCTCTTTCACAAGGGTAGTGCCCTCAATGGAGTGCACACCCGCCACGACAATAACCCTTCAACGCATCCATTCATAGTTGAAAGACTGATTGTGGATAAGTGACAAAACAAAAAAAAAAAAAAAAAAAAAGAATTAAACAATCCATCACACCAGTATTCTCCACAGGGTTAGGCAGAGATATTCTCATGTATGCAATGACATGCCATCAACTATAGGGCAGGGCTAACATCATGCCAACATTCAAATCCAAACATAGTAGGAAGTAGCCATAACAGTCACATATTGATACTATGTCTGGACTTTAAGAGAGACCATGATTCTGTGAGTTTCTTTCTGTTTCATGGGTTATCAGATAGGAAATGCCACCGCCATCTAGTTTGAAAAAAAGTGTAAAACATTGATGTCTTTACAAGATCTATTTACAGAAATAAATATAATTTACTCACAGCCACTTAAACGCCAGTCCAACTGCCGTTCAAGTGAATAGTGAACCATACAACCGCCAATGACCGTACCTAACACACTGATTCAAACTTATTGTAAAGAGTAGCCCAAGCACGAACAACTTGCGAAAATGTTTTCATATCAAAATCGAAAATAATTTGTATCAGAAGGAGATTAGCAAGTGGAAATCTTTTGTCTCTGCCTACCCCCAATGGGAGACAGGCGTGAAAATATGTATGTATGAGATTTGTAGCAGAAAAATACTCGATATGTTTATGATACGAATTTGATAGTTATTCGTGCTTAGTCTACTGTTGTACAAGTCTGTAGACACTATAGTAACCTATTACACACATTGAAACAGCAAGGGGTTCCTAAAAAACCGGCCCAGTGCGACTCGAACTTGTGCACCAACAGTTCCATACTTAGAAAACATTTAATGATGTAACTAAAAATGTATGTTTTCTCAATGTTTCCTTTATCTGTGCTATGAGACGTTGCTTCATACCAAAATTACAAAAAAAAACAAGAAGGTATGGCGCATCTGGGATCTTATTATTTATTGTGGTGACATTATCTTGATACAAGTATTTCATATGATATTTGTTATCTAATTGACAGAATTGTGAGATTACTACATAACGTTATTTATCATTTATGTTTTAGAAACTTGAAACAGCCTATAACCACCTGACATTTTGTTTTTGTAAATATTGTAAAAACATGTCAACATAATTATTTGTTTACATTTTTTCTGTCAAATAATTTCTAATGTAATCATTAAGGGGCCAATACATGACATAAATGCAATAACAAGATTGTTGTTTTTATAATTACAATAAATTTAAAGAGCTAATATGTGTATAACGTATATATAAACGTAATGTAACATAAAAAAATTGCCCAATTCAGGAAATATGTACTTACATGAACTTAATTTTTAGAAAGTAATACTTATTTCATTTGCTGTACGTAATGCATAACCGGAAATTTAATTGAAACTGTTCGATCCGCTACACATAACACGTTGGAATAGCGTCTTTGTTTTAGTAAAATTACTTTTCTATTTCCGAGGTAATATTATCGGCTGGGGCCACTTCGCGCCTTTTTCCAAATCCACTTTTCACCAAATACCACTATATTTTAGAGTCAAATCACTTGAAAAACACTTAATAATTAATGTATATGATATTCAAAGAAGGTTTTCTAGATAAAATATCAATATAACACGAACATTTGCAACGCGAAAGTAAAAAAGCGGCACTGGCACATTATTGATTTTTTTGCTGCCTATCAAAAGCGATTCCCACTGATGCGTTAGATTTTAATCATCCTGGTCGCCGGCAAATTTGTTCGATAGCGGAATTAGAAAGAATAATAGCTCGTAACGAGTAATTACATGATAACTTTTATTGTAGAACACAAAAGCCAAACAAATGTCAAAATGGCGGCGTTTCTTTTTTAATTACGACGTTTTTTCTGCAGATGGCGCCGTCCGCGCCGTGGCTGTGCGCATGCGTTTTGAAACTCCTCTGAAAAGTCGATACTCCAGGAAGTGAAAATTATTCTGTTGTAATGCATTTCCAAGGGGTGGAAAGTGGGTGGTTATTTTACTTTCTCCATTAATTTATCTTTCGCTCAAAATACACTGCATCGGTTACTATTTACTACTACATCCTAGCTTGACGATAGCAGAGTAATACATAATTATCATCTACTTTATAACAAAAAAATTACAATGAGGTACATTTATATCAACAAAATATATAATAATTTATTATTTTCCTCTGTTTCCAACATTTCCTGAATGAACACATCATTTTGATATATTTTTTTTACAACATTTAATTGAGAAATACTTTTAAAATAGCATTCTACGTGTAATGAAACGAACACGAAACTTAACTTACATCATGTTGAAATGTTGCTATTTAAAATAATAATTCCCAAAAGTATTGTAATATAATTGACTAGCTTCTGCCCGCGACTTCGTCCGCGTAGAGTGATGATATATAGCCTATAGCCTTCCTCAATAAATGGGCTGCCTAACACTGAAAGAATTTTTCAAATCGGCCCAGTAGTTCAAGCAAACAAACTCTTCAGCTTTATATATTATAAAGTGTTTGTAAAATGTAAAGGGTAAAATGTAAAGGGTAAAGTGTAAAGTGTAAAGTGTAAAGTGTAAAATGTAAAGGGTAAAGTGTAAAGTGTAAAGTGTAAAGTGTAAAGTGTAACGTGTAAAGTGTAAGGTGTAAAATGTAAAGTGTAAAGTGTAACGTGTAAAGTGTAAGGTGTAAAATGTAAAGTGTAAGGTGTAAGGTGTAAGGTGTAAGGTGTAAGGTGTAAGGTGTAAGGTGTAAGGTGTAAAGTGTAAGGTGTAAAGTGTAAGGTGTAAAGTGTAAAGTGTAAAGTGTAAAGTGTAAAGTGTAAAGTGTAAAGTGTAAGGTGTAAAGTGTAAAGTGTAAAGTGTAAAGTGTAAAGTGTAAAGTGTAAAGTGTAAAGTGTAAAGTGTAAAGTGTAAAGTGTAAAGTGTAAAGTGTAAAGTGTAAAGTGTAAAGTGTAAAGTGTAAAGTGTAAAGTGTAAAGTGTAAAGTGTAAAGTGTAAAGTATAAAGTATAAAGTATAAAGTATAAAGTATAAAGTATAAAGTATAAAGTATAAAGTATACAGTATAAAGTATACAGTATAAAGTATACAGTATAAAGTATACAGTATAAAGTATACAGTATAAAGTATAAAGTATACAGTATAAAGTATACAGTATAAAGTATACAGTATAAAGTATACAGTATAAAGTATACAGTATAAAGTATACAGTATAAAGTATACAGTATAAAGTATAAAGTATAAAGTATACAGTATAAAGTATACAGTATAAAGTATACAGTATAAAGTATACAGTATAAAGTATAAAGTATAAAGTATAAAGTATAAAGTATAAAGTATAAAGTATAAAGTATAAAGTATAAAGTATAAAGTATAAAGTATAAAGTATAAAGTATAAAGTATAAAGTATAAAGTATAAAGTATAAAGTATAAAGTATAAAGTATAAAGTATAAAGTATAAAGTATAAAGTATAAAGTATAAAGTATAAAGTATAAAGTATAAAGTATAAAGTATAAAGTATAAAGTATAAAGTATAAAGTATAAAGTATAAAGTATAAAGTATAAAGTATAAAGTATAAAGTATAAAGTATAAAGTATAAAGTATAAAGTATAAAGTATAAAGTATAAAGTATAAAGTATAAAGTATAAAGTATAAAGTATGAAGTATAAAGTATAAAGTATGAAGTATAAAGTATAAAGTATAAAGTATAAAGTATAAAGTATAAAGTATAAAGTATAAAGTATAAAGTATAAAGTATAAAGTATAAAGTATAAAGTATAAAGTATAAAGTATAAAGTATAAAGTATAAAGTATAAAGTATAAAGTATAAAGTATAAAGTATAAAGTATAAAGTATAAAGTATAAAGTATAAAGTATAAAGTATAAAGTATAAAGTATAAAGTATAAAGTATAAAGTATAAAGTATAAAGTATAAAGTATAAAGTATAAAGTATAAAGTATAAAGTATAAAGTATAAAGTATAAAGTATAAAGTATAAAGTATAAAGTATAAAGTATAAAGTATAAAGTATAAAGTATAAAGTATAAAGTATAAAGTATAAAGTATAAAGTATAAAGTATAAAGTATAAAGTATAAAGTATAAAGTATAAAGTATAAAGTATAAAGTATAAAGTATAAAGTATAAAGTATAAAGTATAAAGTATAAAGTATAAAGTATAAAGTATAAAGTATAAAGTATAAAGTATAAAGTATAAAGTATAAAGTATAAAGTATAAAGTATAAAGTATAAAGTATAAAGTATAAAGTATAAAGTATAAAGTATAAAGTATTGAATATTGAGTATTAGTATCAAGTATCAAGTATCAAGTTTCCGGTTTCAAGTATCAAGTATCAAGTAAAAGTATTAAGTATTAACAGTTCCTTTGCCACAAACGTAGGCACGTCGTCAGGGTCGGTCTCCTTAAGCAGCGTTATGATATCCTGCTCGCTTTTCTTTGTCCCGTCACGCCTGCGGGACACCATCTTGTCTGTCTTATTTAACAGTTTGTACAGGAGCAGCTTGGAAGCAGCAATATCGTCTTCGCTGAAGTTCGTGGAGCATATCTGAACTGCGGACACCTCGTCCATCACATCCAGCTTCTGCTGCAGGAACGCCAGCAATTCGTTTGCCACAAGTTGTTCACACATGGCGTTGACAAAATCACGAGCAACGGCTTGCGCCGCGATGCACGAATTATAAAATTATAAGTGTCAGCAACACGTCCGCACATAACAACGGCTAATGAGAGACTGATGAGTATTAAGTATTAAGTATCAAGTATCGAGTATCAAGTATTAAGTATTAAGTATTCAGTATTAAGTATAGATTAAATAGCAAGTAAAAAAATAATCTAATTATATTAATTATAATAGAGACTCACCGATCACACAGCTACTTCGCCAAATGTGTCGTAAAAATAATGTACATAATTAATTTATTTTTTAATAAATTGAAATGTAAAGGAATAATGATACTATGTCCACAAGATGACAATATCATGCTGCTACTTCAAATCCAAGGTCTAAGTTCATATGCACTGGTGCCATTTGAAATGCTAAATCACTAATTGTAGAACTGCTGAAATGCCAAATTCAATTTCTTATTTATATACATAGACTAGTCTTAGCGTGATGATATATAGCCTATAGCCTTCTTCAATAAATGGTCTATCTAACACTGACATAATTTTTCAAATCGGACCAGTAGTTCCTGAGATTAGCGTGTTCAAGCAAACAAACAAACAAACAAATTCTTCACCAGCTTTATATATTAGTAAAGAGTATTGTATTTAATTGAAATACCAATACCAATACCTCTAAATTTTATTTTTCAATTAAAGGTATTGGAAGTGTGGAATATAGTACTACTGATGTAAAGAATTGACACATAATAAAGATCTTTTTGTCTTTTGTCACCTATAGTTTCCAAACCTATAATAAGCAATGCTCAAAATAATAAAGTCAAGCTGCGCTCACCGCTGTCAGTGTGTGGATGGGTGACCATTCTCAACACATCGAGTCGGTTCCGGATGTCATACGAACTTTATGACAATTGTTAGTGTTAGTGAGAAGCCTAAAAAGCCAGACAACCTGTCTTCCGAATATCGGTATTGCCCAGAAATTGGGTTACGGAGGTCTGATGGCAGTCGCTTCGTGTAAAATACTGAATAGAAGCCGACCCCAACATAGTTAGGAAAGGCTTGGAAGAAGATTTACCTATGTGTGGTAAATTGTAAAATTGGTAGTTTTGAGTTTGAGCACAAGCACATCTTAATCTTAGGCCCACTTGCACCAAATTCTTAAATGTGTATAAGTCATATTTAAACACAATTTTTCATAGAAACTTCGAGTTTAAATATAATTTAAACACATATAAGAAGTTGGTGCAAGTGGGCCATAATATAGCAACACCGATTCCGAACAAACCGTCAAAAAGTATTTTATATTTTTAATTATTTTTCTTGTTTTCTTTCATTCTGATCTAACTTTGATTGATTATTCTTTCTTTCCTATTGAATACGATAATAGACGAATCAACGACCAAAGCACAAAGTAATTAAATATTAACTGTTATCTCATTATAATAAGAATGTCCAGTGCCTCCGTAATATCGTCTAAGCGTGAGGTAAGTCTAAATAATTGGGAGATTGCTTGAATTTAAAGAAAAAAACAAGTTTGAATCAATTTATATAATTCAAAATCAATCCTAATCCTACAAAAACTTAGTAGGTACCTAATCAATAAAGAATATTTTATGTATATGTACAAAAATCAATACAAATCTGATTAAAACTGTGTATTTTTACCAACAACCACATACATACTCACGCCTTTCTCCCACGGGGTTGGCAGTAACTATAGACTGCCACTTCTACATTTCTTGCATACTTCTTTTGCTTCTGCGACATTCTTACATCTTCTCATACATACGCAGCGGTTGCGAGTACTACGCACCTAACCTTTTTGAAGGACCCTGCCAATAGGATCAGCGTATGTCCTTCTAGGACGACCGCTTCTGACGCTGCCGCTGATATTCACCATATAAACTCCTTTCATTACCAACCAACAACCATAACCTAACCATTGACCATTGTTCTAGAAAGTAGCTACCGAGTTGTCACAAGAAATAGAATCAGTAAGAGCTATGAACAGCAGCCTCAGAGCGTACCTGGAACATTTAAGAGCATTCAAGAAGAACCTAGTTGCTATGAATGATAACTGTGACCAGTTAAATAAAGTTAACCAGCAGTGGATTGACACTTTAAGTAGTATGAAAAGATGATTTATTATCAGTGATTAGAATAGGTAGTGGCTAATAGATCTGGAGTGGACGTGGAGTGGATGGAGTTTCTTGCCGGCTCTTCTCCATTAGACCCACTTTTTGGAACTGTGCTACTAGTTTGACTTTTCAAAAGTAGGTACCTATTTTAATGGTCTAATTGAAATATAACATTTTGACTTTGACTTTGATCTAAACTTTCAGGAACAGAAATGGGTGCAGACCTCAAGTCAATATTTTTTTCTGCGACGAAAATTATACCGAGTTTCGGCACATCACCTATGTAATTAATACAGTAATTGTAATATTTGAATTCAGCTTGAGTTTTTGTTTCCAGATATTTACAATAACATTAAAGTAGATACATTATTATCCTTGACTGAAGGAATGTCAAAAAAAATTAAGAGAAAAATGTTAGATTTAATATTTATAAATACAGTGTTTTCGTCCCAGAAAAAATGTTGCAAGGAAGTCCCCACTGTTTGTTTCTGTTCTTCTAAGTTTATGTAAATTGGCACTACCTATTTTGAAAACTGTTTATTAGTTACATAATATATTATAATAAATATTTTTAATAAACCCACTTTTTTTTCTTTTAAAATGACACAACCTGCATTAGGGAATCAGCCCTGTGTTGCATGGGACTTCACATACATAATGTTATACTAGCTTCTGCCCGCTACTTCGTCTGCACGGACTTGAGAATTGGGTCCAACCTAGATAAAGAGTAGCCAGTAGAGTAGCTGTTATTCCAGACTATAATCTATCTCTGTGCCAAATTTTATCGATATTCGTACAGCCTTTCAGAGAGAAACTAAAGAGAATGAGTAAATTATCCTATTAGTAGGACTCATCCCCCACCCCTTCTCAATTTATTTATGACTAGCTTTTACCCGCGGCTTCGCTAATAAAGCTATATTAGGAGTAAAAATGGAAAAATCAACATTGATGATCTTTTCTTTGTATGAGTCTGTATACATCAGAGAGGTCGAGCTGTATCTCAGGTACCGTACAGATAAGAAGTTCACTAGTTCTTAAATTTTAGCATATACTTTCCAAGAGTGATATCAAAAAATCTGGTCTAGTCTAATCAGTAGTTTTGCGCCAACCCATAACAAACAGACAAGGAATTTTAAAAATCAAATTTTTGGGTTTCATTTGTTTTTTTTTTAATATCTTACATGTACAGACACAGCTTTTTTACAATTTTATTATATTAGAGAGATGGGAGCCAAATAAAAATTCCATAAATCATTTGATTTACTATTTATTTAGGTAACCTTTATACTAAGTTCTATGATACATAATTTGTAAAGATAATTCTGAATGTGTGTATGTCAATGAACTCCTTGACCGATTTTGATGACATTTTTGTGTTTGAGTTTGGCTTTGGATGGTTTAGATTCAGGTACCGGTAGGTGGCGCTAAAGTCTGGTTCTAGGATTTTATTTTCAGAGTAAGCTAACATCCAGTATGGGTAGTTATTTATAAACTATAGTCTATTTTCTATTATTTTAAGACGTTTCATATCCATCTGTCGGTGGCGCTTCCGTGATTGAAGTTTTTAAAGGCCTTGCGGATTTCTCTGTAAAATAAAATATAATAATAATCAAATGAAAACGGTAGGTAGATATCGTTGTATCAATGCCTGAGATGTTCTCGACGGTATTTGAAGTCTGCTTACCCGCACGAGATCAGTGTGGATATAGGCTAACCTAAACTAAAAAAGGAAGGGTTGAAACCCGCGAAATAACATCAACATACCATCTCACCTGTATCCCCCGAAGGGTTAGGTAGAGGTCTAATGTGCACCCAGAGTTCGCCGTATGTTTAGGTCCCTTGTAATAAGGGGCGAGCCTATTGCCGTCAACCGAGCATAGATTCCAAACTCCGAGCTACTACTAAGAATTCCAAAGAAAAACATAATGCTCAACCTGGGAATTGAACCCAGGACCTCTAGCGCAATAAATACCACTAGGTAATGAGCGTTAGTCTACACTAATATTATAAAGAGGAAAGATTTGATTGTTTGTTTGTATTGACCCTGCAATGAATTTGTTTCTGGTTCCCCTGAACCTCTCTCACTCTGAGAAGAGATGCGATATTTCAGGTGGGAGAGCCATGCTTCGGCACCAATGGGCCGGTTCGACCGGAGTGATACCACGGCCTCACAGAAAACCGGCGTGAAACAACGCTTGCGTTTTGTTTCGCCGAGTAGGTGAGGTTACCGGAGGCCCAAACCCTTTTAAAAGGCGGGCAACGCACTTGCAACTCCTCTGGTGTAGCGGGTGTCTATGGGCGGCGGTAATCGCTTACCATCAGGTGATCTGTCTGCTCGTTTGCCCCACTAGGTATCCCATAAAAAAAGATGCCTAATGCCGCAACGGGACAGTAGGTAAGTGGGTTAATGAACATTATACCTACTAAAGAGAGGCTTTGCTTACCTATCATACAGACGGAATACTGTGCTGTGTCGCAAGGCAGGCCGTAAATAAGGCCAATCAAGTGGTCCTGTCTATCCAGGTTGAGGCACGAATTGTCCATTGAGAATTCTTCATCCAACCATGGCGGCATCTAGTGGTGAATAGCGAAATTAATTAGTAACGACATCTAATGAATTATGGGTAGAACAAAGCATGAGTCAGTCTCAACACGAAGAAATAGTTTTCAAATATATGTCAATAGATGACACTACAAGTATCGAATACATGTAAAATAATGGAAATGTTAGACGCAGAGCTTGCATACAGTAGAAGAATAATTAACTTATGGAATATGTTAGTGATCATTATGAACGTGCACACTTTTAGAGACACAAGAGAAAAATTAACTAGTTTCCAGAGATTCTTCAAGATTTAAATTAAGTTAAAAAAGAATAATTACTTACATACAATCCTAGGTCAGAGTCCCCTACGGCTTTGGGGTCTGGAATGCGCTTCCCGCCGTTGGGATTATACCACGCGTAACTAACGGTGTCAGTGGCGACATCTTTCGTCATGTTCAGACGGCCAGAAATCCAGATGTGCTCGATAGCTGAAATAAATGAAGCAATATGAGCTTGACGTGTTAGCGAAAAGGGTATTAATCACTCTTATAACGTCACAGTACGGCGCTCAGTAAACTTTTTTTTAGTAAATCATATGATTCACTATATTAGTCTAGTGATTCTAAACGCAACTGTTACGCTAAGAGCTTCTGAGTTGGATTCCCAGGTTGAGTAGTGTTATTGGGGGGATTCTATGAAATTCTCAGTAGCAGCCCGAAGTTTGGATTAATTCATGAGTGGATCGGTTCCTTCTAGGCAAGCGCACCATCGTAGATCGCAGTGTCTCTTAACATCAGGCGTAGGTACTGGCTGAGGGTATCTAGAATAAATAAAATACCTAAAAAAATTGGGTCGCCTCCTACTATACGCATACACTAATACAATCTGTACATGAATACTAGCCTAATCCTTCAGGGAATAAAGCGTGATGGTATGTTATGTAGGTATAGTAGGTATGTAGGTACAAATGAATAAAATTCAAACACCTTTTTAATCAATTCTTATGAAAGTATATACCTACTTACAGTACCTACCTCCTTACAACAATATTTTTTTGTCTGTCTGTTTGTTGCGCATAATCTCTTAAACCGCTAGACCGATTTTGTCGGGTCTTCCACTGGCAGACAGCCAATGTTAAAAGGAGGCTAGTATGATAGTAAATAAATACTTTTGCTATGCCAGTGACACCGCGAACAATAGCTAGATTTAAATGAATAAAAAAATTAAAAACTTACGTTCCTCTTTATCCTCGCCCATGACCAGCAGCAGTTGTATTAGAACATCATTGTTGTCCAAGCTAGCCAACGTCCCATTCATCTTGACACAATTCTCATACGCGTGCTGCCAATAGAAGAGTTGACGTACTAACACGTAGTAATACATATCGTCGCTAGGTGTCGCTAGCGACAACTTTTGTGTTGATGCTCCTGAGAAAAAAAGGAATTGCATTATGTCAAAAGTTAAGGCGGATCGTTCACCTGAGCCCGCCGATTGAGCTCCACTACTTTTAGCTACAATATCGATTTATAAGCAAAGGTACTATTTCTCAGTTGTGAATATTGCGGAAGACCAATTGTAATTTGAATTTGGCGGGCTCAGCGAAACGATCAGCCTTAGGACTTTATTGTCCAAGTTAAGGCGGGAAAATGTGAAGTTCACGTTGTCGATTTTATATTATTTTCCAAACCTTGAATTTCCCCGAGATTTAATGTCTAATTATGGTGGATAATTACGTGTGTGCGTGTAGGCAAATTATATAAAATTGAAAATCATGACTTTTTGGGTTCACTCAGCTCCATTGATGCCTCAATCATTTTAATGGGGGTGAAACTACTGAAATCTTGACGAAATGGCGAACGCGAAAATTGTGGTGCCATAATATAATCCCATGATGGGAACTAGTATTACTTGATTACTCTATACTCTTGACACTGACAAATACACAAAAAGTGTGGCACTCTATTAAAAGAAAAAAATATGTTATTCTGAGTTATTCGGCATTTACACGAATTCCTCGGCAACTCAATTAGGTACTAAGGTCCGATGGAGATTCTTCGGTCTCGGTCGAGAGAGAAGCCCCTCTCTCTGTGGTAAACTAAAAGTGTAGCTAAATGCTTAAACGATGGAAAAAAATTGTGTTAAAGTATTCACCTTCGTAGCATATGAACTGCATTTTCCTCTCGCACCGAGCTTCCATGAAAACAGGTGGATGGGAAGCGTGCCTGTCCAGCTGAAGACATCCGCTCTGCTTGACATTGTCTCGGTCCCTGTAATTAATAATAAAATATTTTGCGACATTTTTAGACAGTGCAGCACCTAGCACCTTGTACTATGGAGTATGGATATGATACTTTTATACTTTTTTTTTGTAAATACATACTTTATTATTATTATTATCAGCCGTGATCGTCCCACTGCAGGGCAAAGGCCTCTCTTTCCTTCTTCCATTCTTCCCGGTTGAGAGCCTTCAGTATCCAACCCACGCAGTAAGAGTCAAGCTCATCCCGCCATCTCATTCTAGGTCTACCGCGATGTCTTCTGGTATTCTGTGGCATCCACATTGTCGTGGATTTTGCCCACAACTCATCAGACATGCGGCAGACATGTCCAGCCCAGTTCCACTTGAGGCTGGCGGCTTTTTGCCCAACATCGGCGATTTGTGTTTTGGAGCGCAGTGTGGAATTCCGTATACGGTCCGAGAGTCGGACTCCTAGAATACTGCGCTCCATAGCTCGCTGGCATACTCCAAGTCTGGACTTTTGCTGGGCAGTCAAAGACCAAGTCTGTGCACCGTAGGTGAGGATAGGGAGAATGCACATGTCCATGAGCTTTTTTTTTAGTTTCAGCGGTAATTCACCCTTCATAACCTCTTTCATCGACCAAAAGCTCTTCCAGGCTTATACATACTTAGGTACATAAATATAAGAAACACCCAGACGAACACAAACACTTATATTCATCACATAAATATTTGTGTCCTGTGGGAATCGAACCCACGACCTCGTGGTCAGCAGTCTCGAACCACTAAATCACAGAGGTTGTCAACATATATATTATACAAGCGGCGGTAGCCTAATGGCTAGGGCGTCGGACTTGCGATCATGTGGTTGCCGGTTCGAAACCCACCCATTGCACTACCGACGTGAACCCACTCGTAACACAAGCATTTAGCTTAGCACGAGGGGTTACCAAGAATAGGTACTAGTAATGTGTGACCCTCATTGCTAGTAAGATTTAAAAAAAATCTGTTAGAATTTGAAATTTCTAAGTATTTTACCAGGAGAATTTGCTACGTCGAAGTTTGTCGTCACCATATGAGTTTTGACTTTTGTACGTAAGAGCCAGTTCCCTCTCGGTTGCTGCGGCTCTGGCAGTCTGCAGAAAGGACTCTTAAGATTCAGCAAGGCATCAGGCATCAGCGTCTCCCATGGCGTTTTCCCAAGGTTTGCATTCCCTGCGGTAACTACTTACCGCCAGAATTGAGTTACGGTTTCGGATAGATTTTAATTTCGGATAGATTTTCATTTCGGATATTCTTTTCGGTTAAAAAAAGTCCAGCAGTTGTCCACGAACCTCATTGGTGGCCAGGATTCAGCCGAGGCATCTGTCAGCGCTGGCGTTTGGAAGACACTGTATCCAGTGTCGATCCATGTCCATTTGCCTAGCTTGCCCTTAGCGCCTACCCACGCATTTTCAATACCTGTAAGAAAGTTAGGTACCATCTTTTTTAACCGACTTTAAATCATTTATTTTACACTTGGCGCAAAATAACTTGAACCAAAATGGTGGATGCGCAGTAGTCGTTTTTTAGTACATTTTGCACGCAAATGGACTGCGCACACTTTCCCCCTCTCCGTTAGTTTTGGGTCAAGTTCTTTTGCGCGAACTATACCGTATAAATCACAATACAAAATGTCACACTTCTTTAAATACAAACAAACAATTAAAACATAATATTACGTGTAGCCAGGAAACCAGGCCAGTAATTGCCGCGCGGAGGCCACAGCATTGATTAAAAACAAGTGAATTACTTATTACCCACTAGCTTCTGCCCACGGCTTCGCTCACCTGAAGCTATATTGCATGGATCCCAAAAATAATTTAATCATAAACCAATAGTTATGATCTCTTCTTTGTATGGGTCTATATACATCAGAGAGGTCAAGCTGTATCTCAGGATCCATTTAATAAATTGAAATAATAATTATTGTCTGTTTGTCTGTCTAAACAGACAAGAATTAAATTCACATTTTTGGATTCGGACACGTTTATATACCCTAAACCCACTTGTTTTTTTTAATATCTTCAATGTACAGACACTGCTTTTCACAATTGTATAATAGTAGAGAACAGAAGAAGATTATTTCATACTATAGCTGCAAGCAAACAATAAAAAAAAGGCCAGCGAGGTGCATCTAATCCCTCTTATTATAATGTCAGACCCTAATGTCCCTACTTAGGTACTATCAGGTACTATTAAGTAATTAACTTACTTGGTCGATTCTTCAACATAGTCATTCCAAGTTTTCTCAAGCATTTCAGTGTTGCTATGTTTGCTAATCTGTGAAAAATTAAAATATATATTTTTTACTAGCTGACCCGGCGAACTTCGTACCGCCTAACGGCCTACCTAAGTTTTTAATGCTCAGTTGTGAATATTGTATAGCTACTGCCGCAATTACTACAGCTAGGAATCTAGAATGTGTTATAGACCTAAAAATTGCGAAGAACCAATTGAAATTTGAATTTGGCGGGCTCAGGTGAACGATCCGCCTTAAATTACGTTTTATAAATCTATCTATACTTCGGGGACTACATTCATAATGGTAAGTACTTACGCCATTCCTCGTAATACGCAGTACGCGGCCGCTTGGTGCCAGTTCATCTTGCCATCGTATAAGTGGTACAGGCCACTGCGACATCGGATTGTATTCACCTCGCTGACATGCGTCACCTCCTGTGCATCTGCAGACAAGAAATGGAATTTGATGAAACTAGCTATAAAGTTGTATATCGGCACTTAAAATAATAATGCATCTATAATTTAATATTATGCACTTTAAAAATAATGATTCAGCTGAGCTGGTATATTTATTTTTGTAAACTTGAACCAAATATACACCGAAGCGGTCTTGTAAAACGTATGTATGGCAATAACGGTAAAAGATCGTCAAAATAGTCAACAATTCAGTTTTGGCACTCGCCGGGAGCTCGTCAAAATACTATTCTGGCTCTCGCCGGCCGTTGCCGTGGCCCCGCTCACTTCGCTCGCTCGGCTCGTGCGTCGTATATTTAATTTTGGTGAAAACCATTATTTTGATAGTTAATTCAATTTTAAGGTAAATTTAAAGTGATTAAAATTATTTTTAAAGTGTGTTTATAAGTTTCCAATAATTTGCTATAGATGGCGCTGACGTCATCTTAACACAGAAAGTGGAAGAGAAACTCGACGTCGCGAGCGTCCGAAGCTACTTAGGTCCGGCGCGAGACTGAATTTTTCTTCCATTAAAAATAGGTTTAAAAAAGTTTCTTACCTCTCTCACATGCAAATGCCCTTTCCAAGTGGCATGGCAGGTCGAGGAAGACGGGGTTGTCGTGGTTGACTCTCTCCAGCGCCACGCAGTCAGCTCCTGCTTCGGGAACCGGTACGTGGGTTCTGTTCAACCACTGTGTGGGGGCGAAATGGGATCATTAGTAGGTATCTATAACGTTATGCTTCTAGTGGCCATAAGCGCGACTGCTACGCTAGAGGGCCTGAATTCGGTTCTCAGATCGAGAAAAGTGTTATTAGTTTTTTAATAAAAATCTCAGTACCAGCTCGGTGTTTGTTAATGTAAATAAAATAAAAATGTATATCCACTGTTTAAACAGTGGATATACATTTGTACATCTTTGCCTGTCCCTGTGTGGAATACAGGCGTGGTGATAAGTCAAATCAAATCAGGCGACAAATGAAAACTCCGAGCTGGAACTGAGAATTCTATAGAAAAATCTATTATCACTTCTTTCGAGTTAATCGAAAGAAAAGATCTAAGGACATAAGAAAGGAATGAAAAATCTGCGGCCTTTATATTTGCAGTGTTATTTTAACCACTCTGCAGCCCTTTTTAGCCGCACTTAGTATCCATGGGATTGTAGCCAGCAGTGTTTCTTCCGCTCGCTGGCCTATTTAGCAGCATTTTGTGACTACAGCCTTGTGGCATTTTCGGCTTTATTATCCGCAATGTATCTTTAAAATACTTACTACAGGATAATGCCTGGCAATGTTGTCGTCTCTCTCGCTAGTTAATACATCCAAAGCTGTTCGTCTGAGCTCCATGCCAGGACCCCATCGGTAGCCAGCTGGATCTTCGGCAGAATCACGACGCGCCCCAACCCATAATGATATTAACGCTGAAAAAAAATCTCGTTAATATTATCATTGCAAATTTGCTAACAATTCAATCCTGCCACAGTGTCACTCTTTCACTCAGTATCGTACATTAACAATTTGGTCTTTCAATTCGGCAAATTACGCCATCAAAAGACGCCACATTTTCTATTAAAAATAACATTCACCGTCAATAAGTAGCATTCAATCCAGTTACTGTTTCACCCAGCATCGTGCATAAAAATTAGGTCTTTCAATTCGGCAAATTACGCCACTACATTTTCTACAAGACTCATCAATGGCTCTATTACCCCATCCCAGGTCGAAAAATATACTCGAGCGCTAGAATCGGGACTTCAATGTTCAGAGTAGTTTCTGAATTTGTGTTTGTAAACGCATCCATGCAGGAAAAAAGTCATCGTTATTTATGATTTATTTATGTTATTGTAACGAATATCGACAGATGGGTCTCTAAGAATTCTATAGTCATAGAACTTAGAATATTCTATTGTGATATTTTATTTATAAACTTCTGACGTCTTTCCATGCGAGCACGTGTGATTGATAAACATAACTCATTGCATAACGCCATATAAATGGAAGATATTATCCATACCATTCCGTCACGCCTGTATTTCTTGAAGCGTTAAACTAAAAAATAATGAAAGAGATCTTTTTAAGAGCAATAGAAACCAAAACTATTTTATTCAGAATTTTTGTTGTTAACACAAAAACTACTTCACTTATTTATAAGCAGTTTTCATAGTTATATTGATATACATATCGTTTCATCTTGATATGCCGAATTACCGAATAGAAGCCGAGGTACTTATAGTAAGTTACTCCATTTAGAACAAAGGTGAAATCGCTGGTAACAGTAGTACGGTACGGTACTTACAAAATTGCGATTCTGACAATGCTTCGGCTAAGAACTCTGCCTTGTCCCTGGTGTCTAAGATAGCTAAGGTTCCATTGTGATAGCCGCTGTAATGAAAAAATAAATATTAAAGTAAATGTCAAAATCTTTTTTAAGTACCTAAGCATTGAAAGTCAAAAACTAACTTGCACAACTCCAAAAAAAGGATCTGTGCCTGTAAACAAGTTGTGAAGTGAACCGTGAACGCTAATCGAATAGTAGAATAAAATATAATTCTCAATGTATGCAAATGACATAACCTTTCGACAAATCGAGCGCACACAAATGTCCTCTCCATACATTTTGTTTCTATTCCTTTACCTTTTGTCTACAGATATCTTTTACGTGGGAGAGCCATGCTTCGGCACGAATGGGCCGGCTTGACCGGAGTGATACCACGGCCTCACAGAAAACCGGCGTGAAACAACGCTTGCGTTGTGTTTCGCTGAGTGAAGGAGGTTACCGGAGGCCCAAACCCTTTTAAAAGGTGGGCAACGCACTTGCGACTCCTCTGGTGTTGCGGGTGTCCATGGGCGGCGGTTATCGCTTACCATCAGGTGATCCGTTTGCTCGTTTACCCCCTATCTCATAAAAAAAAGACCCTTAATAAAGAAACAGTATCGTTATCATCATCAGCATATATTCGTCCACTACTGGACGTAGGCAGTTTAGGCGCGTGATAATTAACCATTAAGTGTTCGTGAACGTGTGCGAGTATTATTAGGCAAATGATATAAAATTGAAAATCGTGACTTTTTGGGTTCACTCCTAAACTCCATCGAAGCCTCAATAAAGTTTCTACCGTTTTATTGGGGCAACTGAACAACATTATACTTGACACTGGCGAAGGCTTAAACTTGTGAATACTTAACAATGGCGATCACGAAAAGTGTGGTGCCATAATATAATCGCATGATGGGAACTATTATTACTTGATTACTCCATAAACTTGACACTGGCAAATACACAAAAAGTATGGCGCCATATTAAAAAAAAGGGATGGGAACAAGATGACTAATCTCATGCAGTCGAAGGCATCGCCTTAAATTTAACTCCAAAGATATAGGCTAGTCAGCATTAGGTGGAAAATGTTGACCAATCTTACGATTATGCAGTCGCATAAACATAAGATTGGTCAACTTTTTAAATTTTTTTTGGTTGGCGGATTTTTAGTTTTATTTTTAATTAACTTTTTTATTGTTTAGCTCTTTTGTCAAGAGTTTGTAATTTGATTTGATTCCAGTGTGGACCATGCCCAGTCCAGATAAATTCTCACCGGCATAATATCTTAGCATTCTCCCAGTTGACCGGTGAGTTCTGTACAATATACTCCTTGTTGTGGAATATGTAAGACTCCCAGGTTGGTGTAATTGCTTGCGGTACTGAAACAGACAAATAAATATACTAGGTATGTAATATTATAACACGGCAGTGCGGATTTTGTAAGTTTGCTTATGTCTGGAGATCAAACTCAGAAACCACTCCAATAGATGGAGTGGTTTCTGAGTTTGATCTCAGAAAAAAAAATTAAGGTACTTTTTGAAAGTTGAAAAATGAATAATGAAAAAAACATTTATTAAATATATATAACTGCCTAATTAGCCAAGCGGTCCTGAGCGCGACTGCTATGCTAGAGGTCCTGGGTTCGATTCCCAGGTCGAGCAAAGTGTTATTGGGTTTTTCTATGAAATTCCCAGTGGCAGCTCGGAGTTTGGAATTTGTGCCCGGTTAATGGCAATAGGCTCGCCCCCTATTACATGGGACCTAAACATACCGGCGAACTGTGGGTGTACATTAGTACGCCTCTGCCTAACCCTTCGGGGAATACAGGCGTGATGTGTATACAAATCAATCTCAAATACACAGTTAAAAATTTTACCCACACTAGGCAATGTCTGTATCGTGGGGGCCCTAATTAAAGTTACATTATTACAGATAGATATAGGCTATATAATATACTTTTATTGTACATATATACCTATATATTACTCAACCTGGACTCATTCGGGGCGGGCTGCTCTAGCTCATGAATTTAATTCTCAGAAATTATCTGAGTGGCCTAATTAGCCACTATTAATGAATCACATTATGATCCACGGGCACACGGCTACACACCGTGCTATAAATTTTAGAAATATGCTGCTCGCTCATCGTACAGAAATCCTAGGTACCTACAAAGAATGTTTAAAAAAGAAAAAAACGACGATGTCTTATCTGAAATACTTTGTAAAAACATAGTCAAAGTGGTGGTTTTAATTGTGCTAACTAGGCTATATGGCGACAGTCTACGAGTGACCAAGGAAGTTAGCTTAACTACATTGAGAGTGAGACTAAATACTCCAGGAAGACATGTAAACCAACGAAAACCATTTAATGATACAAAGAGTTGCAACGAAACGAGGCCAGAGGAGCTAAAATCGCAATATTTGTTATAACATATGATTCACGGAAACACGACTACACAATTTCCAGGACAACGTGAGATCACTGGACAATATGGCCAGCTGTGTAAACGGTTACACAATCCGTGAATCATATTATGAATGGCCATATTAGCCCCTCAAGATGTGTAAACCAAAAACGTGCAAGAAACGTTAACCAGCACAGGCGGCGTGTTCTAATTGTATGAAAACCGCCGTACCTTGGGACGCGTTAACCACAGACGCGTGCGGTGTGGGGGATAAAGATGGTGGCGGTGCGCGCGGTACACAAGATACCGTGGAGCCCGTAAACTGGCAAGTCATTAGACGCAATTGCGACCCGTGTTTGTGTTTTCGCGCCGACCCGGCATCACTTTCACGCAGGGAACATTGGGATGTACGCGCGCCAATGCGACGCGCGACTCCCTTTGGCAACCGCCGTAGTTTCTCTTCTATTTTGCCGCCAACGCTGGCAAAATCTGAAGCAGTGTAGTAAAGGTTTCTTTACAAACAACAACAGGCCTCTAACGGTGAGAAAGTTTGCGTCAAGCAAGAAGATTTCTGGTCAGCAATACAATTTTATTCATAAACTATTTATGAATATGATAAATTGATAATCGATATGGCTGGGTAACGTGCCATACTGTGGCTATTAAATGTGGCCATATTATGCCCCTCCCCTCATTTTCATTTCCAGAAATTACTAGGTACTTGGTACTTGGAACCGAATAACGGTAAAAGTGCATTGACTATAGAAGTATTATGATCTAGAATTTTATTTTGAGTTTTGGTCACAGTCAATTGCGGTATTAAGTAGCAACTCATCAGCAGAAAGGCCATAAAAGTCTGTAAATAATACTTTAATAATTTGTACATGAAAAATACTACGGGTGGTTTTTTTTATGTGGATATCTTCAAAGATACTTGATAATGAGGCAAGGACGAAGGTTATGTCTGTCTTTTTACTTTTACCCGTGGGACTTATTGGTTATTCAGTAAAGTCTAAATAACTAACATCAAAAAAAAACTATGAGGTAAGAAAACATGGTGCTGATTACGGTAGAACTATTGATTTCCATTATTCTTCATATCATCACTCTTATCACTCCATTCTAGTGTAGGCACTATGAAGTTCAGTGATTGTGATTGGAACCCAACCCAACAGAAAAAAGGCTAAGTATATAGGTATCTACCTACTAAAGATATTAAATAAAAAAAGGACACCAACCTCTATACTGCTCATGGTAACTGGCCGAACACGAATTAAAAAATAAAAACACTAATAAAAATTTCAAAATGGCTTCCATTGTGCTCCTCACTGCTTCCAACGAACTGAAGGAATAACGTCAGCTGGTAATAAAAGCTAAAGATATTTTGAAAAAATCCAAGATGGCGGCAATGTTATTATTTCTATCGTAAATTGAATGGATTATTGAATTTATGTGCGCGTGTATTTTGAAAATAATGAATTAAACATGTGATTAGGTGTACCTTAGAATCTGTGAATGAATCACGTACCTATTGTATATATGTTCAATTGCTGTTTATTTATTTCACATTTTATTAAACTTTATCATAATTAATTTTATAACCCTGTGAGAATTTCTGATTTGGTAGTCATGTAGTTGTTTTTCGGCACGAATGGGCCGGCTCGACCGGACTGTTACCACGGCCTCACAGAAACCCGGCGTGAAACAACGCTTACGTTGTGTTTCGCCGAGTGAGTATGGCTACCGGAGGCAAACCCTTTAAAAAGTCGGGTACCTAACGTACTTGCGACTCCTCTGGTGTTGCGTGTGTCTATGGGCGGCGGAAATCGCTTACCATCAG
The DNA here is from genome assembly GCA_947256265.1 of Acronicta leporina. Classification (NCBI taxonomy): domain Eukaryota; kingdom Metazoa; phylum Arthropoda; class Insecta; order Lepidoptera; family Noctuidae; genus Acronicta; species Acronicta leporina. Next base: position 6,670,390 of record OX366538.1, read on the forward strand.
GTGATCCGTCTGCTATCCAATAAAAAAGGTTAGGCAGGGCGTGCTAATATCCCCACAACCACAGTTCGCCGGTATGTTTATGTAGTTTTTTGTGTAGCCTAAACGGCTTGGTTGATTTTAGCTTGAGAGGAGTCATTATCATCATCATAGCAGTCTATTGCCGTCCACTGCTGAGCGTAGGCCTTCCCTAAAGAGCGCCAATTATCCCGGTCTTGCGCAGCTCGCATCCATTCGCTGCCAGACACCTTCAAATCGTCGGTCCATCGTGTCGCAGGGCGTCCCCACACTGCGCTTGCCCAAACGCGGTCTCCACTCTAACACTTGTTTCCTCCATCGCTCGTCTGTCCGTCTGCAGACATGGCCGGTCCACTTCCACTTCAGCGTGCTTTCTTCTCGCAATGTCGGTGACTAGTTCTTAGGCGAATGATTTCATTGCATTAGGTAGAGTACCTACTAATAGGTAATTTAAAAACTAAAAAAAGTTGATTAAAGATATCGTACATTTATAGATAACTAAAAAGTGTAAAACAATGTAGTTATTTATTTTTTATTAATTCATTTTTTATTCGGTACCTAGCTCTCCGACATACTGTTCATTCCTTTCGAGAGTTTGAGGACTTACCTACTCATGGAAAAATGAGCCAAACGCATTCAACAATAAAAAAAAAGTTTAAACAAATCTTTATTTTATGAAACATCTCTGAAAAAACAGCTATTAACACGCTAAAGCGATCAAAGGGCTTTTCAGAAAAGCAGAATAAAGCGAACGTCGGTTATTGAAATAAATAGCCGTAAAAAATATTTTCCTGTGAACAGTTGGACGGTGTTATGCTAGAAGCACAGATAGGTTGCTCCTGTGCTCGTTTGCCGCGCTCTAAACATAAAAAAATAGTTACAACCTTATTTCGTCAAAAATCTAATCTTTTTTTATTTACCATAAATTATTTAGGGTGACTTGCACCAACTTCTTGAATGTGTTTAAATTGTATTTAAACACAATTTTCTATTGTCGTTTTGTGTTTAAATTCAATTTAAACATATTTCCGAAGTTGGTGCAAGTGGCCCTAAGAGTCAAGGTCAAAGTCAAAGTCAGAATTTCCAATACAAAAGTAATTCAAAAACAATTTATTGAAAGTGTATTATTATTCGGATTTCTAGGTTCCTGCTGTACCATTTTATCCAAATACTTCACTGAAAATAAATAAAGTGAATACAATTCTTGATAACTTTACCAAGTGACGTGGGAGAGCCATGCTTCGGCACGAATGGGCCGGCTCGACCGGAGTGATACCACGGCCTCACAGAAAACCGGCGTGAAACAACGCTTGCGTTGTGTTTCGCCGAGTGAGTTGAGGTTACCGGAGGCCCAAACCCTTTTAAAGGCGGGCAACGCACTTGCGACTCCTCTGGTGTTGCGGGTGTCCATGGGCGGCGGTTATCGCTTACCATCAGGTGATCCGTTTGCTCGTTTGCCCCGCTATAACATTAAAAAAAAAAAAAAGTTTGAAACTTATGCCCGATCGTTATATTTCGTTTAGATCGTTTATTTGAAGTAGACCAAAATATGGTACCGTAGGAACTTAGATTATCGGTATCTCAATCCTAATAATATAAATTTGATAAAATATAGTTAGGATTACGATTTATTTTGGTACTAATCACGTTTTTGTGGGCAACTCAAGCTCCAACGAATCCTATGTATGTCCTATAAATAACTTTTTTAATTCGATTTAAAATAATATTTTTTTAAACAGGCTGAAATAGCTGCCAGAAAGCGGGGTATCCTCTCGAACGTGCGTAGTTACTTCAGGTCAGCAAAAGTTTGGTCGTGTATGGAATACTGTACGCACCTTTGGGATGGATCGGCTAAGTACCAATATTAGTACAATGACCTCTAGCTTAACAGCCAATATCAGTACCCGTAAGCTAACGATGCAGTTCAAATTCAAACCAGATCTCACGCTGTATTAGGACGTGTTATCGCCACCATTTTTATGTTGTGAGAATGGGATGGCGCTTTTTAATCTGTAGAGCAGCATCCCTCTTTTTCAATCGGAAAATGATGGCAATGACACGTCATGATACGGCCGTTCTGGCGTGATAGAGTAACAAATATACATCTATCTACTTTTACATTTATAATAGTAGTAGCATTCTATTATCTGTGGTAGTAGGTAGCTTTTTTTGTTGAAAAAAGCTTGCTAGCAATGTGGGTCGCACATTACTAGTATTCTTGTTAACCCCTCGTGCTAAGCCAAATGCTTGTGTTACGAGTGGGTTCACGTCGGTAGTGCAATGGGTGGGTTTCGAACCGACAACCACATGATCACAAGTCCGACGCCCTAGCCATTAGGCTACCGCCGCTTTAAGATTGGTTCTTTATCGCATAAACACGACCCGTATAATGTACCAGTACGTGTTGTGATAATATTGAAAAATGAAATCAAATTGCAAAAGTAATAATGTTCACAAATAATGTAGGAACTTGTAAGTTAGTTTCAATAAATAAGATAATTTAATAGATTTTATTTTATTTATTAGATTTTAGTTTATTAGATTTTATTATTTTATATTGCTACACCCAACTGGGTAGACTGTTGAAACCTACCAAAAATTGTTAAACACCATTATGTACACAGTTTTAAGCAATAAATATCTTTGACTTTGAATAAAAGCATCATCAATTCATGGTGGACATTCCGAAAACTCAAACAAAATACTTTACTGCAAATAAATAAGCGAATGCAGTTCTTGATAACTTAACCAAGTTTGGAACGATTTTCCGGTCGTTTGTTTCCAGTGAAGTAGTAGAAGCCGAAATGAGGAAAGGAACCTGGATTAACGGTATCTTACTACGAATAAACAACTTCAAAAACCTTCAAGAAAAGAGCGTACTCCCTTTTAAAAGGCCGGCAGCGCAGTTGTGACTCCTCTGGTGTTGCAGGTGTCCATGGGCGGCGGTGATCGCTTACCATCAGGCGATCCGTCTGCTCGTTTGCTTGCCATCACATAAAAAAATAAAAAAAACGTTTTTGTGAGCAATTCAAGCTTCGCCAAACCCGTTACTGTTTGGAGAATACATGCTTGATGGTATGTATTAACCTAGATAACCTTTTGATTTTGCACTTGATGGCCACACCGCTTCGCTCCTTCACGCTTCGCTCCTTCACGCTTCGTTGCTTCACGCCTCGCTCCTCGACGCTTCGCTATTCTCAGCTTTCATTTCTCTCTGATTTCAAATGCAATACTAAGTTAAAGAAACGCACGACTGCTTCTAAGGCGCTGTCAATGCGTTTGTGCAGTCGTGAATGTGCAAAGGAAATTTAAGTGACCTTTTAAATTCAGAATATTATATCGAATATGTTTGCTTTTAAAAGAGTTAGGTAGATTCAAAATAATTTACAGGAAGATGCATCCATATGACGATTATATTTATTTATTTTATGTTTCTTATACATATCTAAAATACATTACAATGTATATTTCTATAATCACGCCTGTATTCCCCTTTAGGTCCCATTAAATGGGGCGAAACTATACTAATTCTGAACTCCGAGCTGCTACTGAGAATTTCATAGAAAGCTTCAAAGAACACTATGCTCGACTAGGGAATCGAACACGGTACCTCTAGCGTAGCAGTTGCGTTGAGGAAAGTGTTCCTAACTGGTTACTAACTGGCTAACGAGGCAGTTTATCATCTAAAATACAATTATTACATACAATTATTATTTAATTAAAAGTCTATTTACTAACTCTATTTTGCCCAACAGTCTAAGAAGGCCCAGTTGAGGTCTCAATGTGCTAAAACGGTGACCCATCCATAAATTGACCGCGGTAAGCACAACTCACTCACTCTCATCTCTCTTACGTAAGTTTTGTTGTAGTGCACGAAATCTAATTTTGTCCATGATATTTTTTTATCATATAAGCCTCGGTTTGATCCTAAATTAAGAGTTAGATCAGTGGATACATTTTTTTTCATCGAAACGTAAAGTATTTCGCGAGAAGGAGTAATTACAATACAGGCGATGTACGCAGCGTTTGTGATTCGCGGACAGCGAGAGCCGCGGAGTCGACTTAGTACTAACAAAATAAATTGACGTTACATTTAGCGGCGGTAGCCTAATGGCTAGGGCGTAGGACTTGCGATCATGTGGTTGTCGGTTCGAAACCCACCCATTGCACTACCGACGTGAACCTACTCGTAACACAAGCACTTAGCTTAGCACGAGGGGTTAACAAGAATACTAGTAATGTGGGACCCACATTGCTAGTAAGCTTTTAAACGAAAAAAAAAATAGTATAAATAAATTGACGTTACGCGGCGGTAGCCTAATTGCTAGGGCGTCGGACTTGTGTTGTGGTTGCCGGTTCGAAACCCACCCATTGCACTACCGACGTGAACTCACTCGTAACACAAGCATTTAGCTTAGCACGATACTAGTAATGTGTGACCCTCATTGATAGTAAGATTTAAAAAAAAATTACTACATGTTTAGCGTAGCGGCTGAGCGACCAGCTTTTGCGCCACGTGTTGTTCGATCCCCACACGGAGCAAATATTTGTATGACCACCATGAGACAGTTGCTCTATTTTTATTGTTGCTCCGGTCTGTTTGTTTGTGTATGTGAGAATTTGTGTTTGTAAAAGCACCCACGATACAGGGGGAAATCCTAAATAGTCTCTATTCTCTGTAAATCTAACAATTCCTTTTTCTTATTAAAACGTTTTGATCACCTGATGGTAAGTGGCGACTCCAGACTAGACGCCAGCAACACCAGTGATGATCTTCTGACCTCAGCGTTTATACGACGATCGAGAGACTAAATAGCCACAAATATGTCTGATATATAAATAAACTTTTTATTTCAAAAAAAGGTTCAGTTGCAGAAAAGGAGGTAACGTTGATACCGGTACTAATGATGACCATTGTATCACAGGTACCAGCGCCTAGAAACTCTTATGACGTTAAGTTTTATTCAATGGACCTCTGCCGTGGAGTTCACGTCTTTAGTACTGTCATTCGATTATCTCTTATATATAAAATTCTCGTGTCACAGTGTTAGTTACCATTCTCCTGCGAAGCGTCTTGACCGATATTTATGAAATTTCATACGCATATTCAGTAGGTCTGAGAATCGGCTATCTATTTTTTTTTGTGATAAATGTTGTCCACCCCTAACATATAGGGTTCACGGGAGACGGGGAAAGTAAAGTTAGGAATTCTCCTCCCGTGCGAAGCCGGGGCGGGCCGCTAGTACCTACTATATAAAATGAAGTTTAAAACCAAAACATGTACTCAACCCTAAAAATGTTTATGGGTATTATCTATATTTCATTTACTATCAAAATTTCTCCAAAAAATTCAAATCTCGAAAAATTATAGTCAGAACATCGTCTCCAAGCCGCTGTTCGCCCACCGTCCCGCCCACCTGTAGGGCGGGTTGTATTAAACGTGGTGCGCCTCGCTCCTGTAGCATTGACAGCGTGACCACGAAGCCCGCAGCAGACGCTGAGCATCCTGCTTACCACTCATCATATAACAGGTTAGTGATATTTCGAAAATGAGATATTGAGCAAAAAGTTCGTCTATGTAATTTGATTTTTTAAATTTGCATTTAATATAACTTATATGTTTAAATTGAATTTAAACACAAAATGACAATAGAAAATTGTGTTAACCTTTTGAGCAACAGTTTTTACACAATTTAATTTTGTGAATATAAATTATGCTTGTAAATAAATGAGTATTTCTGATATTACCTAATCGTGGTTAGAATAGTTTGCGAAATAGGTACAGCCTCATTTTTTGTCATAAATCAAGATAAAAATAAAGCTAAAATTTTCTTTTTTAAATTATTCAGTGCGTTTAATGTTTTGAAAGTGTCTCAAATATCAGGTGTAAAATGATAGTTATAGCAAAGATAAGAAATTATATTTTTTAAACCTTTTCTACTGTTTACTATTTAATTAACCAAAGTCAAACATAAACCAGTTTATTTTGGGAAAAGTCAAAAATACACCAGTAAAAGTGTTAAACATACCTAATATTTATAAGTTATAACTAGCCTTAGCCCGCGGCTTCACTCATCTGAAGCTATAGTAGGATTAGAAATGGATTCCAAAAATAATTTAATAAAAACCAACAGTGATGATCTCTTCTTTGTATAGGACTCTATACATCAGTGAGGTCAAGCTGTATCTCAGGATATCCAATCTTTTTTAAATATATAAAACTCAAAGGTGACTGACTGACATAGTGATCTATTAACGCACAGGCCAAACCACTGGAGGGATCGGGCTGAAATTTGGCATGCAGGTAGATGTTATGACGTAGGCATCCGCTAAGAAAGGATTTTGATAAATTCTACCCCCAAGGGGATAAAATAGGGGATGAAAGTTTGTCAATTTTAAACCGATCGGGCTGAGACTTTGCATGCATATAGCTACTATGACGTAGGCATCCCCTAAGAAAGGATTTTGATACATTCCACCCCTAAGGCGATAAAATAGGGGATGAAAGTTTGTATAAATCTTCTTAGATTTTCGACTGATTGAACTGAAATTAGATTAAAGATTGGAGCTACTATGATGAAGACGTCCGCTTAAATAGGATTTTGACAAATTCAACCCCCATGGGGATAAACTGGTTCCACGCGGACGAAGTCGCGGGTGGAAGCTAGTTAATTAATAATTGTGATAAGAAATTTACCAGTTTTCAAGTTGTAATTAGTAAGAGCTGACCAGCCCCGACAGGACGTGTGTGAAGGACGAACAACCTACAAAAGCGACATCGATTCATGGTGAACACGATTACCCGAACGAAACTTTTATCATGCGTAGGTACCGCTGAAATGTGGAATCCGCTTCCTAAGTCTTCCCTGATAGATATAATCTGGGTGTCTAAATCACTTGTGAATCGGTTTCTTCTAGGCAAGCGCGCTCCATCGTAGGTCGCAGTGTCAGGGTCGAACTGTCGATCAAGCATAAGCCTACTTATCAAAAATAAAAAAAACAACGCGTTGCACTCGGGGAGTGCCGGCAGAAGTGAAAACTTCATTTCACTTCAATACATGATAATGTTCAGTTGTACCTACTGTCTAAGAAAACATTTATTTTCACTTTTGTCTTACGGTCTTATCTGTCGCGATATGATCTGACGCGAGTTTAATATTTTTTCCCCATCACAAAAAGTGCACAACGCCGCTAAAGATCTTTATCGTGGGAGAGCCATGCTTCGGCACGAATGGGCCGGCTCGACCGGAGTGATACCACGGCCTCACAGAAAATCGGCGTGAAACAACGCTTGCGTTGTGTTTCGCCGAGTGAAGGAGGTTACCGGAGGCCCAAACCCTTTAAAAGGCGGGCAACGCACTTGCGACTCCTCTGGTGTTGCGGGTGTCCATGGGCGGCGGTTATCGCTTACCATCAGGTAATCCATTTGCTCGTTAGCCCCCCTATCTCATAAAAAAAAAAGTTTTCACTTAAAAAAACCCCAACATTTAGTTTTATATACAGGTACAGGTTTATTACTAATCAATCGTAAAATGCAATCAATCTACACCATTTCAAACAACTTTTGATAATTCGTTAAGCAATTTTTTTTCCCATACAAAAATAAAATCTACAGCTACACTCTATGGTACGCCTCAGCGCGGCACGTATGATCGTTGATTCGCTGCGGAGGACCCCTGCGCTTGCTCGAGTAGAGAGAATACTAGTATCTCTTAGTAGTCTGTGTAGAGAGCTAAGAAATATCAGAGAGTACGGCAGAACTTATTTTTTTTTTACCTTAATTGCATTAGGTTTTCAGAAAAATCATAGAACAGCCCTACGATTATATGTTGGGATCAGAGATAAAGATATTTTAGTGTAGAGTAAATTCGATTGCGGGCAGGATTCGAACCTGCGTCTTCTGGTTAGATACAAGACGCTATGACCACTAAGCCACCGCGAGTCCCGCCAGCCACCTGAAGGCAAAATTCCGAAAAAATACCATAAGATTTCGTTGTGTCAACTTATTATTTAATCTAAGTTAAACACCAAACAACAGAATTTTGTAAAACTACAGTAATCTTCTTATATAGGTATATAATTCTTCTGTACGTGTGTTGACAGTGAACTCCTCCTAAACGGCTGGACCGATTTGAATGTTTTTTTTTTGTGTGTGTTCAAGTGGAATCGTTCTTTTTTTTAATATCCTTATCGCTTGGTATAACATGCAGGACAACGTAGGCCCGCTAGTTTAATATAAACTTAAAAACAAAATAAAATAATATGAATTATTTTACTTTATTACTTAATATTAAAATATTTACGCCTGTCTTTGCTAATCATGTGACGATCATACTTTGTTATGTTTCTCAGTTCGCCGGTATCTTTAGGTCCCATATAATAGGGGCGAGCATATTACCTGGCACTGAGGAGAATTGTATAGAAAAACCCAATAATAATTCTCAACAAATGAGGCAGATTTTAGGAAAAAATAAACATAAGTACCTACCTATAAATTTAGCTCTACATTTCAATACCTACCTAGTCTACAAAAAACATAAAGGAACTCTTTAGTTGTCTATTTTAAATTTAGAAAAAAAAAATGGCGTGCCCCAAAGGCAGAATACTAAATTATCTTAAACATTAAATAATATTTACGACTAGATGATTGCTTCTTTCTCAGATTTTTGAATAAATCTCATTTTTCTTTTGTTGCTTAATTTAAAATTATTATGAGCTTTATTTCTGTCTTATTTATGGCCAGTAAAAGGACCAACTGAGTTTTATCTGAATTTATTTGAAGTGGTTTGGAATATTAGAAGACGACTGATTTTTCAAGAATGATATTACTGTATAACTCACCATCAAAGAAAAAAAAGGAAAGAAAGAAATAAGCTCCCCGCCTAGGTATTAAGAACTAGTGCATGGGGTTCTTCAAAAAGAGTGTGAATAGATTTTTACAAGGTAGGCAACGCGCGAGTGATACCCCTGGTGTTGCAAGCGTCCATAGGCTACGGTAACCGCTTACCATCAGGCGGGCCGTATACTTGTTTGCCAACTTAGTGGTATTAAAAAATGCCGGTTTCATTAAGTTTAAAAATCTAAAACAATTTGTACAATTTAAAAATAAGTAAAAATTAGTAGCTAAGCCAACAAGCGCTGAACGCGGCTGTTTTATGCGATAGGGAGGCAAACGAGCTGACGGATCGCCTAATGGTAAGCGATTACCGCCTCCCATGGACACCCAACACCGGAGGAGTGACAATTTCGTTGCCACTGCCAGCCTTTTAAAATGGTTTGGGCCTCTGGTATCCTCACTCACTCGGCGAAACACAACGTCGTTTCACGCCGGTTTTCTGAGGCCGTGGTATCACTCCGGTCGAGCCGGCCCATTCGTACCGAAGCATGGGCTCTCCCATTCGTGCCAAGTTAATGGCAGTAAGTTCACTCTTTATTACTTACTAGCTTCTGCCCGCGGCTTCGCCCCCGTAGAATTCGGTCTGTCATCACATCCCACGGGAATGGGATAAAAAGTATCCTATGTCCGTTTCCTGGTTCTAAGCTACCTCTCCACCAAATTTCCGGGCAAATCGGTTCAGCCGTTCTTGAGTTATAAATGGAGTAACTAACACGACTTTCTTTTATATATATAGATGACTTCAAAGAGGCCAGCTATGGATGTACATATTTAGTACACCTCTGCCTAACCCTTCGGGGAATATAGACGTGATGGTATGAATGTATCAACCTTTCAATGGTTTAATTTGTCAATAGAGATTATTTTTTTATAATCTGTAGCGAACAAAGGTAGGTATTATTTCAATGTTTCATATCTAGAGCCGATCAAATTATATTTAGCTATGAATCGAGATTGAAATTGGACAAAAGACGATGAATGTTTTTATCTTTATTTATTATTCAATGGAATTTTTGTTTGGTGTCAAAATATCACAGATCAACCAAACAAAAAAAGGTGCGTAGTATATTTTTTATTTGGAAAATAAACGATTACACATTGCAGTATGGTTAAAAGCTTAAAAATAAAATGATAGTACAAATGTATAACCAACAACATCTTCCACATAATATAAAAAAAAGTTAAACTAACAAGAACATCGTGCGATGTAAAATAAATAAACTGTGGGGTATGATTAAATCTTATACTAATATATAAAGCTGAAGAGTTTGTTTGTTTGTTTGCTTGAACGCGCTAATCTCAGGAACTACTGGTTCGATTTGAAAAATTCTTTCAGTGTTAGATAGCTCATTTATCGAGGAAGGCTATATATCATCACGCTAAGACCAATAGGAGCAGAGCATCAATGAAGAATGTTTCAAAATCGGGGTTTTTTTTCCTTTGAGAGCTTCCGATGCGTGCGCTGCGTAAACGGTTAAAGTTTCGCAAAAATCATATATGACAGAATTGTTCCTCTTTAAAAGTTCTAAAAAAAAGTCCGCGACAGCATATGTCTATCTTTTAAGTGTCAAGTTTGCTTGAACGCGATAATCTCAGGAACTATTGGTCCGATTAGAAAAAATCTTTCGGTGTTAGATAGTCCATTTATTGAGGAAGGCTATAGGCTATCATCCCGCTAAGACTAAGTAACTATTCCACGCGGACGAAGTCGCGGGCGGAAGCTAGTGTTAAGATAGAATTGAAAAAAAATATATAATTAATGTAAATTATAATATATGTAAAAAGATCAGTAAAGGACACAACAATAATAAAAAGAGAAAGAATAGAGCTATGATTTTAAATTGTTATGTACTTAATTCTGGTATGGTTATAAGAGTAATACTTCTAAATTTCCCAGCTGAAACAGCGAAGAACTCAGTACTCGAAACCGACGCGAATGTATGAAAAGATGTATGAATGTGTCAGAAGTAAAAGAAGTATGCAATGCAAGTATCGTAGCAAGCGGCGGTCTATAGTTTCTGCCTACCCCTGTGGGAGAAAGGCGCGAGTGTATTTATGTATCAATATAATCCAAGGCACAAGCTCTGACTTTTCAAAATCACATGTTCTCACCATCATCACGCCTGTATTCTCCGAAGTATACCTACGGTGTTAGGTGAGTTTGTCGATGTGTTTAGGTCTCATGTAATAGGGAGCGAGCCTATTTGTCACAAGAATCCAAACACCAGCTGCAAAAAAGCCTCTAAAAGCATAATAATAGTGGTTTTATTAGGCAAGTAGGTATGTCCCACGAAAATCAGTAATTTACTACTCGCCAGTTCGTTCCACATAATAATATTATGTAGAATACTGATTTCTGCCACTGTCCTACGCATTACACACTTAGACATTTACTATTTTTTTTACGGTTTTTTTATTATCGCGTTGTAATGATATTGTTAAATTCTGCATTTAAAAGGAACGGATTTTTTAGGATCTGAAACGTCGAGAATTATTATAATAATACTAGCTGACCCGGCGAACTATGTACCGCATTAGAAAAACATTTTTGTCATATTTACTCACCTTTTAAACCTTCCCTGGACTTCCACAAAGATTTCAAAACCAAAATCAGCTAAATCGGCCCAGCCGTTCTTGAGTTTTAGCGACTAACGAACAGCAATTGAATTTTATATACGAGCAACGCGAAAAAGTAGATTTATTTCAAGTCTCTTAAATTATTTAAAATAACTCTTATCTATAAAGCATAAACCTGTACCGCGGAGTATATTGGAATATCTAAGATGGTTATAACGTGGGAGAGCCATGCCTCGGCACGAATGGGCCGGCTCGACCGGAGTGATACCACGGCCTCACAGAAATCCGGCGTGAAACAACGCTTGCGTTGTGTTTCGCCGAGTGAGTGAGGTTACCGGAGGCCCAAACCCTTTTAAAAGGCGTGCAACGCACTTGTAACTCCTCTGGTGTTGCGGGTGTCCATGGGCGGCGGTTATCGCTTACCATCACGTGATCCGTCTGCTCGTTTGCCCCCTATCCCATAAAAAAACATAAACTTCTAAACTACTATTAAATCGATGAAATGTGAGTCGCAAGTTCGATTGCCACCCGAGGCATACGTACATATTTATTTCGAGTCTGGAGATAATTTGCGTGAACTAGGTACCTCATTAGCCTAGTGGTCCTGAGCGACGGCTATATAGAGGTCCTGGGTACGTGCCGGATCGAGCCAATTGTTACAGTAAATTGTATGTTTGTGAAGACTTAAAAGGGCAATTCAAATAAATCAAAGTATAGGACTTTGTATTGTCTGTTGGGTCATCTATTTATAAATAGTTAGCGAGATAAAAATAGACAATAACCTCAACAAATACTCATGTCACCCACGTGCACAAGCAAACATATTTTAAGAAAACAAAACATGACAATAGCTAAAAAGAATTTATTCCAAAGTTCACCCAATAAACGTCAAAAAGCTGGTACTCACCTTAACCATCGACTAAAGAGTTGTTTATGTCATCTAAATTAAGGAGCAGCCATTGTTATGGAGTATTTTTAGATTGATCATGATTTTATTATTTGATATGAGTACAATACTTTTAGTCTAAGAGGGTTTTAGGCAACCTCTTATTCGTTTCTTGGAGGGAAAAGGGAAATACAAGGAGGTATTGTGTTCTTGTGGGGAGCAAATTTGTAAAAAAAAAATGCATGATCAATAGTTTGAATTGAGAAGCTTGTCGTAGATTTTTTCCCTCCATTTTTTTGTTATTTTTTTAATGAATAATTTGAAGTTTAAGCGGGAAATGTTAAGTGAACGTTGTCGATTTTATATTATTTTTCAAAACTTGAATTTCTCCGAAGTGTAATGTGTAATTATGGTGGATAATTAACCATAGTGTTCGTGAACATGAGCGAGTGTAAGCAAATTATATAAAATAGAAAATCGTAACCTTTTGGGTTCCCTCCTAAGCTCCATCGAAGGCTCAATATAGTTTCCATCATTTTAATGGGGATGAAACTACTGAATACTTGATAATGGCGAACGCGAAAAGTGTGGTGCCATATTATTATAATCCCATGATGGGAACTATTATTACTTGATTAAAGTTTACCTACTCTTTAAACTTGACACTTGCAAATACACAAAAAGTGTGGCGCCTTATAAAAGAAAAAAAATATGTATATTTTTTACGTTGCAGTGGTAAAAAAAACAACTTCCCATTAAAAATAAATTGATCAGCTGACAATGTTTAGTATGCAGTTTAATCGTGTCGTTAAGGTTACGCTTCGGCCCCATACAGGGTCTTACGTGCGCCAGTAAAATATTTACAGCCTCTTCATTAGGCAGCACTGTCTTAATTTAGAATTAATTGTTTTAATTCCATTTAATTACGCTCGGAAACGAGTTGGGAAACGTGTGATTCGAGGATACATTGTGTTTTAAATAAAACTTTACCTACCTACCTAATTGTAATGTATGTATAATGTCAATGGCAATTTTTTATTTTGCTTGACATTTAACTTTGATATTGTGAATATTTCATGTTTTTATTAATATACTCTGAATTATAATATCATACCTACTTAGTAAGTATTGTAATATTTTGTAATCGTTGTTGACGCGAGCTTAAATTGAACTAAGTCACAGATATTTAATACAAGGACTATTATACTATACATCTAGCTGCATCATGCATGAACTAATGATTTTTAAGTAATTTAGTAAAAATGCAAAATTAAGGGCCACTTGCACCAACTTCTTAAGTATCTACGTTTAAATTGTATTTAAACACAAATGTACTATGTATGAAATATTGTGTTTAAATATAATTTAAATACATTTAAGAACACTTACGCGAATATTAGACATTGAAATAAAACTATTTTTTACGGATTTTATCGCGTTGTATTAATTTTATTTAATCCGTCTAAAAATCAGTCTACCCGTGACCATGGATGCTGTAAAGGATCCGAAACGTCGGGAATTAAATAAAATTATTACAACGCGATAAAATCCGTAAAAAATAGTTTTATTTCAATACATTTAAGAAGTTGGTGCAAGTGGCCCTAAGTAGGTAAGTACATATTAATATTTTTTTGAAATAAACTGTCATACTAAAACACTCAATCGCAATATAAAATTCTTTGCTCTTCTGATTTAAATTTCAGTTTAGAGTTCTTTCGTATCGAACGGTGGAGTTAATTTTGTATGCCTTCTTAAATTCTTGAGATTAAAACTCAGTTTCCCCAGAGATTGCGGCTTCATAGCTCCGCTTTTCATATATGAGTATGTATAGTAGCTATCGTATCAGCTCTCGTGGGTGATGTAAAAAGAGATTGTCCATTTTGAGGTTTTAAGGACTAGCGACCCGCCCCGACTTCACACGGGTGCAATGCTAATACTAAATAATACTACACAATGTCTTTAAATATTAATTGGATAAGGATGAATGCTGTATAAACAAGCCTTTATTTCACGTAAAAAAAGGATAAGAAATGGTTATTGTGGGTTATCTCTAAGAGATAGACATATACCATCGCGAACACTTTTGTAGACCTTTTTAAGGTGTACAACTGTAGTACCTACATTATTTTGAGCTATATCGGTTTTCTGTGAGGCCGTGGTATCACTCCGGTCGAGCCAGCCCATTCATGCCGAAGCACCTCACCACAGCTCGCTCACAGCGAGTAAGAGTAAGAGATTACGTTTTTGTTCGTGATTTCCCGTCTATCATCGCTAGATAGTTGACATTTTTTTAATGTGGTAATCTGACTATTTAAAAACCTACACCATGGCAGAGAGGCCTCTTACCATCCCAAAAAAATATTACAAAATCTTACACCTGTTGATCAATAAAAATGTATAACTACAGAAATGAAATATTCAACTCCATCAAAAAGACACCAATGTAATTAACACTGTGTTGCTTCTAAAACTACAACTTTAAACTGTTTCGCGAACTCGGCGGGAATTCATAGCACGCGCAGCCATCTTGCTCGTTCCGTTTCTAGTTACTGTGTTGCCAAGCGTGAAAATAATATCCGTCGTGGTGTGAATACGGCCTTTGAGACTGGCAACACTGTTCGCTGTATATTATTCAAATATTTTTGTTCGTGCGTAAGTTTTTCAGTAAGAAGTTGGATTTAGATGCTGGGTTTTGATTTACAATTAAGTTTGGTTAATTATGGATTTTAGGTATAGCTTAATAAACATCTTTTAGTGGTACTGACGTAGCTTCGCAGAGTAGATGAATAAAGTTATATAATGCCTATACCTATGATTTTGTCAATGAAATTTCATAGTGACAATTACCGATTACAATCATGGAATAACTATTGCACCTAATTATGCCAGTTTTTGTCACTTATTTTTGACGAACCTATTCTTATTCCCAAAGGATAACACATAAGGGTAGGCAACGCGTGAGCAACACTTCTGGTGTTGCAGACGTTCATAGGCTACGGACGTTTATGGTAATTGCTTACCATCAGGCGAGCCGTAAACTTGTTTGTCACCTCCTATAATAAAATTCTAAAGAAAAATCATTAACGGTAGTTATTTATTTTTCTCAAGAATTATCAAGAATAATTTATTATTCTCAAGAAAATCAAATACCTAATACTTTTAACAACTATTTTACAATCTATAAATAATAATAAATAAAATTTTTATTTATAGACTTCAAATGAAATTTATCTCAATTGTAAACTGCTAATTTGATTAAATATAATAGTTAATGTCTGTAATAGTGATGGACTAAGTAGGTTGGTATTATGTACTACTGTACATAATACCAACCTACTTAGTCCATCATATTTAATAAGTACATAATATTGAAGCAGCAGAAGTCTAATTGCTAGGGAGTGGGCTTACGATCATGTGGTTGCCATTTCGAATTGCACTACCGACGCGAACCCACTCGTAACACAAGCATTTAGCTAGCAAGTATGTGCGACCCACATTGCTAGTAAGCATTTTTTTTTTAAAACGGAAGCATTTTATTAAGTTTGCAGCTGAAGAATTGAAAAAATCAGACTAGTAATTAAATATGACATATCTACATTATACAGCACCAGATAACTGTTCTCTCATAAGCATAGACAAATATCATCTTGTCCCATATACATAAATGTACGTAATGCAAAACAACGCTAGAAAATTGGCATCTGCCCGCATCCTCCCGTAAATACGCGTGATGAAAATCGTGGAGCCCCTTCTATTGTTCCACCGGCAAATCAACTGCACAGTGCTGCGATGCAGGGTAGCCAGGGAATATCGATATTAGACGACTTAAAAATTAACTATAAGGTAGGTACAACATGTAGAATTCGGTGTTGTAGCGAAAATATTATGAATTATTAAAATAATACGAGACAAAGAAAAACTATAATAAAATATAGTTAATTAAATATAATATGATATTTAATTATTTTATCTTGCCACATCCTGAGGATGCCACGATGTGTTTAAATTGTACTTAAACACGACATTTCTATGGAAAATTGTGTTTAAATAAAATTTAAACATATTTAAGAAGTTGGTGCAAGTGGCCCTAAGAGTATTTTAAATTTTCGACAGCGTCTAAAGCGTCTGCAGGCGTCTAAAATGCAACTAGGAGTTTGGATTTGTGCCCAGTTAATTACAATTAGGTTATTACATAAGACCTAATCATACCGGTGAACCTGGGGTGTACTTGGCACACCTGTCCCTAACGCTACGGGAAATCTCCCTAACCCTACGGGAAATACTGACATGATGGTATGTTTTAATATCGATATCGACATTTCGACTCTATCCAATCATCCCCATCCCTCAACCACTTGTTGTTCGGACGTAATTTTCCCGCGCAACTCCATTGAAAGGCGTCGTAAATGTGACTCAAGTTTACCGCGCAAACAGATTTTGTTTGTGGATTATTTTTACAAAGTGGCCAGCAAATTGTTCGGGTTAGGTTACCGGTAAAATGATGAAACCTTTTTTACTTTTGAATATATAAAAAGATTTCTTAAATATTTTTGTAGTTCCGTAGCACTCCACACTCCAAGGCCGTAGTCAGATAATTAATTTCGAGGTGGGGGAGGAAGAGTTCAAACTCTGAACCAGAAAAGAATTAATTATGGAGAATTTTCGACATTTTAATTTTAGTTTCAGGGGGAGGGATCAGCGACCAAATAAATTCCTGACTACAGTCATGGCTAGCAACACCTGGGTTTTGACACACGATACATTATTACAAAATCATTGTGAAAACACTGAGGTCGCTAGTTAGCTGTATATCAAACTCTTTTGTCGACTGTACTTTTGAGAACCCTTTAAAAAAGATTCCCTCCCAAGATGATGACATGGCTCGCTCGAGAACACCTTTGAAGTTTATAATTAGTTTTCAAAACATTCAAATCGTTTATCCATGTATAAAACTTGTCGCTTTTTGATTACTTTCACGAAATATTATGTCGATTATTAAAAAAATTAAAATCAACATATCATCACGCCTATATTTATTTATTTATATTCCCAAAAAGGTTACAGAGTTGTACTAAAGTACACCCACAGTTCGCCGTGGGCGACTATTCGTGAAAATAAATCTTTCTTGAAACAAAGCTTTATCTTAGTAGTAGAACTTTTCCCAATAGACTTCGCTACTGAAAACTAGTGCTGTCCTAATCGATAAGAAACGCCAGTTTCATCAAAGCGATTCCTACCTAATCGGTTCAACACTTGTTTTATCGATAAATAACAATATTAAGTTAGTTATCAAAGTTCCAGCTTTATGTGATTATCTTAATTGGTTTTTAATGCGTAATCTTTTAATGCTAGGGTAGGCTTTGATGCCAATTAGTTTGTTTGAGACCTGTACCGCGTTTGTAAACATTGGCCTTTTTGTTTGCCGATGTTAAAAATCCGGTCAAGTGTAGTAGGTATATAGGGTGGCTCGTAATACGCGTAAAATACCTACTAACACACGTGATTGTACAACATAACATACCATCACGCGTCAGTCTGTCGTAAAGCACCTTGCTGTGTTTCGACTTTTGCGCGTAAGAGCCAGTTTCCCCTCGGTTGCTGCGGCTCTAGCAGTCTGCAGTCCAGGCGTCTCTTCAGGGCCACGCATCAGCCACCTTCCAATCCTCTCCTGCTGCAGGAGCCATGGGCGGTTATGGATATACATAACATACCATAAGGTGGATCCTTTGTGCGTTGATAAACATACACGATTAAAAACCGGCCAAGTGCGAGTCGGGCTCGCGCACGAAGGGTTCCGTACCATAAATCGCGTTTGTTGTAGAGGCTTCTAAAATATTTATTTTATTTTGTTTTTAAAATTTGTTGTTATAGCGGCAACAGAAATACATAATTTAAGAAAATTTCAAGTGTCTAGCTATCGCGTTTCTTGAGATACAGCCTGTTGACAGTTAGACGGACGGACAGACAGCGAAGTCTTAGTAATAGGGTCCCGTTTTTACCCTTTGGTTACGGAACCCTAAAAAGAATAGCCGTAACGCATATGATCACTGGGTTTGTGTGCCAAGGTAATTCTTTTGTCATCTGTACAAGTGTAAATCCAAGATATTCTCCTAAATGCTAATTTGTGTCCAAACTGTGTCAATAAAATGACTATTATTTCTTTCTGCCTCAATAGCCAAGTGGTCCTGACCGCGACTGCTACGCTAGAGGTCCTGGGTTCTATTCCCAGGTCGAGCAAAGTGTTATTGGGTTTTTCTATGAAATTCCCAGTAGCAGCTCGGAGTTAGGAATTTGTGCCCGGTTAATGGCAATAGGCTCGCCCCCTATTACATGGGACCTAAACATACCGGCGAACTGTGGGTGTACATTAGTACGCCTCTGCCTAACCCTTCGGGGAATACAGGCGTGATGGTAAATGTTATGTATGTTATTTCTTTCTTTTTATATTGGGCAAAATTTAACATGAGATTATATAAAATGGTAAAAAGGCTGTGTCTGTATATTGAAGATATTTAAAATAAAACAAGTGGTTATGGGTAGGCATTTATAAAAGTCACCGAATCAAAAAATTAGATTTTTAAAATTCTTGTAAGTATGTTTTTCTGTTTGTTACGGGTTGGAGCAAAAACTATTGAATAGATTTTAATTTTGTCACACTCTGTTAGAAAGTATTATAATTATGCTTCAACTTAAAAACTAGTGAACTTCTTATTTCAATTAAATAAACGGATCCTGAGATACAGTTCCTCTGTTGACCTCTCTGATGTATAGAGACCCATACAAAGAAGAGATCATCACTGTTAGTTTTTGAGCTTCAAGTGAGCGAAGCCGCGGGCAGAGGCTAGTTTAAAATAAAACAAGTCGATTAGGGCAGGTAAGTATATAAACAAAAATGAGATTTATTGTAAATTCTTGTCTATGGAGCAAAAACTACTGAATAGATTTTAATTTTGTTATCTAGAGCGCTCGCGCACTTGTGATTTTTAGTCGGGCAATAGTTTGATCGTTCTGGGATTCACTATGGAGTTATATGGCAGTGCGCGCATCCGCGCATTAGACGATTAGAATTCGACATGAAATTATACACGAGTATGGGCTAACGCGCACTTGTGATTTTTAGTCTACCGATAGTTTAGTCGCTGTAGTAGTCGCGTATAATTTCATGTCGAATTCTAATCGGCGAATGCGGGCACTGCCTTAGAACTCCATAGTGAATCCCAGAACGATCAAACTATCGCACGACTAAAAATCACAAGTGCGCGAGCGCTCTACTACAGTGACTACTTAAACTATCGGGAGACTAAAAATCACAAGTGCGCGAGCGCTCTACTACAGTGACTACTTAAACTATCGCTCGACTAAAAATCACAAGTGCGCGAGCGCTCTACTACAGTGACTACTTAAACTATCGGGAGACTAAAAATCACAAGTGCGCGAGCGCTCTACTACAGTGACTACTTAAACTATCGCTCGACTAAAAATCACAAGTGCGCGAGCGCTCTACTACAGTGACTACTTAAACTATCGGGAGACTAAAAATCACAAGTGCGCAAGCGCTCTACTACAGTGACTACTTAAACTATCGCTCGACTAAAAATCACAAGTGCGCGAGCGCTCTACTACAGTGACTACTTAAACTATCGGGAGACTAAAAATCACAAGTGCGCGAGCGCTCTACTACAGTGACTACTTAAACTATCGGGAGACTAAAAATCACATGTGCGCGCTAACCCTTACGATAGCGACTAAACTATCGGTAGACTAAAAATCACAATATTGCTCCACTTCTTATCTCCATTAATCAAACGGATCCTGAGATACAGTTTGACCTCTCTCTGATGTATACAGACCCATGCGAAGAAGAGATCATGACTGTTGGTTTTTGATAAAAATATTTTTGGGATCCATTTCTAATCCTATTATAGCTTCATGTGAACGAAGCCGTAGGCAAAAGCTATTATACTATATTCCCAATATATGATTATGATTAAAAAGCCCAATTGCACTACGACCTACGTCAACGCATGTAGTGCATAGGTGGTTATTTTAACACTGGCAAGTTTGTGAGCGCTCGAGGGTACCGCACACATGACCCCATTGTGTGCAAAGCCCTCCTGATATCATGTATAAAAGCATTTGTAATTTGATTATCAGCTATTTCTATAGCGACAACTGCATTTAATATCGGTTACAAAGTAGCAGGGACGAATGGAGAACTCCGGGAGGACAAGAGGGAGTTTTTATCTGAATTGACCTTTTTTTGTCAGGACCACTTGATGGCTAATGACTGCCTCATTAGCCAAGTGGTCCTGAGCGCGACTGTTACGCTAGAGGACCTGGGTTCGATTCCCAGGTCGAGCAAAGTGTTATTGGGTTTTTCTATGAAGTTCCCAGTAGTAGCTCGGAGTTAGGAATTTGTGCCCGGTTAATGGTAATAGGCTCGCCCCCTATTACATGGGACCTAATATACCGGCGAACTGTGGGTGTACATTAGTACGCCTCTGCCGAACCCTTCGGGGAATACAGGCGTGATGGTATGTTATGTTATGACCTTTTTTTATGGGATAGGTGAGCAAACGAGCAGACAGATCACTGATGGTAAGCGATAACCGCCGCCCATGGACACCCGCAACACCAGAGGAGTCACAAGCGCGTTGCCCGCCTTTTAAAAGGGTTTGGGCCTTTGGTAACCTCACTCACTTGGCGAAACACATGAAAGCGTTTCTTCTTGTCGGTTTTCTGTGAGGCCGTGGTATCACTCCGGTCGAGCCGGCCCATTCGTGCCGAAGCATGGCTCTCCCACGTGAAACCTGATAAATAAATTAAACTTTTACAAGGCGGACAAAGCACTTGTGACTCCTCTGGTGTTGCGGGCGATCCGTTTGCCCCCCACAACAAAATTTCTGATTAAGTGTTTAATTATGGATAATCAATAATTAATCAATTTATTTGCTTGAATATAGTACATAGTACATAATACAATAATTTGATCTCATTTTCTGCCGCAATATATCATATCTTTTTTTTTATTTTTTTTATTCAAACTCGTAAAAAGCATAAACTTCTCTATGGCTAGAGCGTCGGACTTGCGATCATGTGGTTGATGGTTCGAAAACCACCCATTGCACTACCAACGTCAACCCACTCGTAACACAAGCATTTAGCTTAGCACGAGGGGTGACCCACATTGCTAGTAAGCTTTTGTAAACCAACAAAAAAAAACCTATAGGACCGATTCGGTTCTGGCACTTCGCCGGCCGCTGCCGCGACACGCTCGCTTCGCTCACTCGGCTCGTGCGTTGTGGACACAGTTCTTTTTTTTTTTTTTTGTGCGTGTGGAAATCCTCATGGACATCCGCCGCCCGGGGAAGGCGGCGGGATGTGTCGGACTCCACCCAGAATGGGTGACCTACCGACTAAAACCACACGGGTGTTTCGCCTCACCACTTTTTGCTGGGGTTACGGGAGCGAGGTTTCATTCCTCCGCGACCCCAGCAGTGGCAGACCGCCATTGCGGTCTCCGGCTCTGTTGAGGGGGACTGTTTTGATCCCCCATCTGCCAATCCACTTGAGTGGGGCACGGCAACACCTACCGCGCCGCCATCTCGGGCCTTGCGTGATGAGCGGACGGACTTCCCCAAGTCCGCCGCCCGTGGCCTTTTTAAGGTGGATGAAACAGGGCATTGTCTGCCCTGTTCGTCGGGCGCGGATTGGCAGTATGGAGGCAGCCTCCCTCTCCCTCTCCGCGGCCTCTTTTGTGGCGATGACCTCCTCGCAGAAGGAGGCCACCGCTTGCCACGCGCTCTCGCTCCCGACCATACTTGAGACGACGACCGGAAGCGAGAGATCCTCTCCTACCTCAGCGTTAAGGACGCGGCGCTGCTCTGCCCAAGTAGTGCACTCGGCCAGCGTGTGCTGCGCCGTGTCCTCAGTTCTAACCTAACCTATGCAATAATTTGAATAGGACCGATTCGTTTCTGGAACTTGGCTGGAAAAATATATGACTTTGAATAATAGTGTAAAAGATGGTTATGTTGAGAAAATATAGGAAAACAAATAAAAGTATAATAAAGATGTTTATTGCTACTGACATTATGAAGTTGAATGCTTCGAGAACATTAGAGACAGAGTAGTTAGGAATTGTGATTGTTAGGATGAAAAATGTTAGGAAGAACATTTTCGGATTTCCAATTATCGGAGTTGAAAATTTAGTTGAACTTTGGCGCACCCTGAGAATTAGCCCTTTTGCAGTTTACGATTGATTACCAATAACCCTATATAAATAAATTAAATAAGTACTGACAATATTTATTTCTGTACACATTATAAATGTAAATAGTCCTAAATATCGTATGTAGGTAGAAGTGTTCTTCGTTATTCTGTGACGTAGGAGATCTGGACCCGATGACGTGCTAGTAATGACGTAGGGGGCTAGTATTGCCTTTGGCCTCAGGAGATTGCTTCCAGTTTTACTTTTTACAGCGGAATACGTGCGATAAGCTTCTGTCATCGTCTTTATCGAACTTGCAAGTTGTACCAGGTTCGCATTGGCAACTGTAGGTAGAAAAATAACACAATTATAATAAAACAAATAACATGCTATCACGCCTGTATTCCCCGAAGGGTCGGCACAGGTGTAATGTACGATAGGTATGGAAATGATTCCTACTTTTCATTTCATTTTCATTTTATTTGATGTTTCCACATTAATTTTCATTCAAAATCTTACACACTTCGCTGCTTAAAATCAATAAAAAAATACCATTTAATAAATCAAAATTAAAATATTTACAGTAGGGATAATAAAAAAAGAACTATTTCTTGCATATACCTACATATATTTGATACCTATATAAATTAAGAAAGCATAAGCAAAATTTTTTTATTATTATCATTTTCTGGGAATTTGTGTTTTTTCTAAGTCTTCTGACCAGTTTTAACCACATTTACGGGACCAGCCAAATAAATGCAGTATGTGATGTGATGTTTTTTTATAAGATAGGGGACCAAACGAGCTGATGGATTGTAAGCGATATCGTAGCGGATGACTGATGGTAAGCGATAACCGCCGCCCATGGACACCCGCAACACCAGGCGAGTCACAAGTGCGTTGCCCGCCTTTTAAAGGGGTTTGGGCCTCCGGTTACCTCACTCACTCGGCGAAACACAACGCAAGCGTTGTTTCACATCGGTTTTCTGTGAGGCCGTGGTATCGCTCCGGTCGAGCCGGCCCATTCGTGCCGAAGCATGGCTCTCCACGTTGAGAAGATGTCGTTTAGGCTACGGTTGGCGCTTACGTTAGGCGGCCCGTAGGCTTGTCATTTATTTGGGGCCATCCATCAATGACGTCACCAAGGAGGGAGATGAGAGTAACATTGGATGACAAGGGGGTCATCGGCTTTGTGATGTCACATGAACAAAACGAATAACAAAAAATTGGGGCCGCTGTTTTGCTTTGATTATTTCTACATGTGAAATTGCAAAATATCTGAAGTCATAGTGATGACTATGACTTCACATATTTTGTGAAGTCACAAAGGGGAGGGTATCACAAATGTGTAACGTGTGACATGGACAGAGGGGGGGGGGGGGATGGTCAAAAGATCATGAAGTTTGTATAATCATAAAATATTAATAGGTAGGTACTTACTATTTGTTGGTAATGTTGACTGCAGTCTTGTACCTCTCAGCACGAGCCACTTGTGGGTCGTAAATCGACCAAGCACACGGCGATTTATTACATTTCATCAATTTCTCTGGAGAGGAATCCCCATCAGCTTGCTGGGAAAAATAAAATATCAGTAGGTATACAGGCTGACATTAAAAACACGGGACAAATCGAAATGGGAGATTCTGTATCCATTTTAAAATGTATTATCAATTTTTTAATCAATATTATCTTATTTTTTATCTTAGATGATGCAAACTAAGGTATTGTCTACCGCAAGAATTAATTATCGGTAAATAACGAAAAAAAACATTCAATTTTCGTTTTATTTTTGTGGGGCGTTCCCGATATCCCTTGAATAGAAGTGTTTGTCGGGGTACTTAGCGAGGTGTCGGTAATGTTTAGGAAGAAATAAATGTTAATGTTTATCAATATTTATTAGTTGTCTGTAAAATGTTCTTAAATGTAAAAATGGTACAAAAAATGTTAACGGAATGTTAATGGAATGTATGAATACACCCGGCTAACGCGGTAGTCAAAAGTGCACTAAACTCAATTATAAATTAAAGTCATAAAAGTAATAACATCATTTAGGTCAACGCGTCAGGTAAATATTGCAAGCTAAGGTGTTCGGTTTTAAAACACCGAACATATTCCGGGGCACGAAAAAGATGGGGATGAAGGGTGATATGTGAGATGAACCTTATCATGTTAGTAAACTAATGAAGTGGCAAATGATAATGTTGACAAGGTGAAAAACAATTCAACCTACAACTAGTGTTAGAGAAAATATTATAAATTAAAATTAAGGAGTGAGGGGCCCCACATGCTCCCTCGGGATGCGGGGACACGGCCTATTCATCATTACATTGTTTATTTCACCGTAAACGTGGGTAGCACTACACTGGCGTTCAACTATGTTTTGTCGCGCACTAGCACTGTTATTCACTTGCACATCACGAATACTGGTGGTGTGTTGTAGCTCCAGGTCCGAAGTGATGTGAGCGCGTCGCGCTCGCATTCGCTGCCACCGGAACAGCAGCGCGCTAGCCGCCAGCGCCACGGCGCCGACCAGAATGTAGCTCACGGCATATTGATGGATGTCGTGATAGGATAAGGTCTCTCCTACTTCAACTTGGCTGGTGTTCATATCCTCAATCCTTTTGTGCAACTTTTCTAAGGCATATTTTATATCGTCTGTATCAGTTGTGTTATTAAAGTTTTGGAAAGGCATTGTGCTGTTAATTATGAAATTTAACTGATCCATCTCAGGTATATATATATCAGTACTTATGCCGATTTTATTTTTCCTGTTACTCTGAATGTTCAGCGTGAAGTCTTGACCTTTCAGTAGACAGCCGGGATCAAGGTGAATGACACCTGCTTTGCTCAATTGTATTATAGATATTTGTTCCCCGCATATCAGTTTGACGGTACAGGTGTTACAAATATGGTATAAGAAGAGTGATGGATTTGTTAGTGGTATCCATTTGTTTTCGCATATGGATCGTTGGACTTTGCACTTATGAGTATATTGATCGATGTAGCAAAAGTTGTTCTCATTATTCAGATGATATATCGGCCTTTTCCAATCACAGATATACATATCGTCTTCTTGTTTACACTGGGAAAGTTCTTCGGCAGTGATTGTTAAATAAGAGTCCCTCTTTAGATCTGTGGCCACATATTCAGAAGAAGGGATAAACTCAACCATAGTGTTATCAGTCTGATGCGGAATCGGAAGTATTTTATATAATTTATATCGATCTCTGCTGATCAGTGGGAATGTTATTTGAAAGAGGAAATACTCTTCCGTGACTCTTGTTTTAATGCTTAGCAGGGAATATAATTTTCGAATATCGTGTGGGTCAATTGGTAATGTTTTATCATCGGATAGATGTCCAGCGATAATGCTTAATTCCTTTTGGAGCTGTTCTGGGGTAAGTAGATGAATGTTGAACTGTCCGTGATGAATATTGGTTAAGATATCAAGTAAAATATCTTGTGTTCTCTTTAGGTTATGTAACAAATTGCTTGCTGTTAAGGCCGTTATGGTAAATTCTTGAAGTACGGATATGTTGTTTATTTCCTTTTGTATTTTGTTTGAGATGTTATCCAACGTATTCAGATGTTTATTAATTATTTTGTGTTGTTTTGCCATAATTTCTTCTGTTCTTTTAAGCAGATTGTACTCAGATTCAACAATTGAAGTCTGATTTTTCCATAAGTCAGCTAAATGTTTCTCATTCCGACGTATCAGGTGGATGTCTCGGCGATATTTTTCCGCGAATTGTTCATCCAATACGCCGAAGAGGGAATTTGCAAGGTAGCCAACTCCATTAATAAGTCCCCGTCGTTGTATGGAGTGTCCACTTACGTGTTGCGTCATCAGAAGTTCATTGTAGTATTTTAGTTCATTACTCTCGTGAATCAGCTGTGGTAGTATTACGTTACACTGTTCAGTTCCCGTTGTTTTACATATTTTATCTATATAAGATGTTACCTTTTCAAACGCCTGAATACCTTCCCAATACGGAGACATGTTATAAAATACCACTAGGAACCAACTGTCTTTAACCAAACTTATCTTTGATATCGGATCAAAATAGAACGATTGGTTATTGTTTAATGTCGTGATGTTATGACTGCAATTTGCAACGCTACAGAGTGACATAAAAAAGGTTAATGCTATGACGATATACGATAAGGACGGCGGTGTCGTCTTTCCTGTAGGTTTGTTATTGTTCCGGGTTTTAGAGACTGGAACAGCTGTATTGTTAGTTTCCGTTGATGGGTTCTGTTTCTGATTTTCTACGGTTTCTACTGGTAATAGTGAAAGTTTGACTACCGGGCGTTTGATGATGCCATTTTTTGTTTTTAATGACACCACTCTAACATATCCATCGCTACCAGGGTGCACGTCTATGACTCGGCCCATAATCCACCTTCCTGCTGGAATGTTATCTTCATGCACTACTACCAAGTCACCTATTTTTAAGTTGGTCTGGGGTTTAAGCCATTTTTCTCTAGCTGTTAATTGACTTAGGTATTCATTCTTCCATTTAGACCAAATCTGCTTAAAAATGTTAGTTGTTAGGTGCCATCTTGTACGCGCATCCTCTTTAGTCTCGATTACTGTTAAATCAGGTCTGCCTGTTAAAAAATGAGCTGGTGATAAATAATCCAGATCCTCAATGTTTTCCGTAAGAGAACACAACGGCCTCGAGTTTAGGCAAGCTTCCAGTTGTGTTAGGACGGTAGTGAACTCTTCAAAAGTTAATCTTTGTTCACCGACTACTCTTTTTAAGTGGAACTTCAGACTGCGTACAGCTCTCTCCCACAGTCCTCCCGCACTCGGCCAAGAGGGGGCATTGAAATGCCATTGTATGTTCATCGTAGTAATTTCTGCTTGAAAACTATCCCCGAATGTAGCTTGTATTTGGTCGTACTCCTCCTGTAGGAATCGGTTAGCGCCAATGAAGTTGGTTCCCTGATCACTATATAAGTGATGGGGTGTTCCTCTACGGGCCGCCATTCGCTTAAGTGCTGCTAAAAATGCCGAACTGGTAAGATCCGACACCAATTCCAGGTGAACGGCTTTCGTGACCATGCATATAAATACAGCCACGTAGCCTTTCAATGTTCTCACCCCTCTTCCCTTGTTTGCTTTAATGTTCACAAAACCAGTGTAGTCTACACCGGTATGGTAGAATGGAGGGGCGGGGTTTGATCTAGCTGCGGGAAGGTCACCCATAACTTGATATTGCTTCCTTGCTTCGTACTTCCGGCACGTTACACAATTCCTCAGCTGTTTTTTGGTCGTATTGTATCCGCTGGTTATCCAGTATTGTTGTCTGAGCGTAGCTAAGGTCAGTCGAGGACCCCCATGGAATGTCAAGTGATGAGCTTGTTCAATTAGTAATTCTGCTAATCGACTCTTGTTGGGTATTATTAATGGATGTTTCATCTCGTTACTTATATTCGCATTCCTTAAACGTCCTCCCACTCGAATAAAGCCATTTTTATCGATGAAAGGTTTTAAGTTTAATAATTTACTGTTTGTTGGCACTTCACCGTGTTTATTTAATTTCTCAATTTCCGATGTAAATGCTGTACTTTGTACTTGTTTTATAATAGTTGATTTAGCTTTTCGTAATTCGAGCAATGTTAGGTACTTAGGTAATTGTTTACGCTTTGAAATAGGCGTC
This sequence comes from Acronicta leporina, assembly GCA_947256265.1. Lineage (NCBI taxonomy): Eukaryota > Metazoa > Arthropoda > Insecta > Lepidoptera > Noctuidae > Acronicta > Acronicta leporina. The sequence continues at coordinate 6,698,640 of OX366538.1, forward strand.
AATGCCCTCAGTATCCAGGCTAACACACGAGTTATTCTTATAAATGAATTATGTTGTAATAATAAGTTATCGATAATACTATTGCTTTTTATGTTTTGAATAATGTTAACTAATTTTATCTTTTTGGTTTCCTCCTCAGTGTGGTAGATTGGTTGTTTTTCGCCTTTTCCTATGTCATAGGATGCTAGCCATGTTGGTCCGGTCCACCACAAGGGATGTTGTAATAGCTGGGGCGCTGTCAAGCCTCGACTAGCACAATCAGCCGGGTTTTCTCCCGATTTAACGTATCGCCAGCAGGGCGGCGGCATTATCTGTTTAATTGTAGTGACTCTATTAGCTACAAATGGCTTCCATCGTGCAGGATCGCCTTGTAGCCACCCTAGGACTACCATAGAGTCACACCATCCGTAGATCTCTGATTGACAACTTATACTCTGTTGGATTTTATTGATGAGTTTAGATAGTAGATATGCACCGCAAAGCTCAATTCGAGGCAATGTTAAAGTCTTTTTGTTTGGTAAAAGTTTAGATTTTGCTGCCACAAGTACTGTTTTTTGTTCTAATTTTGTTCGGGCGTATACTACACAGGCATACGCCTCGATGGAGGCGTCGCAATAGCCATGCAGTTCGATGACTTCATTCTCATGGCTAAATATCCATCGGGGAATCTCACACTGTTCGATGCTGTTTATTTCCGCCATCAATTTCACCCAGTCGTTATGAATTTCATCGGACACTTTATCATCCCACTGTAGCTCATGTTGCCATAACCTTTGAAATAGTAATTTAAGTTTCGTAGATAGGGGTGTCAGCCAGCCTAGAGGGTCATATAATTTGGATATTTCTGATAGTAAGCTCCTTTTAGTTGGTTTTGAAGTTGGTTGTGAAAAGTCGCAACGGAAGGTAAAGCGATCTCCCTTAGTATTCCAGCACAACCCTAATGTTTTTAACATTTCATCATTTTTAAAGTTGTATATTGATTCCTCCTGGCTAGTGGATATACTCTCTAATAACTCCCGATTGTTGGATGACCACTTACGAAGATTAAATCCTCCTGAGTTTAAAAGCTGAATTAAATCAGTGATACATTGTTTACCCTGTTCTATGTTGTAGCAGCCGTGTAGAAGGTCATCCATGTAAAAACAATTATCCAGAATAGCCGCTGCTTTTGGGAATTTGTCTCGCTCATCCGACGCTAGCTGTTTTAAAGTCCTAATTGCCAAAAACGGTGCGGCCTTGCTTCCGTATGTTACAGTGCTCAATTGATATACTTGAATCGGTTGAAGCGGGGACGCACGCCAAACGATTTTTTGAAGATGTTGGTCAATGGGGTTAACAAAGATTTGGCGGTACATTTTCTCGATATCCGCAGTAAAAGCGAAGGGGTATTGTCTCCATTGAAGTAATAACGCCTGCAAATCCTTTTGTAGATTTGGCCCTTTATGCATGACGTCATTCAAGCTGTATTTTGTTGATGTTTTGGCGGATGCATTAAACACCACCCTTAGCTTTGTTGTTGTCGATTCTTCTCTCAGTACGCCGTGATGAGGCAAAAAACATTCGAGTGTCACGTTACTGTTATTCTGCTCAGGTTTCATGTGATTCAGCGCGGCGTATTCATGCATAAAATCCTTATACTTTTCGGCTAGAGCGGGTTGTTTTTCAAGTCGACGTTCCAAATGTTTTAATTGAGCAATAGCCATGGGTTTGGAGGACCCTAGCTGATGTTTTAAATCTTCTTTCAGTGGTATTCTGACTTCATAGCGACCCTGACTGTTTCTTGTTGTTGTTTTTTCATAAAAATCCATACACATTTGATCTTCTATCGATGAGTCTGTAGGTTCAATAATCTCCTCAACTTCCCAAAATTTTCGAATCTCCTCAGTGTTATTTAGGACCACATTACATTGATATGTTTTTACGCTGCCGCACAGTAACCATCCCAAGTGTGTTTGCTGGGCGATCGGCTGTTGAGAATGTTCTCCTTTTATGATTCCGCTTAGCATGATGTTAGCATAAATATCAGCCCCTAACAACAAATCTACAGGACGACTTTTGTAAAATTCAGGGTCAGCTAAATTAATATTTTCGATGTACGACCAATGCGGTTTCGAGAATGTTTGACTGGGCAAATTTTTTATAAGTTCGTTCATAATGAAAACATCAGACTGGAATTCAAAATTGTTGTACATGGAAGCACACTCTAAAGTTATCATTCCTTTACAACTATTTTCTTTATGCCCTATTCCAAATATGACCCCTTTACAATGATGTCTCTGTATGCCTAACATTTGTGCCGCCTTCTCAGTTATTAAGCATATCTGGGACCCTTGGTCAATTAACGCGCGTAAGGTTTGATACATTCCGTCTGCACCCTTGACCTTCACTAAAGCAGTTGCCAACAATATCTCCGAATTTTCGTTTTGGGAAGCATTAACGGTGCCCGTTAAGGGTTCATTACGCTTTATGTTTTGTTTCTCAACGTGACCGCCGCTTGTCGACGGGGTTGATGTGTTCGCTAGTTTCGTAAATGCGTCATGCAAAATGGTGTTATGTTGATCCGGACATTTTCGGCATGTTAAGTTAGAAGTGCAGGGATTTCCGTTATGGCTAAATAGACAATTCGTACAAAGTTTCAATTTGTTCGCAGTTTTTAGCCTTTGGTCGTCACTCAGTTTTAAGAATGTTTTGCAATTATAAATGCCGTGTTGATTACTGCAAAGAGGGCATTTTATGTTCGACACGTGCATTGATTTCGCAACTGTTCTATTTCCGTTGCTTTGATTGTTTTTTGCCTGGTTATATGAATTATTATAATTATTTCTCCTAAAGTTAGATAATTGATTTTGATTATTTGTCTGATGATGAGTCTTCGAAGGCACCACATCTTGTTTTCGGCGAACTGTTTCTAAAGAGGTGAACTTGGTTTCCAAAAATTCTAAGAACTCTGCGAGAATTGGCAGTTCTTTAGAGTTTTTCAGCGACTCTATGTAATCCGAATATGTTTCCGTATCTAGCTTTTGACCCAAAAGGTGTACAATCAAAGGGTCCCACGTCGTGATATCAACGCCTAAGTTTTTAATAGCATTGAGGCATTCTAATGTGGTGTCGTGCATGCGTTTTATCTGCTGTAAGGATGGTTGTTGGATGTTTGGCAGGCCTAGTAAAATGTTCATGTGAGACGAAAAGATGAGTTTTTTGTTATCATATCGATGAGTGAGAATATTCCAACACACCATATAGTTATCTGTGCTTATCTGTAGATGTTGAATAAGTTTTTCGGCTTCCCCTCGGACCTTCCCCTTCAAATACTGCATTTTTTGGCCGTTAGATAACGAGGGATTGTTGTGAATGACTTCCGTGAATAGATCGCGGAACGACACCCATTGGTTGTAATTCCCGTTAAAGCTGGGTATCTCCAATTGAGGAGTGGATTTTTCTCGATGAGCGACTGACCACATCTTAGTGTTCAGAGCCCTTTTGAGCTTGTTAAACTTCATCTCATACTTATCATACATGTTATTGTAGACTTCATTTTCTTCATCCATCTCGATCTCGATGTCCCAATGTAGCTTATCAATAGCAGACCATCTAGCCTGTAATGACTTCAACACATCCTCAAATTCCCACTTATCGGAGATGGAGTCCACGTCTATGTTCGCCGTTGTGCGTACAAAAGCTTTAAAATTAGCATACTGTTTCTTCAATAACTGGTCTACCGTACTGTTGGAATCTGTGTTAGGATTTTGCGGTGTGTGGTCACTCAGTTGCCTCGGGACACTCGGTCCAGCTTCCTCACATGGTTCGTCCTGTTCGCGAACACCTGTTGCCAATGGTGATTTCTCTCGCACAGCTGTTTGTTCACCTGTTGAAAGGCTTCCAGTCTTCATGAACCGGAGCTGATACTGTTGATTGATCACCGCCTTGGCTGACTCATACGCCTTACTGGTTTTCTCATATTCACGTTCGGTGAAATAAGGATCCGTTTTACTTACCTCCATTTCAATACGCTCATGATTAACTTGGTAATCAGACCAGTATTTTTCTAAAGTGTTAAGCTTCCGCTTAAAATAATCTACTGTTTTCCTATCAGCACTATCCTTTTTCAAGTTAATGCTAAGCTTGACGATGCTGTCATAGATTATCGATTGAGTTTCAATAATGTCAGACATTGTTATTGGAGGTTGAATGCAGTTATTACTGACAAAAAAATAAGGAAATTTATTACTTGTATTCTCCGCTACTGGTACTCAGCCTTTGTGGATGCTCCAATGTTAGCACTGACAGCCTCACAATGTACACTCACAGTTATTGTTACGATAGTTCAGATCTCACTCACGAAACTCCCGAAACCGACACGAAATTACGCGACGCGAGATCCGGCTCGAAGGACCAAAATATGTCGGGGTACTTAGCGAGGTGTCGGTAATGTTTAGGAAGAAATAAATGTTAATGTTTATCAATATTTATTAGTTGTCTGTAAAATGTTCTTAAATGTAAAAATGGTACAAAAAATGTTAACGGAATGTTAATGGAATGTATGAATACACCCGGCTAACGCGGTAGTCAAAAGTGCACTAAACTCAATTATAAATTAAAGTCATAAAAGTAATAACATCATTTAGGTCAACGCGTCAGGTAAATATTGCAAGCTAAGGTGTTCGGTTTTAAAACACCGAACAGTGTTAGATACCTCTTTGGCCTTACTGACATTTCCCAATTTTGTTTACGCACGAGAAAAGTAGCAGAAGCGACGTACGAAATGTTGCCAAACTCTCTTTACAATAATAAAAAAAGTATAATTATTACAGATACGCTGAGTACTAAATTTACCGAGTACCGAGTATTACTCGGTTGTAGTACTAATCCCAAACTCCGAGGTTCTACTGAGAACACATTTTGAATTCGAACCGAACTGTACATATAAAAAAAAATAACAACTCACTTTATCGCTTACAACCATAGCCGTTGCTAACATCGCAAGAAATAGTATCAAACCTCCTTTCATGATTACAAAACTTTATGTCTATTTAAAAAAAGGAAAGCTTGCAAAATATTATCTGACGCGCGATAAACAACCTCTTTGCAAGGTACAACGAATGAATGTCGCTGTCAAAATCAATTTGACAACTCCGTATTCTAGAAAACGTGTTAAATTATTGCGTAAACTTACTCTACGAAATTGGAAGAAACGAAGGCATATCGTGGCGTGCCCTTGACATTTGAAACTATGATATTATCTATTAGATTTTAATTCAAATGACGGTTGGTGCTGATTCTAATACAATAGAAATAAATTTATAAAAGCAGTAGCTGTTGCCGCCGGTTTAACTCGAATTTTGAAGTTATTTTAGTGAAGGAAAAATTCGACTCGCAGGCAGGATTCGAACCTGCGTCTTCTGGTTTGATACACCAGACGCTATGACCACTAAGCTACCGCGAGTCCCACCTGCCATGTCGAAATTTGCCTTCACATTCTGAACTTACGTCAAGGTGACGTCAGTATCAGTAACATCTATTGACAAGCAAGTTATTTTGCCTCTCAACAGACATGACTTACCTTACAGTTAGTTCTATGTCGTACGATGCTACCTTACCTATTAACTATCTTTTTGTGATTCTTTTGCATTTTTCATGCTAAGATTATAAAGTTATTTTAGTGAAGGAAAAATTCGACTCGCAGGCTGTATTCGAACCTGCGTCTTCTGGTTTGATACACCAGACGCTATGACCACTTAGCCACCGCGAGTCCCACCTGCTATGACGAATCGAATTTTGAAGTAATTTATAAGCTAAATATAGCCTATCCTTCTCTAAAGTCCAATCTATCTCTATATTAAAGTTCGTCAAAATTGTTTTAGCGGTATTAGACGTTAAAACGTAACAAAACCAGAGAGAGTTATTGTCGCATTTATAATAACTATTAGTAGGTATGGATTATATAACATAATGCATAAAAATGACGCAAAATACCATCACGCCTTTATTGATGTTTATTTAGATATTATTTGTATGATTAGTTCCCATGTAACAGGGGGCGAGCCTATTGCCATTAACCGGCAACAAATCCCGAACTCCGAGCTGCTACTGAGAATTTCATACTCAATAACTCAACTCTTTGCTCGAACTGGGAATCGAACCCAAGAACTCTAGCGTAGCAGTCGCACTCAGGATCACTAACTTACGAGGCAGTTTGGGCGTTAAGACATTTTTTCTAAAATTGTTTTTTTATAAATCTTTGTTGTCTCTAAGAACCTGATCTATAGATCTTTACCAAATTTCTATCGGACCTACTTCGGAGTCCCCTACTCCCATGTAGGTAGCTTCTTTCACACGATTTGGCATAACAAAGAAGATAGCAGACAACAACGGGTTGCACTCCGGGAGTGCCGACATAATTGTTTACTTGAACATTAATTTGTGCATTTTTTATATGTTGGAATGGTTAGGGAATAATTTCGCACGTGTACTATCATTTATGTGGTAAAATACAATATTTATTTATTGCGCTATCGTACACAAACATGACAATTTATATTACACTAGCTTCTGCCCGCGACTTCGTCCGCGTAGCGTGATGATATATAGCCTATAGCCTTCCTCAATAAATGGGCTATAAAACACTGAAAGAATTTTTCAAATCGGACCAGTAGTTCCTGAGATTAGCGCGTTCAAGCAAACAAACAAACAAACTCTTCAGCTTTATATATTAGTATATAGCTTCTGCCCGCGACTTCGTCCGCGTAGCGTAATGATATATAGCCTATAGCCTTCCTCAATAAATTGGCTATCTAACACTGAAAGAATTTTTCAAATCGGACCAGTAGTTCCTGAGATTAGCGCGTTCAAGCAAACAAACTCTTCAGCTTTATATATTAGTATAGATAAAAAATGTAACTAACTATTACAACCGTCTTACGAATTTCCGATCAGGTCACGTGTCCTGACGCGAGTTTAACATTTATTACCAATCCTAAAAAGTGCACAACGGCGCTAAAGAAGTTTTCACTTCAAAAATACAAACGAATGGAGAACATCCTCATTTTTGAAGTCGATTGATAAAATTTTAATAGTATTTGGCCCCTGATGTGTCGGCGGCATTAGGGAAGTTATGCATCCAGCCAGAACTGTTGTTATTGAGGGATTATGTCGCAACTCTATCGTGATTAACGTATGATAAAAGATACGCCCGTCACGCATGTCTGCCTCTATATAATTTACGTTAATTTTACTAGACGCGTATGGGTAAATAATTCTAATGTAACTGAAATGTAGGGTATTATGATGTTAGGTATACAATATTAGTTTTAGTATTATGCGAAACCCGTGATACTTGTATTTTTATGTAAAGAATCTATGTAGGTACAAAATTTCAAAACTGTTTCACCAAAAATCACAACGTTATTTATTTATTTATTTTAATCCATGGTAAATTAGCCTCATTAGCCAAGTGGTCCCGAGCGCGACTGCTAAGCTAGAGGTCCTGGGTTCGATTCCCAGGTCGAGCAAAGTGTTATTGGGTTTTTCTATGAAATTGCCAGTAGCAGCTCGGAGTTAGGAATTTATGCCCGGTTAATGGCAATAGGCTCGCCCCCTGTTACATGGGACCTAAACATACCGGCGAACTGTGGGTGTACATTAGTACGCCTCTGCCTAACCCTTCGGGGAATACAGGCGTGATGGTATGTTATGGTATGTTAAATTACAGCTAATTTATCATAACAGTGACTATTCTAGTAACCTTATGTTACCTAGTTGCCCGTACAAAAACATGGTCACCGCGGCTTATTACCCCCGCGCTGTGCTGTAATCTCTATACTGTTAGTATTGGGCCACCAAAATATAGGCTGTGCCTAGTTTGGAGATCACGGCTATTTCCACTTGTATAATTTTCATTTTATTTTCTACATTATGTATGTGTAAAAAAGAAAAAACAATATCATTGTATCGTCTAAATAGGTATATTATATTTAAATTAACCAGATATTCATATTTCTTTCTAGTCACAATGCGTTTCCTGCTACCCGCCATTTTACTCCTGTCGGCCATTTTGTCGTGCGCGGCGCAGGCTCAGTACCCGCGCCCGCGCCGCCCCGAACGCTTCGACACCGCTGAGCAGATCTCCAACTATCTCAAAGAGCTGCAGGAGTACTACTCCGTTCACGGGAGAGGAAGGTACGAACATTTTCATAAAACTGACTCTCTATACACCTTCAAATTGACATCATAATCCCATATCCCAAAGCACAAAAATGTATGAGTCAGGTCCCACGTTGGGCGCCAATTATAATATACTTAAGTTCAAATACTTGAAATAATTAATTAGTTAACAAAACGCTGTTATATCGCTTATTGGGTTTCCTTTAGGTAGGTAGGTACTATTTTTCTTACGTGGTTTTGTGTCCCATGTTGGGTGCCAATATTTGTCGCTATCCTAACCTAACGCATTGGCTTATTAGTTAAGCTACTCGACACTAGATGTCTCTTTTGTAATGTTCGTCAAACTAAATCAATGCCATCTATGAACACAATAATTTCTAAAGTTTCAGGAGTTTTTATTTCTGTCTAGCTAGACTATTACTTAGTAAGATTATTCTATTATAAATTTATCTTTTACGTATAGGATATCATAATCTTTATTTGACGAGTTTATTTTCTTTTTTGACAGGTATGGCAAGAGGCAAATGCATATAGCTGATGCATCAGTGATCTTCCGGGAGAGTCCATTCTTCGAACACAACCTCAATGACGAACCGGCCTTCAAAAACCTTGGCTATAAGTAAATAAATACATAATAATAAAATATAACCATAACCCCGTAAATATTGAAAGCTTACGCAAATATCAATTTCCTTATAATCATTTCGCTGCTACTTTGGAACCGTTAATTAATCTAATCTAGTATTTTTGTTAAAATAAAATTATGAACTGAATATTTCACAGAATTGAATTACGTTAATTATGTTCATATTTTTGTGTATTTTATTAATGCTGCCCCATACCTAATATATTTTGAATACATTTTTATAATCATCCTCCTTTCATAAAAAATAATCCACAAAAATTCTAGTCAAATGAAAACTATTAATAAAACCATCTAAACTAGTCAATTATTTGCTATATTTTTTTCAACCAATATCCTAAAAATAGTTCTCAAGCTGGGTGAATAACTATTTTTAGCGATTATTTTAATGACACCTCTTTTTATTGTGATAGATAGTAAAATTATGTAATAATAACAAAATGAAATAGCGTAACTAAAGTGTATGTAGTATTTATTCAAAATACAAGATTGTTTCATGGCCTATTTGTTTTATTCTTACTGACTTCGTCCCCTTGGAATAGTTAATTAGTCTTAGCGTGATGATATATAGCCTATAGCCTTCTTCAAAAAATGGGCTATCTAACACTGAAAGAATTTTTCAAATCGGACTACCTAGTAGTTCCTGAGATTAGCGCGTTCAAGCAAACAAACAAACAAACTCTTCAGCTTTATATATTAGTATAAGAGATATAATTATCGTCAACCTATTTTTCATCCCGATGGGGGCAAGAATCTCCTCATAAAACAAGATAGGTTCGACCAGTGGCCAAAGCAAGGATGGCCAAAGTCTACTATTTCAATTGTTTTAAAATAGTCGTCCAATGGTTCTAAATGACATAAGAACTGACAGGAGTTTAGGCGGGAAAATGAAAAGTAAAATAAAGATTTTATATTATTTTTCAAAACTTGAATTTCTCCGAAGTTTAATGTGTAATTATGGTGGATAATTAACCAGTAAGTGTTCGCTTACCCATAGGGGTAAACTGTGGGTAAACAAAAAATACATTTTCATGATATAAATATTTATTACGGACCTATGGGGTCTCCGTCAAATTTTGTTCACTTGTAAAGGGGTCGCGTATTCAAGAACGTTGAAAACCACTGGTATAATGAACCTGAGTGGATCAGCAATCAAATTGATATTTTAGTTCTATACTCCGTCACTAACTTCGATGAGGCGCTGTGATCGCGCAGACCAACAAAGGTCCCTGATTAGTACATAAACCATGCTAATAATATATAATCTATGTGACCGTCATTTAAAACCCCATCAAGTCTTCCATTGGGAGTTTAGGCGGGAAAATGAAAAGTGAACATTGTCGGTTTTATATTATTTTTCAAAACTTGAATTTCCCCGAAGTTTAATGTGTAATTATGGTGGATAATTAAACATTAAGTGTTCGTGAACGTGTGAGAGTGTAGGCAAATGATATAAAATTGAAAATCGTGACTTTTTGGGTTCACTCCTAAACTCCATCGAAGCCTCAATAAAGTTTCTACCGTTTTATTGGGGCAACTCAACAACTTATACTTGACACTGGCGAACACAAAAAGTGTGGTGCCATAATACAATCCCATGGTGGGAAATATAATTTGATTACTCTAATACTTGACACTGGCAAATACACAAAAATTGTGCGCCATAATAAAAAAAAAAAAACAAAAAAAAAAAGTCTTCCATTAGAGAAAGTGATCAAATAAAACGAAGCACACGTCATTGGATTTCGAACTTTAATGTTAACAGACAAAAGGTTTTGTTTAACTTGAAAGATTTTAATGAAACTATTCAAATGTATATCTCTTCGTATAGAAGAAAATTGTTTGTTTGTCTGGAAGTATAAAGATTTTAAACATAACATACCATCACGCCTTTATTCCCCGAAGGGTTAGGCAGAGGCGTACTAATGTACACCCACAGTTCGCCGGTATGTTTAGGTCCCATGTAATAGGGGGCGAGCCTATTGCCATTAACCGGGCACCAAATTCCTAACTCCGAGCTGCTACTGTGAATTTCATAGAAAAACCCAATAACACTTTGCTCGACCTGGGAATCGAACCCAGGACCTCTAGCGTAGCCGTCGCGCTCAGGACCACTTGGCTAATGAGGCAGTTGAATTCAACATAGATTTTTTGAATTCACTTACTTTCGACTGCTACTTTGCCTCTTGTGAAGCTTCAGTGCAGTCGACGAATCGAAAATGCTTGGGAAGAGTGTACTCATAATCCTCGAGCTTTTTCCCTACTATGCATGTTGGGATCGACTTCCAGTCTAACCAGATGCGGCTGCATATCATTATTTTACACGAAGCGACTGCCATCAAACCTCCACAACCCATTTGATAAAATGATATAAGTCAATGTTTTACATTTATTTGAACTAGATGGCTCTGGCATATCCTAACTGACGACATTTCTGGACAATACCAACATTCGGAGGATAGACTGGTTGTCAGTCATGCTTTTTTGGGCTTCTGACTACCACTAACAATGGTCATAAATGGAAATGGATGGAAACCGAGACACTACGGCTTTACGTGCTCTCTGAGGTACGGAACGATCTCGATGTGTTAAGTATGGTGACCCATCCACACACTGACCGCAGCGAGCGTAGCTTGACCTTGCAGATCATTTGATCAGGTAAGTTATTACATAGCCTCTCGCTTGGGAAAGAGGTTATGAATTTATGATAAATATTTATGATAAATATTCCGGCTCGAAGGACCATAAATGTACGGGCTATGTACATTGAATGATAAATGACACGAAGAGGATAGCTGGATTAAAGAGTTTATTGCTATTGATAGTTCTAGAAGAATAATAAAATTAAGTTAATACACTGATTAATGATTAATATTGATGATTATTAAGGATAAAAGCTAAATGATAATAAGTGAGTACACCATACGCTTGCTGACGGCGAACTGCCGATGACATGGCCGAATGGCGCGATGCAATAAATTAGGTAGGTACCTACTGACACAGCAAATGTACGGTCATTAGCCCGTACAAATATCAGACCCAACGATGCGTACGCGTCAGGATTTAAAACCACGGCTTTTATGACTCCTCTTGGCTCTTAGTAGGTACTTTAACCATGATTAGGATAACTAATGCGAGTGCCACGTCATTATATAGATCAACAATCAGACAGCGTAATCCCTATGACGTCACTTCTATTTATAACATTGAACTTTAAATGACGCGATTGGATTAAACACCGTGAAGATACTGACAGCTAAATTGACAGATGACGTATGTTGTAATTAAATATACATTTCGCACGTTTGGGTCAATAAACTCTAAATTGCCAAAAAGTTTAGTTATCCTGCTTTCGACTCGCAGGTAAACCAAAGTGTTATTGGGTTTGTTCAGAGTTTAGATTTACTTGTGCGGTAAATGGCAAATAGGCTCGCTCTGTATTAGGTACATAGTAACTTATCCGGTGAACTGTGTACATTGTATCTAGTACACCTGTGCTTAATCCTTCGAGAGATACAGGGCCCCAAGCCTGCTATTTTGTCGTGTCAAAATGTCACTCAATGGCTTCAGAATTCTTGATTTTTGACAGTTTTGTCTACGAAATCTGTCAATTCTTATGTCATTTAGTACCTTGGAACAACCATTTTGATACAACTGAAATAGCAGACTTGGGCCCCAGGTGTGATGTATGTTAAACTAGGTTTTGTAGGTCAACAACCTCTACTCATCAATCAACTCCAAATATTGCAGTCCATAAGAATAGAATAGAATATTCTTTATTGCACACCAAAAACGAAATATAAATTATAAAGAAAAAAAAACAAAATTGCAATTTCGCTCAATTATAGATTAAACTGCCTCATTAGCCAAGTGGTCCTGAGCGCGACTGCTAAGCTAGAGGTCCTGTCCTGTGTAGAGGTGTTATTGGGTTTTTCTATGAAATTCCCAGTAGCAGCTCGGAATTAGGAATTTGTGCCCGGTGTTACATGGGACCTAAACATACCGGTGAACTGTGGGTGTACATTAGTACGCCTCTGCCTAACCCTTCGGGGAATACAGGCGTGATGGTATGTTATGTTATAGATTATAGCAAAAGATATAACATCAGGAGTCGATTTTAGTCGGTACACTTCTGACATTCCCCGCAACCTCTGACGACAGATGAGGCATGAGAATTTTCCTATGCAAAAAAGATATTTCCATGTCATATGGATGTAAGGGGGGCAAACGAGCAGACCGATTGCCTGATGCTAAGTGATTACCGCCGCTCATGGACCAGCAAGACCAGAGAAGTCACGAGTGCGTTGCCGGCCCTTATAAGTGGTTTAGCTCTCCGGTATCCCCACTCACTCGGCGAAACACAACGTAAGCGTTGATTCACGCTGAGATTTCTGTGAGGATTTTTATCCCTGCGGTCGAACCGGCCTATTCGTGACTAAAGGTAAATAATGAGAGTTATATTTCTATTTAAATAAAATAAATCTCAACCAGAACCGCAGTATTAACTAGTATCAATATCATGTTTCAATCAATAAACTAGCAACCTTCCACCCAAACAAATAAGGTGTATATTACAACAGCAGGGATACGTAAAGCAAGGGTGTCAAATCGAAACTAAGTGGATTATAAACAGAGTGCGCGCGCAACTGCGATGTTGTGGTGTAATGGCGGACGGCGCTTTTTAGTTGACACGACGCTAAGAGGTACGAAACTGATATTTTAGAACTGTTATAAATAGCGTAGCTCCGTTCTTTGTTACTGCCTCAATATTATTTTTCATTTAACTGAACAAACAACGATAATTTCGTTTATTTATGTGAAATATTGAAACGCATATAGATAAGTACCAATTTCAAGATACAACGCGCAGTTTGAATGATACCCCATAATTATAGTATAATGCCACCCAACGTGGGACAGTTTCAGCTTGGCGCCCAGTATGGGACTCTAAATAAAAGGGCGCCCAATGAGGGACTGACATTAATATACACCTCTGGTTTGTAAGTATATACATACTTGGCTTGATAATACCAACTTTTTAAATCACTTTAAATACCACACCTGAATAAAGCTTATTTCACCATAATAATATAACTAAGAAGAGGCAGAGGTATATTTGGCACCCAACGTGGGTCTAAAACTATAATGGCGCCCACCTTGGGATAATTAGTGATTTCATTTCCAACATTGAATTTAGTTTTAAAAAGCATCACAGTGATGGTCTCTACTTATTTTAAGAGTTTCACGGATCAACCAAAATATTAAAAAAAATTAAAAGGAGTATTTTTTATTATTACCTTCTTAGATTTGTTACTGCTACTTAAAAAATAACTGATACTTTCACAGTTCCCTATAAACAGACAGTGGTGCGACTAAAAAGAGCCCAGTGGTGCCAGTGGTCGAGAATCAGGAAGCGGACGACACCGCTTGTTTTTTACTCAGAAAAATCTATATTTTAAACTAAATATTTAACAAAATTGACTATTTTTACATGAATTTTCTACGTGACAAGTATTTTTGAGGACTTCCCTGTATTAAAAAGAAATTTTGTAACGTGTGTTGTATTACGATTCATATCAGTGTGTTATGAAATGTGTTTTGTAGTCTGAAAATTGTTTTCAGTCAAATTATTGCCAACCAATAAGGATTTTTAAAGGTAAATATGGTGTTATTAGCTCTAGATTTGATTATTTTATTATGTGGTAGAACATTCGAGGACTTTCGTCTTATTCTAGTAAGAAAAACAAACATACATAGGTTCCTATATCAGCCAGCATACATAGTATTATATGTACGTAGATAGATATTCTTACACAAAGTAAAATGCATAGAAGTTTAAGAAAAAAAAATATCTTCTTTTTTTAAATACCTACTCTCCTTGAAGTCAGGTGTAAATTAGTACCTACAAATATATATAGCTTCTGCCCGCGACTTCGTCCGCGTAGCGTGATGATATATAGCCTATATCCTTTCTCAATAAATAGGCTATGAAACACTGAAAGAATTTTTCAAATCGGTCCAGTAGTTCCTGAGATTAGCGCGTTCAAGCAAACAAACAAACAGATATAGGTAGATATTGTCAGAGATTTTGATTTTATCTACATGAATTTACCGCATATTTCGCTGGGTAAGAAAACTTAGATTATTGCTGATTCCGTTTCCCCGTTTTTCAAGAAAATTCCGCATTCCCTGTACTAAAGTGGGTACTAAAATATTCAAAAGTGCGCTAAATTTTATGTAATACTAGCTTCTGCCCGCGACTTGAGGGTTAGGTCCGACCTAGATAAAATGTAGCCCATGTGTTATTCCAGACTATAATCTATCTCTGTAGCAAATTGTATCCAGATCCACTTAGCCGTTCTGCCTGGAAAAGTAACAAACATCCATCCTCACAAATTTTCGCATTTATTATATTAAGAAGTAAGAGTGCCGTTAAGATTGTCGTGTCGTTCACAATATAGTTAATTATACTTTACTTTCAATCCTAATGTAGTTTATCATACTTAAACTTCTTAATGAAATCACAAAATTGAACCACAAAAAAATTACCGGCTATTTACGACATTAAGATTCAATTCAGTTCCGGGACCAATAGGTACCTAGTAGTACCTAAGATTCCCGGATGTTATACAGGAAGAATAGTACCTAATACCTAATCCCTACTAATATTATAAATGCGAAAGTAACTCTGTCTGTCTGTCTGTCTGTTACGCTTTCCCGCTTAAACCTCTCAACCGATTTTGATGAAATTTGGCACAGACAATCTTTAGACCCTGAGAAAGGACATAGGCTATATATCATCACGCTACGCGGACGATGTCGCGGGCAGAAGCTATATTCTATACTTTCAATTATTTACTAGGTAGGTATTTAACAATTTAATATACCTAGCTACACACTATTCTTATTACAAATCAGGTTGGTTGAATTTTTGGATCTGGCTAATGAATACGATGTGAATACCCTAATATTTATCGGTTTCAGTTACGGTAACGGATATGAAATATATTTAGGACTAGCTTCTGCCCGCGACTTCGTCCGCGTAGCGTGATGATAGGTATATAGCCTATAGCCTTCCTCAATAAATGGGCTATCTAACACTGAAAGAATTTTTCAAATCGGACCAGTAGTTCCTGAGATTAGCGCGTTCAAGCAAACAAACAAACAAACTCTTTAGCTTTATATATTAAATATAGATTAGTATAGAGTATAGATATATAAAAGAAAGTCGTGTTAGTTACATTTTATAACTTAAGAACGGCTGCACCGATTTGACTGAAAATTGGTGGAGAGGTAGTTTAGAACCAGGAGACGGACATAGGATACTTTCTATCCCGTTCCCGTGGGATGTGATGACAGACCGAATTCCACGGGGGCGAAGCCGCGGACAGAAGCTAGTATTAGTATAGAGTTTAGATTATCCGATAGTTTCGGATAATTTCAGATAGGGAAATTAGGGTATTTAGGAATTTTACCTATATCTTAACATCCAGTTCCATTATAAGTACGCCAAACTACCTAAGTATAACCTTTCCTTTTCTCATGAGTCCATCTAAAAGATCACTGACATGACCGCCTATGGTTAGGTACCAACATGCTATCTATATACTAATATATAAAGCTGAAGAGTTTGTTTGTTTGTTTGCTTGAACGCGTTAATCTCAGGAACTACTGGTCCGATTTGAAAATATATATCATCACGCTACGCGGACGAAGTCGCGGGCAGAGGCTAGTGATTTATAAAATTGTTCCTTGCATATTAAGTTTATATGGTGTGAATTAAAGAATATGTATTCTTTCTGTATTTACTTCGCACCTATCCGAAATTATTCGAAACGTTTTAGCGTCTCGGAGAAATTTTTATTTCGGATATCCCCATATTTTGGTTTAATAACTTGTATATTTTTTACAGACAATGGCACCAGTGAAGTTTGGACTATTTAAAGCTAGGAGCAGGGATTATCAGGAGCAACCATCGACAGAAAACCTACTGCACAGCAGCCACAGTACTGACCATTGTAAGTTTATAGGATAACAGACCCTTTTTTTTTTGTGCGTGTGGAACATCGAACATCGACGTGTGGACATCCGCCGCCCGGGGAAGGCGGCGGGGTGTGTCGGACTCCACCCAGAGTGGGTGACCTACCGACTAAAACCACACGGGTGTTTCGCCTCACCACTTTTTGCTGGGGTTACGGGAGCGAGGTTTCATTCCTCCGCGACAGGGTATCAGACCCTAGGGTCTAGGGCCTAGAGACCTATACCCGAAGTTGACTATTTTATTTATTACTAGTGGTTTCACCGAGGTTTCGCTGCGAGTTCGAATCCAATGCCCGGACTCCAACTTTTTGAAATCATGTGCGTTTAATTAATCATCACGCGCTTAAACGGTGAAGGAAAACATCGTGAGGAAACCTGCATGCCTGGGAGATTTTCTCGACGGCGTGTGAAGTCTGCCAACCCGCATAAGGCCAGCCTAATCTCTCTCATTTTGAAAGGAGAACCGTAGCAAGCAGTGGGACAATAAATGGATGGATGATGATGAAACCTTTTGTCCATAGTGGCCACTCCATCTTCTCCTATAGCTTCAACCAGTAAGAGTTTACCGGAGGACGGGGCATCGGCAGATCTCTCAGTACTCAACATTGACAGTGAAGACGCTGTGAGTATAAATAGGGTATTACACCTTTTTTTGAAAACTGTTTTAAATTAATCCTTAGATCGTAATGAACCAGTAGAATTTTTATTTCAATTTTATACAACCAAAAAATGCCATAAAAACGATTTTTAATTTATGATTTTGAATTCACGCACGAAAACGCTAGCCGCCATGCTACTTCGGCTCGTGACGTCACTACTGCCAAAGACCAAGTAACACGATTTGTGAAAATAATGAGTTATAATGTTTATCATTGGTGTCTTGTGCCTGAATGCAATAATACAAGTGTAAAAACTCCACAAAAATTGTGGATTCAATTGCTTTGTGTATCATTCAATAAATGCTTGATTTAGTAACGCACATTTTCGACATTTTCGTCATGGGTCATATCCTATTTTAAGGCGGATCGTTCACCTGAGCCCGCCAAATTCAAATTTCAATTGGTTTTTCGCAATTTGTAGGTCTATAATACATTCTAGATTCCTAGCTGTAGTAATTGCGGCATTAGCTATAAGTACAATATTCACAACTGAGCATTAAAAACTTTGCTTGTAAATCGATATTGTAGCTAAAATTAGGTGCAATCGTCATTTTTGGCCAAAATTAACGATTGTACCTAATTTTAGCTTCTATAACGTTTATTAAGCAAAGTTTTTAATGCTCAGTTGTGAATATTGTATAGCTAATGCCGCAATTACTACAGCTAGGAATCTAGAATGTGTTATAGACCTACAAATTGCGAAAAACCAATTAAATTTCAATTGGTTTTTCACAATTTTTGGCGGGCTCAGGTGAACGATCAGCCTTAACAGCTTTGTTAATTTTAAATGCTGATTAGTTATTGCCTTGTTACATAGAAATTGGTGAAACTGGGTCTTATTGTTAGACAAAACTTGATACGATAGTTAGGTAGGTACTTACATTACTGTTTTAATATTTCTCAACTCGGCAGAACAGAAATCGGGATTGGATGCAAAAAAAATTGCCACCATCAACGTATTGATCATTGGTAGATTTGTACTTTCTGCTTTCACAAAACCGTCTTCCATGATGCGATTTTAATCAAACTAACACAGCTCGACAAACAATGATTGTTGAATTGTTACTCTGAGACGACAAACGTCGTCATCGATCGAATGAGTGACGTCACGTCGATAACCAATATGGCGGATGGCGTTTTAAAACAGATTAAAAAAGACGATTTTTGAAATTGAATTATAAAATTTACATTGCATTTTTATTAATAAATACTAACGTTTCTCGTTTACTTTTTTCAAAATCTATCATAAAAATGCATTTTCATATTTATTTTTACATGGTGTAAAATACCCTATTATAAGAACCTACATAATATAACTTTCTTTAATGGTCAGAGATATTACAATAACAACTGCCTCAATAGCCAAGTGGTCCTGACCGCGACTGCTACGCTAGAGGTCCTGGGTTCGATTCCCAGCTAAGTGTTATTGGGTTTTTCTATGAAATTCCCAGTAGCAGCTCGGAGTTAGGAATTTGTGCCCGGTTAATGGCAATAGGCTCGCCCCCTATTACATGGGACCTAAACATACCGGCGAACTGTGGGTGTACATTAGTACGCCTCTGCCTAACCCTTCGGGGAATACAGGCGTGATGGTATGTTATGTTATATTACAATAATATGGGCGAGATCCTTCAAATAATTCAGGTGCGTAGTATTACAACCGGCGCACGCGTATGTTTATTTATTTATTTTTTTATTATTATTATGGCGCCACATTTTTGTGTATTTGCCAGTGTCCAGTATTAGAGTAATCAAGTAATATTTCCCATCGTGGGATTGTAATATGGCACCACACTTTTGGTGTTCGCCAGTTTCAAGTATAAGTTGTTGAGTTGCCCCAATAAAGCGGTAGAAACTTTATTGAGGCTTCGATGGAGTTTAGGTGTGAACCCAAAAAGTCACGATTTTCAATTTTATATCATTTCCCTACACTCTCACACGTTCACGAACACTTAATGGTTAATTATCCACCATAATTACACATTAAACTTCGGAGAAATTCAAGTTTTGAAAAATAATATAAAATCGACAATGTGCACTTTTCATTTTCCCGCCTAAACTCGTTTATTTATTTATTTATAATGTGGCAGAAGCAAAAGAAGTATCTATGCAAGAATCGTAGCAAGTTTTTTTGCCTAGCCCTGTGGGAGAAAGGCGTATGTGTGTAATAGAGAAGAAAGAAAAATGCTTTCAAATAAATATCAATAGATGACGCTCATGTATCAATTTGTAATTGAAGTGTAATTTTTTTTTATGGGATAAAAAAGAGTGGCCTGAGGGCAAACGAACAGACGGATCGACTGATGGTAAGCTATACCGCCGCCCATGGACACACGCAACACCAGAGGAGTCACAAGTGCGTTGCACGCCTTTTAAGTTTTTGGGCGTCCGGTAACCTCACTCACTCGGCGAAACACAACGTAAGCGTTTTTTCACGCCGGTTTTCTGTGAGGCCGTGGCCGGCCCATTCGTGCCGAAGCATGGCTCCCACGGTAAAAAATTCTAGGTATTATTATTATTAGAAGATAAAATAAGATCCTAAAAGCTGTCAGAGGCTTGATCATAGGCTATCGGGACAATATAAGAAAGAATAGAATAAATAACATAGAGCTGACATAAATAAACGCTGTAGTTACTATTAGTAGGTATGATATTGACAAGGTATTCATCAAAATCTATACTAATAATAAAGCTGAAGAGTTTGTTTATTTGTTTACATGAACGCGCTAATCTCAGGAACTACTGGTCCGATTTGAAAAATTCTTTCTGTGTTAGATAGCCTATTTATCGAGGAAGGCTATATATCATCACGCTACGCGGACGAAGTCGCGGGCAGAAGCTAGTATTTTTATATTCTGGTATTGCAACCTAAGTAAGAATACTAGATAATGTTTAAGCTCTTCTTCTTGCAGGATACACCTCAGCAAAACATTTCAACTCGTCGAATCAGTGACTGCAGCAGACTGGAAGATTCACAGGTAAAACACTTCTTAAAAAGGCCTTCAAATCTTCACATTTCCCTTCATAAAAGCCTCATGAATCGTCTCCTATAGTATCTACCTAGGTAAACGCAGGTATTAACGACCCCCATAAGGCAATTTTAAAATCAACCATATTTTTTTAGTATACTGGTTCCTCTAAAGATTAATAGTTTCATTGTATAAGCTAGTGTTATGTATAAAAAATGTATTTACTGAATCAAAAACATTTAAATAAAGGAGTATCTTGTAAAAAATAATTTACAATGTGACTTAGTCGATTGTTGCAATTACCGACCCATAAAAACGGCTGTGAAGCTATTAATGATTTTTATGCAGCTATTCCCGATCGTGTATGAGTGAAGGCCTTTTTCCAGCAATGGAATGTATATAAGCTAGTGATAATGATGATTACCGATCTTAATAAAATAAAACAAAATAAAAATGCAAATATTTAATCGTATTTTTTTTATTATCGTTATTTTTAATAAAACAAATTAGTACTTCTTAGTAATACCACAGATAAAAGAATACTAGTACAGATGCCTCATCCCATACAAGGAAATGGGACCTTCCTATCGGGCGAGATTCTTCGGGCAGAATTGTTTTTCTTTTGTAGGCGATAGATGTCGCACGTAGCACGCGCGACATCTATCGCCTTGGGTTGTATATCAAGTGTTTACTATATATTTAACCAATAGATGGCGCTGGTGCGCCGGGATGTAGGTAGGTACCTAAAGTTGCTACTTGTTGTTATTACGGTCGCTCACCCCGAACAGGTACCTACCTCCTTCTCGGTAGCGCGTAGGTACTTATGTAATACATTTAATTTTATAAAACTACTTACCTATCTTCTTACGCGTAGTTTATTTTTGTTATTATTTAACGTAAATTCATGTAAAAATGTAGGTGTAATTTTCAAGGTTTCTCAGATACCTACTGATTTCATAAATGACATATTATATTTTTAATGGCGGACATTATTTTTTTAAATATAACATGACGTGGGTGTCAATTTCATAGTTTCTGATTGTGAAAAAAACAAAATGTTTAAAATCCATGATTGTGAACATCTAATTATTATTTTTTATTTAATATTATAAAGCTAAAAAGTTTGTTTGTTTGGTTGACCGCGGAAATCTCAGGAACTACCTACTGGTTCGAATTTAAAATAGGTATCTTTTGTGTTAGAATGTGCATTTATCGAGGAAGGTTATAGGCTATAAAATATCTTATAAAATATCACGCTATGACTTATAGGAGCGGAGCATCAATGAAAAATGTAGCAAAAACGGGTAAAAGTTATTTCTTTTGAGGGCTTCCATTGCGTGCGCTGCGTAAACGAAGTCAATGGCTGCATAATATACCTAGGTAGGTACCTACCTATCTATCTATTAAGGTTGACTCACTACCTATAACCTTTTTTGTTGTAGGTACCTTATCAAATTTGTTCTAAAATAATGCATTATTTGCGAAGGTGTTTAACACAACAAAAGTGTAGTATATACCTACACTTGTTGTGTTATGGATTAATATCATTAATCCATAACCAATTAGGTAGGTACCTACTTAAATACGTTATTCATCGCAAGTAGGTACCTATTTAATTTTGAACAGAATTGCCATTGACATCATTTGGTTTTAATGAATATCGGAGATAATTATCATAGTTTTAAAATAACTCCACGACAAAATAATGATCATGTAGGTAGGTCGGTACTTAGCCTACCTACCACTAGCGCTGGCCGGCCGTTTAAAACGAGACTTTGTCGCGGTTTACTAGAATACTTTCTAAGTAAGTAGGTAGTTTAGTGATGGAAAAATACGACTGCCTGAAAATCGAGCCTGCGTCTTCTGGTTAGATAAGTACACCAGACGACCACTGAGCCACCGCGAGTTTAACTATTGAAAAGCAAGCTGCCTACTTTGCTTGTCAACCGACATCAGTGTAGGAACCTACCTACCTATTTAGCCAGAAGACTCTACGCAGGTTCAATTCCGCCCTTCAAAGTTTCCTATAGGTATAGCATAGAAAAAAAAAATGCAAAATATTACAAAAAAATAGTTTAAGTAGGTACTTACTTAATTGATTATTTTGGGCTGGGAGGTGACAACTGACAAGTGTCCGTGATAAAGACCGAGTGACAAACCAAAATCCACGCGAGCAAAGCCGCGGGCGGAAGCTAGTTCTTATATATCTTTATCGCAAAATGATAATAAAGTTATTGTAAAAATATACCTAGGTAATAACCTACCTACCTACTTACTTACAAATGCCTACTACCTACATGTCGCACTCGCAACGCAACTCAAGTGGCAAGGCAACGAGATCTTCCCGCAAAAAATAAAATATAATATTTGGAAGAGATTACTTACTAAAAACACAGAGTAGTATATCTACTCATGTGCTAAAAACTAGGTAGGTACCTACTACCTACCTAGTTGCTTTAAAAAATAATTTTAATGTTACGAAAACAAACATGATTTTCCGACCTGCTACTAAATGCAAGAGAATTTATACCAAAACAGGCTTGTTTTAAAGATTAATTTTAAAATAACGAAAGCAAAAAATAATTTTGTGACCTGCTACAAATAATTTTAAGGGAATTTATACTTAAAGTCACTAAGATTAGAGCTTATACTGTGTAACTCGTTCGCCTCGCTATTTACACCTACATCACAGTCATCAGTTCATCACAGACACATACATGCAGCTAGGCGGCTTGTGATTTTTTTTCATGAGGTTCACAAAAATAGTCTATTGTTTGTTGAACGTGACAGGTGAACATTATGAGGTCCAGGGTTCGATTCCTAACTAAATAATTAAAGTTTTAAATTAAAGTTTAATTTAGATAGATCTATAAATGTTTAGTTAGGAATCGAACCCGGGACCATACATTTTTATCTAACATAATTATAATACATATACCGAAGGGTTAGGCAGAGGCGTGCTAATGTAGGAACACTCACAGTTTTCAAATACTCGCATGCATAGAAAATTTATCCATATTGCGATACACCCAACGTGCATAATCGTATTGGCAAAAAAAAAACTTTGAACTACGAGTATTTTCAACCCGCGCTGCCGGGACGCCGCGCCCGCGCCGCCCGCGCCGCCGCGACGCGCGCCTGGCCGCGCCTCACGCTGCGAGGCGAGGCGGGCTGTGGCTAGGGTTGCCAACTCTTTGTCGGTCAAAAATAGTAGGTAGTTCTAAAATTATTACCCATAAAAATATAATAGATAACGAAAACATGTAGTAGTTTTGCCTACTAATACCTACTTATACTTTTTTCAGAAATATTGTAGGATAATATTTATATTATATGTATAGTAGGGTTAGAACTCTACAGCTGTGCCAAATACTTTCAAGTAGGTAAGTACCTACCTATTTTGATACTTGGTTTTTGACACTGGTAAGTGTATCTCATCCCTACGCGCATACATATGACATCATGACAATGAGTAGATAAACGTATCTACTCATGTGACGTAAACACGCTATAGGGCTTCCCGTCCACAGTATTTTAATTTCATCTACCTACCTACTTGCATAGCGTGTGAGCTACCTACAGCAATGAAAACCTCTTACTATTCAATACAAAAGCTTAGGTACCTACTTAAAAAGTAAATGATAACGTAAATCTTATTAGATATGTACCTAGGTACCTCTACCTACCATTTTAAATATCTAAGTACCTATCATAAGTAATTATTTCAATATGATAGGTAAGTACTTCGTAAGTACATAAGTAGGTAGGTAAGTAAAACTAGTAAGTACCTACTACGTGTCTCACTTTTTTACCCTATTCACTATCTAGGTAGGTAGGTATTTTGTTCGGTAGAAGAAGCGAAATACCGATCTATTAAAAAAAACAAATACTTAAACGTACGTAGGTACTGTACCTAAGGTAGGTACCTACTTAATATTCTTCGTTCTCTGGTAGGTATATAGGTACTATGGTATATATAGGTATGCTTACGGCCTTTAAACACAAAACCATCACGACACCGTTCGTTCGTTACGTAGGTAGGTAGGTACCTACTACGGCGCATTCGCAGCTGTCGGACTACCGAGTGTATATCTACCGAACTCGAGCGAGACGCGATGGTATGATACCTACGACTCGCGTTCCGTTCCATTCCGACCGTCTGCATGATGCATTTATGGATGATAGAATACTGATATTTACCTATTTTGTGATATATATATATCTATACCTAGTAGATACCTACTTGAACTAGGTAGGTATCTACTAGCCTACCTTTTTTATTATGTAAGTATATTCGGTACAAGGCACCTACACGAAGGTAACCCTAACTATTAGGTGTAAGTCGCTTTCTAGGTACTACCTACCTAGGTATGTTCGTGTTGTCATCATAGTAGACTATCGTATGTATTAGTGCTTCGCCCCCGATGGTACAAAAAGATAATACATCATTAGAAAAACTTCGTCTGAAATATAATATTCTTATAATAATACTTTATTTAAAAAAAAATGAGAAATAATTATAGACTCAGAAACTGCGAACAGTGCCATCTTTTGTTTTTGTAAAATGAGCGAAAACTGCAAACAGCGCCATCTATTTACCAAAGAAAGCGAGAATCACGAGGATTTAATTGAATATCATATAATTGAAGAAATTAGACTTAAATTATATTGTCCTATGTATAAACATTTGATTTAAGTAAGTACATATTTTTTTAAGGTCTTTCCTCGTAAGAATTTCGAAGCCAAACACACGAGGTTTGGGAATCGATACATGCAATGCCATCTATTAACAATTCATTTGAACTATGTTTCATTTGTTCGGGATGAGACCCCATGGTAATACCTATGAACTAAATAATTATAAACTTTTAAATTAATCAACATAATATTATTAATACACATAATTATATATTTTAATTTAAGGATTTCAAACTCTACCTATTATGTCATAAAAGTAGGTGAGAAACTAAATAATCTATATGCGATCGGTAATAGCTTCTTATAGTTGCTATTGCCGACCCTCATGGGTCGGTAATACAGTATGTAAATATAAACATAAATTGTATTACCGACTCATAAAAAATGGTTATTTTAATTCAATTGACCTTCAGACTATAAAATTGATATATAATTGATTAATTAATGTCACAAATAATATGAACAAATCCACACTGTTTTAAACACAACAACAGTGATTTATTACTGTAACTTTTCAATATCGATCCTCCTAAAATATCATAACTTTGGTTAAATTGACAACGCTAAAAGGTAAAAACTAGACAAAAAACTTTAGTCGCTAATAGATTTTTATAAAGACTGATAGCTTAGATTTAAAGTGGTCCATAAAAATACTTGTGTTAGTATGATATAATAACTTAAAAGAAATATAAAACGAAAAGTTACTTTGCTGCCATTGCCGACTTATGGGTCGTCGATAGCTGCCACGACTAAAACTGATGAAGCTAACACCATCCCATTTTAATTTAAAGTTTTATCGTTTCAAATTACTTTTTATTAAAAAAATGTCGTAAGAAATTAAAGGTTGACACTTAAATGAATACATTTAGTAATATAAGATAAAGATTAGACGTCATTTGTTTGTACAAATGTCTTAAATAGAAAAGTCACGTACTTACTTGAAGGAACAAGGGAACCGTACGAAAAGTCCTGGGTCCACGCTGCCCCGCAGTAACTGAAGTATTTTATCTCTTTTTTGCACAGCTACTCACAATAACGTAAAAGTATACGATGCTTATGGAATAAACGCGTGTGTAACTTTACCTACCTATAGCTAGAATAGTTCTGGTCACGTAAAGATTTCGAATTACTTTTATAGGTCGGTAATAACTACAGATTTTCGATGGGTCGTTGATAGCTGCGTTTACCTATAATAGTCACAAATCACAATACCGTCATCGTAAACCGCCTTCAAATACATTCAATTTTTTTTTCCTAACTTTGTTTGTATTTTATTTCTTAAATTTTAGGTACATAGGTGAATAGGTACTTCTGGTGCTTACGTGATTTGTTGAAATTTTTTCAATCACATCTTCACCGAATTTGAAAGACCACTTCAGGAGTATACTCACTATAACAAAAAAATAATTATTGAAATCAGACAAAAGTATCGGTGAAAAAAATATATACAGACGAACATAGAACCAACCTGCCCTTGGTTATAAAATGGACAGCACTCTTGCCATTATTTCTCAATTACAATAAATCCCAATTACAGATAAACTACCAACCCCTTAAAAACCAGAACTCCATGGATACCACATCGATGTCGACCCTCAATTCGGACCCAGGAGATCAGGAAGGCACTCTTATAGACGATGGGGATGGAGCTTCGACCTCCTGTGACGTTCTTTCCCTCCAGTTCGATGACACTTCCATAGCTGCGAGCGAGGATCGACCGGTATACTGCGGGACGGCGAAGAAGACCAAAAAGATCAGGAGTTGGGAGGAGAAGCAGCTGAGGGATTTGGATATGTGGAAAGCGAGTAATGTTGAGGTTATGCAGGTCAGTAGAAAGGTCCTGTCTGTGTTGTGGCGAATAGTGATTACAAGGCCTGAAGTGTTATAGGGCAAATCGATAGGAAAGCAAGGGAGGGCAGGTAAGGATAGGTAAACCACAAAAGTTAATTCTGTGCTCATGACACTGTGGAAAATTTGGTGAAAAAAAAACATTGCAGATATGTTTTTTTAACATACATAAACATAATAACATGCCATCACGCCTGTATTCCCCGAAGGGTTAGGGAGAGGCGTACTAATGTACATCCACAGTTCGCCGGTATGTTTAGGTCCCATGTAATAGGGGGCGAGCCTATTGCTATTTACCGGGCACAAATTCCAAACTCCGAGCTGCTACAGGGAATTCCATAGAAAAACCCAATAACACTTTGCTCGACCTGGGAATCGAACCCAAGACCTCTAGCGTAGCAGTCGCACTCAGGACCACTATGCTAATGAGGCAGCCATTAGCATAGTGGTCCCATAAACATAATCAACCCATTATAATCTTTGCTAGGCACGGGGCTCCTCTCAGATTGAGAGGGATTAAGCTAATCGACTGTGGGTTGGCAGACTTTTGGCAGTTACGCCGTTGAAGAAAACTTTAGGGCATGCAGATTAACAGGTTTCCTCACGATGTATTCCTTTGCCGTTTAAGCGTGTGATAATTAAGTATCTTATAAGTAAAATTGTTTCCCCAGAATCTTCTACGCAGAAGCGGCACAATAGATGAGCAAATTAAATGGGAGGCCATTGCTACAGCTCGAGGACTCTGCACTTTGAAAGACAGCTGTACATGCGATGATTGCGTGAGGGCGAAGTACCTTGCAGGCGTCACAGACGGTGATGGAGGCCTCGGTGCAGCACCCCTCTTCAGCGCTATCAGCGTAGGCTGTATAGTTCAATAAAAAAATATAATGGACTGAGATAAACCTACGCGGCCAGAATAAACCTTGCCACACACCATTAAAAAAATAACAATTTGAACATTTTCTAACGGTGTGTGGCCGTTAAGAAAGAATAGATTTTTAAGGTTGGTAGCACTGATAAAGATATATGTTTTGTGTTCGTAGCTCTTCAATGTGTGTTTTTATTCAGCGTAAAACTCTGCAATCCTACTTATAAGAGATAAATAATCATGATTTCTATAAAGAAAAATATAAAAAATGTGTTAAAAATAAACAAAAATCATTGTATTTTGAACATGAATTGTTAAATATTTAAATAATTGCGAATACTTATCCTATTGCAGAGTTAATTAGGGCTGCAGAGTTTTATACTTAATACCAATTAAAGAAAGTCTTATGGCCTGTGAGAGAAATAATTAAACTTTTCATGTGTGTTTTAAGAAAATTAGCCTTACTTTTAAACTCTGCGTAATCAGTTATAATGAACTTATACTATAGTCAATAAATTCTATATACATTTGATGATGTAATACTGATCTCAATACAATATTTCGTTAAATTCTCAGCATTTAATAACAATTTATACCAATTTATTATTATTCATATAATAATATAAATACTTAACTAAATGTTATTGTAATTTTTATTGGAAAATATTTACCGAAGGCTAATTACCTTCAATGTAGCTTGTGATAAATCAGTGTCTAGTCATTTTAGTTGTGTAATTACATATAAATGTACTTTGGAATAACGATATCATGTTCGGAAAAATTCTGTGGGAAATCGATAGATACTTTTTATGAAGAATTTAGAAAGGTTAAGACGATTTTCTAACTCATAAAGTAAACTCTGGAAATAATGTATGTATTTTGATCTTCATTTTTACAAATCAGTAGTACCTAAAGCTATATGCATTTTTTTTGGTAAAACATAAAAAACAGGTGGAATCATAGTAAAAGTACTGTATTTACTGCCAGAACAAAAAGGGATTCACTAAATAATAAAAAATAATAATTTTTAGATCAATTCACGTAAAATACAAAAAAGTTTCAGAAGAATCCATTGAATCTATTGGACGAAAATGACGATGAGAATGTCAATAATCTGTTATAATTCTAATAACTGAAATCATAGGTATGGTGCGTGCGAGAGGTTTTAGTAAATGTTGTTTTAATAGTTGTTATAATTGAATACTGAACTGTACCTATTTATTAAAAAAATTGTAATAGCCAGTCAATAGTTTTCTCTAGTATTCATATTCTAAACTGCCATAATCGACGTAGTTCAAATTATACAAGTTTTATACTAAAATTGTTAGGATTATTTTTATTATGAGATTGATTATAAATAATTTTCACTAAAATTTTCCACTAAGTAGAATTTTCCCAAGTATGGTATTATAGTAGATAATATAAATGTAATATGAATAGAATCACGTGAATTATTATCAAACTTGAAGCGATTTGACTAAAGGCCTCTGTGTAATTCCGTGTAAGACTGACATGTAATCACTATAATGTATTTAACTAGGAATATGGGAGGTATGAGAGAGGAAGTTGCATGTTTGATTTCAAAGTTCAAGCGCTCGCTTAGACAGCCAAATTGGATTTGTATTTGTATATAACAGATTGTGGGTTCGTTGCAGAAGTAATTAAAACCGATACCTAATTACGATATCACAAAAACAATTTCATAGTTTCATACAGAAATTTTGAATAGAATTCTTGTGGAATTTATATAATATTACACTATAAACTATATGTATAAATAAAAAAATATGTTTGTTCTCTGTGGGTTCTTAAACCATTCGTCTGATTGTCATAAAACTTTAGCGAGTTTATGTGGGTTTATCACAATAAAAAGATAAAAAGAGGCATTGCAACACATGCCAGGGGCACAATTTATTTGCAGATTATAGTTTTAGATACTTAAGTAATTTTTTGTAACTGTAACTTAAAATAAACTTAATTGATGAGTTTGGAGTCGAGAGGTGAAAATGCTCGCCTCCTTTTCAAGAATAATTCATGACTGGTCAATATTTTGCGTGGCTGGCTTGTTTTTAGACGATTGTATAAGTATTGCAATTCAACGCAAATATTGGCAATATTTGTTTGCAATATTTGCAAACAAATATTGCCAATATTGCCGATCTTTTCGACTCTTCACCAAATGACAATCAAGTCCAGGAATATTTAGTAACGGCATCGGCATAGTCTTATTTTTATGTATACATTTAAGTTATGCAAATAATGTAAACGGTAAATATTAATTTCCCAATAAATACTATAAAATGTGTATATAACTCCAAAAACCATCATGATAAATAAAATATAGTTATGATGTTGATTTAAAAAACATTTCGAAGTTATTAACATAAACCCACAATTTGTTATAGGCGAACAATTGGACAAAACTTAATACATTTTCAATTTGGTGTGATAAGTAAGCGGTTTAACCTTGAAAGCTTATTCACAAAAAGCAGTATTACCTGCAAAGTCACGAATTAAAATGGATTTCGTGAGTAATACATTCTGATTTAGGAGTAACTACGGCTCACTGACCGTGTATTTTATTAGGGTGCAACCCACCGTAGCAAATTCAGGACCTTTTAATGAGTCTGTTAAACCCACCCTGTAAAATATGCGTGACTATAGTCATATATACTCCCAGTAATAGCTATGAAGATTACAAGAAATCTAGGCCATTATAGTCTGCGATTACAGTAAATACTTTTGATACTAACGTTTGCCCAAGAATTTAGGTTTAATTCCGTTTTAAAGTTGCTCTGCTGGACAGTACCTACTACTACCACATCTATCTGCCGATTGCCGTTATGAAAATAGCATTGTATTGGCCTGATGCAAGCTTCTAATACTGCGCTTATGCATCTGATCTGTATGATCATTTCTGTGCCCTTCCAGGGTCTCTGCCCCCAAGTTCTGCTGCTGCGGATTTGATGATAATAGAGATTCCAGTTAAATTAATTCATATCGTAATAAGTGGCAAACTGATGGCGAGGAGAAACGGCATAAGATACACCTGATGGTAGGTGGCAACCGCAGCTTTAAGACACCAGCAATACCAGTAACAACACTCGCTCCCTCGTCGCCATCTTGAGATCTAAGTATGTTGTTAAAACTCATTGGTCCAGTAATTTTACTGGTTACAAACCAGAATACAGATATGTAAGCACATCCTTTCTTAGTGGCAGCATTTTCGGCAATTCGATGGTATCAATCCAGAGTCCAGACGTTTAACAGTAAACTTTGGGCAAATGCTAGTGTGTTAGAATAAAAACATATTCCTGCTGGCGGGAACAGTAAAACATTTAGTCTTTTTTTTTTCTATCTAAACACAACCTACAGGCTAGGTCTCTATAGAATGAGTAGATAATATGTGTTTAGTATAAGTATAGCTTTTTATCTAAATCAACGATTTCATAAAATACCTATTGTGTTTTTGTGTATCACTTAGAAGGGACACGAAAATTCATGTAAATAGGCAGAACAGTTAAAAATAACGCTGCATTTTTTTTAATATTTAATAATTCATTGACACCATTTTATGAGACCTACCAAAGCTCATACAAGGGAATAAACGGCCAGTAGTTTGACGGCTCAATTGCCGTTGGTTTTGGAGTTCGATTCGATCATTGCATGGAACAAAAATTTGTATACCTTGCACATACTTGTTCCGGTGTTATTGCATTTGGAATATCTTTGTAAACGCCTCTGGAGTATTTATTTTAAAGGACTTAACTATAAAATATCACCAGGGAAGTAGAACTCCGGTCTTTTTTTTTAAATCATACTAGATCATCTACTCGATATAATAGGTATATATAATATAACAAAATATGTATAATTTTATAATTACTTAGTAAATGTACTATAATATACAGGTAGATATATATGTATTAGTACCTATAGCAAATATAATTATACCTTATTAGGTATAGTACTTTCTTACTGTGTGTTTTGTAACGATTTGGCTCGATAGTTAATATTTACGATCTTTAAATCATAATGACGAATGCACTTTAACGTTATTATTAAATATCACCGAACTTTATTAATAAAATACTTTTTTATAATAAATATAATATGAAAGTCCTTGACCAATAATAATTTAAATATATCATTTTTTACGGATTTTGTCACAGTATATTAATTCAGCGACGCCAGTAATGTCGCCCTGAGACCGAGACATGCATTGTGTCAATAAAGCGGGACATCGAAGGTCCATATTATACCCTCGGTTTCATTTGCGGATGGGGAAATGTGCCATATGTATTCCGCTACGCTCAGGGATGTGGGACGATCATGCCGGGCTCTGCGGCCAAGTGGCCAGCATACCGACTAAAATCACTACCACGGGATCACGGGAATCGCTTTCGCATGATGCAAGGACCTACTCTTGGAAATGGGACACCCAGATATTTATCCGCGATGCTTGCTATACGCTAGGATGCGTATAAATAAAAAAAATTAAGCCTATCGAGCCACATCTAATTTTGTATTAAGTGTGTACTTATGATATTACAAGCCTTTTAGTATGGTTCCTATACACTTTCTTACTGTCAATGCGTGAAATTTTCTATCATTATAAAGCTGTGTTAGCGAATTGAATAGAACATGGAACGAATTATATTCACAATTTATTGAGGCACTTAAATTGAACAAAAATACTATTGCATTTTATTTGTAATCAAAAATCCAAATAAATTACATATTATTTTGAACAAAATTCTACACTGTTTGTTTTGTTTTTAGATTTATTAAACTCTGCACAATAACTTATAGGTAATTAAAAAACTCTGCAGTATCACTTTTGATTAAAATAACTCTGCAGAATTACATATAAGATTGTAAATGGAAATGAGACTACCCTTTTCGTTACAACTATTTATGTACCTAAGTATCTATTCTTAATTTAAATACATGTTTATTTATAACCAGCGAACGGCCCGCGGTTTCGCCCGTCTCGTCCCGTTTCTAAGAGTCGTACCGTGATGTGAAATTATAAATATTCTGAGACGTTTTACACAGCACCATCTAGTCCCAAACTAAGCAGAGCTTGTACTATGGGTACTAGACAATGGATATAATATTTATATACTTTTTTTGTAAATAGCTTAAAACCTTCCTTTTGAATTACCCTTCTATCTATTGATGAAAACTGAATTAAAATCCGTCGCGTAGTTTGAAAGATATAAGCGTGCGACGGACGGTGCGACTCTCTAAACTAGCTGACCCCACGAACTTCGTACCGCCTAACAGTCGATTCTGACACTAACGTCACTCAATTGTTTTGTCGTCCCGGAACACCACACTTAAACTTTATGATATCGTATTAAAGTTCAAATTGACTTTTAAGTATTATTACGAATCTTTTGTATGGGAATATAGAAAAGTGTGGTTTATAGACTTTCAGGCATTTTTTAAAAAAAATCTCCCCGTAAGAACCATTCCTCGTACTTCAAAGAATAATAAAAAAAAAAATTAGCGAAATCGGCTCAGCTGCTCTCGAGATTTGCGCTTATTAGATTAAATTATGTACCTAATTTCATTTAAAACTAATTCGGTCTGTCATCACATCCCACGGGAACGGGATAAAAAGTATGCTATGTCCGTCTCCTGGTTCTAAGCTACCTCTCCACCAATTTTCAGCCAAATCGGTTCAGCCGATCTCAAGTTATAAATAGTGTAACTAACACGACTTTCTTTAATAGATATTTACGCACAATTAAAACGTAATCCAAAATAATCGGATTGAGATATCGTTAATCTAGGTTCCTATTGAGTTCCTACTCTACCATTTCGTCTACTAACTACTACTCCACTGGAAATAAACGGTCGGAAAATCGTCCCAAACTTACAAAATTATCAAGAATTGCATTCGAAAAACCAATTGTAATTTGAATTTGGCGGGCTCAGCTAAACGACCAGCCTAAAAAAATAAAATTGTCTAGTTTAATTTCATTCCACGCAACAATGTTTTGCGTTCCACTTCACTGTCACTATGTTCATTAAATCATTCCTACTACTTCACTCGCTGAGTTATATTTATTTACCTATCTCTTTCTACGATGCATTCATGCTCACAATACTATTTTTAGCTTACATAAACCGCGTTTGCACAGAATTACAACAAAATTAGTTTTTGTTTACGATATACTAGTATCTCCTATTAGTCTGTGGTTTACGATCAACAAAATACGTCGCGCCGAAACTGTAAAATAAACCTAAAAATTACAAAGAATAAGTTAAAAACACTGAAATGAGTGGTCCTAACGGGATGTTGTATGGCGGCGATGAAATTGGTGCGCTAGTGTTTGATCCGGGTCATCATTCTTTGCGCGTTGGTTATGCCCAAGAGGATACTCCAAAGGCTGATATTCCGGCCGTGGTGGGTGTTGGACCAGCTACGCACATTCCTGATCCCGAGGAGAAGGTTCCTGATGGAAATGTCACGCAGACCGGTAAGTTTTTGTCCACATTTTCCACCACACGACACTATATCTTATTTTCCATTTGTACTAGGATATAGCTGGGTTCTGGGGCACCAACAAGCTGTTCTAGGCCTGTATTTTGAACACTTGTAGAACGTTTAATTGTATTTAAAAGATTCATTCATATAGTTTATTTGTTGACATAACAAAGAGATGAAGAAAAGTTAAGAGATGCTTTTATTGCAAACTCAAGACCTTTGACTTGGTGGTCCAATAGTCATATCACTTCATACGTTTCTATAGGAAGATGTATTTATTTTAAAGTAATATAGTATGAGTATATAGTTCTTCTTCTTGGCAAGTGCACTCCATCATGGATCCCAGTGTGACTTAACATCAGGGGAACTTGTGGTCAAATGTAGGCCTATCAGCAGTAAAAGGGAATGGGTTTCACAGGAATAGTTGTTCAATATATAAAGAACTACCTAAAATTATAATGTTATATGGAAAAAAGAATATACAATTTGAGGGAGCCCAGATATAATTGGACATAGTTATGCAGAAACGTTCCAACCCACAAGTCACCCAAAATCGATAATGTGATCAAACTACCTTTTATGACACTTCGCATCATATTAGCAAAAAGGTTTCAAGATATAAGTTTTTATAAGACTTATATCTTGACCTACGTTGGAGCATGCCTAGAAGAAACCGATTCACTTGTGATTTAAAGACACCCGGATTATATGTATTGGGGAAGACCCACTCGGGAAGCGTAGTCCACATTTTATCCACAGTTTGGGAAATGCTGCCTTACCATAACAAAAACAACTACACCATTTTTATCACAGGCACGAAATCAGGCGGTGAGCTCCGCCATTACATAGATGTAACAGAACTGCATGTGCCCCGAGCAGGCATGGAGGTCCAGACGTATATGAAGGATGGACAAGTGGACAATTGGGACCTGTTTGAGAAGATGCTGGATTACTGTTATGCTAAGGTTTGTCATATTTACTATATTTAATTTATAGATCTGTTTTCCATGAGAACTACAGCTTGTGGATTTAAGCATGACTGCTACGCTAGATCCGGTTCGATTCCCAGGTCAAATAAAGTGTTATTGAATTATTCTATAAAATGAAAATTCATTCTTTGGTTCGAATGAGCCAGCTTGACTGACCTGACAGCAAACCGGTGTGAAACGTTTACGTCGTGTTACGCCGAGTGAGTGAGGTTACCGTAGGCCCAAACCCATTTAAAAGGTGGGCAACAAACTTGTGACTCCTGGTGTTGCGGGTGTCCATGGGCGGCGGTAATTGCTTACCATCAGGCGATCCGTCTGCTCGTTTATCCTATAAAAAGAGCAATAATTTCCATGCTTATCTGATAAACATCGATAAATCTATGATAAACTATTTTTTTTATCTGCTGAGTTCATCTGAGTTGGTACCTCTGGATTGTCTTAATAATGTATCCAATTGTCATATTATTGTATTCCAATATAAACAGTGAACAAATGTGGTTGCTTAAAACCTCAACTTACATTAGTTCAAGTTCAAGTTCAAATGTTTTTATTTCAAATAAGCTTTTACAAGCGTTTATGAAAGTTAATTCTAGTTTCACGGTTCCAAATGGTGATCCTATGGAATTTTTATTTCTTAGCCTCCGCACTATGCGAGTGATATTCGTACAGGTACAATATTGCGATAACAAGAATGACATGTGGACGATGAAGAATGTTCAAGTTTATTATTATTATTCCAGGTAATCCGCTCACCATCAGAACACCACCCGGCTCTCTTTACGGAAGCTGTGTGGACTACTCGTCCGGCCAGGGAGAAACTAGCAGAGTTATTGTTTGAGAAATACCAAGCGCCAGCATTCTTCTTAGTCAAGAGTGCTGTTCTAGCAGCGTTTGCTAACGGCAAGTCTACTGCGCTTGTTGTTGATGCTGGAGCCAGTCAAACATCTGCTGTACCTGTTATTGATGGGTGAGTTTATAACATAACATACCATCACGCCTGTATTCCCCGAAGGGTTAGGCAGAGGTGTACTAAGATACTACCACAGTTCGCGGGTATGTTTAGGTCCCATGTAATAGGCGAGGCTATTACCATTAACCGGGCACAAATTCCAAACTCCGAGCTGTTACTGGGAATTTCATAAAAAATCCCAATCACTTTGCTTGACCTGGGAATCGAACCCAGGACCTCTAGCGTAGCAGTCACATTCAGGACCACAAGGCTAATGAGGCAGGCAAATAACTTTATAATCTTAGCTTAAAAAATTCAAAAAATATAACAACAATATTTTTATATCTTCAACTAGCTGACCCGGCGAACTTCGTACCGCCTAACAGTCGATTCTGAAACTAACGTCACTCAATTGTTTTGCCTTCCCGCCCCCCCCCCCCCCCCCCCACTAACACTTAAACTTTATGGTATGGTATTAAAGTTCAAATTGACTTTTAAGTATTATTATGAATCTTTTGTGTGGGATAATAGAAAAGTGTTGTTGTTAGACTTTTTCAGACAATTTTTATTTTTTTTCTCTCCGTAAGAACCATCCTCGTACTTCAAGGAATGTTATAAAAAAATAATTAGCGAAATCGGTTCAGCTGCTCTCGAGATTTTCGCTTAGCAAGACATTTGGCGATTCATTTTTATACTATAGATGTATGGACACAGATTTTTATAATAGTAGAGATATTCCAGGTACGC
This sequence comes from Acronicta leporina, assembly GCA_947256265.1. Classification (NCBI taxonomy): domain Eukaryota; kingdom Metazoa; phylum Arthropoda; class Insecta; order Lepidoptera; family Noctuidae; genus Acronicta; species Acronicta leporina. Next base: position 6,735,709 of record OX366538.1, read on the forward strand.
CCTCGTCAACGCTGCTGTAAGGTCGCCGGTGGGCGGGGACCACCTCGTCGCCCAAGCGAAGCATATGCTGACCAACATGCACATACAAATGCTACCTTTATACAGCATACAGGTAATATACAAAGTGACGACGAAGTGCTTCGGCACGAATGGGTCGACTCGACCGGCGTGATACGACGGCCTCACAGACAGGCCCCTCTTTGTCATTGGGCAATAATGCCAAGGGCCCCGCGATCCAAGGGGAGCCCCCACTTCCTAGTTGTTTTTGAAATAGTTCCCTAACATATCATTGTCATAGTGGCCCCATTACCTGAAGTGGCCGAGGTTAAAGACGGCCCTGCTCACAGAAAACCGGCGTGAAACAACGCTTACGTTGTGTTTCGCCGAGTGAGTGAGGATACCGGAAGCCCAAACTCTTAAAAGGCGGGAAACGCACTTGCGACTCCTCTGGTGTTGCGGGTGTCCATGGGCGGCGGTAATCGCTTACCATCAGATGATCCGTCTGCTCGTTTGCCCCCCTATGTATATAAAAAGGTCTTTTCAGAGTAAAGAAGTGATAAGAGAACGAGAGAGAGGACGCTACACTCTGAAGACACTACCAGCCGGCCTCACCCACTCTTGGCAACAGTACATGCTGAAGAGGCAGTATGAAGACTTCTGTCATTGTGTGTCACAGGTAATGCTATATATTAACATGTCTATTCACTTTAATTCGACTTATGATTGTATTCAGTAACTTAACAGTTGAAGGTTTAAAATATATAGTTGTAGGCAGAGACTAGATTCTACGATCCTGGCACACCAATTTCGCTTCATCTACGTTCATTGACCTCCTTCTCATACAAATTATTCTCGATTTCGATACGAATACGTTTTCGAAAGCTGAAGAGTTTGTTTGTTTACTTGAACGCGCTAATCTCAGGAACTACTGGTTCGATTAGAAAAAATCTTTCAGTGTTAGATAGCCCATTTATTGAGGAAGGCTATAGGCTATATATCATCACGCTACGCGGACGAAGTCGCGGGCAGAAGCTAGTAGTTTATATTTGTTCAGGCTAATCTCAGAAACTACTGTACTGATTTTCATTCGGATTTCACTAATAGAAAGGGGGATTATCTATGTTTTTTTTAAAGATTGCTAGCAATGTGGGTCGCACATTACTAGTATTCTTGTTAACCCCTCGTGCTAAGCTAAATGCTTGTGTTACAAGTGGGTTCACGTCGGTAGTGCAATGGGTGGGTTTCGAACCGACAACCACATGATCGCAAGTCCGACGCACTAGGCTACCACCGCTATATTTTTTTTATCAATAACATAACATACCATCACGCCTGTATTCCCCGAAGGGTTAGGCAGAGGCGTACTAATGTGCACCCACAGTTCGCCGGTATGTTTAGGTCCCATGTAATAGGGGGCGAGCCTATTGCCATTAACCGGGCACAAATTCCTAACTCCGAGCTGCTACTAGGAATTTCATAGAAAAACCCAATAACACTTTGCTCGACCTGGGAATCGAACCCAGGACCTCTAGCGTAGCAGTCGCGGTCAGGACCACTTGGCTATTGAGGCAATTATTTCTTTTTCAGGTATTAGAAAGCCAGTACGAAGAGCGTCAAGCGGCGTCAATGCCCTTCTCCCACTACGAGTTCCCAGGCGGCTACCACCAGGACTTCGGCCCCGAGAGGTTCAAACTCACCGAGTGCCTGTTCGAGCAGACTCTTGGAGCACCACACTTAGGTTTGTGGCGAAGGTGGATCTGTTACCACTATTGCCAATTTAAATAGTTTTGAGTTTGTAAGTGTTGGTGGGTGCTGGAAAAGTATGTGGATGATGTTTGTGATAATTGTGGCGAGTGTGGACTGTTACTACTATCGTCAGTTTCAGTAGTTTTGAGTTTGTCAGTGTTGGTGGGTACTGGAAAAGTATGTGGATGATGTTTGTGATGATTGTGACGAGTGTGGATCTGTTACCACAAACGCCAATTTAAGTAGTTTTGAGTTTGTAAGTGTTGGTGGGTACTGGAAAAGTATGTGGATGATGTTTGTGATAATTGTGGCGAGTGTGGATCTGTTACCACAAACGCCAATTTAAGTAGATTTGAGTTTGTAAGTGTTGGTGGGTACTGGAAAAGTATGTAGAAGATGTTTGTGACAATTGTGACGAGTGTGGACTGTTACTACTATCGTCAGTTTAAATAGTTTTGAGTTTGTAAGTGTTGGTGGGTACTGGAAAAGTATGTGGAAGATGTTTGTGACAATTGTGACGAGTGTGGACTGTTACTACTATCGCCAATTTAAGTAGTTTTGAGTTTGTAAGTGTTGGTGGGTACTGGAAAAGTATGTGGATGATGTTTGTGATAATTGTGGCGAGTGTGGACTGTTACTACTATCGTCAGTTTCAGTAGTTTTGAGTTTGTAAGTGTTGGTGGGTACTGGAAAAGTATGTGGATGATGTTTGTGATAATTGTGGCGAGTGTGGACTGTTACTACTATCGTCAGTTTCAGTAGTTTTGAGTTTGTCAGTGTTGGTGGGTGCTGGAAAAGTATGTGGACGATGTTTGTGATAATTGTGGCGAGTGTGGATTTGGTCTATTTATTTTCCATTTTTACAATGTTTACTTTCCAGTATGTGCGGCGGCGGCTGCATGTGACGCGGATGCTCGGCCCGCCCTCTGGGGCTCCGTGGTGGCTTGCGGCGGAGTTGCCAACACAGCGGGCTGGCTCGAGCGCCTCGGCAAGGAGCTAGCGACTCGGGCGCCTTCCTCACACCGGCTTAAGAGCCACGCAGCCCCCAACAGTACTGAGAGGAGATTCGCTGCTTGGATAGGTGAGATATACCGCCAAAAGCATAGAAAATTCTGCTAAAAAGAAGATTTTACGTTAAACGCCCAATCAAGTAATATAAAAAGGGTAGTATTTAATACTTTAACTGTAAATCCCCTTTTTTCAATCAAATTATTCGAAATTACCACCAAAAATACTAAATTGCACACTAAATTTGCTCATCAAATAAATCAATTATACTATACTGTTAGATCTTTAAAGCTTAACTGTTTTACTGAATGACTATCTGTTAACTAAAAGTAAATCTAATAATTCTTCGATGGCTACATTTCGGTTCTGGCTCGGTTCGGAGCCGTGCGTCGTTGGTTACAGTTTTTTTTTTTTTTTTATTATGGCGCCACACTTTCTGTGTATTTGCCAGTGTCAAGTATTAGAGTAATCAATTATGTAGTAATATTTCCCACCATGGGATTTTATGGCACCACACTTTTTGTGTTCGCCAGTGTCAAGTATAATGTTGTTCAGCTGCCCCAACAAAACGGTAGAAACTTTATTGAGGCTTCGATGGAGTTTAGGAGTGAACCCAAAAAGTCACGATTTTCAATTTTATATCATTTGCCTACACTCTCACACGTTCACGAACACTTAATGGTTAATTATCCACCATAATTACACATTAAACTTCGCAGAAATTCAAGTTTTGAAAAATAATATAAAATCGACAATGTGCACTTTTCATTTTCCCGCCTAAACTCGTTGGTTACAGTTCTAACATAACCTAACCAAATTAAAAAGAAAACCGACTTAATTTTTTTGTGTGCATATCAGTATTTTTGTTTTACGGTGGGTCATATTGTTTCAAAATGCGTATAATATCTGTGGTTTCAGCTAGATTTTTGCTGTAAACTAGATAAAAAAGCCTTTGATGAATTTTAAATATTTTTTAGTTCAACATGTTTAGGTAATCAAGTAGTTAATTTGTAGTAAGTACAGTAATTTATTTGATATGCAGTAGGTTATTAGTGGAAAAATGTTGTTTGCTTAAATTTCTAAATAGAGGTGCAGTTAAAAATTCGCCATGTAAAAATCGAGTCGAGCAAATTTACTGACATATTTAGTCAGTTATTGGTACTTATCATTAAACCCAGTTGCGGCTGTTTACGGTTGGCAGATACGTAGATAGCACGCCAAGGGTCCTGAGCGCGAATGCTGCGCTAGAGGTCCTGGGTTCGATTCCCAGGTCGAGCAGTGTTATTGGATTTTTCTATGAAATTCCCAGTAGCAGCTCGGAGTTTGGAATTTGTGCCCGGTTAATGGTAATAGGCTCGCCCCCTATTACATGGGTCTTAAACATACCGGCGAACTGTGGGTGTTACCTTAGTACACCTCTGCCTAACCCTTCGGGGAATACAGGCGTGATGGTATGGTATGTGTTCGGTTGATTATGGTAATTCTTTCTTTCCATATCCAGGTGGTTCCATCTTGGCGTCGATCGGATCCTTCCAACAGATGTGGATATCTTCGCAGGAGTATGACGAAGGTGGCAAAGGACAATTGGAAAGAAAATGTCCCTAAAAAAGTAAAAATACCTAATATATTATTTTACCTACCTTATTTTGGTTATCGTGGGAGAGCCAAGCTTTGGCACGAATGGGCCGGCTCGACCGGAGTGATACCACAGCCTCACAGAAAACCGGCGCGAAGAAGCTATTGTGTTTCGCCACGTGAGTGAGGATACCGGAGGCTCAAACCCTTTTAAAAGGAGGGCAACGCACTTGTGACTCCTCTGGTGCTGCGGGTGTCTATGGGCGGCGGTTATCGCTTACCATCAGGTGATCCGTCTGCTCGTTTGCTCCCCTATCCCATAAAAAAACAGTTTATCATCAGAAACTAATAAAAATAAATTTAAAAAAAATTAAAAAATACCAGATACCCTGCCGTCAAATATTAATTGTGCACTCGATATCCACAGACAAACTGTATGTACAGTTTTGTGGTGGGCTCTATATTATTTTATAAAAACCTCATAAAATATAATTTAAAAAAAGTTTAATTAAACAATATTATATATTTATCTTCAGTCATCTTTTAGTGCAGAAAATCCTTACCGATCGTACGTCCTCATCATATTTTTAATAATAATTTCGTAACACATGCAAATACAAATTGAGGGGCAATAGGCGTTCCCCTCTCCCCTCCTCTTTCTACCTATGTGGATTACAATAAACAAGTTTTAAGTTATTTTTCATTTACAGTGAATTTTCTGGAAGACATCAAATCAAACAATTTCAGCGTAGAAGGCTTTGTAAGTCTGCTGTCCTCCTAACGTTAAGGCGTAGCGATAAAATAATTATATAATATCGTCAGTGTGAATGATAATTGTGTATTATAATTAAATGGATTTTTTATTGACTGAGAATAAAATAGATGTAAGTTTAAGATTGTGTTTTTATTTAATTATCGACTTCAGATAACGGCAGTTTGGCCTAGTGGCTGAGCGATCGGCTTTTACGCTACATGTTGTGGGTTCGATTCCACACGGAGCAAATATTTTTGTATGATCTACTGGTAGTTGTTCCGGGTCTGGGTGTTTGTTTCTAAACGCACCCACGATACAGGAGTTTCTACAAGAAAAATAACGATATTTGACTGTATTTTTGTGTTTATATGCGATATCTTCACAGATCGGGAACCGATCTTGTAGTTTATTTTATCAGACTTACTAACAAACGTAAGTAAATAAATTATCGTCGTAGCAAACAAAGATGATGGGTTCTAAAGATAAAAATAAAATGATTGGAGTCAGTTTTCCTGTTCCTTTCCTTATTATGGCTGTACTGACTGACTACTTGCGAATTGAAGTCCTTTTTTTAATTCGGTTAAAAACCTTATTAGGTACGTATTTCCCAATTCCATGGGTAGGTATATCGAAAAAATAAAATGAACAACTTCACATTGAAATAATTTATTGTATTTTATATTACAAGCATTTATTTTTATTTACTTACACAAGAAATAATGTTTATAGTAAACTTTGTAGCAAAAATTACGCAGCCTTAGCTTTTAATAATAATTACTTATGTAAAACTTAAAACGTGCACAGAGGTCGCCAAATTCAATTTTGTTTCGTTTTTAACACATTTTATCACGACATTTACTATAAAATATTCACAAATAAGAACCAAAACCTTTCCTTAAAAATCCTTATCAAGCCAAAAACTGTGCCAACGCACGGACAAAATTGATAATAGGGTAGGTAACAGCTGGGAACTTATGGCGCTTACTTACGGCGGATCGTTCACCTGAGCCCGCCAAATTCAAATTTCAATTGGTTTTTTATTTATAACAATTTTGGCTACTTTTAGCTACAATATCAATTTACAAGAAAAGTTTTTAATGCTCAGTTGTGAATATTGTATAGCTAATGCCGCAATCACTACAGCTAGGAATCTAGAATGTGTTATAGACCTACAAATTGCGAAAAACCAATTGAAATTTGAATTTGGCGGGCTCAGGTGAACGATCAGCCTTACGCTTACGGAACTTATCCACTCGACCTATGCAATCTCATTGAGTGACAGCTCTTTGACATAATTGCTATTGGATGTCGTGAGAAAAGTCGAAGGTGCTGACATCTGTGTTAGCTTTGGATTCCCTTTCCCATTTAGGCAACTTATAGCTAGGTAGCCCAAGCTCGAACAACACGTTACGGCTGAGCGATCGGATTCTGCGACTCGTGTTGTGGGTTCGATCTCTACTCGGAGCAAATATTTGTATGATCTACAGGTAGTTGTTCCGGGTCTGGGCGTTTGTGTATGTGAGAATTTGTGTTTGTAAACGCACCCACGATACAGGAGAGAATCCTAGTGTGGGGCAACGTTTTTATCTAATAAAAAAAACGCGAAAACGTATTCGTATCGAAATCGAGAATAATTTGTATGAGAAGGATGTTAATGAACGTACATGAAGCGAAAGTGGTGTGCCAGGATCGGAGCAAGTGGAAATCTAGTCTCTGCCTACCCCAATTGGGAGACAGGCGTGGAAATATGTATGCATGTATGATATTTCTAGCAGAAAAATACTCGATACGTTTACTATACGAATTCGATAGTTCTTCGTGCTTAGACTATAGTTGTGAATATTCTAATCTAAGCTAATGTCGCAATTACTACTGCCATAAATTTGGAAAATTATATTATAGACATACAATCGCAAAAAAAAAACAATTTAAATTTGAATTTGGTGGCCCAAGCGAACGCCTTCACTTAAATTAAATTATTTTAGCAATATGGATCGGCCTATGATTAGATAAAGAAATTAATATTAGAAAATTTCGAAATATTTTTATTACTTAATTGAATGAGTTTCAATTTCAACTCTACATCAAATACATATAGCTCCTGGCTTAGTATTAGTAGTAGTGGTGACTATTCTTAACAATTCAAGAGCCCACCATGTTTCGTCGGCTCCCGGTGTCATACGAACACCTATGGCAATCGTTAGTGAGTCAGAAGCCCGAAAAAACCTGTACTGAACACGCCTGAATAGTCATACTGCCCATCACAGAATGGTCTACTGCCTACAGCAGAATTATCTACAGCCCATCCCAGATTACTTAACTGCCCACCCCAGAATGGTCTAGAGCCTACATCAGAAAGGTCGACTGCCCACCCCAGAATGGTGTAGGACCCAACCCAGAATGGTTGACTATCCACCCCAGAATGGTTGACTACCCACACCAGAATGGTCAATGGTCACCTGGAATGCTGGCTTAATAGTTTGAAATTCTACGGCGTCGCCTCAGCTTCATCGCATCTCAAGCGTAAATTGGACTGGAAGTCTACACAATAATTATAGGGAAAGATGTTGACTTGAATGTGTTCTACTGACAGTGTACATGCAATGCAATGGCTAGAAAGCGAATGTGCCTCTTGGGGCAGGGTTATCCAAGACCAGAGGACGACAGACTCATACCCCCAGGCCTCGTTATAAAGCTCATGGAAGAGCTGTATGAAGAACTGAGGGAGGATGAGGATTAAGTATCTAGGGGAAGCACAAAAGATCCCATTGGGTCGAAGTGCTCTGAGGCCTTGATGCCTCGGCCACACACAAGATAAGATATGACACGAGAATTATTGTATATGTATATAAGATGATTTACTAGGTACTGCAAACGCACAGTTTGCGGATGGCCTCAGACGCGATGAATATCTAAATAACTGTCACACCTAATAAGTACCTACCTAAATACTTACATAATAAAATATACCTACAAATAAAATAGTAGGTACATAATATTTTCTACTAATAATACATATCTACGTATCTAATGAGATCAATACTTGCTAAAAGGTATCAGGTATTTTTCGTAGGAAATAACTTTTGTTTGTATTTTCAGTAAAAAATTACCTTACATTAATATTAGAGGAACATAGTTCTTGAAGTAGTTTACTAGAATAAGGAAGGGGAAAGTAGATTCTATTTTGGAGCTAAGCAAAGATTGTTACCTAAATTTAGTTTACTATAGTCAGTTGTGGTTGACTGGAGTCAATTGTAGTTTTAGTTGTATATACTCATGCTTTAGTTGACTATTATATAGCCAGTTGCAGTTGACTATAGTCGTTTTAGTTGACTATAGTAAGTTGTAGTTAGTACTATACTTACTATCATTAACGTACTATAGTTGCAGATGGCTATATTTAGTTGTGCTATAGTTCAGCAGTCAGTTTTGATTTACAATAGGAAGTTGTAGTTCACTATATTCGAGTTGTTGTTGACTATAGTTAGTTTTAGTTTGCTATACTTAGTCAGTTGTAGATGACTATGCTCAGTTTTAGTTCACTTTACTTAGTATAGTAACTTACGATAGTCGTGTTGTAGTTGACTATAATCTAGTTAAATACAGTCAGTTTTGATTTGTAACAACAGTCGGTTGTAGTTAACTATAGTCGAGTTGTAGTTGGCTATAGTAATTTTGTAGATGACTATACTCAGTTTTAGTTGGTTATACTTAGTATTAATTTACTATAGTCAGTTGTAGTTGGCTATAGTAATTTTGTAGATGACTATACTCAGTTTTAGTTGACTATAATTAGTATTAATTTACTATAGTAGAGTTGTAGTTGACTATAGTCAGTAATAGTTAAGTATAGCTGCATTATTCTACTGTATATTACATGTAATGGGGTGTGTGAGGAGATAGTTGAGCAGGACTGGTGTACCAGCCGCCACTTCCAGCTGAAGTTTGTCCTCGGGGTCAGGCTCGGCCGCCTCGTCCGTAGACACAGACATCTTCTGGTCTAGGAGCATGTCCGTCGAAGTGTTGTCTTCGGGCACAGTGTCTACGAACACCTGGAACAAGGATTATATTATGTATCATTATCTCTGTTGTGTAGTTGTGACCAGGGCAGCAATGGGCAAATAAAACAACTCGTTTAGCTTGTTGGTCAAAACAGTCAAAACGGACTGCCGCCCTTTTTCTTTATTTTTCTGTTGTCAATCTTGACATGACATTGACAGCTCACAAGCTGACAAGACGATGTCGCTAAGGTGCATTCCAATCTTAGAGTATATATATGACATAGAGAAAGCCATAAAATTGCAACTGAACACAATATATTTATTTCACTTCGACTTATGGACCCACTTACTATGAAAGAAAAGGACATATAAATAAAATCATTTCGAAGTTACGTAGGTTGGCGAACATTGTAATTCGGACCAGTGATGTTAAGCTACTTATTTCAACGTCGATAAAATTTATCGATGACAGACATCGATATTATAAAATATGTATCCTTATTTTTAAGTTAGTTCATAATGTAGGTACTTATACAATTTAATTTGGATCGATACACAAAAGCAGGGTAAAAACGGACGGATATAGACCTAACCTCGAATTTATCCGTACCATGGAAAAGGTATGTAAATAAAGTTTCAGTTCTTGTTTGTGTATGCTAGTGAGCGAACGTGTACTCAGTGCTGTGCGTAAACCGGTTAATAATAAAGTTATACGGCGGTGTGTGACACGTACGAGTGAACGGTGCAATAACCACTGGATTGTTCGTAATTAGAGTAAGAATCAACAATGCCGAAGGTGCAGCGGACTCCCACCAAACATGGGGAGGAATATCGATCGTCTGACCGGTCGATCTCGGATAATAAAGTAGATCAGACTCAATCAAGTTGGGTCGGGGCTAGACGAGGTAAAAAGAAACGTAACGAGGATTCAAATAGCGATTCTTCTATGTCGCAAGAACCTAGACGGCACAAAACAACATGCTGCTCTGCTGATTCTCTCAATATGACGCTCAAGACTATGCAAGAGGAAATCAAGTCAATGAGTACTCTTCTAAAGTCCATGAAGGAGGAACAAGACTTACGCTTTGTATCGCTTAAAAAAGATGTATCAGACATCAAGACGCAGATAGGTGAACTAAAGGCATCTAACACTGAATTTGATAAAACGTTAACGTACCTTGGAGCCCAATATGATGAACTAGAGATTTTCAAAAAAGACACCATAAACAACAACAAAACAATAGATAACAGGCATAAAGACTTATTACAGAGAAATATTAATTTGGACAAATGCAATAGGGCTTTAGAAGAGCGAATTGGCTATTTAGAGCAAAAAGAATTAGAAAAAAATATAGAAATCATGAATATGAAGATGCAAGAAGGAGAAAAAACCATTGAAATTGTAAAAAAATGTGCCGACATTCTGAATTTGAATAAAAATGATATTGAGAATGCATGGAGGGTAGGAACCGAGAAAAAAGATATAAGGCCGATAGTTGTGACGATGCGAACAAAAGCAGCGCGAGCGGAATGGTTAAAAAGTCGAAAAACACCACTCACGAACCACATGATTTATGAGAACAATGACACAACACGTATTTATATAAATGAAAATTTAACTCGTCAAACAAGACAACTATTCTGGGAAACTAAATCAAAACTCAAAGAAACTTATAAATATATTTGGATACAGAACGCCAAAGTACTAATTAAAAAGGATGATCACGATAAAAAGATACATCATATTCGATATGAAAGTGATATAAACACATATATATGTCCACAGAAATAAACTATAAACAAGTAAGTTACTCGTACGTAGCAATAATATATAAATACATAAATATATATCATGTCATTTAACAGAGACCCATATCTATCAATACAAGACATAAATTATACCTGTTTCACAGATATAAACAGCTGGCAAAAATATGTAAGTACGCGAAAAACATCACTTCAAATTATACATATGAACATATGCTCGCTACGTAAACATTTCAATGAGTTACTGGTGATATTGAAAAAATGTCTGGATAATATAGATATTATATGCCTGTCAGAAATAAATATAAAGCAAGAAGAAATATATAAATTTAAAATAGAAGGATTTGAAATGTACCCTTTAACCCGTGAAAATAAAAGAGGTGGCGGTATATTAATATATGTTTGCGAGAAGGTGCAATTTACAACTTTAAAAAAATGCATTACAACAACAAGTGAAATTATACACGGATGTATTACGATAAATGGCTATAAGTCTGATTTAATAGTAATCTACCGACCACCACACACAGACAAATTAAGTTTTATAACAGAGATAGACCGCCTGTTAAAAGGAATATGTAGAATTAATGATGTTATCTTAGTTGGGGACTGCAACATAAATATAATGAAAGAATATATTGACCGTATATCAAATAAATACTTAAATGCGTTATCGGAATACGGACTCCAGTGTGGCATTCAAGATGTGACGCGTGAAGTTATTATGCAGGAGCGACGAATAGCGAGTTGCTTGGACCATATCTTCGTGCGCACTGGCAGCGGCGGCCGCGGCCGTGCGACTGAGCTACGGGCGTACACAGCTAGTACGAGGATCTCGGATCACTACTTAACGGGACTTTCAGTTGATATCGACAAACAGGAACATTCACAAACTAGTAACGTAGTTTATAATAATAAGTTGATTAAGGAAAAGCTAAAAGAAATTAACTGGTCAGCATTGCTGCATCTAACTAGCCCCATAAAAATATATAATGCAATTGCTTCAACGTTTTCTGATATTTATAATACTAGCAAAATACAAGTTACGAAAAAGAAACGTGAACCACAACCGTGGGCAAATATTTCACTACAAAAAATGGTAGAACATAGGGACTACCTGTTTAGAAAATGGAAAGCAGACCCAAAAAGCTATAATCTAAGACTTGAGTACACGAAGTATAGGAACAAAACTCAAAGATTAATAAATAATGCTAAGGACAAATATAGGCGTAATTCTATTGTAGAATGCAATGGAGATATACGTAAGATTTGGTATAATATAAATAGTTGGGTAGGAAGACACAAGACTTCGGTGGATAGTGTTATAAAAAAATATCTACTAAACAGTCAAACTATGGAGTCGATTTGTAATAACTTTTGTAAAACATTTACTAATGAAATAGACGATATAAAACACAAGTGTCAAATGCAATTTTTAAACAGAGAATCATATGCCGTGAATAGTAATGTGAGTTTTAGGTTCCAAAGTGTCTCTGCAAAAGATGTAATAACAGTTATAGATAAATTAACAATAAATAAGTCACCGGGTTCCGATGGAATAAGAGTCATTGATCTAAAGCATATAAAAAATTACATAAGCCCGGTAATTGCGCATTTTATTAATCTCAGTGTCCAAAAAGGAATCTATCCCAGTGAATTAAAAATGTCAATAGTCAGACCAATTTATAAAACGGGCTTACATACCGATTATAGGAATTATAGACCGATAGCGATATTAAATACATTAAATAAAATTGTTGAAAAAATTATTGTAGGGCAATTGACGAAATACTTAGAGAAAAATAATTTAATTTGCGACGCTCAACATGGTTTTCGACATAATAGAAGCACAGCGACCGCGCTGGAAAAATTTACAGATTGCATTAACTCGTCTTTAGATCAACAAAAAATTGTAGTGGTAATATTTATTGATTTTAAAAAAGCCTTCGATACTCTGGACCACGGTGGCTTATTACAGGCAATGGAGGAGTTAGGGATACGAGGATCAATGAACGAATGGTTCAGGACATATTTATATAAGAGGTTTCTTAAAGTCAGTGTCGGAGGGACATGTAGTAAACACGGCGAGATTAAATACGGTGTACCTACCGGTTCTGTATATGGTCCAATTGGATATATTATTCATGTAAATAGCATGTGCAATGTGATTAAAAACTGTATATCATGTATGTACGCAGATGACACATGTCTCATATATAGTGATAAGGACGTAGGAACTATACAACAAACAATGCAAGAAGATTTGGACAACATTATAAAATGGGCGCACGATAATGGAATTATTATTAATATTGATAAAACAAAATGCATGCCGATATATTCCCCATATACCCATTGTAAAAAAATATCAGTTTCCATTAAAGGTCATACATACGATTGTCTTCATAATAATATAATAAGCTGTCATTGTAAAAATCTAGAGCAAGTAACGTCATACAAATATCTTGGTTTAACAGTGGATAAAAACTTTACATGGAATCTCCACATAGATAATGTATGTAATAAATTGAGGTCAATATTAGGTAAATTTTGGACATTAAAATCAGTTGTTAAAAAAGGCACCCTTTACATGCTGTACTACTCATTGGTCGATTCTATTATAAGCTACGGGCTGGGTGGTTATGGACTAACGTTCAACACACACTTAAATAAAATTAAATTACTACAAATGCGCTTTTTAAAAATACTTGTTAATCAAAATGTAAGACACGAATTAAATAAAGAATATGAGAAACTGTTTAAGAAATGTAAAATATTACCAATACAAATGAAAACTAAAATTACAATACTCCTCGAACAACATAACATTCTGAAAAATAAACGAAAAAGAGTGCATAACTACCCAACCCGCCTAGCCAAAAGAAATAAGCTAGAAGTACCTAAGATAAGCAACTATTTTGGACAAAGAACAAGAAAATGGATCACACCGTCAATAATTAACGAATTGCCCAAGGATCTCATAAATAGTGTTAAATCCAAACGACAACTAAAAAGAATTCTCATGAAACACTATTTATCACTATGCCCATAATATGTTGCAGGTTGCGTCTCAGTCATTCATTTATATGTTATCATTTAAAACATTTTAGTTAATTTACTTTATTTTATTTTTTTCTGCACGCTCAATCTTAAAACAAATTTAATTAAATTAAGAGAACTCTTTGCCGACAAACTGCTATGTAGTTTGGCATATTATTTGTAAGATTATGCATGTAAAAAAAATTGGTTATTAAATAAAAAAAAAAAAAAAAAAAAAAAAACTAGGTATATTTTTACGATTGAAGATGCGAAAATACAAGGATGAAAATAGGATTGGAAAACTGGGAGAAGAGAAAATTTATACATACCATCACGCCTGTATTGCCGAAGGATTAGGCAAAGATTAATGTGCACCCACAGTTAGCCAGTAAATGTTTTAGGTCTCACTTCGAGGCGAGCCCGTTACCATTTACCGGGCACAAAATTCAGACTCCGAGATACTACTGAGAATTTTGTAGAAAATCCTACACACTTCGACCTGGGTATCGAACCCAGGACGTCTAGTGTAACTGTCGCACTTCAGACCACAGGACAAATGAGGCAAATAGGTATAAAAAGATAGGTAAAGAAATGTATAATTTACAAATAAAGCCACCAGTTTCAAATTCCAATTAATTTATTTTGTAAGCATGTTCTTTCACAATCTTTATTCTCCCAATGATGTGTGTAGGCCTCCTCCGTTGCACGCCATTCTTCTTGGAGTTTCTTTTTGTTAGCTTAGGTTAGATAAATAATTTATTTATAAAAACAGTATCCATTTATTTTCTGCCTACAAGCACACAAAATTATATCAATAATGCTAGTAAAGGTCGTTGGGAGTCGTTGGTTGAAGGCGGTATATAATCGGTCTTTGTGAAAGTCTATGCCTTTTTAGCAGTGGACCTTTTTAGCTGATATGATGATTATCATACCATTTCACCTGTTCTATCTATAATAAATAGGTAATGCAGGAATATTATCTTCCCTAAGTTGTCTCCATATAGTTTGTTTTTGCAAATGTGACTATGAGTAATTGGACTCCCGTTTTTTCTACCTATGCGATTTATCTATTAAGGTAATTCTTTTCATGTTGCCTTTAGGAAATCTTTAAAGTAAAATTATCGACAATAATATTCACGTCACTACAATAACCTCAATTCATTTTCCGAATATTCCCTAAAACGTATCTCTACGTCTGATTTTCGCTAGAAAGTGATTCAGCAACATTTGTTACGTATTAATATTCGGTTCCTAACTTATATTCAGCAAACAATATAGGAAAAATTACCGGTGGAAGGTCAATAGTTCCTGCGTATTTTGTTTGCTTGATTAATGGGATTTTCAGCTCTCAACCGCACAACACATTATGCCACAGGATCTCAACAGTGACTATTTTGAATAATACAAATATTTTTTATAAATCCATAATAGTATTATTACCACAATATCTTAAAACACATACGAGATGACAACTAAAACGTAAACAATGAATATGCGACCAAGTCAAATATTTTCAAATGAATGAACGGACAATTGTTGCCAGTTAAGTCAGATTTGAAAAGTTACAGTGTTTTGCATAAAAAAATAACAGTAGTATGGTACAAAATTACAGTAAATAAAAATAATGATGTTAACCTTAATACAAGGAATTTTAATGAGATTGTCAACAATGAGGTGTAAATATACTACATAATATAAATGTAGCGATTGTCATAACCTGTACTGATAGTTTAAGAGTTTTAAATAAGTAAATAACCGTTACGCTACGCTTATACAATGTGTACCTACTATATGTGTTGGTTTGACGAATATTCTAAATTGCCTATTTTCCAAGTGAAATAGTAATTATTTTAGATTTTTAACTTTCGTTTTATTTGACTCATTTTGGTGGCTCGTGCTCGCTCATGTAACAGGATTCAATATTAAACAATATTCACTTTCCATTCGTCCAGTGTTTGCTTTATGGGAACTTCGTAGTAAGATATAACGGACCCTATTTGAATTACGATACCTAAATTCAGCAATACAGTAAATTTACTGTAATTACAATGCACCTGGCAACACTGAAATGGGCAGACTTTGGGGTAATACAACCAAATTTAGTCGTATTATTTTTTTCAATTGTCAGTTGGTTATATTTAAACATAACCAACTGACAATTGATTTAGTGACATGCCAATAAAAGTAAAACAAAAAGTGAATAGTTTGTATCATTCTTACATCCTTTTCATGCCATAAGATAGAACGAGACCAAAGACAGTTTCAGGTACATTTTTTCATCTAGATTCTGGGCTTGTCTTACTTCAATGATTCCAATAATATATAACAATCTCCCACCCTTGTCCCAATTCATTTGTGGTCGGCTCAGCATGTCCTTGTCTTCCATTTATCCCTTTCACCCGTCATCTCATCATTCACAGCCATTCCCATCATATCGGCCTTATACAGAATCTTTATAAAAAAATACAATGCCGCATTTATAATCAACAGACTTTATTATTGTAATTTTTCTGGAGTTAGTAATGTCACTTTCTCCTGAACAATCTTACTATTAAACTAGTTGTTTCGTACAGCTCCGAAATCCCATCCTGTCAACGACCAGCGGCAGCAGGCTTACTCTTGAACTCAATTCTGATAGATCGACATTGGAATTATGACATTTCATCTGAACATTTCGTCAAGTTTCATTGAGAGTTTCATACTCTCGAATGCGAGACTAGCGCCAAAGTTTCAATATTGAGCGGTTATTGAGTGAACTAACTTCGATTGGGATTGAATTACCGTTGAAAAACCTTAATGGTTAATTTTCGTCGTACAACACTCGAGCGGCTAATATCGTAGCTATTTATTTATTTTATTTTCCCAATCCAATCATATCGGATTTGCCTTCAAGAGTACGAAATCGGCCGACAGGAAAATTGTCGTTGGAATCATTTAGTTTGGATGGGAACTGGATTATTTTCAAGAGTGAGTCTGCAGAACTGGACATACCTCATCGTCTTCGTCTTCCTCTGGCTCCTGCTCGTAGTGGTGTTGTGCCTCCATCGCTTCCACCACGTACCGAGGCACGTAGGAGTCCTCATCAGAACTGTAGTCTTCGCTGTCTTCGTCACACTCGAAGTAGCGACTCTGAAATCATATTTTTAAATACAACGCCCGCTCCTTTGTTACAAGGAGCGGGCGTTGTATTTAAAAATAGCCCTGAGAACTTCACAAATATACAATTACCCGCCACAGAATCTAACCTCGTCAGCATAATGGTTCCAAAAACCGTCAGCTAAGTTAGAGGGTTTGGTCGAGCAGTGTTATTGGGATTTTCTTTTTTTTATGGTATAGGGGGGCAAACGAGCAGACGGATCACCTGATGGTAAGCGATTACCGCCGCCCATGGACACCCGCAACACTAGAGGAGTCGCAAGTGCGTTGCTCGCCATTTAAAATGGCTTGGGCCTCCGGTATCCTCACTCTGGTTTTCTGTGAAGCCGTGGTATCACTCCGGTCGAGCCGAGCCATTAGTGCCGAAGCATGGCTCTCCCACGGTTTCTTTAAAATTTTAGATAGCAGCTCAGATTTTGAAATTGAGCCCGGCTCATTACATGGGAATTAGACATACCGACGAACTGTGGGTATATTACAAAACACTCCTTTGTCTAACTCTTCAGGGAAATACAGACTCGAAAGAAATATCTATGGAGCACAAATATTTATTTTGGGTGGGAATCGTACCCACGACACGCCGCGCAACGGTAGGTATAGTGGCGAGTTGATCAACTTATTTACTGCGCCAAACGTTGGCTAATGGCAGGCAATCCATCACACCTCCACTTCTACGTGATATCAGTACATAATGGGAAGACCAGTGATGATAATACCGAGTAATATTGTGGTAGCTACCCCTACTAGCTTCTGCCCGCGACTTCGTCTCCGTAGAGTTAGAATTGGTTCCAACCTGGACAAAGTGTCATACGTGTAAATCCAGGTTATAAACTATCTGTGTGCCAAATTACTTTCTCCGTTTAGCCGTTTTTGTGTTATGAATTACCAAGAGAACAAAAGGATATTATGATAAGATTTTTGCGCTAATACCTACTGCTAATTAGATGTGTGCGTGTACTATTAATATTTATGCGTAATATTATCTATCATAATCCGAGGATGTCCCCGTCATGTTCAACACGTGTATGGTCATAGGTCATAACTAACTACTTAATATTCTAGGTAATTGGAACGCATCTATATATAGCGGCTGATCTCATAGCCGTCCGTCATCCGTGTCAGCCAATTAAAAAAAATGCGAGGTTAAGTACATACGTCTGATGGTTGTACATTGACGCTTTTATTTATTAATCTAACGACTATGGCACAGTCGGCACGCAATGTATCATGCTTAGAATATATAAAGTGACTGCTAAACGCAATGAATTGTCATTTTCATTGACATTTGATATGTGTCGCCGTCCAGTTGGTACGCCTGCGCGAAAAAACCGCGTTCCGTTCGATACTGCATACAGTAATAATGTCGGAGCCGAAAAGTTTCATGAATTTGTAATAATTTTCAAGTATATAAAATAAAAATACGTATTTTTAAAACGACACATTTTCATGTATAAATTGCTTTCTAAGTTTTATTATTTAAAGAAGTTTCAACGTGAATAAATCGAAGTAAGAATGTAGAACGAAACGTTTCATGTAAGTGACTATTGACCAACACACCGAAACGTAAATTTTATTCATCTGTCAAACGACAAACAAATATGACGACAATACGTTTATTGTGAAAATTCCACAAATCATTATCAAAACATGATGATGAATAAATCATCGTGGAAATGAGACCTAATCCCAGATAACAGTAGTGACGAATACGATAACAAAAAACACGCAGTGATATTGAATTATTGATGTAAATTGTTGTGATGTATCCTTGTTGATTAGAATATCCTTTGTTGTGTTAAAATTTGTGACGATGGCTGCAGCTATTGTTAACGACTCGCCGAAATACAGAAACAGTTTAATCTGCTGCAGTCCTAGTGTCGAAATTACTTCTAGAACATCCACTTCATCGACTTCTGGCTGCGTTTCAGCAGACGACAGCTATGACTCTAACTACATACCTAAATCTATTGCGAATAAAAAACTGAAAATTCACAGCTCTGCCACTAAAGAGGAGATAGAAAAAGCTATAAACCAGTGCAAGGAGCTCGTGTTGAACAGTGTGCAATGCTCCGACGAACGAAAGTGGCTTGTACGATATTTAGTTGAACTAAGACTTAGATTAGAAGATTTAAAAGACAATAATGGCCATGCGCGAGTCCGTGTTTCCATAAAAGGACACCATTTTGAGCAGCAAACGAACCCAACAAACCGTAAACAGTACTGTGACCACTGCAGCGGAGTTATTTGGAGTATTGTCCAAGGATCATACATTTGCCATGACTGTGGTTACTTATGTCATTACAAATGTGTCGACCATATATGCAGGGTATGCGCACATGTTGTCATGACTGAGAAGGGTAGTTTTGAAATGAATATTTGCCCCGAAAAGGGATTAGCGTCACAAGATTATAAATGTGCAGAGTGCCAAACAGCTTTAACATTTAAAGACACATGGAATGAACCACGTTTATGTGATTACACTGGCCTATATTTCTGTGCAACATGCCACTGGAATGATCTATCAGCAATTCCGGCAAGAGTTGTCCATAACTGGGATTGGGAGAAGAGATATGTGTCCCGCATTGCCTTCCAAATGCTCAATTTATCATGGACAAGACCTTACATCGATGTAGAGAATATAAACTCTAGATTATTCAACTTTATCGCTGAATTAGAATGGGTACACAAGATGAGGAAAGATTTAGAATGGATGCGGAGATATCTATGTGCTTGTGCGGACGGAACTAGTTTACTATCACCATTATTTGTTCAGCTGGGTGATGTGAACAAAAAGTATAGTATGAGTCACCTTCAAGCAATAAATGATGGTTCATTAGAAACACAGCTAACGGAACTAACAGAGGTATGCCGTTCGCACATAACGAGTTGTAAGCTTTGTTCCGGTAAAGGATATCTCTGTGAAGTTTGTAAAAATAATGAGGTGTTATATCCATTCGACAGTGGAGCAATATTGTGTGACAAATGTAACTCAATGTATCACAGAGGCTGTTGGCTACGGAAGGGCCAGACATGCCTCAAGTGTGTGCGTTTAGAGGAACGGAAGAAAAATGTTGACGAAGTACAAGAAGATGCTACAGATACAATAGTATATGACATTGACAAGTTTGTGAATTGATTGTTTTTCTACCTGACGGAACAAAGCGGTGTTTATTTAATTTTTAAGGTTAATGGCTGGGCCATATAGCTATTGTGTGCTGAATATTGTGTAGAAGTGATATACATGAAAAACTGGTAGTAATGTATGAAACTGTAGGTACATACATACTTACAATCACGCCGTTCTCCCACAGGGGTAAGCAGAAATTATAGACCTCCACACTTTTACTTCTCCCTAAATCACCTACATCCCATACATACTTTTTAAAGGACCGAACTAAAGGCGTTTGGTAAAGCAACAGTGTACCAATGTCAGTGTTTTTTTAATTGTAATAATATGATAACCAAACATACAAGCCATCAAAATTACTTATAAATGCCAGCAAGACTTTAGTTGTTAAATATTATTTGCCAATTAATATCACTGGATAACATTGCCCTTCAAACCGGAACACAATAATGTTAGCACTTTATTGCTTAGCGATAATATGGAGGTATCAACCCAGATAAATTCAGCACCATAATTCTACCACCGTACATATAGTTTCGTACATTACAATTAGTTTTGATATGCTTCAGTCCCAAACATATTCTACAAGCTGTGCGGTCCAGCCTAAAGACTGCTTACAGATTAGCTTCTTTTATTTTTATGTGACATTCAAATAATATGATTATTCCTGAATACAATTCATATATAATAGGTATAATAAATTAATTTATTTGATATATACCTAATTAATTTACAATCACGCAATTTCCCATTGAGGTATGTAGAAAGTAAAGAATGCAACTTGCAATAAATAATATATAATTATTTTTTCAAAAAGTCTATCTTTCTTCCTTAAGTTGTAATGTGTAAGCAGTCTACTTGTGTGCTAAAAGCATCTATAATGTTGTGATTGTACTAACAATGTATGTTTGACTCATAATTTGAATTTTTAGTGCCTATATTCTGCGACGCGCTGTATATTCAAGCCTTGCGACACTCAAGTCGCGCGTGTATGCAGTATTTATTTCTTTATACTGACCTCAGAATTGCTAATGATTAAATGCAAATTGAATTTGTTTAAGAAAAATAATTATGTTATGGAATCAATAAAATTGCCTTATAAATGTACCTATGTTTTTTACAGAATTAATTAGTAGTCTGTGTCTAAGGTCCAAACTATCTCTTTGTATACCTACCAAAATTTATCAAGAGGTTCAGCGATTTAGGCGATAAAACGTAACAAAAAATACAACGAGACAGTGACGTCAGCATTTTTTTTGTTGTGTTTGGATTGTGAAACTGCCTCATTAGCCTTGTGGTCCTGAGTGCGACTGCTACACAAGAGGTCTTGGGTTCGAGCAAAGTGTTATTGGGTTTTTCTATGAAATTCCCAGTAGCAGCTCGGAGTTTGGAATTTGTGCCCGGTTAATGGCAATAGGCTCGCCCCCTATCACATGGGACCTAAACATACCGGCGAACTGTACATTAGTACGCCTCTGCCTAACCCTTCGGGGAATACAGGCGTGATGGTATGTGTTTGGATTGTTCATAATGTTTACTTCTATTTATTGTTATGTAGGGTACCGTAGTATATAGTTTTTGAAGGACCACATATAATCATACCTACATATAATAATAATACCAAAATAAAGCTTTTGCCCGCCACTTCGCTCACCTGAAGCTATATTTGGATTAAAAATGGATCCTTATAATAATTTAAACAAAAACCAACAATGATGATCCCTTCTTTGTACGGGTCTGTATACATCAGAGAGGTCAAGCTGTATCGCAGGATCCGTTCAATTAATTGAGATAAGTAGTTCACCAGTTTTTAAGTTAGAGCATACTTATTGTGTTAACAATATTGAAATTAATTCAGTAGTTTTTGCGCCAACCCTAACAATCCGACAAGAATAAAAAAAAGTTTTTGGGTTCGCAGACGTTTACATACCTTATCCCATAACCCACATGTTTTTTTTTATCTTCAATGTACAGACAGCGTTTTACAATTTTATATTGAGCTATTAGGTACAAACGCCTAATTTGATTATTTGACATAGTTTGTTATTAAATAACAACGGTCTTTATTAGTTATTACTGTGTTGTTTGAGAGTATATATAGCTTCTACTAATAAATACATCGTGGATTCGTGGTATGACACATTGTTTATAAATATAACGGAAGCAAGGCCAACTTACACGTTATAGCAAGGACAGATAAATAAATAAACAATTCCATACACACACTCTCATGCTTATTGCCACATAGGAAAATACAGTGACGGCAGTGCCGGATTTCCGCCTACAAGGCCCCGGCCTAGGGGCCCAACCAGACTACGGGCCGGAGAAGATCCGGCAAGAAACTCCATAGATAGGTACCTAGGTACTCTTTTAAGTATCAACGTGGATTACAATATTAAGCTTTACAGCTTTGCTTTAAATAGTTACTGAGAATTATGCAGTTTGATGAGCAAGATCCATTTATTACTTAGAAGACCCAATTTTTGGAACCGTGCAACTAGTTTGACTTTTCAAAAATTTCTTTTTAAATGTCTAATGGAAATAAAACACTTTGAAAAATCTATTCCGTAGTTTTTGCTGCAACCCGTAACAAGCAGACAAGAAAAATTACATTTTTGGATTCGGAGATATCACGAGGCTCGAGGCTGCCACTGCACAAATATACAAATTGAAATATACTGTAGCTGTCAGATAGGTACCCCACTCACCTGACACTCCAAGCACCTACAGCTTTCTCTATATGTACACTTGGTGAGTGCGTTGTCGATGTGACGCAAATACAGCTCGTCGTTCGCCAGGCCTCGTCGCTTCCTTCGAGCTAACGACCACAGCAACGCCAGAAGCGTACCGCGACCTTTGCCACATTTAGTCGCACTGCTGTTGGGAAAAAGGTAATTCTTCAATAAGCAATCGGCTGATCGTTTACCTGAGCCAAATTCAAATTATAATTGGTTTTTCCTAATTTGTAGATCTAGTACACATTCTAGATTCATAACTGTAGTACTTAATTGCGTCATTAGCTATACAATATTCACTTTGCATCTAAATCAATATTGTAGCTAAAAGTAGTTGTCAATCGTTAATTTTGGCAGTTGGCACAGTTTTAGGCAAGTTTCTGGCTTGTTATGGATTTTAAAGCCAAGCTTTTAATTCTCAGTTGTG
This sequence comes from Acronicta leporina, assembly GCA_947256265.1. NCBI lineage: Eukaryota > Metazoa > Arthropoda > Insecta > Lepidoptera > Noctuidae > Acronicta > Acronicta leporina. The sequence goes on from OX366538.1 coordinate 6,759,044, forward strand.
GATGTTGTATAGTTAATGTCGCAATTATTACTGCTATGAATCTAACATGTGCTGTAGACCTACAAATTTGGAAAAACTCAATGAAATTTGAATTTGGCGGGCTTAGGAGAACGATCCGCCATTTATGAATACCGTTTTTGACACCCGATAGCAAGTGTTTCCAACGCAAAAAACTAGGACCGGAGTATAGGAGAATAGTTCAGAGGAAAATTCTTACGAGTACCTGTTCCCGACAGAATTAAGTATCGCTGGCTTCATGTCGTCTTCACAGAGCGCGGTTGTGCTGGTCCGTCGACGGGACCGGAGCATGCTGTCTGACCTCTCTCTCTCATCCGTCACTGATGACAAAATCGGGTTTCAGAGAGCGAGTTTATAAGGGTTAACCCGTCTGGAATCGCCACTTTTGTTAAATCACAATTATGATTGTGATGAATTAATACACAACGTAGGTACCTACTTAGGTACTGATAAATGATATTTATTTCTGTAAATAGATCTTAAAAAGACACTTTTACAAGTTGTTTTACATATTTTTTTTTACTAGATGGCGCCGGCATTTCCTATCTGACTTCTTTCCTATCTAAACTAATGTATAAAGCTGAAGAGTTTGTTTGTTTGTTTACTTGAACGCGCTAATCTCAGGAACTACTAGTCGGATTTGAAAAATTCTTTCAGTGTTAGATAGCCCATTTATTGCGGAAGGCTATATATCATAACGCTACGCGGACGAAGTCGCGGGCAGAAGCTAGTTTTACTATATTTTATTTTAGGCTTTGCGTACATAAGAGGGTGATATGATAATTATGATGACGATGATATGATATTTATTTCTGTAAGTAGATCTTTAGAGACACTTTTACTGGTTTGTTTTTTTATAACTATATGGTTTCCTAACCGCCGACCTCTGAGAAGAAACACCGAAACAAACTCAGAGAATCATGGTCTCTTTTAAAGTCCAGACATAAAATAACAAACCGGAACTGTAACAATCAACCTATTATAAAGTTATTTTAGTGAAGAAAAAATTCGACTTGCGGGCAGGGTTCGAACCTGCGTCTTCTGGTTAGATACAGCATACGCTTTGACACCGCAAGCTCGAAATTTGCCTTCACATTCTGAATTTACATCTTATATGTAAAGGTGACGTCAGTAACAACTGTTGAAAGCCTACTTTGCTTCTCAACCAACATGACTTACTTAGCAGTTAGTTCGATGTCGTACGATGCCACCTTACTTATTAACTATCTATAACTATACTTTTTATTGAAGCGTCGGTAGCCTAATGGCTAGGGCGTCGGACTTGCGATCATGTGGTTGCCGGTTCGAACCCCACCCATTGCACTACCGACGTGAACCCACTCGTAACACAAGCTATCTAGCTTAGCACGAGGGGTTAACAAGAATACTAGTACCTAATGTGCGTGCGACGCGCATTGCTAGTAAGCTTTTTTTAAAAAAAAACTAATATGTAAAGCTGAAGAGTTAGTTTGTTTGTTTACTTGAACGCGTTAATCTCAGGAACTACTAGTCTGATTTGAAAAATTCTTTCAGTATTAGTTAGACTGTTTATGGAGGAAGGCTATAGGCTCTATATCATCACACTAAGACTCGACACGAAGTCGCGGGCGGAAGCTAGTCTTTTTATATATTTTTTAGCTGTTATAAAATCTTTTTCCTTCTTTCTTTCCTACTCTCTCTCTTACCAGTGACCTCGCTGTTATCACAGTAGCCCCAGCGGGCGTTATCATCGCGTTGCTGGTCTGCGGGCCACAACTCCTGGACCGAGGGATTGTGGTAGATCGTCTCCGTGGACGCGTTGCCGTTCTCCGCGTCGAACCTTGACTCGGGTTGGTTGAGCACCTGGAGGTGGAAATATATCTAGGTACAATATGTTTAAAAAAACCTGTCCTATCCAAAGGAAAAAAGTTTTTAACGTGGGAGAGCCATGCTTCGGCACGAATGGGCCGGCTCGACCGGAGTGATACCACGGCCTCACAGAAAACCGGCGTGAAACAACGCTTGCGTTGTGTTTCGCCGAGTAAGTGAAGTTACCGGAGGCCCAAACCCTTTTAAAAGGCGGGCAACGCACTTGTGACTCCTCTGGTGTTGCGGGTGTCCATGGGCGGTGGTTATCGCTTGCCATTAGGTGATCCGCCTGCTCGTTTGCTCCCCTATACCATAAAAAATATATATTATTATATAAGTATCTCAATAACATCACCAAATAAAATAAGAAACATTAAATACTCATGAAAGAAAACATTTTAATGAAGTTTTCACGACTGTCGCGCCCAAATTGGTTCAATTACCTCAAAACCTAACAAATTTTTAAATGTGATAAAATCGTTGTTTACCTATGTTCGGCAAACATACTAAGGTATGTTTACTCCGAGCTGCTACTGAGAATTACATAGAAAAACCCAATAACACTGCTCGACCTGGGAATCGAACCCAGGACCTCTACCGTAGACCGTAGTAGACGCGCTTAGGACCACTACTGCCTTTTTTATGGGATAGGAGGGCAAACGAGCAGACGGTTCTCCTGATGGTAAGCGATTAACGCCGCCCATGGACACCCGCGACACCAGAGGAGGCGCAAGTGCGTTGCCCGCTTTGGGCCTCCGGTATCCTCCTCCTCCTCCTCCCATTCGGCGAAACACAACGTGGGTGTTGTTTCAGGCCGGTTATCTGTGAGGCCGTGGCATCACTCCGGTCGAGCCGAAGAATGGCTCTTGTAGCGCAGCAGATGATTGCTTAAAATTTGCGCAATTATTATCGAGCAGACACTAATAGGTAAAACCATCAAATAAAAAAAACACTGCCTCATTAGCCAAGTGGTCCTGAGCGTGACTGCTACGCTACAGGTCCTGGGTCAAGTCCCAGGTCGAGCAAAGTGTTATTGGGGTTTTCTGTTTTCTATGAAATTCCCAGTAGCAGCTCGGAGTTAGGAATTTGTGCCGGTTAATGGCAATAGGCTCGCCCATGTAATAGGTACATGGGACCTAAAACATACCGGCGAACTGTGGGTGTACATTAGTACGCCTCTGCCAAACCTTTCGGGGAATACATTATAAAATAATTATCGTATGTTACATGCGTAATTATTAACTAGATCTATAATGATTAACAGGTAAGAATAGAATAGAATTAAAATAAAATATTCTTAAATACTGTAGGTACCTACTCAAGTTATGTGTGCTTTATTTAACCCTTAGAGTAAAAATATTATACAGCATGACTTAAGCCTTCAAGCAACTAGCGTGAGGGCTCATTTTTAAAGAATGGGATACTACTTAGGTAGGTATTATAATTATTTTACCTGATAATGGGCTCGCGTGCCTAGAAAGAATACTGCACCAGAGCTGCCAGTAGCCATGTTATACTGAAAAAAAAAATAGGATTAAAAATAAATATGCCTTTGCTATTTACACGCTTTGCACCAAAAAAATAGTTACGGAAATGCGCAAATATCTGTGTTGCACTATCAAATAAAATGTTTTGTTTTTTTACAAAATAAATCGTAATGTTTTGGTATAATAACTCATTTTTTTTTTGGAATGAATTGTATTTTAATCTTAGTAATTAATTGCTAATAAAACACACGCCGATATGCGCAAAAATCTAAAAATATATTTGTAAATTATCATACTGTTCATATAAGAAAATTATTAGAAAACGGTATTTTTGTTCAAAAGAAAAAGTAATTAATTGATCGCAGTTAATAAATTGATCGCAATTCAAATAAATAAGCTGTAATTAAGTATTAAAACTGACTAATATAGTACTGCATTCAAAAAGGGAAAATATGGGAATTTTACCTCAACACAATTATTTTTAATATTTGTCACTTTTAAATATTAGACAATTCAATTCGTCTAATATTAATTAAATATTATCTTGAAAATATTATTCATTCTCATAGATTTGTTGTCGCGTTGATAAAATTGACAAAGCGGATTTGACATAATTTGACCTGCGCAGTAAAACTTTGGGGTTGTCATAAAAACAGGAAAAAATATTTTCCGGGAGAAGTTATGTTTTAATGTGAGATTGAGTAGCATTCAATCAGTGATTATTGTGATAACATCTTAATTATGAAAAAATACAGCAAATTCGGTATCCTTGCATGTGCAAATCAGCTAAATTTAAATGAAGAGCGCCATCCAGATTCTTTCAAGAGAAATAATATAGATGTGACCCCTTACGTTTCACTTGAACGTGCACTTTTACTTGACTGGGAGAATGTAGAGCAAATTGTAGAGCTTTGCATTTCACATTTACCCCAACAGATGTCGTCACAAAAGGTAAAGTTTTATTGTATTCTAAAGCGAATATAAAAAACCTTTACAAAAAACGTAATAGAAGTAAATTCACATAAATCAAATAAATTAAATTACTATTTTATTCTATATCTTTTGTATTCTATTTTACTTTTCCGCCTCGAAAAATTAGGTTTGCTAATGAAACACCAACATAATAATTATGTTTTTTTTTCAGATTCATCTGCTAGTAAAATGCTGTAATTATCATCTCATGAAATCACGAAAAAATAACGTAAAAAGCATTTGAAATAGCTTTTTTGTCACTTTATGGGCTTGAACGATGACTTTACATTTAATAATTTTACTAGATGTTGTGTTTATCAAGATAAAATTATTACCAAAAAGACAAATGTCCTACCCTCATTTTTTTATTTTTGAGTTAGTACTATATCGTTATTTTAAAAATGAAGAAATGCCTCATTTATGTTTAGTATATATTAATGTTTTTATCGGATAAAATAAAATAATTATAACGTATCAATACGCCTGTATACCCAAAAGTGTAGACAGAGGTATGCCTACTCACGTACAACACAGTTTAAAGGTTTGATTTGAGCTGCGGACAATTACAAGAAAATACATTTAAAAAATGTAAAAGAAATACTCAAAAAAGGAGTCAAATCAACCACACGGATGCTGTAGGCATTCAATGTAAGTTCAAGCATTCGTCATTCTACACAGTCGGGGGTATTCAAATCAAATACAGTCTAGCAATTTCTTCTAAACGACAGAATGGCAAATGTTGAAGTTTGATTTACTAGCGACTGAGATCGTGATCGGTCTGGATTTTATAGTGCCGTGCAATTGTATGAAGCGGCTGCACTGCACCGCTTTACCGTGTGATCACGGACTCCCTGTAGACGATAGCGAAATGCTTGGCAATATACGAAGTAGTGTGAAAACTTCGTTTGCGCGATTCAGAACTATAGGTTAGTTTTAGGGATTCAGAGACTTTTTAACTTTTATGGACATTACTCATGTCTTCGTATATATGGAGTTGTACTTATTGGCGCAGTCAGCTTGCCACTGTTAGGTCCACATTGTAATAAGAGACTAGCCCATTGCCAATAGACGGGCACAAGACTAATTTCCTAGCTGCTACTGAGAATTTCATAGAAAAAGCAGTTGCTGCTCGATCTGTGAATCCCCATGACGTGCTCTCCGAAGCATAGAGGGGTCAATATGTCCGGAATGATCCACCGTCCATAGATTGACTGCGCAGCTTAATTTTGTAGATCGATTGGTCAGTGTAGTTATCATAATTATAAATTTATAACCTTGAGCATTTCCGTTAGTGCAGTGTTTCATAGCAGCTATATCCATTTCCTTCCTAGCCAAATTCTCTGTAGCATGGATACTCTGCAATATCCCATAGTAGAGGGGTGGAAATCTGGTTTTATGAATGAACACAGTTAAGGTCAAGTTGTACAATGGCTTTGTACCGTTATAATAAATGTAGAGACGTGCTTTATCGTGATTTTGGTTGTTAGACGTGGTGATAAGTTTATTTTATAGCTCTTGAGTTACTTAGCAACCGGCGCGTAAGTATGAGAAGATGTATGATTGTGGCAGAAGTAAGAGAAGTAGGCAAGAATCGTAGTAAGTGGCGGTCTATAGTTTCTGCCTACCCAAGAGAGAAAGGCGTGACGTACAGTTTTATTATTATACTCTTTGGGCGTGACTGTATGAATCTTTGAATTGCCTACTTAGTATTTTTTTGTAGAAATTGATCAAGTTGCAAAGTTTTTATATATTTTTCTTATATCTCATGTAGAAACTTTAGCTCTGATTGATCAAAAGAAAAAAACAACTAACGTTGGCGCCTTGACTCTCCATTCTTTATAGCTAAATGGTGTTTTATACACACTATTTAGCTATAAAGAATGGAGGGTCAAAGCTACTATGGCTGTACTGTAAAGATTATACGCTAACCTTAGTCCGCTATACCCTTTTCAGTTAAAAGAACAGTAAACAGTAAACGTACACAGTTTAACTGTTTTCTCTCTTTTAGTTTGGTATGGCATGGCATTCAAATCATTATCGATGTCCACAGAAAGAGGTAGCTAAACCTGTACAACCATATTAGCTGTAGGTAATTGAAGTTAATCTATTATGATTTATTATGATAATAACTCTCTGTCTCTTTGTGGAAAGCTGTTGATATTATTGACTTGACAAACCCAAGAACGTTATAAATTTATATATACATATGAGGTATAACTTTCTTGGTCAAACCCAACTGCGACGGTCTTTGGTGGCCCACAATTCTATTGTATTTTTTTATGTGTTTCTTACGCGATATCTTCGCAGTTGGTGGGCCGATTTCGACATTTTCTTTTTTACGTGATACCTATAATGGTCCCATTATTATAAACCTTGTCTTGTTGGTATCAGAAAATCGGTTCTGAAAATGTATCACAAGAAACATGTTCGTTCGTGTGAAGTCGGTTTTTTTTAAAACAAATGATAAAGAAGAAAAAGCAGGGGATTAATTCGTGCATCAGATGTAAATATCTCTTTCCGATAGACCTTTTTTGCTGAACATAATATTATGGTAAAATTTGTAGAGAATTCACTCAAACCTAGTTCTCTGAGCAGCTTTGCCTTTAATAGTTAAATAGAGCGTATCGTAAGAGCATGCGTGCGTCGCCTCTAGATGTCGGAAAACTTCTAATGTGTAAAAATATATATACAGTCGTGTATTTTAGTTCGTAGAATACTATATTTCATACTGTATCGTTGCATTATGAATATTTGTTTTGCTATATTTTTTTGGTCCTACTAGGTTTTACTACTTTATTGTACTGTATTGATGTATTTAGAATCTAAACTTTTCAGGCATAGGTACAAATTCCTAGTCCCGGTACAACTAACTACCTTTAAGTCATAAAAATATGTAGGTATTCCGTGCGGAAATTGAACACACAACCCCGTAGCGTAGAAGCTCATGATTGAGTCACTACGCAATTACATTTTGCGTTTATTACACTATGACGCAAGCTGGTTGCATTGTATGCTTACTACGCACCTTGTGTAATTATTTCCATACATTTCTATATAGCGAGCATTGACTTCTATGTGATTAATATCTCCTCCTTTTCTTGTATTCCTCAGCTCAGAGCTGAGACTCATGGTAAATTACAAATACCAAAACTGAATTCTCTAGTTCTTTTTAAAGTAATTGCCAGCTTAGTGACTCTACGTTAGAGAGAAGAGACAAAACGTTTCATTTGATCTTAATACGCAATTTGCATCGCTATTCGTTCTATGTAAGAAAGTATTTCATAGCGACTCTACCTACGTAGAGCTATGACGCGAATGCGATCAATTCAAGCCGGTGACTTTGCGTCATACGCCTGCAAGGAAACCGCTATAAGTGGGGAATCTAAATGTTTCAATAACTTCAGAAGGCAACACAAAACTGTTCTCATGGACAAGGTCTGAAAGGTCCAAAGAGACATTGATGAGACAATTTCGCTCCGCTTTATGCCAATGTGGTCTAAAAAAGCCCAAGATGGAAGATCCTGGACTGAGTTAGGTGAGGTCTTTGTCCAGATTTGGGACACAAAAAAGGGTTCATTCAAAACTTCATAAGGAGCTAAAATTCTCCTTGTATAAAATAATCGGATATTTTACATAGGACTCGCCCTAATTGTAGTAGAAAGAAAAATAATTCAGAAATTGTTTTATCAGATCCAACTACCCCGGATGCAGAGGACGATGTTTGGTTACATCATTCAGAAAGCAAAGAGCATCATGCTGGCATTAGCGCAAGTGTTGATACCCAAGATGGGACTAGACTAACCATATCCTTTTCCATTGAAATAAGCCAAATAAAAGTTACAGGAGCTCATATATAGATATAACTAATGACCCACCTTCGATTCACGCACGTTGCCCCATTCCTTACAGTCGGAACTTGGTGTTAAATAGTTTAAAACCTTCCTCCTGAACCTCTATCTATTAATGAAATCTGCATTAAAATCCGTTGCGTAGTTTAGAGTACAGATAAACGGAGCGATTTTGTTTTATACTATTTAAGGATCCTCAATCAAACCAACAAATTGCAATGTAGACTCATCGTGATTAACCACGATTATAAACGAGAAAAACGAGTTCTAAAGTTTGAATAAACGCTCTTGTACTCAAATCAATGACGAGAGTTCACATGGACATTGAACTCTCTTCTTTTTTGTAGCTGCAAATGCTAGTGACCCTTCACGTTAGAGGTGAATTTGAAAAAAAAAAAGTTATATCGATCTTGTTTAAGCTGCATTAGAACAATTAATATTTACCGTTATAAAACACCATGCTTTGTCATTTGTGTAAGTTATAGACTAAAAAAAGGAAGATAACTATTATAATAATTGATTCTAGTTAAATAAAAAGGTTGACATAAGAGCCTAAAAACATTCCAAATATAAAAACTCCAATAGCACCATTATAAAAAAGTTAGAGTTATGCTACTTTCACCTGCTAACGTTCACTCTCAATATAACGATCGTCGACGCAGTTCTACGTCACAGAAGCCGACCAATGAGAGGTCGGGGCCTGCATCGCGATATCAAAGTTTTCACCTTCGGTAGGATATATACAAAACGGTTGATTACACCGTCGGGAAGTCCATTGCTACACGGGAAACCGGTTGTGGCGGAGGGCCGGTCTAAGCCTCCGCCATCTGAATATGTCGTCTTACAGTCGTCATGTATGGGTTTAATATAAAATGTTTAAAGAATAATGTTCAAGCATTCTGTTCAATGAAAAACGAGAGTCCTTCTCACATACACCGAAGTAGCGTCTTTGACTTCCTTTTTGGGTTTTACAAAATATATTTAGGAACTTTTTGTTTGAAATCGGTTTATGGTGTTTTTTAATATTTATCATTGGATACGAAATACATTGCTAGAACGGTTTTTTTATGGCATAGGAGGGCAAACGAGCAGACGGATTGCCTGATGGTAAGCCATTACAGTCGGCCATGGACACCCGTACTACCAGAGGAGTCGCAAGTGCGATAGCCACCTTTTAAAAGAGTTTGTGCCTCTGCGGTATCCTCACTCACTCGGCGAAACACGACGTAAGCGTTGTTTCACGCCCATTTTCTGTGAGGCCATGGTATCACTCTGGTTGAGCCGGCCCATTCGTGCCGAAGCATGGCTCTCCCACATATTGGAAATCTGTTCAAGTGACGCTGGAGCGTCATCTATTCTTATTCAATTTATAAGCACCAAATGTTCAATTAATTAGGTCCGTACCTACCTGCGAAAGCAAATTTGTAGATATGAAAATAGTAATTAGGGAAAATATTTATTTTCCATGATTATAAAATGTAGAGTTAAAAATTATCTCTTTGTTAATAAAACCGTCGCCCCACACTAGGATTTTCTCCTGTATTGTGGGTGCGTTTACAAACACAAATTTTCACATACACAAACGACCAGACTGAGAACAACTACCTACATGTAGATCATACAAATATTTGCTCCGTGACGGCATCGAAGGCAAAATGCGTGTCGCAGAAGCTGATCGCTCAGCCGTTACGCTAATCGTGTAACGTATGTATTAATATTGGTTCCTTCAATAATCTAGGTATTTGTTAAAATACGACCGCAGGATTTGATTTAAATCTGCGACCTATTAGGTATCTACATATACCAAGATAGCTCTTAAACTTTTCTTTATTCTTTTTAACTTCAGAAAATGACATTGATAGCAACGCTCAATTGAAATAATTTTATTGGTAGTCATTCTATCTATATCCTTTTAAAGCTTAAAATTGATACATACATACATATTTCTACGCCTGCCTCCCAATGGGGTAGGGGTACCTGCTCTTAACCTGACCTTATAATATGAGAATATCCGCAATTGCGTTGCAGTACGTTCGCCGAGATTAGGCACTTCCCAACTTCCAACTCTTCCAACCATAGTCGCCACTCGTTTCGTCAATCTCCATTCATCGCGCTGTTCAACATATGATAATTCTTCAAAATTGATGATTACTAAAGTGTAGGCTCGGAGCAATTCCAGTTATACCAATATTTATTTATTGAAAACCGATTAGTAGATAGCAAGACGATCTATCTAAATACAGCATAGTGAGACACAATGACAAGGTAACTAACTGTTAATGACCGGCCATTCCACACCGTACCAATAACCGTAACAACGCTAAGTAAGTAGATATACTATCTGTCAAGCCTTTATTGTCCCTAGATATTAATCACTAGAGAATATCGATAAGTACACTACCCTACATACTTGTCTTATTCACGTTTTTATTGTTAATCCCATGTGCGTTTCACGTTTGCTCCCATGTAATAGAGGGCCAGCGTATTGCCATTATTTGCTACTAACTGGATGCTTCTGAGAAGTTTGTAGAAAATCCCAACAGCACTGCAATCTAACTCAGGACCTCATGATCAGTAGACACACTTGTAATTGTAAGTACCAAATCAACCTCTTGCGAATAACACGCATTAGTCGATGTGGGCGTTAAATCAAGGAGGTTGGTTTATGTGGATGTTATCATTTGTAGACTTGAGGAAGTCGGTTGAGGACATAACGTTATGATGATTATTACCTTGTAATTTCAAGTATCGATGAAGAAAATCCAAGAGATAAGGAAATACCATTCTTGGAATAAAAGAGTAACTACCTACTTGTAAATATTTTCTAAACATAAGAATAAAATATTGCATTCATTTTCAGAATCCTGTAATCTCTTTTCAAGTTAATTGTGACAGAGATGGTTGCTATCAAAGAAAGATGACTTTTACGAAGTAGTGGGTTAATTAAAGTTGTGTTGTGTATAATGGTGAAGTGACTCTACCGTCACAATGGGGAAATATTTTTAATTAAAACATTTATATATCAATATTTAATTAATCGGAATAGTTAAAAAAAAACATAGAAATGCAAAAAGATATTTTCAATTTAATCCAACCATTTTAAAAGTAGATTATAGCACCACAAAAGGAAGTCAAATCAGCTACTATCGTGTGGATGAGACCTAGTCTCTCTTTATTATTTTTCATGACATATTTGACATTATATTTTACCATTATATGATTGCTTACACGCTTCAACATATCTGATGACAGGGAGTTAGACCGGTTCCCTGTCAGTACCGGCTTACGTAGTAGCTATGGACCTCCCATATAAGCGTGCTATAAAACTACTTATAATACATTCTGACAAGAAAACTTCGATTGCGCGATTCAGGATTTGAAATTCTGTAGTTTTTTATTCATAAACTGGTACACATACATCTAATTTGACTCTCCGTGGTATAATAAAACAACTATGCTAATCGTTTAATCATTCTCATTTTTATGTACAGTTTTTATTTTTAATTTTATTCACAATTTTCAGTTTTATATGAGTTCTTATGGGAATCCTATAAGAAAGACAAAGATAGCATATCTCTGCTAGAGTTGGTTTAAGGTTTACTTGTTTCCAATTGGTTGAACAAGCTCTACATTCGGTTCTTGTGAGGGTTTTTGGCTCTATTGCGTGTATATCTCAATGGCATGGATTGATCTACCGTTAAGACAGAGATAGCAAAATAACTTTAGAACGATAAAGAGAGATGAATGAAACTACGTCAACGTGACTGTGACATGACATCTCATGACATCACTTTGAGATACAAAAACTTTTTATGATACGAAGGATAAAAACCTCCACAATTAAAAAATAAATGCGTTTTCAACTCTAATAAATATTTTATTGTTTTACCTATATCTCTTCTTTTATTTATATTTTGAAATTAGGTAGTACTGAGTATTTTTTATTTTAGTTCCCTTAGTTAAAAGAATAATTTATTAAAAAATAAAAAGTTGTAATAATATTTTGTATTGTAATAATTATTAAGTTGAATAATCATTATAAAAAAAATGAAGTACAACTTCCGGTAATATTACGGGTAAATTAATTTTTCACTGGCAACTCTATCAGAAAGCCGAAATGTCTCGGAGGCGTAATTTACAATGAAAAAGATATTTTATTTAGTCCCGACGCCATTTTAACCTCATATTTCAAGTTATCTCGTGTTAATACAACGTGCCGTTTACATTGTAGACGCTAATTTCAGTGTTGTAAATCTTCATTGTTGCCATTAATTGTAAGTATTGATTGTTGCAATAATAAAATTAAAAAAGACATCGCCATAGCATAGAAACACCGCTTCCATAATTTTAGTGTTGCAAGAAATATTTTTGTCAAATATTTTGATTGACACATAATTTGTTGAATAAAATCGTAAATATATCTTTTTATTACGGATTATTTACATGTTGATCTTTATTAAAATGTATGAACGGGATGGCGCCCTATGTCATCTATCAATGTACGTGCCATTACTCTATACAAAAATGTTCAAATGTAAATTACTAGAAATAATTATCTTTCTTGTCTACCCGACTTTCTCTCCTTGGTAGTCTAGAGGTCTTGAGATCCCTGATGCTAATTGCCCAAGTTTGACGAAGTTGATATTATTAAATGTAGGTTCACATTATTTGAGAACCCAATGTCATTTTAAGATAAATAAATAAACTAATATGTCTACCCTAACAGCTGAACATTCCAAGAAACAAACACATACCATCACACCTGTATTCCCTGAAGGGTTAGGCAGAGGCGTACTAATGTACACCCACAGTTCGCCGGTATGTTTAGGTCCGTCGCTTCGCCGGTATGTTAAAGGGGGCGAGCCTATTGCCATTAACCGGGCACAAATTCCTAACTCCGAGCTGCTACTGGGAATTTTAATAGAAAAACCCAATAACACTGCTCAACCTGGGAATCGAACCCAGGACCTCTAGCATAGCAGTCGCGCTCAGGATCACTTGGCTAATGAGGCATTTACAAGAGAAACTGATTAATGTTTGTTTTTCAGACCTGATTTAAAATGTCTGATGAGGAGGTTACAGTTGAGACAACCGATGGACAGATCTTGGCTGCTGAATACAAGGATGGTATGTTATACAGTAGGGACAACAAAAAAATAATAAATTTATGGACAACAAATAAATTGACAACCTCTGTGGTTTAGTGGTTCGAGTACCGGACTGCTGACCATGAGGTCGTGGGTTCGATTCTCACAGGACACAAAAATTTATGTGATGAATATAAGTGTTTGTGTTCCTCTGGGTGTTTCTTATGTATTATAAGTATGTATTTTAAAAAAAAGTACCCATATAAGTATTATACCCATTGTCTAGTAGCCATAGTACAAGCTCTGCTTGGTTGGGACTAGATGGTGCTGTGTAAAAATGTCCCAGAATATTTATTTATTATTTAATAGTAAAGATGTGTGATATTTTTTTTAATACCATGCTAACTTTGCATCCTTTATATAGGTACCATACCCTTTGCATACATTAGCACCATTTCGAGGGTTCATGCACTATTATTTAGTCAAAGTCAAAATGCTTTATTTCGATTAGACCACTATAATAGGTACCTACCTACTTTTTTAAAATCAAATCTTTATGCATGGTTCCAAAAGTTTATGGAGAGGCTGGAGACTTTCAACTTGTCCCCCATCTCAGTCTGTTCTCCTTTCTTCTCACCTCGAAATATAGATATATATATATATATATGTCGTAGTAGAAATGTATAATAAGCGATTTTACATAACTGCTAGCTAAAATAGGTCTGTTATGTAAAATAGCTGGATTGCCATTGCCATATGTTTATCAAAACCACTACCCATGTTTAGTTGTTTTGTAGAATGACTTATTTGCAGTTATGATAAGCGTTTTGTGTGTGTGTGTACAAGACAGCTAAGTTAATTCCATTCCATGTGTTGAAGGTCACCAATTATTCAAAGCTGCTGAACATTATTCAGCTACTTTACATAACAGCTGTTTTGTAAAGCATCTAGCGGTTATGTAAAATATTGAATTATACAATTCTACTGCAACATAATTATACTTATACTCCAAATATTGTGTTTCGCCGAGTGAGTTGAGGTTACCGGAGGCCCAAACCCTTTTAAAGGCGGGCAGCGCACTTGCGACTCCTCTGGTGTTGCGGGTGTCCATGGGCGGCGGTTATCACTTACCATCAGGTGATCCGTTTGCTCGTTTGCCCGCCTATCTCATAAAAAAAAAATATATTAAGGTTTTTTATTGAATTTGTTTAAAAAGGCTATAATTGCTTCTTGTTATATTTCAGGGCAACTGCAAATAGTGGAAGTGACTCCATTTGATAAAGATAGGGTGAGTCTGACTAGATTTGTAATTAATTTAAAAAATAAATTAAGTTCTCAAGGCTGCTATGGCTCGTTCTTCAAAAGGCCTGTTCAGATTTTGCCCTACATCGTAACTCACATATAATACTACTACTACTAAATGATAAATGATATTTATTTCTGTAAATAGATCTTAAAAAGACACTTTTACAAGTTGTTTTACATATATTTTTTTACTAGATGGCGCCATACTGTCTGGACTTTAAAAGAGACTATGATTCCATATGTTTGTTTCGGTGTGTTCATCTCAGAGGTCGTCAGATAAGAAATGCCGGCGCCATCTAGTAAAAAAAAAAAAGTGAAACATTGACTTGAAAAAGTGTCTTTATAAGATCTATTTACAGAAATAAATGTCATTTATCATTCTGAAATTGAATTATGTAATCAGTATGAAAAAATATGTATTTTTTTCAAATTCGTACATTAGTACGCCTCTGCTTAACCCTTCGGGGAATACAGGCGAGATGGTGTGATCTAACTACCTTTTGTGACATTACTGTTTCAAGATATAAGTCTTTTATAAGACTTATATCTTGAAACCTTTTTTCTAATCTGACGCGAAGTGTCATAAAAGGTAGTTTGATCGCATTGTCTCGATTTCGGGTGGCCTGTGGGTTGGAACTTTTCTGCATAACTACGTCCAAGTGCAAAATGTAAAAGGGTTTTAACTACTTGGTTAAAGTCCCTATCATATGATGAGGCAGAAAATTTACTAAGTCCCATCATAAACTAATTTGTATGACTTGACAACACCCACACACTCATCTGCAGCCACGCATACACGCATACACACTCACTCACACACACCAGATACCCTCACAACACCCACACTACACCTAGTTGAACATACTTAAATATTACTAGTAAATGGAATATTGTACTTACCTGTCATCCACTTCCGGAGTCTGGAGAGGCTGGTAATCTGTCATACAGGTCTCCTAGTACAGAAACCAGTCTCTCACATCTATATCTATACTAATATATAAAGCTGAAGAGTTTGTTTGTTTGTTTGCTTGAACGCGCTAATCTCAGGAACTACTGGTCCGATTTGAAAAATTATTTCAGTGTTAGGTAGCCCATTTATTGAGGAAGGCTATAGGCTATACATCATCACGCTACGCGGACGAAGTCGCGGGCAGAAGCTAGTAGATTATAATCCCTATTGTATTATGTATATTTTTACTATATATATACTAATATATAAAGCTGAAGAGTTTGTTTGTTTGTTTGCTTGAACGCGCTAATCTCAGGAACTACTGGACCGATTTGAAAAAATCTTTCAGTGTTAGATAGCCCATTTATTGAGGAAGGCTATAGGCTATATATCATCACGCTACGCGGACGAATTCGCGGGCAGAAGCTAGTAGATTATAATCCCCATTGTACTATGTATATTTTTACTATATTCCTTGTAAAATTCTATGTGAGAGAAAACAATAAAATTATGTGTATTGTATTTTGTATTTATTCCAGGACTCCCATATTCTCCCAGACCTATCAGATGGGGTGGTTGATGATCAGGGCAGCAAGTACTTGCGAGTAATGGACACAACCAAAGGATTGGTGCAACTTGATCTACTTAACTTGACATTAGTTAGGTTAGTATTTTTTTTAATAAATGAATAAATATTCTGCGACGTTTTTACACAGCACCATGAAGTCCGAAACTAAGCAGAGCTTGTACTATGGGTACTAGACAATGGATATAATACTTTTATTTATGGGATAGGGGAGCAACGAGCAGACGCATCACCTGATGGTAAGCGATAACCGCAACACCAGAGGAGTCACAAGTGCGTTGCCCACCTTTTAAAAGGTTTGGGCCTCCGGTAACCTTAAAGTATGGTGAATTAGGCTATAGTTCACCACAAAGAATCTCTAAAGCATGCTGGAAGCAGCAGGAACTGCCTTATTAGCCTAGTGGTGCTGAGGGCGTCTGCTACTTTATAGGTCCTAAATTCGATCCCCAGGAGCAGTATTATTGGGGTTTTCAATAAAATGCTTAATAGCTCAATGTTCGCGATTTGTGCCCGGTAAATGGCTATAGGCTCGCCCCCTATTACATGGGACCTAAACATTCCGGAGAACTGTGGGTGTAAGTACCTTAGAACACTTCTGCCTAACCTTTCCGGAATGGAAGATGGAGGCCTGATGGTTTTTTTTATGGGATAGGGGCTAATGAGCAGAAATAAATTAAAAGGGTTTGGGCCTCCGGTATCCTCACTCACTCGGTGAAACCCAACGTAAGTGTTGTTTCACGCCGGTTTTTTGTGAGGCCGTGGTATCACTCCGGTTAAGCCGGCCCATTCGTGCCGAAGCATGAGTCTCCCAACAAACAAGAAGTAAGTTTTATGTCATTTTGCAGGGGTCCAGATGGCGAGGAGTCGTACCAGTTGGTGGCCAATGCAGGCACCTCCGATGGAGACATGTCCTCGGACGCCACGGTCACATGTGTTCTGCAATCTAGTGATAATGAAGGTATTTATCCGTTCAGCTGGCAACACCATCTGTTGATACACCTATGATATTTTTTTTTCTAAATACAGCAAAGGACCTTTACGCGAATAGTAGACATTGAAATAAACGTGTTTTATAGCGATGTATAGATATTATATACCGAATTCCTTGCTAATAATTGCTCTGTCTTCAAAAGGCCTGATAGATATTGCCCTACATCGTAATACTCATATCTATACTTCTATACTAATACTAATATATAAAGCTGAAGAGTTTGTTTGTTTGTTTGCTTAAACCCGCTAATCTCAGGAACTACTGGTCCGATTTGAAAAATCCATTCAGTGTTAGAAAGCCCATTTATTGAGGAAGGCTATAGGCTATATATCATCACGCTTAGACTAAGTAACTATTCCACGCGGCCGAAGTCGCGGGCGGATGCTAGTAATATATAAAGCTGAAGAGTTTGTTTGTTTGCTTGAACGCGCTATTCTCAGGAACTACTGGTCCGATTTGAAACATTCTTTCAGTGTTAGATAGCCCATTTATTGAGGAAGGCTAAAGGCTATATATATATCATTACGCTACGCGGACGAAGTCGCGGGCAGAAGCTATATCTTATAATACTACTACTACTGTCTGGACTTTAAAAGAGACCATGATTCTCTGAGTTTGTTTCGGCGTCTCTTCTCAGAGGTCGTTCAATAGGAAGCTTGCAACACCAGGGGTATCACTCACGCGTTGTCTGACCCTGTAAAAATATTTTTTTCACACCCTGTTTGGGAGAGAGGGGTAAAGGTTAAGGAGGAATAGTTGTGCTGGCAGCATAGGAGACAATAAGTGTGATGCTTAAACACTACCGGTCCCCCCACTGCATACACAACGCTTCCTCGCGGAGCTCTGGAGACCTTGCTTACCATTATTCCATTTATTTCCAGATACAGACAACGGACAGGACTCTTACGTCATGGTGGAGAATGAGGATGGTCAGGGCTCTCTGGTGATACTGAAATCTGCATTGCATCAGGTCACCGCTCAGAACCCACCACAAACCAACGTATGTATCTATATATATAAAAGAAAGCCGTGTTAGTTACACTATTTATAACTTAAGAACGGCTGAACCGATTTGACTGAAAATTGGTGGAGAGGTAGCTTAGAATCAGGAGACGGACATAGGATACTTTTTATCCCGTACCCGTGGGATGTGATTGCAGACCGAATTCCACGGGGGCGAAGCCGCGGGCAGAAGCTAGTACAATATAAAAGGAGACCGTGCTCAATAGTGGGTATATTCCACTATAATTGAGCACTGGTCTCCTCTTAATTAATGAGTTGATTATATCTATTATATAAGTTTCATAGTACATAGTTACCATAAGTCTGTTCTTTGTGAGGAGAAAGAAATAAAAAAAAAAAAAAAAAAAATCTATTAATAATATAAAACATTAGCCTAGTGGTCCTGAGCGCGACTGCTACGCTAGAGGTCTTGGGTTCGATTCCCAGGTCGAGCAGTGTTATTGGGTTTTTCTATGATATTCCCAGTAGTAGCTCGAAGTTAGGAGTTTGTGCCCGGTTAATGGCAATAGGCTCGCCACCATTACATGGGACCTAAACATACCGGCGAACTGTGGGTGTACATTAGTACGCCTCTGCCTAACCCTGCGGGGAATACAGGCGTGATGGTAAGTTATGTTATGTAATTGGAAAAAAACTGTAATGTGTAACTAACTTCTTGTGATTTTTTTTTTGCATTTTCCATGCTAATTTTGTAAAGTTATTTAGTGAAGGAAAAATTCGACTCGCAGGCAGGATTCGAACCTGCGTCTTCTGGCTAGGTACGCCAGACGCTATGACCACTAACCGAGCCTCTCAACCAAGAGGCAAAGTAACTTGCCTTTCAATAGATGTTACTGACGTCACCTTTAAGACGTAAGTTCAGAATGTGAAGGCAAATTTCGACATGGCAGGTGGGACTCGCGGTGGCTTAGTGGTCATAGCGTCTGGCGTACCTAGCCAGAAGACGCAGGTTCGAATCCTGCCTGCGAGTCGAATTTTTCCTTCATTAAATAACTTTATAAAACTGTAATGTGGTTTTATTTAAATATTGAATATCTTGTTTCAGAAAAACTTATCGCCTGTGGAAATCTTGGAGAAGGCGAAAGCACTTCAAAAAGCCAAGTAAGGAACTATACTCTTACCTAGCTGAGGACGAAGCAAACACAGATTTTCAGTAGTCTTAAACTGTTACCATCCATCGCTTTTCCCTCGATCCCTATCCTCTTCCTCCTCAACTAAGTTCTATCAGATAGCTTAGTTGCCTAAAGCTGGAATTAAGCCTAGCTTTACGATAGCTTGATTTTTTTTAATTTATTTTTTACTAGCATCTGCCCGCGACTTCGTCTGCGTAGACTTCAGATAAAAAGTAGCCCATGTGTTATTAAATTTATTTTTTACTAGCTTCTGCCCGCGACGTCGTCTGCGTAGACTTCAGATAAAAAGTAGCCCATGTGTTATTAAATTTATTTTTTACTAGCTTCTGCCCGCGACTTCGTCTGCGTAGACTTCAGATAAAAAGTAGCCCATGTGTTATTAAATTTATTTTTTACTAGCTTCTGCCCGCGACGTCGTCTGCGTAGACTTCAGATAAAAAGTAGCCCATGTGTTATTAAATTTATTTTTTACTAGCTTCTGCCCGCGACTTCGTCTGCGTAGACTTCAGATAAAAAGTAGCCCATGTGTTATTCTAGACTATAATCTATCTCTGTGCCAAATTGTATCCAGATCCGATCAGCCGTTCAGGCGTGAAAGAGTAACAAACATCCCTCCATCCATCCATCCATCCATCCTCACAAACTTTCGCATTTATAATATTAGTAGGATTTTAACAAAAGTTTGCATACACTGTTACAAAGCTTAATTGACATTAGAATAGGCTTGTTACCGTTAAGTACCGCTTGCCTACAAGCGGTACTTCGTAACACAGGAAACCTGTATGTCGAAGTGCACCGTTAGACTGCAGATTTTTTTTTAAAAAAAATGTGGTTTGGGTATATGTACATCCAAAGGCACTTAGTAAAAAGCGGTTATTTTAATATTACAAACACACACTCCAATTTTAATTCGACGGTCTCTGTGGTTAAGTGGTTCGAGTACCGGACTGCTGACCATGAGTGTGATGAATATAAGTGTCTGTGTTCGGCTGGGTGTTTCTTATGTATTATAAGTATATATTTACAAAAAAAAAGTATATAAGTATTATATCCATTGTCTAGTACCCATAGTACAAGCTCTGCTTAGTTTGGGACTATAAGGTGTTGTGTAAAACGTCGCAGAATATCAGAATACCTACCTACCTATTTATTTGTATAGATTTGTTCCTTTATCGCGGTGTTCCAGGGCGCTGGTGCAGTCTTCCAGCAGTCGAGGTCGCGGGCGAAAACGTAAGAGCGACCTGCCTCCGCCTCACGAGCTGCTGGCTTCTCCCAACTTCAAGCTATACCTGTACTCCTGCAAGCACTGCAGCTTCAAATGCAATGCCGTCAAGGAAATGTCTGCACACAAGGTAATCATCATCATCCAAGCCTTTTGCAATATTTGATGACACATTTGGCGTAGCGGCTGAGCAATCGGCTTCTGCGACACGTGTCGTAGGTTCGATCCCCACACGGAGCAAATATTTGTATATAATAATAATAATAATAAATATTCTGGGACATTTTTACACAGCACCACCTAGTCCCAAACTAAGCAGAGCTTGTACTATGGGTACTAGATAATGGATATAATACTTATATACTTTTTTTTTGTAAATATATACTTATAATACATAAGAAACACCCAGATGAACACTTATATTCGTCACATAAATTTTTGTGTCCTGTGGGAATCAAACCCATGACCTCATGGTCAGCAATCCGGTACTCGAACCACTAAACCACAGAGGTCGTCAAAATGTATGATCTACAGGTAGTTGTTCCGGGTCTGGGCGTTTGTGTATGTGAGAATTTGTGTTTGTAAACGCACCCACGATACAGGAGAGCATCCTAGCGTGGGGCAACGTTTTTCTAAAAAGAAAATAGAAAATAAAAGTATGTTGGTGTCGGCTACCAACTGTATGGTACAGTAGTACGCCTCTGCCTAACCCTTCGAGGAAAACAGGCGTGATGGTGTGTGACCATTTTGAAGGAACTCACCAATAAGTTCGGTAGTGTATGTCTTTATAGGGCGTCCTCCCGGCGGCTCCACTGAAATTCTTTTTTTATGGGATAGAGGGGCAAACGAGCAGACGGATCACCGGAACCGGAGTCGTGGGAGAGCCATGTTTCGGCACGAATGGGCCGGCCGGCACAGAAAGCGGCGTGAAACAACGCTTACGTTGTGTTTCGCCGAGTGAGTGACGCTACCGGAGTCACAAGTGCGTTGCCCGCCTTTTAAAAGGATTTGTCCTTTTAAAAGGCGGGCAACGCACTTGTGACTCCTCTGGTGTTGCGGGTGTCCATGTGCGGCGGTGATCGCTTACCATCAGGTGATCCGTCGGCTCGTTTGACCGCTATGCCATAAAATAAGACTCTACTATTTATATTATCATGTTCCGTAGGCGTCTGAGCACAGCAATGGTGCAGGGCGAGGCAGGACGGGCGGGAATCGAAGCGGTTTGGTCACGTTGCAGTGTGCGCGCTGCCCTTTCAGAGGAGCCACGCATCTACAGGTAAATACTTACAGCTTCTTTAAAAATATACATGGTATCAATTTAGAATAAAATAGAATATTCTTTATTACGTACAAAAAACTGCCTCATCAGCCTAGTGGTCCTGAGCGCGACTGCTACGCTAGAGGTCCTGGGTTCGATTCCCAGGTCGAGCAGTGTTATTGGGTTTTTCTATGAAATTCCCAGTAACAGCTCGGAGTTAGGAATTTCTGCCCGGTTAATGGTAATAGGCTCGCCCCGTATTACATGGGACCTAAACATACCGGCGAACTGTGGGTGTACATAGTACGCCTCTGCCTAACCCTTCGGGGAATACAGGCGTGATGGTATTGTTACGCCGAGAAGCTATTAGAATGACGTGGATGGGTCACGAAGGTTCTGGATAAATCGTAGAAGCATGTAGAATATTCGAAAGAAAGTACTCGAATACGTACTCACGTAATAACAATAGATCAAGGTCAGGTTCAAAGGTCAATGCCCGTAAACAATAGACGATCTATGTACCTACCTGTAATGCAAGTACCTACTCGCATTTTGTAGGCTTTTCACGATTGTTCGATTCCAGAATCTTCGTGACTGATATAAATAGCCGTCGTGAGGGTCGGCTAGGGCAGTTTAGTTTTGGACAAGGTGAAGTGAACATCAAAGTGAAGACAAGTGATTCTCAGTGTGACAGTACAGTGCGACAAGTAATAGTGTAGTGATTTTATTTGTGATTTCTGTTGTGTGTTGTCAAGTTTATTAAAGTATTTGTTTATTTCGGTAAAATTAGCGTTAATTAATTTATCCCGAACCCCAGCTCGTAACATTTGGTGTCAGAAGTATTGGGATAAATTATGCCGGTTTTGCCGAAGGACGATACGGAAGGTATCCGTACCAGAAGTCAGCGGCAGCAAGAAATGGACCAGAGACAATTTGGAGATTCTCCGGCACTTCCTGCGGGTCATCTACAACCAACAACAGACCCAGTCGCTGGTCCATCTGGAACTTCTCCGGTACCAGCTGTTGATCTGGCGGCTTTAATGGCAATGATGCAGGATCAGGCTCGCCGTCAGGAAGAGCAGGCCCGCCGTCAGGAAGAGCAGGCCCGCCGTCGGGAGGAGGAGCAGGCTAAACGCCAAGAGGATCAGATGCTCCTCATAAAAGACCTTCATGGGACTCTTGGAAAACAGCTTGGTGTTATGAAGGAGCAGGTGGAACAGCACGAGACCCGGATTTCTAAAACCGAGGAACAGATTGCTAACGTGACAAAAGCGTTAGGTGATCTAAAGGCAGGAAACGGACTTGTGGCTTCCGCGGTTGCTGCTCCCATAACATCCTCGCTACGCGGATTCAAAGTGCCGCCATTTGACGGAACATCCTCATGGTCGGCATACAAAATGCAGTTTGAAGCCTTTATGGAGTCGAATGGATGGGACAAAGGCCAGGCTAAGACCGCGCTTACTCTAAGCCTCCGCGATCAGGCTTTGACAGTACTGGAGGCCCTCGGCAAGGAGATGTCCTACGATCAGCTGATTGACGCATTGGACTCGAGATATGGTGACGCCCATCTTGAATACGTATTCCGTGCACAGCTGAAGGATCGGGTACAGCGTGGCTCAGAGACCCTGCAGCAGTGGGCCGTAGAAGTTGAAAAGCTGGTCCGAAAAGCCTACCAGTCCACACCTGCACTTATCGACGGTAACCTGGTCCAGGCTTTCGTTGATGGAGTTCGTGACCTAGAAGTCAGAGCTGCTGTGAGGCTTGGGCACCACAAGACCTTAAAAGACGCCTTAGCCCATGCCTTAGAAGTGGAGGCAGTCAGACAAGACCATCGGGCACACCGCATTCGTGAGGTCGTTTTACCGACATGTCACCTCTGTGGGGAGAAGGGCCACTTCCAGGCGGGTTGCCCGAAGCGCAGCGAGGGTCGAAGGGTTGGTGCAGCATCGCCTAGATGCTACATTTGTGGAGAGAAGGGCCACCTCCGAGCTAATTGTCCAAAGGGAATCTCGTGGCGAGAAAAGACTCAAGGTGATAAAGTAAGGGTGATGAACGTCACCACCGAGGAGCAGCAGGGAAACGAGTAAAAGCCAGGACTGCGGGGCGGGTGCTGGCTAGTGTGAAAGGAGCCCCAAGGATTTTGATCTCACAAATCCATGACGGGAACAGCCTGATCATCAGAGGCGAAGTCAACAGAACACCCTGTAAGCTGACATTAGATACTGGAGCTTCTCGCACGGTAGTTAATTCCCAGCTGGCACGTCGGGTCCTTGGGGACTGCGTCAGTGATCGCGAGTGCATACAATTGGTAACAGCTACTGGCCAGCACATATCCGTCCGAGGCGAGAAGGAGGTGGAATTGAAGTTTGGTAACAGAATATATCGGCATAATGTCATCGTTGCCGATATAGTAGATGATTGCATTCTGGGATTGGACTTTATGCGAAAGCATTGTTGTGAGATCGACGTTAATCAAGGAGTGTTGAAGTGCGGGTCGGAAGAAATTTTCATGGAAGGTGCAACAACAGGGAAGGTGTACTGTCTGAAGAAAATAGTTCTTCCTCCTAAGTCGGAAACAATCGTCCCAGTCGCTCTGCCACAGAATGCCGGGCAGAAAAATCGATGTGTTCTCATAGAGAGGTTGGACGATGACTTACCGTGGAAGATGGCACGAACGTTGGTGAGAGCTAGCAATGTATCAGCGGTACGCATACTCAATCCAGGCGATAAAGAGAAAGTTATCAAGAAGGGCACATTGATAGGTACTTGCGAAGAAGTAGCTTGGATGCGACGTTGCAGTGATCAGTGTACTGATAATAACGTTCGAAATCCAAAGTTTAACGTTGAAACTCTTTTGGAAGACTGTCGAAATGATCTGTCTGATGAAGAAGCGATCAAGGCTAAGAAGATGTTGCTCCAGTACGCTGGTATTTTCTCTACAAATGATGCCGACATTGGAAAGACAGGACTGGTGCAGCACAAAATTAATACTGGCAACGAGTCACCAATACGTCAGCGACCTAGAAGATTGCCAGTTGCGCGAGAGAAAGAAGTTGAGACCATGATTGAGGGAATGGTGAAGGATGGTGTGATAGAGCCTTCATCTAGCCCATGGTGTTCTCCGGTGGTCCTGGTGAAAAAGAAAGATGGCAGTATGCGCTTTTGCGTGGACTATCGAAGATTGAACGACGTTACGAAGAAAGACAGTTACCCATTGCCAAGGATCGATGACACGCTGGATACCCTGACGGGTATGAAGTGGTTTACAACCCTAGACCTAAAAAGTGGTTACTGGCAAGTGGAAATTGACCCCAATGACAAAGAGAAGACTGCTTTCTCTACGGGAAAGGGTCTGTGGCAGTTTAAAGTCATGCCGTTTGGTTTATGCAATGCTCCTGCTACGTTTGAGAGACTTATGGAACTAGTGCTCACTGGTCTGATTGGAGACGCCTGTCTGGTCTACTTGGATGACATTATCATCGTGGGCCGTACGTTTGATGACCACGTTCAAAACCTCGAACGTGTGCTATCAAAAATCCGAGGAGCTAATTTAAAGTTAAGTCCGAAGAAGTGTTCATTCTTCAAACGTCAAGTAAGTTTTTTGGGGCACGTAGTGTCAGAAAAAGGTGTCGAAACGGATCCAGAGAAGATTGTTGCTGTGAAAGACTGGCCAGTTCCGAAGGATAAGACGCAAGTCAGAGCATTTTTGGGTTTGTGCTCGTACTATCGACGGTTTGTGAAGAATTTTTCGGACATTGCGAAGCCTTTACACAAACTGACCGAGGAAAAGACACAGTTCTGCTGGGACGCAAACTGCGAAAGTGCGTTTCAAGAGCTAAAGACACGTTTGTGCAATACACCTATTTTAGGCTACCCTGACACTGAAAATGAATTTATCGTGGACACAGACGCAAGTAATACTGGAATTGGTGGAGTTTTGTCACAGCGAAAAGGAGATCAGGAAGTTGTCATAGCCTACTTCAGTAAATCATTGTCAAAACCGGAAAGAAACTATTGCGTCACGAGGAGAGAACTGCTCGCTATAGTAAAGACGTTGCAACATTTTAACAAATATTTATTGGGACGGAAGTTTCACCTGCGAACAGACCATGCTGCACTGAAGTGGTTATTGCAGTTTAAGAACCCGGAAGGACAAGTAGCGAGGTGGATTGAGCTTCTACAGGAATTCGATTTCATAATTGAACACCGCAGTGGCAGATCTCACGGTAACGCAGATGCGTTGTCACGAAGACCTTGTCCGGAAATATGCAAGCACTGTTCTAGACAAGAGGCTAAGGAAGCTGTTCCCGTGAAAATGCTGAAAACTGACCTTAGTGACGAATGGAAAGAAACCCTGCAGCAAGCACAGGAGACTGACTCAGATGTTAAACCGATTCTCGACTGGATGAAAGCTGGTGCCTCCAAGCCGAAATGGAGTGTTGTTGCGGCATTGAGCACAGTCTCAAAAAGTTATTGGGCACAGTGGGACAGTCTGTTGATGCATAACGGTGTCTTGTGCCGGAAATGGGAAAATGCTAAGGGAGACAAGAGTCATCTGCAGATGGTAGTCCCTAAAGCTAAGGTGCCAGATATCCTACGATTATACCATGACGGATGTTCAGGAGGTCATCTAGGAGTAAAAAGGACTTTATTGAAGATTAGAGAGCGTTTCTATTGGATCCACTGTCGGGACGATGTTGAAGACTGGTGTCGTAAATGCACTAGCTGTGCAGCTGTAAAAGGGCCCCATACGCGCAGCAGAGGTGCATTGAAAGTCTACAATGCTGGTGCGCCCTGGGAACGAATAGCTCTTGATGTAGCAGGACCATTTCCGGAGAGTGAAGGCGGGAACAAATATTTCATGGTTGTGATGGATTATTTCACAAAGTGGCCGGAAGTGTTCGCCATTCCTAACCAAGAGGCTTCGACGGTCGCAGATAAATTGGTTCATGAAGTCTTCTGTCGTTTTGGAGTACCCTTGGAGATTCACAGTGACCAAGGAAGGAATTTCGAGTCTCAAATATTCCAGGAGACGTGTCGAGTAATGGGTACTCATAAAACCAGAACTACCTCTTACCACCCCCAGTCTGATGGAATGGTTGAACGGTTTAATCAGACCTTAGAGAGATATCTAGCAAAAGTTGTGGGGAGTAGGCAGAGAGATTGGGATAAGCACATTCAGCCATTCCTTCTATCGTATCGGAGTGCAGTTCATGAAAGTACGACGGTGACACCAGCCTTCGCGAACTTCGGAAGAGAGCTACGGTTGCCTGCAGATCTCATCACCGGTATACCCCCAGATACTCCCCAATGTGTGACTGATTATGCGAACGACTTGCGAACCAGAATGAATGACATATATGAGCATGTCAGGCAGTCGGGCCAACAAACTTCTGAGAAAATGAAGACGCGTTATGACCGAAAGATGAACAACAGAGGCTTCGATGAGGGCTCACTAGTGTGGCTACATAACCCGGTGCGTAGTAAAGGAAAGTCACCCAAATTACAGGCCAAATGGGACGGCCCCTATCGAGTCGTGACTAAGATCAACGATGTCACCTACAGGATACAGAAAGGAACAAGAGGTGCACCGAAGATCGTTCATGTGGATCGTTTAGCGCGTTATTACGGATCAAATGATGCTCGGGACGAGCATGTCTTAGGAGGGGGCAGTGTTACGCCGAGAAGCTATTAGAATGACGTGGATGGGTCACGAAGGTTCTGGATAAATCGTAGAAGCATGTAGAATATTCGAAAGAAAGTACTCGAATACGTACTCACGTAATAACAATAGATCAAGGTCAGGTTCAAAGGTCAATGCCCGTAAACAATAGACGATCTATGTACCTACCTGTAATGCAAGTACCTACTCGCATTTTGTAGGCTTTTCACGATTGTTCGATTCCAGAATCTTCGTGACTGATATAAATAGCCGTCGTGAGGGTCGGCTAGGGCAGTTTAGTTTTGGACAAGGTGAAGTGAACATCAAAGTGAAGACAAGTGATTCTCAGTGTGACAGTACAGTGCGACAAGTAATAGTGTAGTGATTTTATTTGTGATTTCTGTTGTGTGTTGTCAAGTTTATTAAAGTATTTGTTTATTTCGGTAAAATTAGCGTTAATTAATTTATCCCGAACCCCAGCTCGTAACAGTATGTTATGTTAATATACATATTTGTCACCACCAACAGCAATACAATTCATAGGCAATGGTTTCGGTATAATATTTGGCTAAAATTACCGTTGTACTTAACGGAGGGATGTAGGTTTGAATCTTGCCCGTGACCGATTTTCTCTTTCTTTGAGTAATATTTAAATTTCTATCACTTTTTTTCCAGTTAATGAAACACGTCCGAGACAATCACATGGATAGGGAAGTGAGCAGTAAGTCATCAAATTGTATGTATAATATCATCATTATCCTCATAATAACTAATCATAGTCATATCTATACTCTACTAATATATTAATTGTAATGTAAAAGAGCGCATCTCGCCATCAAACGTGAAAGTTTAGAATTAAGTCCTTTGTACTTATTATAATTTCAATAAATAAAAAAAAAATAAGCTGAAGTTTGTTTGTTTGTTTGCTTGAACGCGTTAATCTCAGGAACTACTGGTGCGATTTGAAAAATTATTTCAGTGTTAGATAGCCCATTTATTGAGGAAGGCTATAGGCTATATATCATCACGCTAAGACTAAGTAACTATTCCATGCGGACGAAGTCGCGGGTGGAAGCTAGTTTATCATAATAACTTTTAAAACTTGTAAAAGTGTTATGTGAAGGTAAAATTCGACTCGCAGGCAGGATTCGAACCTGCGTCTTCGGGTGAGGTACACCAGACGCTATGACCCCTAAACCACCGCAAGTCCCACCTGTCATGTCGAAATTTGTCGTAATATTCATCATAATAACTTTTTAAACCTTGTAAAAGTGGTGAAGGTATAATTCTATCTATATATAATCTTGCTATAGCAATATTGTGCCAGTGAAGATTGTAACTTATTTTATTTTAAAAGAGTGTCCATGGAGTTTCTTGCCGGATTCTTCTACATAGGATCGACCTTTTGGAACCGTGCAACTAGAATCATAATGTTTCATAAACGCTTTTAAAAGCTTATTTGAACTTGAACTTGGATATTTAATCAGACTTTTTAATCAGCAGACCAATAAACTATGAAATATTTCTTTTTTAATTTCAGATACAGTACGTTTGAATACGGAGGAAGTAGAGGCGGCCGACGTTTTAGTTTGCGGCGCGTGCGGGTTCGAGTCCAGCTCGAGGCCCGTGTTTAGGAAACATATAGAGGAGGAGCACGGCGCTACCACGTGTTGAAGGTACTTTTATATAACCGACTTCATAAAATGAGGTACACACATCAAATAAAGTTTGCGATCACTAGCTTAAGCTGATTTTCACGTGGGAGAGCCATGCTTCGGCACGAATGGGACAGCTCGACCGCAGTGATACCACGGCCTCATAGAAAACCGGCGTGAAACAACACTTGTGTTGTTGCGAGTCAGTGAGTATAACGATGGCCCAAACCCTTTTAAAAGGCGGGCAACGTATTTGCGACTTCTCTGATGTTGCGGGTGTCCACTGCCTTATTAGCCAAGTGGTCCTGAGCGCGACTGCTATGCTAGAGGTCCTGGGTTCGATTCCCAGGTCGAGCAAAGTGTTATTGGGTTTTTCTATGAAATTCCCAGTAGCAACTGGATTTGTGCCTGTTTGTTAATAGGCAATAGGCTCTGCCTAACCCTACGGGGAATACAGGCGTGATGGTATGTTATGGTGTCAAGGTGTTTTAAGACGTAAATTCAGAATGTGAAGGCAAATTTCTGCATGGCGGATGGGACTCGCGGTGGCTTAGAGGCGTCTGGTGTACCTAATCAGAAGACGCAGGTTCGAATCCTGCCCGCAAGTCGAATTTTTACTTCCCTAAAATTACTTTATAATCTTAGCATGAAAAATACAAAATGATATTCATGGTTTCATATTGAAATAATTAATAATTAATCCATAATTATATTATGTTTGTTTCAGATACCGGTGGATGTATTCAGTGTTTAAATGCGGTGATATTAGTAATAATTTCGAAATGTTGTACTTAGTTTAACATTCTAAAGTATATTATTGAGTTTGGGATTTGGGTGGAGCTGAGAAATCCTTCGAAACTGAAATGAATTCTTGTCTACGGCCTTCTAATGGACTTTAATTTATTAGTTATTGGTTTGTACATTATAAAATGGGCAGGCGACCGTATCTCATTGATTTTATCGTATTCAGGGCGTCAAGTTTTAAAGAATTTTCACTAGACGTGGAAAATGACAGATAGAATGTGAAAAATCTTATGAAATAATTTTTCATACGTCAAACCTGCGATTTTGATTATACAGCCGGCTCAAAATAGCATTTCAATGAAATCGCATTTTGTTCTAAATAGCAAGTGTGGAGATAAATGATCTTGAATGAAAATTAATTGCGGACAAAGTAGCAGATTGCGAAGTTTCGCTTGTAAAATCTCTGTAAAAATAATTTTGAAAATGATGAAAAATAGCAATCATTACCATGCCTAATTTTCACAATATCTAAAATAAAAATCATGATAATATAGTCATTCCAAAATTTCATGTGCTTTTGTAATATATAGTTTTTTTTGTACATAAATGTTGTTCCTACATCTGTTAATTTAGTCATAATAACTATTATGTTAAGTTTACATGTAAATGTAAATTATTTTTGCAATAAACGGAACTCGAAATGTGTAATATCTTTGTTATTAATTTGACGACCTCTGTGGTTTAGTGCGTCATTCCTACGGGAAAACGGGCGAAGCCGGGCCGGGCAGCTAGTTTTTTTATAAATCTGAAGATGAGCCTCTGAAGTCATAAGTGGGTGTATTTCGCATTCGAATTTCAGCTAAAAACCAAAAAATAAAACACCAAAGGAAATCATATTTCAATTTATTCGAGATTACATAATTTAACGAAATCTTAGCGTCTTGACCGCCAATCAAATCTAAATTATTTATTATTAACACAAAACCTACACAGTTACCTATCCCTTTTATATTAACTAACGTTTCAAGACTTACAATATCGAAAAAACTGTGTCACACATTCCAGTAATCGTTAAAATGTATGAAATAAATATTCAAATTTCAAACACTATCCGAGTTCCGGATTCGAACTTGCGCCGTTTACTTTTTAGTTTGAGGGTTTTTGGCCTTGTGAAGTCGCGTATTTCTTCCATATGTACGATGACGCTACAAACTTAGTTGGCCGAGCAAATTTTCAACACAATAATAAATGAAGAAGTGAACTTAATTTACAAAATTTTACAAGACAAAACGGTATACATTTCTCACCTAAACATAAATTGAGATCTTTTGACAAAATTCCTTACGATATTACAATTAATTATAGGAAATTTCGGTGAAAAAGACAATCAATTTGCCTTGAAAAAATATTAAGAGATCAATTTTAGGTATTCAATAATAGCACTTTATTTTGCATTTACAATAATTAATGTACTTTTATGAATAATTATAGTGTTACAAGCTTATATGACCCGGTGGTCATTATTGGAACTAAAGTCGCTCTGAATGTCGCCATATTGAATAATTTAATGTCAGTTGGGTTCTATGTTGTCCATTAACCCTCTTATTTGTGACTGTTTTTATCTCAGTTATCCCAAAACTTACGCTAATTGATATCAATTTTATTTGGAAGAATTTTCGCTCAGTTAACTGTATATTTTTAAATCGTATAGTCTTAGAGCCATTTCACCAACTTCTTGACGAAACACAATTTTGTATGTTTAAATACAATTTAAATATATTTAAGAAGTTGGTGCAAGTGGCCCTTAATTTTAAGTACATAATAACTATGAGTGGCGACACTTTCAAATAAGTTTGTTGCACTATTTATTATTAAAGGATAGTTCTACAAAATTCGGGATAGAGTAACTGTAACGTCTGTTATAATTACTGAAATAACAGACAATCAAATGTTGGTTACCGTCAGACTGAACACGACCTTGTTCACTTGCAATAATAACACTTATGTGTTAACAAAAATGTATAGAAAAAAGTATATTATAGGATGTGTTGAGAATTATAAAACCGACGTATCAATATTTTTTTTTTAAGGATTAATATCAATTCAGTCGTCAGACATTATAACATCGATTATCATGCATGAAGAGGGTTACAAACGTCGATATAGAGGAGAAAGTGGCGTCCCAGAATCGTATCAAGTGGAAATCTATCTCTGCATACCCCGATGGGAGACAGGTGTGAAAATATGAATATTTATTATCAATATCAACGATGAAAATAGCGAAAGGGTATTTCTCGTGGTTTGGAAATGTTTTGTGACTAAAACTGTGATGAATGTTAATTTGTTTTAGACCCTAGAAATGGATGGAGTGTGTTAAGAATGATATTATTTAGTAAGGCATTAAAAGTTTTTGTATGTAAAGGCTCTATTACTCTTTTATATCTTTGGTAGATGTTAATGCATTTTTCTAACATATATTACAAATGTGTTTTCAGGTCGCGCCGGTCTGACTTCCATATAAATTTTCAACTAAGTATTAACTCGCCAATATCGGCTTTGAACGAGTTGTTAAAATGGTGATCAATAGTGGTTTCATTTTATACTTTAATTCTTTATCAGTCTTGTAAGTCACTGTCAATAGTTTGGGCAGTATTTTTGACAATTCGGATAAATTAACTGCGTGCCTGAAATTGTCCAGTTTTGCAGTGTTTTGATATAATACTAAGGGCCACTTGCACCAACTTTTGAAATATGTTTAAATTGAATTTAAACACAAAATTAATGTTGATAAAACACTAATTTAAGTAATTTTGACACATTCACAGTTATGACTTACTTTTATTATTATAATAAGATGTCAAGCAAGCATATGGTCCGCCTGATGGTAAGCGACTACCGCAGCCTATAGACGCCAGCAACACCAGTGGTATCACTCGCGCGTTGTCATCTTGACACCTCAGTTGTTAAGTCTCATTTGCCCAGTAATATCTGCTTTATACTGCCATGTTAGAATTGTAAGGTGTTCGAGAAATTTCCTCGTCAAACGCAACCAATATTAATAACCATTTCACGTCCGTCTCAAAATACTATGTTCCAAGTTCTGGCGCAAACTACACATAATTAAATATACTTTGTTTTAATCAATCGAAAATGTTTTTTTCTTTACGAATCCTTAGAAAAATCTAAAATATATTTTTTAGCTAATTTACAATGCCTTAATGTATGCGATGTTCTTGCAAAATTAGACTATTTTCAGTAATTCTAGTTTCATTTGAGATTGTAGACTTAATAGCAATACTTTTACATTTACTACCTAAAATATACACACGACATAATAAAATTATTAGAGCCGAATTAGAATTTTATTCCGTGATTACATAAAATTTTAAAATAAATTATTATTTAATTGCATAAGATATTAATTAATTAATTTATAATAAAGAACTTCATGAACTTAAAATTCGTATTGTGATATTTTTTTAGTCTATGGTTGTAGAAATATTTTTTGCATTCTAAACAGAATATACTTAAATTAATATTATTACTAAGGTGGGTGGGACATGTGCCATATTAGAAAGACCGAAGGTTTAATTTTGCAGGAACACCGTTAGAGGCCGTGGGCTGTAGTTTTCCCAACACTATCCACTAATTCACTACCTAAGCTTTATTTAGAATTTGTGGCCTTAAATAAAACACTACATTTAGTCTCATTATTTTACTACATAATAAATTATACCAATATTTATGCAGACATTTGCTGGCCTTGTTTTACATAAAAATAAATGGCCTGACAAACGACATTAAGGGCCACTTGCACCAACTTCTTAAACATGTCTAAATTGTATTTAAAAACAAAATTACAATAGAAAATTGTGTTTAAATACAACTTAAACATTTAAGAAATTGGTGCAAGTGGCTCTAAGCCTTATTCAAACGATATTACAGTTTAAAATGGCCTGTACGTTCATAGCTCTTACTGCAGTCCACGGCCTATGGTCTAATTCTACTATTTCAATTGTATTAGAATTGTCGTTCATTGCTTCTAGTTGACATAACAACTGACAGATAGTGCTGAACTGAAATACTCAAGTCATGGTCGAATTTCAGACATTAAAATAGTAGAGTTGGGGCCATGTATCCATTTAAATATAACGTTAAAATTAATCATTGTGCCTTACAATGAATTACTCTATACAGGTACTTATTCCCGAGCGATGTTATTCAATACATATATTCCTCATATTTCAGCGACCGTTAGGAGCTTGTGGAAGAGAGAGACGGAGCTATACGTATGTATATCGCCATCCCTTTCTCACACCCATAACGTTCTGTCTGTATATCTGTTTTTTTAAGCAGATTGGGGTTAACGCGTCATGGTGACAACGCTAAACGAAAAACAGACAGTATACAAGGAATTTATTTATATAAAGTTTTCAAACAATCGCAGTGTTTGAAATTCTACTCAAAATATAATATGTAAGTATGTTTTCAGTTAATCCCGAGTTTTACAATTTTTCGGGCAACTTTTCAATCCTTTCTTTCATATACAAATTTATGTTGTATTACTGTAACAAACTATACACAAAATAAATTGTTGTCAAATTAAATTTGAAAAATATTTCGAAATATACATAAAAGACGTGGTGACTGTCTCATTAGCCAAGTGGTCCTGAGCGCGACTGCTACGCTAGAGGTCCTGGGTTCGATTCCCAGGTCGAGCAAAGTGTTATTGGGTTTTTCTATGAAATTCTCAGTAGCAGCTCGGAGTTAGGAATTTGTGCCCGGTTAATGGCAATAGGCTCGCCCCCTATTACATGGGACCTAAACATACCGGCGAACTGTGGGTGTACATTAGTACGCCTCTGCCTAACCCTTCGGGGAATACAGGCGTGATGGTATGTATGTTATGACTTTTAAAAAAGCGTAGAATTTCATGACAATGCCATCGATCTGAAAACTTTATTACACTTCACATAAATCACCATCCCAATTTTAATAGTATATAATTCTTAATACCTATTTAATTCTAATTAATCCAAACTATGTATTATATTATGAAAAATAAGAAATCTAATTTCATTATTATGCGACAGTTGAATCAAATCTTGATTCGATTAAGTTTAGGCTTAATTCATTTTCTATTTTAATACTGGGTGGTGAGTTGAAAGATGGAATTTTTTAAGGTACAATTTCATTACTTGCTACCAACTTATATCGTTTAAACTAGTCAATTTGAACCTTATCACCTTGATTATGTTTTAACAGCTCTGTAATCTAAGTCATTTATATTTATGCAAGCAAATACTAGATCAAAATGTCAGACAGTCTGCTATCAAAATATTATATTTTTTGCAAAATATCTCCATTTTATACTACAAAAATTGATTGTTCTTGATAACAGTAATTATTATACCTTAGAATTTATCCATTCTCTCAATATAACACCCAGTATTCCCAATTAAATGCTGCCAAGAACATTTAGAGTTACATTAAGATTTTCTAGATATTCATATCCAATATGAGACCCCTCATATTGGCCGCATTGTGGTTCATCTCCACAGAAGGATTTCACAGGAGACACAGGTCACCTTAAAAGTGATCAACTGCGATTTTCTAGAAGTTTCTAGCCAATGTTTTAAAAGAAACCTTATGTGGATCACATATGAGAGCGGACCGCTTCATACGTGTCAATATTTTACATCAGAGCGAGCCAACGATCATGCAGGTCCCGTCATGGCAAGTAATCACCGCAGTTTGAATAGTTCAGGGAGCGATTTCCTAAACAATTCTAGGCAATATTTTGAAATAAATTTTATTTGGATCGCATGTCAATATCAGAACCTTTCATAGCGTATCCTATCGGCGACTTTCAAGACATTCCCAGTCAATAGTTTAACACTAGAACAAACAAGCCAAGGATCATACAGGTCACTTCTAAGTTAGTAATTACCGCAGCTTGTAAAGTTCAGTGACTTTCTAAAAAAATCTCGTCAAAATTTTACATCAGATCGTCCCAACGATAATGCGCCATACTTCATGATAAGTAAACGTCAGCAATTTCCTAAATGATTCTAGCCAATATTTTGAAAGAAACTTCACGTACGTTAAGACTTCGCTTATCCAGCTTTAGTAAATATTTTTTTAATATTAGAGACTATTCTACCACCTTAAGCGCAAGCCCTGAAAGTAGTTCAGAATCGACTACTGAAAAAATTACAGTGGTTTTTAATACGTGTTAATTTTTCCCGAAAAGATGATTACAATACCTGAAACTATGGCCACTTTTTTATGGGATAGGGGGGCAAACGAGAAGACGGATCTCCTGATGGTAAGCGATAACCGCCGCCCATGGACACCCGCAACACCATAGGAGTCGCAAGTGCGTTGCCCTCCTTTTAAAAGGGCCTTCAGTATCATTGTTCCACGCCGGTTTTCTGGGAGGCCGTGGTATCACTCCGGTCGAGCCGGCCCATGGCTCTCCCACAATAAAAATCCGACTGATCCATCAGTGGCTCGAGGTATGGAAAATTGAAACCTATTTGCACAAATTGTTATTGTGTGCGTGCGCGCCGATATCGTAGTCGATGTGGGTACGACTGTAGTACAGCAACGAGATTTGCGTTTAGCTGATATAACTAATTTCTTGAACAAAAATATGCTTACGTATCTCAAAATGATTTTAGGGTTTCGTTATTATAAATTATGACTCCATATTGTAATTGATGTGTTTGAGGTCTTACGCTTATTGTTATAGTTCGCGCAAAATAACTTGACCCAAAACTAACGGAGAGGGGGAAAGTTTGCGCAGTGCATTTGCGTGCAAAATGTACTAAAAATCAACTACTGCGCATCCGCCATTTTGGTTCAAGTTATTTTGCGCCAACTGTACACGTTATATAAGGTGGAAGGAATAATCGACGTGAACGAATGAATTCAGAATTTAATACATGATTTTCGAACAAAATACATATGTAATTTTGCGTATTCTCCTGTAGATTTTATATTTACGTTAATTTAGAAATAAGGTTTTATAATCTATGAACAAGCTGGACGTGAAAGACTATTAACTTAGAATTAAAATTCTCTCTTAATTTGTGAAGGCCCGTGCCCAGCAGTGGGCTAATATTATTACTATCAACCTGTTTCATTTTTGTGTCATGGTCAGAACTGAGGGTTTGAGCAACTAAAAGAATAAGTATATTCATGAGCAAACAGTGCGATTTTGTGTCGCACTTGCATTTGGTTTATTTTAACAATGTTAGTAAAAAAACATCAAATTATTGGTAAACGAAACACATGGCGACAAAATCGCAACTGCGACTATAAATCGCAACTGCGACTAATAATCGCAACTGCGACTAATAATCGCAAGTTTAAACGCATCCTCGAAATAACTGCTATTAGACAACCTAAGATTTTTCTTAAACAATTCAGTTAATTAATTATAATTTGTCTACTACTACTTAAAATAGACAGAAATTGTAATTTTTTTTTACCGTAAAGTCTAATTATTACTAAATTAAATAATAATAAAATATTTCTAATATGAAATCCATAATTTTTGTATTCCGAGATAGCACTCAACTTTTTAATTTTTTAAAGTAGGAAGAGTCAGTTGCGAAAATCATAATGTTACTATTAAAAAATTTAGTTTAGTGAATTACAACTTGCAAGTTTTTTTTATTATAGGTACTTTTGCATCGGGAGCTACTCAAATAGTAGATTTTTGACAGTTTTTCTATCTGTCCTTGTATCATTTGACATCCTTTAAATAAAACAAATATAGCTTACCTAGATCAAACCATATTTTGTAATGACAAAAAAAAATTATCTCCCATGAAACATTGTTGGCTTTGTTTAAAGTTAAAAAAAAGTTATGCAATAGTTAGTAATCAGGAGTAAGACAAGACCACTGAGACACGAATTATTGGATGTCCGATAATATAGTCAACAATTATGTCGGATCCCTACAGTTTGTAGGATACCATCTCCATCAGACTTTCAACCAGATATTTAAAATATTACTAGCAATAATAGGCACACAAACCAAATTGTAATCTATTACTTTTCCAAATGGAAATAAATTGTTTTTTCTATGCTCTGAGAATCTTTTAATGCTAAGATTATAAATTTTAGAGTTGAAAAAATTCTACTGCGGGCAGGCTTCAAACCTGCGTCTTCTGATCAGATAAACCAGACTCTATTACCGCTCAGCCACCGCTAGTCCCACCCACCAGTACGAAATTTGCATATACACTCTGAATTTACGTCTTAAAGGTGACGTCAGTGTCAACTATTGAAAACCAAGTAACTTCGCTTCTCAACGTGTATCCAACCAGAAGACGCACGTTCGAATCCCCTAGCCCAAGCACAAACAACTTGCGAAAACGTATTCGTATCGAAATCGAGAATAATTTGTATGAGAAGGAGGTTAATGAACATAGATGAAGCTAAAGTGGTGTGTCAGGATCGTAGCAAGTGGAAATCTAGTGTCTGCCTAACGGGAGACAGGCGTGAAAATATGTATGTATGAGATTTGTTGCAAAAAAAAACTCGATTCGTGTACGATACGAAGTCGATAATTCGTCCTGCTTAGGCTACTGGCCGCAATAGATTTTTTCCTTCACTGTATATATATATTTTTTTAAATCATATGTCATGTCAGTCTGACATAAACAGAAATAAAATCAAAGGTTCTTTAGGTTTTTTTCTCTATATTCCGATTAAGGCGGTTGGCTGTCTCTCGAGCACAAGTACAATCCATATTACTTAATCTAATTTATCCAATCGGTCACCAACTTATAGGTGCCCTACAAAGGTTACTTTTTAACACTAAAATTTCCAACTGTCATCCACTTTTTGTATGTCACTTCACTATAAGTGTCATTGTCACTTAAAATTTCACTATCAAAATACCAAAAATAGGTTTGTTAAGTCCAAGTTTCTGTTTTGGCGATAGGTGGCGCTGTATTCTTATAGCAATATAGTGGATAAATTATTGTGAATATTAGCGTCAATTTGTATAAACTTTAGTTATTTTAAATTGGTTATTGTTGTGTAGAATATTAGGAGGATATTTAGCACCGAAAGTCTAGACGGATTACAGGGTTATAGAAAAAAATATCAGGCATCCCTTAGTACTAATTTTGTATCCATAATACTAAACAAAGATTTTTCTACGATATTCATATAACTATAGTCTGTATTTTTCGTAATACTACGTAAGATTCGAGCGGAACTCAAACGGCGGAGTATACACGAATTTTAAAGACTCTAAATAAACGGGAAAGTGTTTAGTTTTGGTCAAAGTCGTAGAACCAACGTTGTTTACTATGATGATACAAAGTTCACTAAGGAGTTTCTGTTATTCTTACAATAACTCTAAATAATATGTTAAGAAAACCTTGTCCGATCCGAGAAAGTATTAGATATTGAGATCTAATTTTGAAACATCAAACAACATTAGATCAAGCAAGTAATAAAAAAATATATCCTGTACAAAAAAATGGTATTAGTGGCAATCGGTACTGGATTTCAATAGTT
This sequence comes from Acronicta leporina, assembly GCA_947256265.1. Lineage (NCBI taxonomy): Eukaryota > Metazoa > Arthropoda > Insecta > Lepidoptera > Noctuidae > Acronicta > Acronicta leporina. Next base: position 6,798,375 of record OX366538.1, read on the forward strand.
CCTAATAAGGCAAATAACGGTGTTGTCACATTTAAAAAATGTGCTTTCTATTGGGGCGAAATTGCAGTAATTTGGGCGCGACAGTAGAGCAATTATTTAAACAATATTAACAGGTTTACTTTCATTTTGTTATGGGATAGGGGGGCAAACTAGCAGACGGCTCACCTGATGGTAAGCGATTACCACCGCCCATGGACATCCGCAACACCAGAGGAGTGGCAAGTGCGTTGCCCGCCTCTTAAAAAGGTTTGGGCCTCCGGTATCCTATCTCACTCAGCGAAACACAACGTAAGCGTTGTTTCACGCCGGTTTTCTGTAAGGCCTTGGTATCACTGCAGTCGAGCCGGGCCAATAGTGCCGAAGCATGGCTCTCTCACGACGAAAAAACTAAAAACAAATTTGGTGATATCATTGGGATACCTATAAGATACCTATTTCGGGATGGACAGGGTCCTTATTAACATAGTATCTCGTCCAGAGCACAACTTAATAGACGTGTGTTTATATAAAAACTGACGCCATAAACACAAAAATGCATCAACAAAAATGTTATCAATAATTCCACAAGTCATATTCTCCTACACTCCATACAGCGCCCTCTACCGGCGTCGACGACAGTTCCTACTAACTATGATAATCTTTGTCACAGCGGTCGTCATGATCCCAGTATTTCTGGTTTCTGGGGACCTCAGTCACGTGCCGCCTGGGTGGGGTTTTCGCGGCGTCTTCCTCTCCACTGCTGCGGCGGTTCATTCTCCCTCTCCCGTCTCTATTCTTAGACGTGGACCGGTCGTTGAACTTCTCCTTCTCCTCATCTTCACTCACGTTGTCTTTGGATCTCTGTCTAGTCCAATTTCTTTGTCTGTTTCTGTTAGGATCTTCTTTCACGTCTCCTTTATCCTTCCGCCAATTTTCGACGGGACGTCTGCTGCTATTTTTTTGGATTTCATTGTTAACTCTTTCTGGCATTTGTGGGACTGGGGTCCTCTCGACTCTTTCGACCATTGGTGGTGGGATTTCGGTGTTGGTAGGGGGGAGTTCGGGGAAGGTTTGGAAGCTGTCACCCCCCTGTTGGTTGAAGGCGACGTTCGTGTATTGATTCTGTATGTAAGCTCCATCGCCTTGCTGTAGGTAATTGACGAAGTTTTCGGGGTAACCAAACCGGTTTATCGGTGGGGGATAATCTGGTACAGGAAAGGGTGGCACGTTTGGGGGTAACACTGTCTGGTTATACTCCAATTCTTCTTTCTTCTCCTCTTCCTGTTGCCGCCAGGAGTTCAAGTCGTATCTCTTATTTAAGTTATTTTTTGGAGTCCAAGTGTCGAAGTTGTCTTGGCTGACTGAGAAGGCCTGCTCTTGTCTCAATAGGCCAGCCCCGGCGCCCAATATCGGGCGTAATTTAGGCTTGGTATCTTCGTTATTATTCAGGCTAATTTGTGATAGATTCTGGCTGACTTTTTCAGCTATTTCGCTAGTGTCTGGTCTGTATTCATCTTTCTCGGGGCTTTTTTTCCACGAGCCGTAACTGACTTCGCTGAAACTGTCCTCGGTGGTCAGTTCTAGATGGGCTGCGTAGAACTGTTGTAGTGTGTTGGGGAGTGGGAGAAACTTGTTGAGACAGAGGTCTGCTGAGAGGAGGAGCCAGATGGTGCTTACCGGTGGCGGGGAGAGTAGCCGAAGACGTATGGATATGGACAGCTCGTCTAGCTCTTGTGCTAGTACTGCAAGCAGTTCGCGACCGTTTTGCATAAGCTGTAAATAAAATCCTCGTTAAGTATCAAATTAAAGACACGTATTTTATTGAAAAATATACCCACATTAGGATTATCTCCATTTTTAAAGATAGGGGGGCAATCCACCAGACGGATCAGGTAAGCGATTACGGCGGTAATCGCTTACCTGATTGTAAGCGATTACCGCCGCCCATAGACACCCGCAACACCAGAGGATTCGCAAGTGCGTTGCCTGCCGTGTAAAATGGTTTGGGATCCGGTATCGTCACTCACTCGGTGAAACCGACATAAGTGTTGTTTCACTCCGGTTTTCTGTGAGGCCGTGGTATCACTCCACGCGAGCCGGCCCATTCGTGCCTTAGCATGGCTCTCTCACGGTGTATCGTGGGACCGTTTACACACTCAGACCCGGAAAAACTTCTTGTAGGTCATACAAATCGTTGCTCCGTGTGAGGATCGAACTCATAACACGTGTCGCAGAAGCAGATCGCTTAGCCGCTACGCCAAACGTGTCTTTATCACTTGTAAAACCTCGAAGACACCATAGAAATCTTCTGATTCCAATGCCTACTACAAATTATGGAATAATTTAGCGCACATTACGCAAACACCAGAGGGACGCAGATTCGAATCGATGAAGTTCGACTTTTAATTTCAGTGAAATTTACATCTTTAACATAACATCCGCCTATATTCCCTGAAGGGATAGGCAGAGGTGTAATATACACCCACAGATCGTTGGGATGTTTTGGTCCCATTTAATAGGGGCGAGCCTAATGCCATTAACCGAGCCGAACCAAACTCCGAGCTGTTAATAAGACTTTGCTAAAAAACCTGAAAAACACTTTGCTCGACCTATGAATCGAACCCAGAGACTCGCGTAGTAGTAATATTTTGGACCATTAGACTAGTAACAGAGATGCAGGTTCAAATCATGATCAAGATAGAATTTTTATTTCTCTAAAATTTTAACAAAGATCTTCACCTTTAAACTTATTTTATTGATAAAAACAGAAAAAAACCTCTTTCACTTCTTTCTCCTTGCACTCTGAATCGCCATCTTGTTTTTCTCTATATCTCTCTTCCACACCTATCACCTTCACTCATTCATCTTGCGTTCCATACCACACATCTATCATTCTTTAATTTTCCTACATATATAATATAGGTACCTGTGTCGCGAGACTGCGGTGCGCCCTAATATCGTCGCTGCCCAATAACGCCCTCATATACTGCAGCAGTGGACTGGCCAATATGTGTACCTTATTACCGTTACATAGACGCGCCTCTGAAACACACAAAAAATAACACCACCATTAAAAACTGATAAAGGTTGTACATCAATATACAAAACGGTTCTCAGATATCGATATTTGCAGTACATCACTATATCGAGTAGCCAAAACATGCCGCCTTAATTAAAAACTCATAAAGGCTTTATATCAATACTCAAAATGGTTCTCAGATATCGATATTTGTAGTACATCACTAGTATCGAGTAGCTGTAGCCGCCAGCCGCCAAAACATGGACTCTAAAAGCGATATCGAATATACAATAAAAAATAAACCTTATTGCTAGTTCTGTAAGATATATTATTACGCCCGCCATTAACCATGCAAACATGGCTAAAGTTATGTCATATTCGCTTCATCTCTTTTATACCAGTTAAATAATGTATACTTAGAAAGAGAGGTAGCGAATATAGTTTGTGATGTTTGCGTTTTGTTCGTACGCGTTCCCATTGTTACAGTTTTAAGTTGTGACTAGTTTTTTCTAGCACGAGTTATGTTGATATATTATATCGATATGATATGTAGCCCAAGCAATAACAACTATCGAATTCGTATCGTAAGCGAATGAGTTTTTTCTGCTATAAATCTCATAAATATTTCCATCTGTCTCCCATTGTGGCCGGCAGGGACTACACTTGCTACGATCCTAGCACACCACTTTCGCTTCATCTACGTTCATTAACCTCCTTCTCATACAAATCATTCTTGATTACGATACGACTACTTTTTCGAATGTGTTCCTGCTTGGGCTAATGATATGTAACACATATCCGATATAAGTTACGTTTTGTTATATCGAAGTCATATCTAGTTCACTTCAGACACGTGAAGTAATCCCCAATCTTTTTGAACGGGCTGAAGTTGTTGCATTGCAACCGCCTTCTTGCGCATGGTACAGTCGAGTGGAAAATTCCTAATGCAAATATCTATAATATATATCAAAAATATTGATTTAATTAAAGCCACCTTCAATCAAAGTCAAGTCTTATGAAGAGTTACATTGCATCGGAAGAATGATCGTCTTCGTCTTCAAAATCAGTTTCCCATTTATCCGATTCATTTCGCTTCCACGAATGCCCAATTCGTCAGCCAACTAGTAGTATTCTTGCACGATATTATTTATCTACTTTATTGCATAATGCCTTCCAATCCCATCACACGATACCGACAAACAATGATAACACAACACTAACTACGTGGACGCCCCGTGCACCCGCGCTCTTCCATCTTCCCATATGATTACCTTAAAATGCATTCTGCGCAGCGGCTCGCGCCTATGTTCAGCCCGACCAAAAATATTGGAGTTAAAGACTGTTCAGTTATTTTAACAGCACTCAAAAAGTGTCTTGTGAAAGTGTTTAAAAAAAGATATATTTACAGAAATAAATATGAGTGAGCCTATTTCAATGAGTGTGTGAGTATGGCACGACTGAGCACGGCTTTACTCACTTGGAAACTTAAGGAAAGCCACTCGGGGGTCTGGGTCGAGCGGCGGCTTTAATCATATGAAGTTCTGCCTCCGACTGCGGCGCGGCGGATCCCACTTGCCGGCATCTGGGCACGCCCATATATGTGAGTAAGCCGTACACTTCGCATGCTTGTGAGTAAAGCCGTGCATACTGGACATGCGCTCATGTGAAGCCGTGCATACTGGACATGCGCTCATGTGAAGCCGTGCATACTGGACATGCGCTCATGTGAAGCCGTGCATACTGGACATGCGCTCATGTGAAGCCGTGCATACTGGACGTGCGCTTATGTAAAGCCGTGCATATTGAACATGTGCTCATGTCAAGCTGTGCATACTGGATATGCGCTCATGTGAAGCCGTGCATACTGAACATATGCTCATGTGGAGGCGTGCATACATGTATCATGCAGTAGGTGAAGCCGTATATACATTTACAGCCGGTTCCTATAGCAAATTAATCAATATACTTCGACTTTTAATTGTATTTAGTAACTTGACAGTTGAAGGGTTACCAGTTTTTGACAAAAAAAAGATAGTCACGTGGTTTAAGAATGAACGAAATTGAATGAACTTAAATAATGTAAATACACGAACAAACTTTTTGTTTTAAATTTAATAACTTGTCTTCAAAACACAAAATACACTTAAAAATTAGAATTTGTTTGTCAGTAGGTAAGGTAATCTATAAAATGACACAAGTGAAATTACATGATTTTTATTTTTAGTTTGGTTTTATTAGAAGGCAATAAAAAAGGAAATTACTTTTATTAATAATTATTAATTATTCTAATAGGTATTACAAATATTATTTATGAATTTTTAGTTTGATTTAAATTAAACGACTTTAATGATTCGTTCTTTATGCATACTCATTCACTACTCCAGCACTTCTATTTGTAGTATGGCAACATTATTGTTCTACAGTTGAAAGTCGAAGTATAGAGATAGAATTTAGACATATGGTACAACTAACGTCAAAATCCTACTTCTAGTAAGCAAATCTACGGACGGATTTGTTATTAGTAACCGGCCTTAGTAAACATGAATATAAGAACGTAAATAATAAATAATAATAAATATTCTGGAACATTTTTACACAGCACCATCTAGTCCCAAACTAAGCAGAGCTTGTACTATGGGTACTAGACAATGGATATAATACTTATATACTTTTTTTTGTAAATGCATACTTATAATACATAAGAAACACCCAGACGAACACAAACACTTATATTCATCACATAAATTTTTGTGTTCTGTGGGAATCGAACCCACGACCTCATGATCAGCAGTCCGGTACTCGAACCACTAAACCACAGAGGTCGTCAAATGTTATAGGAACTAGTCTATTTTTTTAATCTGAGACAAAACTGACATCATTTGGGTTGCCAGTTTTTTGCAATTCTTAAATAGTGATGTACCACTATCGGAAATCTGGGTTAATAAATTCAAATATTTATATTCTAATATAACATAACATACCATCAAATCTGTATTCCCCGAAGGTTTAGGCAGAGGCGTACTAATGTTCACCCACAGTTCAGCGGTATGTTTAAGTCCCATGTAATAGGGGGCGAGCCTATTGCCATTAACCGGGCACAAATTCCTAACTCCGAGCTGCTACTGGGAATTTCATAGAAAAACACGATAACACTTTGTTCGACCTGGGAATTGAACCCAGGACCTCCAGCGTAGCAGTCACCAGTCTCCAGCCTCATTAGCCAAGTGGCAGGACTACTAGGCTAATGAGGCAGTTTATTTTAATACATAAAATAAATATTTTAATCCTGAAAAAATGCGTAGGTCCTTGTGAGTATGTACGGGCGCTATGTGTCTCCCTATGGTGGGATCAGCTTTCACGTGTGCCGTACGTACGTGAATTTTAATGTTACGCTTTGGGATAGAAGTTGACGTTAATTGTCTATTAAGTTAGTTAAAAAGTTACGATTCAATAAACCGGTATCGTAGGTACGACAATACAAAAGAGCTGGCAACATTATTTGTAGCTTTGACATTTGCATGTGTCAATTTGGTCTCCGAGAAAAAAAAAACAGACTATAGTGACGTTATAAATAGTTTACACAAATGTAAATATGAATTAACGTGAAGTCGTCCATAAAAATAACAGGAAGAAGAGTAAAGCTGTACACACAAGTTAATATCTAAAGTGAAGTTGTACACATATTTACTATCGACAATCTTGGTGGTGAACTACCCTTAAGGCGGATCGTTCACCTGAGCCCGCCAAATTCAAATTTCAATTGGTTTTTCGCAATTTGTAGGTCTATAACACATTCTAGATTTCTAGCTGTAGTAATTGCGGCATTAGCTATACAATATTCACAACTGAGCATTAAAAACTTTGCTTGTAAATCGATATTGTAGTTAAAATTAGGTACAATCGTCATTTTTGGCCAAAATTGACGATTGTACCTAATTTTAGCTTCTTTAACGTTTATTACGTTTATTATTATTAACCAATTGAAATTTGAATTTGGCGGGCTCAGGTGAACGATCAGCCTTAAGGCTAAAATCGCTTACACTGAGCGCGCGGGCGTGCTGTGCGTTATCACCCCTTCCCCTCACCCCGCCGATATCCCCTTGAGCTTCATGCGCGTCACTTGATACTTTGAATTTCTATTAAATCGTATGATGAGTTTTTGCATTTTAAACTATCCTAATTGGAGGAAGTGAAATGTGGGTGTGGCTGACGTATCGAGAGTTGTTCAAAGGATTTTGTTAGAAAAATGGTCGACCGCCAAGTTTCGCGACCGTACATAACAGAAGCCGTACATATTAAGCATGAAACATATAGCAGATAGCATGTGAATAAATCACTAATAATAATTTTTACACATCACACCTGCGACATTTATCACGCAGCTTTCTCAAAATCGCATTTTGTTATAAATAATAATAGTTTCGGACTTAACTAACATTTTATAACGCGGCTATCTTCTATATTTACACAGTTATTTCGGGGGTACTCTACTATACCATCACGCCTGTATTCCCTGAAGGGTTAGGCAGAGGTTTACTAAGGTACACCCACAGTTCGCCGGTATGTTAAGGTCCCACGCAATAAGCAGCGAGCCTATTGCCGGGACAAATTCCAAACACCGAGCTGCTACTGAGAATTTCATAGTAAAACCCAATAACACTTTGCTCGACCTGGTAATAGAGCCAAGGACCTCTAGCGTAGCAGTCGCACTTGGGCCCACTAGACTAACGAGGCAATTTCACGATTCATATTGGTTGTTAATCAAGTCTACCTCCACTTACTGATCTCTGACACTTACGCGAATATAAGACACTAGCTTCTGCCCGCGACTTCGTCCGCGTAGCGTGATGATATATAGCCTTCCACAATAAATGGGCTATCTAACACTGAAAGAATTTTTCAAATCGGACCAGTAGATCCTGAGATTAGCGCGTTCAAGCAAACAAACAAACAAACTCTTCAGCTTTATATATTAGTATAGATTGAAAATAAACTACTTTTTACGATTTTTACAATCAACAAAAATGTAAGGTCCAACACGTCCAACACCTCAGTCTGCCCGTAACCATGGATGCTGTAAAGGATCCGAAACGTCGGGAATTAAATAATATCAATATACCGCGATAAAATCCGTAATAACTGCCTCATTAACCAAGTGGTCCTAAGCGCGACTGCTACGCTAGAGGTCCTGGGTTCGATTCCCAGGTCAAGCAGTGTTATTGGGGTTTTCTAAAAAATTCCCAGTAGCAGCTCGGAGTTAGGAATTTGTCTCCGGTTAATGGCAATAGGCTCGCCCCCTATTACATGGGTCCTAAACATAACGGCGAACTGTGGGTGTACATCAGTAAGCCTCTGCCTAACCCTTCGGCGAATACAGGCGTGATGGTATGTTAAAATCCGTAATAAGTAGTTTCATTTCAACTTGTAAACACATACTAAATACATACCAGCGATACAACACAAAATTACAATATACAGTTTTACAATCACTACTTGTTATCACTACTTATTATAAAACAAAGTAGTTCCCCGCTGTCTGTCCCTATGTATGCTTAGATCTTTTAAACTACGCAACGGATTTTGATGCGGTTTTTTTTAATAGATAGAGTGATTCATGAGGAAGGTTTTAAGCTATATAACATAACGCTACGACTCTTAGGAACGGGGCAGCGCGGGTGAAACCGCGGGCGGGTCGCTAGTAAATAATAAATTACGTTTTATTTAACTGGGACAGTATGGAGACATGTAAATCAAAGTAGCTGTACAGAAAATCTCTATATTTCACTATCGACCCGTCAGCGGTTTCACCTTCGTTGCTCGGTTCCTAAAAGTCCCAGCATGAAGATAAGTATGGCCGGATCTCTACATATCTTATATATATAAAAGAAAGTTGTGTTAGTTATTCCATTTAGAACTCAAGAACGGCTGAACCGATTTGGCTGAAAATTGGTGGAGAGATAGCTTAGAACCAGGAAACGGACATAGGATACTTTTTATCCCGTTCCCGATACTTTTTATTCCACGGGGGCGAAGCCGCGGGCAGAAGCTAGTATTATTATAATAGTATTCAGTAACTTGATAATTAAAGGGTTACCAGTTTTAGAAAAAAAAAATAGATAGTGTGGTGGTCAAAGAATGAACGAAATTGAATGAATACTCATCAAAAATTTCTATAGGACCAACGATTGTTGTAGTACTCAAAAAGTCATAAATTGCAAAACACTTTTCCCGTACATTCGCTAAGTACAGTGTACCCAGACATATCCTAGCAAAATAAAACACACAGTAAATACAACGTGTAATTGAATTAGCGCAAGACCTCAAACACATCAATTTTTTTTTTTTAAAAAAGCTTACTAGCAATGTGGGTCACACATTACTAGTATTCTTGTTAACCCCTCGTGCTAAGCTAAAATGCTTGTGTTACGAGTGGGTTCACGTCGGTAGTGTAATGGGTGGGTTTCGAACCGGCAACCACATGATCACAAGTCCGATGCCCTAGCCATTAGGCTACCGCCAATTAGACTACCGCCAATTATAATAACATAGCATACCATCACGCCTGTATTCCCAGAAGGGTTAGGCAGAGGTGTACTTATGTACACCCACAGTTCGCCGGCATGTTTAGGTCCCATGTAATAGGGGGCGAGCCTATTGCCATTAACCGGGCACAAATTCCTAACTCCAAGCTGCTACTGGGAATTTCATAGAAAAACCCAATAACACTTTGCTCGACCTGGGAATCGAACCCAGGACCTCTAGCGTCAATTATAATATTTAGTCATAATTATGATAACGAAACCCTAAAGCCATTTTGAGACACGTAAGCATATTTTTTTTTCAAGAAATTAGTTTACCAGCTAAACGCAAAACTGGTGGCTGTACTACCCACAACGAGTACGATATCGGCGCGCACGCACACAATAACAATTATATGTGCAAATAGGTTTCAGTTTTCGATAACTAGAGCCACTGATGGATCAGGGGGCCATAGTTTCAGGTATTGTAATTATCTTTTCGCGAAAAATTAACACATTAAAATACTACTGTAATCAATTCAGTTGTTGATTCTGAGCAAACTACTGTTACGCCGAGAAGCTATTAGAATGTTGTAGAAGCATGTAGAATATTCGAAAGAAAGTACTCGAACGCGTCACTCACGTAATAACAATAGTTCAAGGCCAGGTTCAAAGGTCAATGCCCGTAAGCAATAGACGATCAAGTACCTACTCGAATTTTGTAGACTTTTCGCAATTGTTTGATTCTAGAATCTTCGTGACTGATATAAATAGCCGTGGTGAGAGCCGGCTAGGCCACGATTTACTGAAAGTTTTTGCGAAGACCTTGTAACGATAACCCCCCCCCCCCCCGACCCTTGCCCGAGCCAGTAGCTTTAAATTAGTCCCTAAATAATTAAAACCAGGTCCAGCCGTCCCTAGCTGTCCCCCAGCAACGCCCTAAGCCGAGGCCCGAGTCCCGTTAGCGGGACGCCCTTAGCTGATGTTGCTTAGTTTATAAGTTGCTCCTGGCTGGAGGCATTCGGTGCCTCGCCACCAAGCTCGTTTACGCTGTAACGATTCCCTGAATCAACAGCTATTGCCATATAGAAAAAAAATCGACTAGCCAGTTTAGTTTTGGACAAGGTGAAGTGAACATCAAAGTGAAGACAAGTGATTCTCAGTTTGACAGTACAGTGCGACAAGTAATAGTGTAGTGACTTTATTTGTGATTTCTGTTGTGTGTTTGTCAAGTTTATTAAAGATTTGCTTGTTTCGGTAAAATTAGCTTTAATTTATCCCTAACCCCAGCTCGTAACACTACTTTATTATACTGGTTTCTGACACTTACGCGAATATTAGACATTGAAATAAAACATTTTTTTACGGATTTTATCGCGTTGTATTAATTTTATTTAATTCCCTAAACGAATAATTAACAAAAATGTAAGGTAGCTGTTAGTAATTTAACATTAAGACGTCCAAAACCTCAGTACCATGGATGCTGTAATGGAACCGAAACGTCGGGAATTAAATAAAATTAATACAACGCGATAAAATCCGTAAAAAATAGTTTTATTTCAACTACTTTATTATGTTGGTATTTTAAGATGGCAGTGTTGCCATTGATATAATTTTTTGTACACATTATTTTTTTATTATATTTTTATTTTTCTAGATTCTGATAAGTATGGTTTGTTGTGCGTCAGACGGACGAAAAATATTTTTTTTTTCTTTTCTTTCTTTCTACTTTCAGGTCTTGAGATTATTCTATTACACATTGTATAAGTACATATAAAAATCAAAATGATATCTACTGAATGGTAACACTTCGCCACGAGGAATCTATATATATAAAAGAAAGTCGTGTTAGTTACACTATTTATAACTTGAGAACGGCTGATCCGATTTGGCTGAAAATTGGTGGAGAGGTAGCTTAGAACCAGGAGACGGACATAATGTTGGAGAAATAGGATTAACCGAAGAAATAACTGCAGGAATACTCAAAGCAAGATAAAATTTAATTTAATTTAGTGCATATGACTAGTTCGTGTGCTGTACAAAAATGCGTCCCATTAAGCGGTACATCGATACTTAAATTATAAAGCGCTTATAGCTAATTAAGACGGACGAGTGAGTTTCTGCTATGGCATATTGATCAGGCGTTACAACACATAGGATACTTTTTATCCCGTTCCCGTGGGATGTGATGACAGACCGAATTCCACGGGGGCGAAGCCGCGGGCAGAAGCTAGTTTAACAATATATTTATCCTATGTTACTCCTTATAACGTCAGGTATTTTCCAATGAAAGTCCTATCAAAATTGGTCACGCAGTTTGGGGGTGGAGCCCTATCGAAATAACGCTTGGAGGTGCGTTTCATAAACTGCTTGATGGTAGGCAGTTTTCGGTCTATACGGAGTTCTCTAATTACTCACGAACCACGGGGCTCCCGTGGCTTTGCGCGCTAATCTGATTTGCGCTAGCCGACCCTCACGAATGAGCCATGAAGATTCTAGAACAATCGCAATAAGTCTACAAAATGCTAGTAGGTATTTGTTGGTCTATTGTTTACGGGCATTGACCTTTAAACCCAGCCTTGAATCACTCACGTCAGCGTCACTCACGTAATAACTTACGTGAGTGACGCGTTCGAGTACTTTCTTTCTAATATTCAAATGCTTCTACAACTTATCTAGAATCTCCGTGACCCCATCTACATCAATCTAGTAGTTTCTCGGCGTAACAATAGCAGAGTAATTTTTGTTAGTCATACTTAAATACTTGCCATATATATTTTTTATGGGATAGGGGAGCAAACGAGCAGACAGATCACCTGATGGTAAGCGATAACCGCCGCCCATGGACACCCGCAACAACAGAGTAGTCACAAGTGCGTTGCCCGCCTTTTAAAAGGGTTTGGGCCTCCGGTAACCTTATTCACTCAGCGAAACGCAACGCAAGCGTTGTTTCAGTATGTAAAAATATAATTAAATGGCAACATTAACCATAGATGCGAATAGTTTCCGGCGTCTTTGATTCTTCCGAAAAAAATATGTTACAAGATGCAAAGTTGATATTGTATAAAGTTTTTGAATAATATAAAGTTTTCTCCAATTACTGCCTCATTAGCCAAGTGGTCCTGAGCGCGACTGCTATGCTAGGGGTCTTGAGTTCGATTCCCAGGTCGAGCAAAGTGTTATTGGGTTTTTCTATGAAATTCCCAGTAGCAGCTCGGAGTTAGGAATTTGTGCCCGGTTAATGGCAATAGGCTCGCCCCCTATTACATGGGACCTAAACATACCGGCGAACTGTGGGTGTACATTAGTACGCCTCTGCCTAACCCTTCGGGGAATACAGGCGTGATGGTATGTATGTTTTTCTCAAATTATAAGTAGAGTTTATTCTGGTTCTACAGTCAATGTATTTTTCACTTGTAGATATCACTTTGATTTGAGTTGTTTAGTATGGAAACATATAAATACCTGCGAAATAGTCTCCCATCAGGTTGGCTGCGTTAATTAGAAATAGTGGATTTGAGCGCTCTAGGACATCCAATTCTAAAAACAAAAACATACAGAAGAGTTAGGTATGGTATGATATAATTGTAGACTAAGGCCCACTTGCACCAACTTCTTAAATGTGTTTAAATTGTATTTAAACACGAGATTTCTATGAACAATTGTGTTTAAATAGAATTAAAGCGGCGGTAGCCTAATGGCTAGGGCATCGGACTTGCCGCATCATGTGGTTGCCGGTTCAAACCCCACCCATTGCACTACCGACGTAAAACCCACTCGTAACACAAGCAATTTAGCTTAGCACGAGGGGTTAACAGGAATACTAGTAATGTGTGACCCACACTGCTAGTAAGCTATTTAAAAAAAAAAAAATTTAACATTTAAGAAGTTGGTGCAAGTGGCCCTAAATTATTATAATTCTACAAGGTATGTTTTTTATGGTATAATGGGAACAAACGAGTAGACGGATCGCCTGATGGTAAGCGATTACCGCCGCCCATGAACACCCGCAACACGAGAAGGCCTCCGGTATCCTCACTCACTCGGCGAAACACAACGTAAGCGTTGTTTAACGCCAGTTTTCTGTGAGGCCGTGGTATCACTCCGGTCGAGCCGTCACATCCATGCCGAAGCACGGTAAAAATATTACAATCACTAGCCTCTGCCCGCGGTTTAGCTCACTTGAAGCTCAAAAACCAACAATGATGATCTCTTCTTTGTATGGGTCTCTATACATTAGAGAGGTCAAGCTGTATCTCAGGTTTCATTTAATTATTTGAGATAAGAAGTATACCAGTTCTTAAGTTGGAGCACATACTTTCTAACAGTGATAACAAAATTAAAATCGATTCAGTAGTTTTTACGCCCACCCGTGACAAACAGACAAGAATTTAAAAAATCACATTTTTGGGTTCAGAGACGTTTATATACCCTATGCAACTTGTTTTTTTTCTAAATATCTTCAATGTACAGATATACCTTTTTTACAATTTTATAATAGTAGAGATAAGAGATATTCTACAGGGATCTAAAATAGTGCTCAGCTGCGCAGTAATGTTGCTCACTGATTCATGAACAAAGTATCATGCTTTTGACCCACGCCCAGCAGTGGGCAAAAGTGGGAAAAACTGAAATACTCACTGGCGAAGGTGCCTTGCATGACAACGTTGAGCAGGGCTCCTCTGAGCAGCTGTTGACGTTGTTGCCGCGTGAACGAAGCCCCCACGGCCGCCAGCTTGCGAGCCGTCACCGAGTTGAGCAGGGCAGCCGCTCGAAATGTGGCAAAAGCTTGCCTGGAAACAGAGAAATGAGTATTAATAGAGAAATCTCTTGTGGAAAGTTTTTTTTACTTTTTTTACGAAAACAGCTCATTATAATAATAATAAATAATAAAGAATATCTTTTAGTTATAATGATTTTTAAATTTATTAAATAAGTACACATTGAACTTATCATTCATCAAAAGGTCTGCAAAACAGCTATCTACTCATGACAAGTGTATTTACAATGTAGACGTACGTAACGTGCAAGAGCGTACAACTATTTTAACCTTTAAAATTATATTAAGCGACGTTTCAGTCTTGTTTAGCATAAAATACTCGATATAAAATAAAATTTACTTGTTTAAACATACAAACAAAAATCGTACTCAGGCACAAAAACCGCTTAAATCTACCAACTTCCCGACTAGAAATGCACTCCTCAAGCCCTTTGGTAATGTCCATAAAAATATTTAACAAATTACCCGAACTTATAAAAAATGAAAGTAGGTTCAATATCTTCTGCAATAAAATAAAACACTTTTTAATAAGGAAAAGCTACTACAGCATAAAAGAATACCTTGAAGATAAAATTTAAGTAGGTAAGTACATAATATTTTAGAGATATTAAAGAATATTTAAGAGGCTTATAATTATAATAATATATTGTTACTAAAATGATCAATAGCAATAAAAAATAATAATAATAAATAAGAATTTAAAAACAATAAATAAAATAATAATAATTAATATATAATAAAACATAAAATAACAAATATATTTACAATAATAGAAGTGCAATTATTCAAGTACATAAATAATAATATAAAATAACAATAAAAATAACATTACATTAAAAATTAATGCAATAAATATCATAAAGGTACATATTTACATCACAACTATAAGATAATAATATATAATTATAAATATAAACATAATATTTAAATACATAATTATTTAGACATAAAATAAAAAGTGCAATAAATAATGAAGGCTAAATATAGTTAGAAAAATGTAATTAAAATATCATTATTAAATTATTAATGTATGTATAGGTACATCTCCCTCTCTCGTACTTAGCGTTGCTGTGCCCAACAGGGTCCATAATTGGTTCTTAGTTTTAAGCTTACCATCTGTTAAATTTTATATGTACATTATGGAACGCAATAAAGAATTGAATTGAATTGTTTTTAATATAATAAACATGTTGTATGTCCGACAGGGCCGGCAGGAGACCGAGATAAAGGTTTATTGCAATTTATTAACCACGAATATTGCTGGATAGTTATTATCATTGGGACAAAGACTTAAAAGTCTAGCTGTATAAGATTTTATTAACCGACTAAGGTGTAAGCATTTTCTTAAAGGACTGAGTCGTTAAGCTGTTTAAGTCTTCAAGCTAGTCTTATTAGTCTAAAGATAGTCTTTTTAGTCTGAACTAGTTGTTTAAGTCATATTTTAAAGGACTTAAACAACTGAGTCATTGACAACACTAGTCATACATGGCGAAGCATGGCTCTCTCAATATAATTATTACACAGTATTTTAAAAAGAATAAAGTACTTACTGCAAACGCGCTTCATCAGGGCACATGGATGAAACGGTGGTCTCAAAATGTCTCAATTTCCTGTTGAACTGTATCCCGTCCTCTCCTGGAGAGAACTGCTCCAGCTGAAGAAATAAAGTTAAACTTTTAGCCCCACTTGCACCAACTTCTTAAATGTGTTTAAATTGTATTTAAACATATTCGGGAAGTTGGTGCAAGTCGCCCTTAATATTTAATTCAATGTTTAAGTTATTAATATATTCATGTATCTATGTCGAAGTTGAATTGTGTAATCAGCTGTTTCACATAACCGCTAGCTGTGTTACAAAACACCTCCGTTATGTATAACGTGAAACAGTAGAACGTCCAGCTGGATTGTCATTGCGATACGTTTAACATAACCGCTACCCAAATTTAGTTGTTTTGTAGAATAACTCGACACTTCACCCGTTTACCCGTTCTGAAGCCTTGATAGCCTATCAAGGCTTCAGAACGGGTGGAACAGTTTTATGGTAAGAATTTTTACATACATAATCTTACTGATTTCTGACACTTACGCGAATATTAGACATTGAAATGAAACTACTTTTTACGGATTTTATCGCGGTATATTGATATTATTTAGTTTCCGACGACATCGTTTAACATCAAGACGTCCAACACCTCATTCTGCCCGTGACCATGGATGCTGTAAAGGATCCGAAACGTCGGGAACTAAATAATATCAATATACCGCGATAAAATCCGTAAAAAGTAGTTTCATTTCAATACATAATCTTGTTTGTATAACTTACCAGCGTAAGTAAAGGTATGTACTGTTCATCTACTCTGAGCATGTCTTTGAGCGTGCTGTCCTCTTCTACGGGGGACGGCTTCTCTGTTTTGTCTGCTATCTCTTTCTCCGGCTCCATGGTGTCGCTCTCGCGTTTCACTTCAACTCGACTTGGATCTGTGGATTAAGAGAATTATTTTACCGTGGGGGAGCCATGGGCCGATTCGACCAGTTTTTTTTTTTTTACTATTCTGGGACATTTGACACATCACCATCTAGTCCCAAACTAAGCAGAGCTTGTACTATGGGTACTAGACAATGGATATAATACTTATATACTTTTTTTTTGTAAATACATACTTGTAATACATAAGAAACACCCAGACGAACACAAACACTTATATTCATCACATAAATTTTTGTGTTCTGTGGGAATCGAACCCACGACCTCGTGGTCAGCAGTCCGGTACTCGAACCACTAAACCACAGAGGTCGTCGATTGATATGACAGTCTAATAGAAAACCGGCGTGAAACAACGCTTACGTTGTGTTCGCCTAGTGAGTGTCGATACCGGAGGCCCGAACCCGTTTAAAGGGCCGGCAACGCACTTGTGACTCCTTGTGGTGTTACGGGTGGCCTTGAGGGCGACTCGTCTGCTCGTTTGGAAATTTCCAACCATGAACACACACTTTTTTGTATTTTTTTATTATATCTATGGGAGAAGTCCCACTCGGGAAGCTTGACTTGTAAAAATGTCTTTAAAATATCTATTTATTAAATTAAATAACAATAATCATATACCTGTATCTATTTCTTGAATATCAGGCTCACTATTCAACACCATAATTACTTGATGCAATTGTAATTATTCTTAATAAAAAAAAAATAGTTTGCAAGATCTCACAACCTCTTTAGTTGATGGGTTAAATACCACTGAGGTGGTCAAAACGCTACTGAATATTACTGTCAAGGGAGAGGGAAGATAAAAAAACATTTCAAGAATACATTTACAATAGTTTTGTATGAGTGTTGGGTACAGGTAGACACAGTGAATAGTATGTTTTGTCCTATTTTAAAGCTTACCTGTCGAATATTCTCTTTCTCATTTTTTCTGCAAATAGATCTTTTAAAGACACTTTTATATGTCAACTAGCTTCTGCCCGCGACTTCGTCCGCCTAGCGTGATGATATATAGCCTATAGCGTGATGATCGCAATAAAAGGTAGCCTATGTCCTTTCTCAGGGTCTAAAGATTGTCTGTGCCAAATTTCATCAAAATCGGTTGAGAGGTTTAAGCGGGAAAGCGTAACAGACAGACAGACAGAGTTACTTTCGCATTTATAATATTAGTAGGTATGTTTTTAATTATTTTTAACTAGATGTCGCCGGCATTTCCTATCTGACGACCTCTGAGAAGAAACGCCGAAACAAACTCAGAGAATCATGTTCTCTTTTGTCCAGACAGTATAAGTAGGATTACCTATCAGATATTATGTGAGAGTTACGATGTAGGGCAGTATCTGGACAGGGCTTTTGAAGAAAGAGCTATAGCAGCTTTGAGTTGACCTGTTCTAACGGTTAACCTTTCAAACTCCTTGTTCAAAATAAATTTGGAAAAGGGGCCAAGTTCATTGCAAAGATCGCTTTCTCATAATAAAGTCAAAGTCAAAGATATTTATTGCTTAAAACTGTGTACAGTTGGCGCAAAATAACTTGAACCAAAATGGCGGATGCGCAGTAGTCGATTTTTAGTACATTTTGCACGCAAATGCACTGCGCAAACTTTCCCCCTCTCCGTTAGTTATGGGTCAAGTTATTTTGCGCGAACTATACATTATGGTGTTTAACAATTGTTGGTAGGTTTCAACAGTCTACCCAGTCGGGTGTAGCAATACTCGAGTGTCATTGTTTATTTAACAAAAGTATAAGAGCTATCTAAAATTTTCTCTCTGTCGCACACTTCAGTAAGGTATTTACATGCTTACCTGTAAATTATCGCTATCTCTGTCTATCATTCAAAAGTCATTGTTTTTGAGTGTTACAGTAATAAGCCTTTGTATTCTTTCTTGTGCCTACATTGTGTTTGTCATTGTTAAGTTATTGTCTTGACAGATATTGAAATGTCTAGTTAAAGAGAGGTAATATTCTTGGGGACATACGAAAAGAAAGATTCAAGAACGAAGGGATTACAAAATCTTTTTAAATGTACCTTTCTGCTTTTCTAGGGTACCTTTTCAGCTTTTCTAGGGTTCCGTACTTGAAAAGCAATAAAAGGAAACCCTTGTGCGTCTGATTGTCAAGACCCACCGTCACCCTCCTTCCCAGGAAATAAAATTTGTTAACTTGAAAATTAATATCAAATATCTAGACGCGATAGCGTGCCCAGTCAAGTCCAAAGAGAAAGGAACTGACGACACAGCAGCCCTGTGTAATATAACCAACCCATTTCGAGGTACTTTTGACCCCTTCACAACTCGAAAACGATTTAATTTACACACCTACATGATTTATTAAAGTCCCTTAGCTTGCCTAGAATCCAATTTTGTAGCCAAATCAAATTGTGAGCAGGATTATCTATAGAAATTGGTACCCATTTAGATCTCAATTCTTAACCAACCACGCCTTAACATAATATTGAACTTGGCTCTAATTTTTACATTTATGTTTCTGATGGAATAAATTTTACTTAATTATATGCTATATGTGCATTTTCTAGGATCAGTTTTCTTAGTTACTTTAGTGAAGGAAAAATTCGACTCGCAGGCACGATTCGAACCTGCGTCTTCTGGTTTGATACACCAGACGCTATGACCACTAAGCCACTGCGAGTCCCACCTGCCATGTCGAAATATGCCTTCACATTCTGAACTTACGTCTTAAAGGTGACGTCAGTAACATCTATTGACAAGCAAGTTACTTTGCCTCTCAACCGACATGACTTACCTTACGGTTAGTTCTATGTCGTACGATGCTATCATACCTATTAACTATAAATTTTCTTAGTCAACGTTGCCTCTAGGGTTCACCTGGCCAGCCTTTAGCTACGATACGGTACCGAGAGAAGACATTTTTTTTTTTGGATAGGGGGGCAAACGAGCAAACGTATCACCTGATGGTAAGCGATAACCGCCGCCCATGGACACCCGCAACACCAGAGGACTCGCAAGTGCGCTGCCCGCCTTTAAAAGGGTTTGGGCCTCCGGTAACCTCAACTCACTCGGCGAAACACAACGCAAGCGTTGTTTCACGCCGGTTTTCTGTGAGGCCGTGGTATCACTCCGGTCGAGCCGGCCCATTCGTGCCGAAGCATGGCTCTCCCACGTGAAAAAAGTTCTCGAGTACCTCTAATAAGGTACTTTATACTCTCTTACGCACTTAAGTAAACCAGTAAAATTGGCTTAGAAATTTGTCAAGCCATTGTTAATAAGGGGAATTGCAAATTGCTACAGGTAACCAAGCAAATTTTATACACAATACCCGAAGTAAAACAATAGAACGACCGTATTTTTCCAAGTATGCCATAAAAAGAACTAAGGTAGGTATTATGTAAAGCAGTAAGGTAGAAGATTCCTTGAGCATTAAGTAGCATAATGTGACTTTGAGAGGCTAAAATGACAACCCTTAAATATTTCTTATAGTTTAAGAGCGCTCGCGCACTTGTGATTTTTTAGTCGAGCGATAGTTTGATCGTTCTGGGATTCACTATGGAGTGCGCGCATTTGACGATTAGAATTCGACATGAAATTATACACGACTACTACAGCGACTAAAAATCACAAGTGCGCGTTAGCCCTAACTGTTGTAGTTCTCTACTATTATAACATCATAAAAATGCTTGAAATTGAAGATATTTAAAAAAAAACAATCAAAACAAGTACAGTCCGTTTTTTTGGACTTGTCTTTTTTGGTAAACAAACCCTGCCCGATGCGAAAATCACAAGTTTTTCTTTAATCACGCACTTGATGTAGGAAACGATTTTATTAACACTTACACTATACACATACACTCTAAATTACACCAAAAACTGCTTCGAAATCACTATAAAAGTCTATTATTTTTAATAAAAACTAAATTTTATGTAATTACATTTTCACAGAATAAAATAATCATGACAATTTGACATTTCAAAACTCTAGATTATCTACGAATTTTAGGGGATGTGACAAAATAATGAATGATTTTGTTTAAGTGAATGAGCAAATACTCCAAAAAGTCCTTATCTTCACAAAAATAATATTGTTATTGTACAATATTATCCATAGCATTTTTTTGCTATTTAACATACTACGTTTTTAATCATGAACCCTGTGCTGACATCAAAATATGAAATATTACAGATGGAATTAACAAGAATTAGAATTAAGAACAATAATAGTTGTAGCTAGGAATTTTGTCAAGAAGGGGCAGACATTCCGATGCGGACCACAGTGACGACGTTGTTCCCGAGGTGAACGGCGTAGAAATGAGTGGTGGTTGAAGTCTCAAGGCCAGAAATACTGCTCCAGGACCCGACGGCTTGCATGGCAAAGAGTGGGTCCCGGCCTTGGCGGCTCTCGGGCCTTGATTGAGGGAGTTCCTTAGCGCACGAGGGGCCAATTCCACTCCGATGGAAAACGGGGAAGCAGATCCTCTGCGAAGCCGGGACGCCTTGCAGATTCTCTGTAGGCATTCCGATCCTAGTGCTGCTCGTCGAGGTGGGCAATCTAATCGAAAGTCCTTGTGGACTGCCTTGTCGGGCACCTCGTGGGGGTGGGATTACTCTATCGGGTACAATGATACTGCATCAGATGAACCGAACCAGAGGTTCATAATACATGTGTCGGAATCTGATGACTCTTTAGAGCCATCAGATTCTGACACGTGTATTTCAGAGGAACTACTAATAAATTAATGTTTTGCAGTTGTCGTTTTCTTTCTTCATATTCACTTCATATTTAAAATTAAAAAACATATCAGTACT
This sequence comes from Acronicta leporina, assembly GCA_947256265.1. Classification (NCBI taxonomy): domain Eukaryota; kingdom Metazoa; phylum Arthropoda; class Insecta; order Lepidoptera; family Noctuidae; genus Acronicta; species Acronicta leporina. Next base: position 6,819,934 of record OX366538.1, read on the forward strand.
CGTCAAGGTGAGAATCATTCTTCAATAGTCTTGGCTAAGAGTATTTAGTTCAGTCATTCATTCATGATTTCCCAACATTATCTAACCACTATCAGTTGTCTCTGGTTACTAGGACGCCATATTTGTTTACCAAAAAAGACAAGTTAACTGGGATAGACTGTAGGTTATGGTATATAAACATATCCGAAACCAAAAGTGTTTTTAAAATTCTTGTCTGTTTGTTGAAACGAATGAATAGATTTGAATTTTGTTATCTCTGTTAACAAGTATATTCTCCTACTTAAAGAATGGTGAACTTCCTATCTCAATTAATTGAACGGATCCCCAGAAGCGGCGGTAGCCTAATGGCTAGGGCGTCGGACTTGCGATCATGTGGTTGCCGGCTCGAAACCCACCCATTGCACTACCGACGTGAACCCACTCGTAACACAAGCATTTTAGCTTAGCACGAGGGGTTAACAAGAATACTAGTAATGTGTGACCCACATTGCTAGTAAGCTTTTTTTTTAAAAAAAAAATACATCTTGACCTTTCTGATGTATACAGTACAGAGCCATACAAAGAAGAGTTCATCACTGTTCGTGTATGATTAAATTATTTTTGGGATCCATAATTTGTAAAACGTTACTTTAGATAAGGTACTTATGACCTTTTAGGATGATGTTGAAATAAAATAATCTTAACATACCATCACGCCTGTATTCCCCGAAGGGTTAGGCAGAGGCGTACTAATGTAAACCGCAATGTAAACACAGTTCGCCGGTATGTTTAGGTCCCATGTAATAGGGGGCGAGCCCATTGCCATTAACTGGGCATAAATTCCATAACTCCGAGCTGCTACTGGGAATTTCATAAAAAAACCCAATAACACTTAGCTCGACCTGGGAATCGAACCCTCTAGCGTAGCAGTCGCGGTCAGGACCACTTGGCTATTGAGGCAGTTAAATAATCAATAAAATAATCTTTATCCTAATATTATTGAAAGTTTTATGGAAAGTTTCTGACGACGGATGGATGGATGTTTGTAACTCTTTAACGCCGGAACGGCTGAACGGATCTGGATAAATTTTGGCACAGAAATAGATTATAGTCTGGAATAGCACATGGGCTTTTATCTAAGTCGGAATCAATTCTAAGTTAAAAGTTTCGCGGGCAGAAGCTAGTATTTACATAAATATGATTCTCGGACATACGGCTAGATACATATCGTTAGGTGCAATGCCAATATGAACGAATTTTATCGAGTTATATTAACAAAATCAAATCCGGAACCACAAAAATCAATAATTCTGAAGTCATTGAATGACGATATTCACACAATAAAATAGTAAAATTGGAGCCCTGGTTAATAGTCTATTTGAATAGATGATTTTCACAACTTACTGCTGAATTCTCCGGTAGATCGTGGGCTAAGCTCGGCGAGGGTCCGAGCCGCATCCGACTCGGAGTCGTCACCAGGACGCAGCTCCCGCAAGTGATGGCGACCAGTATACCCTCGCCCGCGGCCAACACTCGACATTATAACTAGCTGCAATAGTACACAAATTTGAATGTTAGTTTTTTTTATAAGATTTTTTAACGTGGGAGAGCCATGCTTCGGCCGCCTCGACCGGAGTGGCTACGGCCTCACAGAAAACCGGCGTGAAACAATGCTTGCGTTGTGTTTCGCTGAGTGAGTGAGGTTACCGGAGGCCCAAACCCTTTTAAAAGGCGGGCAACGCACTTGTGACTCCTCTGGTGTTGCAGATGTCCATGGACGGCGGTTATCGCTTACCATCAGGTGATGCGTCTGCTCGTTTGCTCCCCAATCCCATAAAAAAAAGATTACTAGCAATGTGAGTCGCACATTACTAGTATTCTTGTTAACCCCTTACTAGCTTCTGCCCGCGGCTTCGCTCGCTTGAAGCTCAAAATCCAACAGTGATGATCTCTTCTTTGTATGGGTTTCTATACATTAGAGAGGTCATTTGAGATAAGAAGTATACCAGTTTTTAAGTTGGAGCACATAATTTCTAACAGTGATAACAAAATTCAAATCTATTCAGTAGTTTTTGCGCCAACCCGTAACAAACAGACCACCAGACAAGAATTTACACATTTTTGGATTCCGTAACGTTTATATAGGTAAGTACCCTAACCCACTTGTTTTTTTTTTAATATCTTCAATGTACAGACACAGCTTTTTTACAATTTTATAATAGTAGAGATAGAGAAGAGAAGAGATTAATTATTAATAACAATATTGATAACGCAGAGTAAGGGCCACTTGCACCAACTTCTGAAATATGTTTAAATTGAATTTAAACAGAAAATGACAATAGAAAATTAAAACATATTTAAGAAGTTGGTGCAAGTGGCAAGGGCCAGAAGTGTGAACTCGGCCAGAAGGCGCTTAAGCTTCAAAACCGGCATCGATTCATGGTGGATATTCCGAAAATCCGAACGAAACGCTTCAAGTCCACATTTATCATGCGTACCGCGGAAATGTGGAATGCGATTCCCGAGTGGGTCTTCCCCGATAGATATAATCTGGGTGGCTTTAAATCACGAGTGAATCGGTTTCTTCTAGGCAAGCGCGCTCCATCTTAGGTCGCAGTGTCGCTTAACATCAGGTGAACTGGCGATCAAGCGTAAGCCTATCACGAATAAAAAAAAAAAGCTTTAAATTTTTCAAGCAGCAGTAGGTTGTATTACCACGTTGTTTTTTTTAATAACTCTACTATTTAATTCTAGTCCTATAATTCTTATTTTAATTAAGGCGATATGTGTTTTCTTTTTTGTTATGTTTTCTGCTCACATTATAAATTATTATTATAAGACTACATGAGTATTTGTAATTGGCTTTCTGGTGACTATGGTTTTCTTCTTTTTGTCTACTTTTATTAGCTGTAAGTTCCATATCTATATCTATATATATAAAAGAAAGTCGTGTTAGTTACTCCATTTATAACTCAAGAACGGCTGAACCGATTTGGCTGAAAATTGGTGGAGAGGTAGCTTAGAATCAGGAGACGGACATAGGATACTTTTTATCCCGTTCCCGTGGGATGTGATGACAAACCGAATTCCACGGGGGCGAAGCCGCGGGCAGAAGCTAGTACTACATAAATACATTAATATGATGTAGGGAAAATAACTACTACATTGTAATACGGAACTTCTGTGCTAAAGTCATGCTTCTAGAAGCATGACATTTTTGGGCTACGCACGAAGCTTTCAAGCATGAAATGTTGTTTGTCTGTTAGTGTTAAATACATAACTTTAGAAGTTTCTTAGCATTTGTACGATAAATTACATTTTTGTTTATATTTTCCTTTTAAAAAGTTGCAGCTCGCTTGGATTTCCTCCTGTATCGTGGACGCTTTTACATAGACAAATTCTCATATCTTTTTTTTATGTTATACTGTGGCAAATGAAGCAGATAGGTCACCCAGGTAAACACCAGAGGAGTTGCAAGTGTGTTGTCGGCCTTTTAAAAGGGTTTGGGTCCCCGGTATCCTCACTCACTCGGCGAAACACTACGTAAGCGTTGTATCACGCCGGTTTTCTGTGAGGCTGTGGTATTACTCCGGCCCAGCCACCCTATTCGTGTCGAAGCATGACTCTCCCACGGTAAGACTTTTCTTTTTAAATGCTTACTAGCAATGTGGGTCGCACATTACTAGTATTTTTGACCCCTCGTGCTAAGCTAAAATGCTTGTGTTACGAGTGGGTTCACGTTGGTAGTGCAATGGGTGGGTATCGAACCGGCAACCACATGATCGCAAGTCCAACGCCCTAGCCATTAGGCTACCGACGCTTCAAAGCATTTTAGATAGCTAGTTAGGCCCACTTGCACCAACTTCTTAAATGTGTTTAAATTGTATTTAAACACAATTTTCTATTGTAATTTTGTGTTTAAATTCAATTTAAACATATTTAAGAAGTTGGTGCAAGTGGCCCTTAATATGCGCATAGATTATGAGTAAATACAATTTAAACCTTAAAAAGGTTACTATACATATAAGGATTCATTTTGGATGCTATTTTGTGATAAATCTTCCATCTCTAGAATGACTTAACGACGACGATCTTAGGCGAGAGGGACGCTCACGCAAGGAGGGGCGCCCACTCTAAAGTGGAGATCTTCACAAAACTGCGGGATCTATGTTAAAATGCCTCATTAGTCTGGTGGCCCCAAGCGCGACTGCTACTTCTGAGGTTTTGGGTTTAATACTCAGGTCAAGTAAAATGTCATCGGATTTATCTTTGAAATTCTCAGTCGCATCTCGGAGTTTCAGATTTGTTCCCGGTTAATGGCAATAGGCTCGCCTGTTACATGGAACGTAAACATACCGCGAACTGGGTGTATTATTAGTTATTACATATATACTATCACGCCTGTATTTCCCGAAGGGTTAGGCAGAGGCGTACTAATGTACACCCACATTTCGCCGTATGTTTAGGTCCCATGTAATAGGGGGCGAGCCTATTGCCATTAACCGGGCACAAACTCCAAACTTCGAGCTGCTACTGAGAATTCCATAGAAAAACCCAATAACATTTGCTCGACCTGGGAATCGAACCCAGGACCTCTAGCGTAGCAGTCGCGCTCAGGACCACTTGGCTAATGAGGCAGTTATATGGTGAAATATAGCTAATGTATAGTTCAAGTTCAAGTTCAAGTTCAAATGTTTTTATTTCAAATAAGCTTTTACAAGCGTTTATGAAACGTTGTGATTCTAGTTGCACGGTTCCAAAAGGTCGATCCTATGGAGAAGAATCCGGCAAGAAACTCCATGGACACTCTTTTAAAATAAATGAATATATATAATATACAAGTCAAAGTTAATTAGTAAGCTAATAATTAATTAACGAGTGCAATTATGTAACAATGCTAATATTACAAACAATATAATAACCAACGTTATAATATAATCACTTTTTGTTTTGATGTCATAAATTATCATAATATTATCAGAGAGCTGGTTGAATATCTGCATCAAGTTCAAGTTCAAATGTTTTTATTTCAAACTAGCTTCCGCCCGCGACTTCGTCCGCGTGGAATAGTTACTTAGTCTTAGCATGATGATAATATAATTATATAGCCTATAGCCTGCCTCAATAAACAGGCTATCTAACACTGAAAGATTTTTTCAAATCGTATCAGTAGTTCTTGAGATTAGCGTGTTCAAGTAAACAAACAAACAAACTCTTCAGCTTTATATATTAGTATAGATAGATAAGCTTTTACAAGTATTTATGAAACGTAATGATTCTAGTTGCACGGTTCCAAAAGGTTGATCCTATGGAGAAGAATCCGGCAAGAAACTCCATGGACACTCTTCTATCTATACTAATATATAAAGCTGAAGAGTTTGTTTGTTTGTTTGCTTGAACGCGCTAATCTCAGGAACTACTGGTCCGATTTGAAAATTTTTTTCAGTGTTGGATAGCCCAGTTATTGAGGAAGGCTATAGGCTATATATCATCCCACTACGCGGACGAAGTCACAAGTGGAGTGGAAGTCACACACCGGAGTCTCAAGTGCGTACCCCGCCTTTTAAAAGAGTTTGGGCCTCCGGTATCCACACTCACCCGGCAAAACACAACGTAGGTGTTGTTTTACGCCAATTATGTTCAACAAACAAATTTGTGTTTCTAAACGCACCTACAATACAGGAGAAAAGAAAATCCTAGTGGGGGGGGGGGGGGGGCACACATCCATCAATCCATCCCCACAAACTTTCGCATTTATAATATTCAGTAGCATAGTACCCTATACTAAAAATAGTATATCAGAATGTATGGATGTTTCAAAGTCAAACTAGTTGCATTGTAATCAAACTGTTTGATACTCTTTCACACCAGAATGGCTGAACGGATCTGGATAAAATTTGGCACAGGGGTAGATTATAGTCTGGAGTAACACAGGATATATTTTTTTGGCCCCAATTCTGAAGTCTATGTAGAAGAAGTCCCGGCAGAAGCTAGTGTAAAATAAAGTCAGAGGAGTTGTTTCTCACAACATTAGCAAAGCTTTGTAGTTTAAAATCAAATGTTTTTATTTCAAATAAGCTTTTACAAGAGTTTATGAAACATGATTCTAGTTGCATGGTTCCAAAAGGAGAATAAATTTTTGATCCTATGGAGAAGAAACTCCATGGACACTTTGGGCATGGATGAGATAAATGAAGAACAGCTAGCAGAACTCTCCATCGGACAACTGGTAGACTTCTGCAAGGCTACAGGAAGATTTGCGACGCCGAGCGCCAGTAACCCATGACGGGATCCACCAAAATGGGGAACTGGGCGAAATAATCCCAACATGAGGACTGATCGCCCGCCTGGTGCCTGCCGGCATCCCCGAAATATAAATAGAATAGAATGGGCACTTTTAAAATAAATGATGTTACATTCTTGTTGTTTAAAAGAAGATTCCTATCCGAATAATTGATATACTCTTTAGTTGAAGAAATAAACAAGTTATTTATTATTTCGGTCATTACTTGGTTCAACAGTGTTATTATGTTTTTCTATGGAATTATGAGTAGAAACTCAGAGTTTGGGATTTGTGATTACATGGAACCTAAATACTCACAAACTGTAGGTGTACACCTCAGCATAACCCTACGGAGAATACAGTTGTGATGGTTTAATTTATAAACGATGAAAGATGGAAATGTAAGTGTAGATTCTTTTTTATTCTTGATAGATTTACGCTTGATTACCAGTTAGATGTAACACACTTGCCTAGAAGAAACAGATTCACTTGTGATTTCAAGACAACCAGATTATGTCTATTGCGGAACACCCACAAAGAATGTGTTCTGAATAAGCCTTAGTGCGTGTTGGCAGACTTCATTTCTTCGCATTAGGCTAGTGTGTAGTGGACTATAGCCTAATCTCCCTCATTGTGAGAGAAGACCCATGCCCAGCAGTGGGACATATACTTAATGGGTTGATTATGTTATGTTTTATGTAAGCCTTAGTGGTGGTCCTATTCATCATACAAAATATAGTTTTCCGCTTATCATAAGAGTTTACAAGTTCTCAAGATAGTATAAACTGTCATAATATGTTAAGCTTACTTACATTAAAAAAACCTGCATGATGTGTTTAGAATTGTTGTGAGCCACAATAATAATTTGGTACCTATACTGTTGAGTCAAAAAGGTAAAATACTGAATACAATTATGCAAAATATCAAAGATGTTCTATAAATAAATTAAAAAAACAATAACCAAGTCCTTGGCTGAATGACGATTGTTCCTTGGACTAAAAAAAACTAAACCCACATGTCAAAGCGTGCGTGTGTTCAGTATAATAGCACATTAATGTACCACGTCTGTATAACTGGTAAACAACTATTTACACTACATTATCACATAACTTTACACAATATGACGTTCGTAAAGATAAAAATACACACTCTAACACCTTTCCAATATATTAAAGTACATAAAAAATATAATTCATGACATGTAAACACTATGACAAGTTTTAAATGTCACACATCTAAGTTTTCAAAGGAAAACAGGAAAACCATCAATGAAAACTCAACAGACACGTTGAAAAGGTTTTGTTTACAACGCTTTCGAATGTAATTTAAATATTTATAGGCTATGTATCTTTTAAATAAATCTTTGTTCACCGGCGAATGCTATGATGACGATCTAATGGAAATATACTCGTATTTCCATTTCTGAATGACGCACAAAAATTGACGATCCGATTACAAAATTATGGTAACAATTATTTAGATATTAAATTTTATACATATTTACTCACCAAGTTAAATAGTAGAAAGTATTTTGGAGTTATTTATTTCTTAGTTGTTTGGTCGCGCAGTAGTTGACGTACGTTTCACTTCCATATTGGCGAGTATAGTGATGTGACTAAGAGTTTCTAAATACAATTTTCATAGACAAAAAATCGGTATTATCGGTTTTATTTCATACGTAAGATTATAAAAGTTAAACAATATTGATTATTATTATAATATAAACTAACGATTAATTTTCATTCTAAATTTACTCATTTCTTTGTTTCCATCAAGACACCGAAGGTTTCGGTAATTTATGATTGCCATGATTAAATTTAGGGCAAAACCAAAATCCGTAGTGGAAACACTGGATTTTATCCATACATAATATGGTTTTAGTTATTAAAGATGGATGAATTCTTAGTATAAAAACTCTTTTTTTTATATTTGCTCGATAGTTTCGTAAGAATATATAATTTTTTTTTAATTTTATTTATAATAACCGGATGTTTTTTGTGAGGTAACGGTTCTTTGTACAAAACGGATATGCAATCTCTATAACTGAAAGCCGATCGAAAAATGACATTTCAGTTTCGGGGGTGAAGCATGGGAGAGGGGTGTGAATACTTGCTCGGGCGGAAAACTGAAGAAATTGTATTTTTCACATTTTCCATTTGATTTTTTAGTTTTCCCATGACTTTGTAGTTAACAGAACTGAGTCGTCCTGAATAAGGAATTTATTTTTATATCGCGAAGTGTTCCCCTGATCTCAAATTTTATTTTATCCGCAACTGCGGTTGTTTTTACTGCTGTTTTTATTATTGATATTTTTATTTTTCTGTCCTCGTGTAAGAATATTTTATATACCTACAAAAACGAAGACTTTCAACTGCTTCAAAAAGGCATATACCTTCAAAAAGGTTTAAAGAAAACCGTAAATTCAAATAGGATTTGTATCCGAAAAAAATTAAATAAAAAAATAATAATTCAAATATGTCTGACGGGCACGGGGAGCCGAATCAGCTAAATTCGAACAGGAAAGACAGTGTTGCGGCTGCTAATGTTCCTAGTGATAGTCCTGTGACGGACCCTGGGCAGGTGCGTGGCGGGAACACGGAGGCAGGTGCAGCAGCGGTCAAGTTTGAAGGCCAGCGCGGGAAATCTGGCGCGTTGAAAAAGTCCGCGAGATATAGAAGCAGGTCATTATCGGCGTCTTCTGCCGATTCCTACAGCTCTACTTCATATACTGGTAAGTGAAAACTGGTACTAAATTTTATTTTCAGAACAATTTAAAACATAGGAACATAAAATACAATGCATATTTGGCTGGAGTATTGTATTTGTAAAGCTTAAAGTTATTGTTTGTAAACAAACTAGAGGTAAGTGACCTTTTAAAAAATGGAAATTTGCCAAGGGATATTTTTATTCAGCCAGATCCAATAAATTTAATTTTGAATTTATCAATGATGCACTTTAACCAATCAAGTCCCATGTAATAAACATAATACATTTTTTTTGTGTTGGGAGTCATTCCATAATGACCTAATTCAGCAACACCCTGTTGTTGAATAAACAGGTACTTAGCTTAAAAAATAACATACAAAAGGAAAAAATATTATTATATCTTCAGCCTAAACAAAGTGACAATCTGGCTGTGGAATGATTGCTAAGGTCCCAAAAGACATGAAATGGGGTTCTTCAAAAACGGAATGAAAAAGATTTTTACAGGGTCAGCAATGCGCGAGCAACACCTCTCGTGTTGCAGATGTCCATAGGCTCCAATAACCGCTTACCTTCAGGCAGGCTGTACGCTTGTTTGCCACCTCAAAAGTATAAAAAACTTTACTTTATCGAAGAATAATATAAGACATATTTGAATACAGTATCAATGTGCGGTCAGATTGTGATTGTTTTTCATGTTATGGGTCTACCGCTAGACCCTGTGGTGGTCGTAAAATGCAGGATTTGTTTACCAATAAGCTCCTTCATTTCACTTGGACATAGTTTCTCTAAATATTTACTTATGCTTTCATGCATTAACAGAACTTCCAAGAAGCCGAAGTGGCCTATCATCACAATATAATCATTATACTTATAATATACATAATACACACTGTTGTTTGCGGTTTCTTAAAGGATTTCGAACAGCACTCACCTCACCTCACCCCATAAAAAAAATCGTTTAGGAGAGCTATCGAAAACACACACTGCAATTTTATGTCATGTATATATTGATTACTGTATTTTTGATTCACTATGCAGGACTCAGTGGCTTATTTACCACCAGTAGAAGATCCTGAGGGTCCAGGATCTAAGGGGTTCAACTCCCCCCTAAATGCATAGGGGTGTACTCCTGTCAAATCATAAATTGAACTTGATATTCTCCCATATTAAGTTCAATGTTAAGTGAATTTATGATTTCCCTGGGGGGACCATATGTATTTGAAGGGCGGAGGGTTAACGAACGTCCTAGGTCCGCTACTGTCCGCTCAAGACTACGTGTATTTGCATACTTATGTTTACGGCAAATAATATGCTGTAGTGGCTTGGCTTGGCTAGCTTGTGAGGACACATTAGAATACTATTCCTCACTGCCACGGATCGGATCTCGTAAGAGTCGAGAAAATATCTGACTTGCTCAGTGGTAGGACCTCTGGCTGGCTTGCGACCACCCTTACGTCAGAGTCTTTCGTAAAGCACCTTGGTGTGTGTTTCGACTTTTGCGCGTAAGAGCCAGTTCCCCCTTGGTAGCTGCAGTCCTGTCTGCAGTCCGTTGGGGCTCTTAAGGCTCGGCAACGCATCAGCAACTCCTCTGGTGCTGCAGGTGTACATGGGCGACTATGACTACTTACCATCACGTGGCTTCTCAGCTCGTTTGCCGATATAATCCATAAAAAAAGGTTATACTCGAAATCAGCTACTCATCATGGTATGTATACTCATGATGTGTAGTTGTGTGTATGTGTGTGTGCCCACAGTTCGCCGATATGGCAGAAATTTGCACGTAACGTCCTCTCTTCAGCGAGAGTTTGACATAATTGTAGAAAAGTATCTATTTTGACGCCTTCTGAAATTGTCACAGAAAACTGGCGTGTAACAACGCTTCAGTTGTGTATCGCCGAGCGAGTGAGGATACCGGAGGCCCAAACCCTTTAAAGGGCGACGCACCTGTGACTCCTCTGGTGTTGCGGGTGTCCATGGGCGGCAGTAATCGCTTACAATCAGGTGATCCGTCTGCTCGTTTGCTCCCATAAAAAAAAAGCCACGACCGGACGCGTATTTTCCATGCGGGTGGGAATATAAATTTTTTTATGAGTCCCCTCAATTCCTCAAGAAAGATCAAAGCGGGCAATGTCGCTGGCGATCTCCCGGAATTATGAACTCAGATTACCGAGGAACTTTGGCCCTGTATGCGGCGACCCCGGGACAGTGGAGGAGCACGTGGGCGCGGGTCCCCCCCCAATCAGATACGTTTATTATACAAACCACTTAACAGTCTACTAACCCCTGGTAAACGTGGAAAACAAAATAACTATGTTTTTTGGATTAGTATATCGTCGAGTGAATACATTATGTTAATGTAACTCAATTCTATTTGTTGAGGGAGAAATTGTAAACAAGATTATTTGTTGCTGCGGTCTATGAAGAAATGATATATTATACATACATACTATCACGCCTGTACGAGTATTCCCCAAATGATGAGGCAGAGGCGTATTAGAAAGAAGAAAGAAAGAAAGAAAGCTTTTTATTTCTGGACTCATACAGAACACAGATTAAAAAAACACAGATATTTATTTATTTATTAATTTATTAAACCTTAATTAGAACGGCCGCAGGCCACTTATTATAACTAAGAGGTAATTAGAGACACAAACTAGCACACAGACTTCTCGCAGTACTCCAGACATACAGATAAAATTCTCTTCCATTCGTCCACAAACACATAAATCAACAAACAAATAAACAAATCAAAAAAATAGGTAAACTAAAAATTAGCAGCCCTGCACAAGGCCAAAAAAGGCCCCTATCTCAGCATAATGCTGTGACAATAAGTGCCACAGCGCTGGTTGTATTAAGGTACACCCACAGATCCCTGGTATGTTCCCATGTAATAGGGGTCGAGTGATGAGCCATGAATCCCGAACTCCGAGCTGCGATTGAGAATTTCATAAAACCCAATACTTAACACTGCCTGGAAGTTGAACCGAAGATTTCTAGCGTAGCAGTCGCGTTAAGGACCGCTAGACTAATGAGGTTGAAAGGTGGAAGTACTTCCCCAGTCGGGCAGCTCCAATGGGGATTAAATGTTGTTGATGAAATGTGAATTCAATTCCAATATACCTCACTTACAGGTAAGAATATAATGTCTTTACTCAATAATCCGTCACGTGTTCCTAATCAAGGAAACCGTATAGGTAATTTGTGACGAAATGTAAGCTAAGTTCGCAATAGTGTAAGTTGGAACTGGGTTATAATTTACATTATGAATTGAGAAAATATGGTTTGTTATTTTTTTATGGAATAGAGGGGGAAACGAGCAGACAGATCACCTGATCATAAGCGATTACGTCCGCCCATGGACACCCGCCGTGATATGACTATTGGACTGCCAAGTCAAAGATCTCGAGTTCAAATCCAAGGCACGCACCTCTGACTTTTCGAAGTTATGTGCGTATTAATAGTTAATTATCACGCGCTTAAACGGTGAAGGCAAACATCGTGAGGAAACCTGCATGCCCGAGAGATTTTCTCGACGGCCGGCGTGTGAAGTCTGCCAACCCGCATTAGTCTGGCGTGGACTATAGCCTAATCCCTCTCATTGTGAGAGGAGACCCGTGCCCAGCAGTGGGACATATAATGGGTTGATTGTGGACACCCGCAATACCAGAGGATTCTTGAGGTTTGACAACGCATCAGCAACTCCTCTGGTACTGCGGGTGTCAATGGGCGAGGATAACTACTTACCATCAGGCACCTCAGCTTGTAATCGCTCGCCAGCCTAATCCATAGAAAAATAATATTTGGCGTGCTCTCATTAAGATGTGCAATAACCTAAATTCATTTTATAAGTCCGTACCCGAAGCTGATGTTTTTAATGACTCTAACGTGAAATTCAAATCAAGAATTTTGGCCTCCCTACTCATCAAAGAATCGTAGCTCTTGTTTTCCCTGTTTTTAATTAGTGTAGCCATATGTTTATTTAATTTTTTTTTAATTCTCTCTCTTTATTTTCTTCAGTATATCTTCATACATCACAATTGTTATTTAAGTTAGCAACTAAGCGGTAATCTGGCGTCTGTATTGTAAATGTTGTGTTTACCCGTAATTGGCATGTATATTAGAATATTACCTAAGATCTTGTGTATTTATATGTATATATGTGCTGTGGGCGAACCTAAATAAAATAAATAAATAGGTGGCGTGCGAAAGCTTCGAATAGAGGTTTCATGTAAAGTTTCATGTAAATATATTGTCTATTACCCTTTTAAATCTCTTAGTATCTCGAAGCAGTCTTCTCTAGATATATACGGATCGCTTTATGGTAAGCGATTACCGCCGCCCATGGACACCCGCAACACCAGAGGAGTCGTGCGTTGCCCGCATTTTAAAACAGTTACGCCTCCAGTATCCTCACTCACTCTGCGAAACGCAACGTAAGCGTTGTTTCACGCCGGTTTTCTGTGAGGCTGTGGTATCACTTCGGTCGAGCCGGCCGTTCGTGGCGAAGCATGGTTCTCCCACGGTAACGAAGACTTATAGAGATATACATAGATTCTATCTATATCTTCTTTCTTTCTTGCTTATCTATGCAAGAAAAGAGACGACTGCAATTCGTCCATGTATCGCTGTCAAAGAGGTGTAGTGCGATGAGTTAATATAGCCATTAGTTACAATAAATATACCGCTAACCACATTTAAATATTACTAGCAACGGATGGGACATCACAAACAAAATTGTTTTCTATTACTTCTGCAGGTGGAAATAAATTGCTCTGTCTTTGTCACTCTGTGTGTCACATGTCAGTCGGACAAAGAGATAACAAATCAAATCGGGGTAAAAGCATTGTATGATAATACTTAACATTAAATTTATTATAGTTTTTTCTGACACTAGACATTGAAATATAACTACTTTTTACGGATTTTATAGCGGTGTGTTCATATTATTTAATTACCGACGTTTTAGATTCTTTACAGCATCCATGGTCACGGGTGGACTGAGGTGTTGGACCTTACATTATTGCATGGATGTTGTAATGTATCTGAAACGTCGGGATTTAAATAATATCAATACATCGCCATCAAATCCGTAAAGAGTAGTTTTCCACTTGACTATAGAAAATACAGCAAAAGGACTTCAGATGCGGACAGTTATTTCTACCGCAATGTTGTCTTCTTCTTCTCAATCGTATACTCTTCTTGACAGAGTAGTCGTGATCATAGGGGTCGTTGCACGGCCTTCTTTAATGTCTCCCTTCATCTCTCTCACCGAGGCAGTCCGAGCGCATAGATTTAGGGGTGACTCCGTGACAGCTTTCACTTGGTCAGTCCACTGCAAAGGAGAGAGTCCTCTGGATCTTGAGCCATTCATTCTACCCGGGACAACAAGTCTCTATATAACGTCGTCTTCCTTTTTTTACCCATGGACACCCGTAACACCAGATGAATTACAAGTGCGACTCGCGCCTTTTAAAAGGTTTAGGGCTTCCGGTAACCTCACTCACTCGGCGAAACACAACGCAAGCCGAGTCGAGCCGGCCCATTCGTGCCGAAGCATGGCTCTCCCACGTAAACACATAACGTGACCGAAGTAACTCTAGTAACAATATACGAGAGATAACAGTGAAAGTCTTTGTTTAATAAAAATCCCAAGCCACATTCAAAATTTAAGCATCAACAAATTTAAATCTCACATTAAAAATAGACTATGCAAAAAAGGTTTTTATAAAGTGATAGACTATTTGAACGATAAAAATGCTTGGGATTGAGCTGCTCTGATGAACCGGGCTATTACTATGCTAGTCAGACACTGTGATATAATGACATTATTTTGATTATTGACATTATTTTGTACTGACATTATTTTGATTATAAACATTCTCTTGTTATTAGTGAATTGAATTTTGACATTTATGAATTTTATTAATATTTTGTTGTGACATTACAATTTATACTGACATTTATTTTGACATCTAAGTCTATTCTAGTCATTTCTCTTTTGTAAATGTGAGTACCATGTAGGCTTAATTTTATTATACCAGTTTCTATAGTCTGGAGGCTTTGGGAATTTTATACGACCTACACGAATGTCCTACTGATCTGGGATTGTCGTGCAACGGGTCGTTGAGCTCCCTTAATTATGGTTGAGCTACACGATGACTGATGCATGCTTGCCGTCAGTTAGGACTGGTCTACTCAAAGCTGCTATGGTTCTTTCCTCAAAAGGCCATTTCAGACATTGCCCTGCATTGTCCCACTCACATTATTTGCATTATTTTATGTCTGGACTTTAAAAGAGACCATGATTCTCTGAGTTTGTTTCGGTGTTTCTTCTCAGAGGTCGTCAGTTAGGAAATGCCGAAGCCATCTAGCTATAAAAAAAAAACCAAACCATTGACTTGTAAGAGTGTCTCTAATGATCTACTTACAGAAATAAATAAATATCATTTCATTTCATTTAATTGTGAGCTCCTGGAGAATAGAAATATTCGTACGGCGCTGTGTCCATGATATTCGGAGCTCCTTCTCCAGTACCACATTTCCAAGGCATACGCTTCCACCCTCTCTCTTTTACCGTCCATGCTTCTGCACCGTAGAGGAACACTGGGAATATTAAAGATCTTACAATGTGAGTCTTCGTTGCTTTCATGATATTACGGTCTCTCCTGATCTTAGATAGTTTGTCCATTGTAGACCTATGAGTGAATCGGTTTCTTCTAGGCAAGCGCGCTCCATCTTAGATCGCAGTATCGCTTAACATCAGGTGAACTGGCGATCAAGCGTAAGCCTATCATGAATAAAAAAAAAAAAACCTAATTACGGCTATACGTCGCCATTTCATCTTCCGAGCCCCCGCCGTTCGAAACCTGTGACCCCGGATGTTGTCATTGTGACGCAATGTTGTACGAAACGTATTATAAAACTAGCTGTTACCCGCGACTTCGTCCGTGTGGTATTAAAAAAAGAAAATAGTAGCCTAAGTTACTCCTTGTTATATCAGCTATCTGCCAGTGAAAGTCCCGTCAAAATCGGTCCAGCCATTTGACAGATAAACAGATGGACAGACAAAAAAATTTTAAAAAAAAGTTTTGGTATATATGTACCGTGTATACACTCAAATGTACTAAGTAAAAAGCGGTTATTATAATATTACAGACAGCCACTCCAATTTTATTTATTTGTATAGATATCCACTGGTGTCAATAAATATTCGCCACACATGGAGCTCGGTCCCCATAGATTGTTACAACCAATGTCCTTATGTCGGTTATTTACAGAAATTCAATATCGTGTGCTTGATTACCGATACGTTGCAATACGGGCGTGTTCAGATGGAGCGGTTTGGACGCGACGATACGGAAAAAATAATGATGAAATGAAATGATATTTATTTCTGTAAGTACATCTTTAGAGACACTTTTACGAGTCAATAGTTTGTTTTTTTTATAAAGCTTGATGACTTCGGCGTTTCCTAACTGACGCCCTCTGAGAAGAAACACAGAAACAAACTCAGAGAATCATGGTCCCTTTTAAAGTCTAGACATAGAATAATGCTTATATGTGAGTGGGACAATGCAGGGCAATGTTTGAAATCGCCTTTTGAGGAATGAACCATAGCAGCTTTGAGTATACCAGTTGTAACTGACGGTAAGCATGCATCAGTCATCGTGTAGCATACAATTTCAGTTAGCGGTTTTTGTGTGATGCGTGTACAAATATACAGACAGACATAAATTCTAAAAATGGTTGTTTTGGCTTCTGTTGCTCTTATAAAGTTCCCCCATATCAGTATTTCTTCAATATCTTTAATGTACAGACATCGGCCCGTTACAATTTTATTATAAGTATAGATGTAGATGTTTTTGACGCTTCGTCTGAACAAAGTCTTACTTTATGTAACAATGCACAGTATGTCAATGGCTAGTTGAGTAAGATACGTGGAAACTAGCGTGCTCCCTATTATTATATAGCATTTATTTGCAATATAAAGCATCTTGCTAAGTAGTCACACAGTAAACAACTAGGTCGCTAATTCGCTATACACTAGAACAGCATTTCCCAAACTATTGGATGCGATCGGATATTTGATGGGCCCTGAAAAGACCATTTAATTCTTGTGTAGTTCGTGAATGAATTAGTTCTTTAGAGCGTTCCCATGTAACGTCATGGACACGTTTTAGGAAATGATGAATGTGAGGATGTCACACCCACCACAGGCGACATACGCGAACAAGTTCCCAGATTCGTCGCTCTTTAGTTCATTCGATAAGACTATCTTGTAATATCGAGAATAATAACGAGTAATACCTCAATAGCCAAATGGTCCTGACCGCGACAGCTACGCTAGAGGTCCTGGGTTCGATTCCCAGGTCGAGCAAAGTGTTATTGGGATTTTCTATGAAATTCCCAGTAGCAGCTCGGAGTTAGGAAATTGTGCGCGGTTAATGGCAATAGGCTCGCCCCCTATTACATGGGACCTAAACATACCGGCGAACTGTGGGTGTACATTAGTACGCCTCTACCTAACCCTTCGGGGAATACAGGCGTGATGGTATGTTATGTAACGAGTAATGACCTTTAATAACGTGGAAGCTCTCGAACTAGTCAGGTCACTTTACTTAGAATAAATAAATTAGAAACATGCAAATAATAGCATCCCTCTCTCTGACCCATACCGCAGTTTCAAAACAAAAGTTTTCAATCAGTGCGTCCTACCCGTGATGACCTACGATGCTGAAACGGGGAAACTCTCAGTAAGGCTAATCCACCAATTTAAAGACGCTTAGCGTGCTGTGCTCGGAGTTTATCCACAACGTTATTATCCGACAGAGCACCAAAGTGGCCGATGTAAACCACCGAATAAGCAAGCAGAAGTGGCAGTGGGCTGGGCCATATCTGTCGAAGAATCGAGAACGTCTAGACGTAAGGGTAGACATGTTCTCGAGTGGAGATCGCGACTTGCAAAAAACGCACTCCGGCAAGATGGAGTGTTGATCTGTTAAAGATTTTGGCGGAAGCTGGATGCGACGAGTCGAGGATAGGTCGAAATGGTGCATATTAGGGGAACCTTTTTCACGTGGGAGAGCCATGCTTCGGCACGAATGGGCCGGCTCGACCGGAGTGATACCACTGCCTCACAGAAAACCGGCGTGAAACAACGCTTGCGTTGTGTTTCGCCGAGTGAAGGAGGTTACCGGAGGCCCAAACCCTTTTAAAAGGCGGGCAACGCACTTGCGACTCCTCTGGTGTTGCGGGTGTCCATGGGCGACGGTTATCGCTTACCATCAGGTGATCCGTTTGCTCGTTTGCCCCCATATCTCATAAAAAAAAGCCTACATCCAGCAGTGGACCAGTAATAATAGCTACTTCAACAAAATAACGCGTCGGTGCCGTAGCTGAGACAGCGAACGACCTTACTTTCTCTGGTGCGAAACGGGAGCTGAAGAATTAGAAGAGCGACCTAGTTTACTGAGGGGCTGCAAACTAAACCAAGCGCACCAAAACACCAACTACTATGGGAGTCACAAACAATCCTTTATTCACGTGGTTAAGAGTCTTTTTCTTCATTAGGTGAGTTTAATTTGGACGTTTTAAGGGATGGGTTGGGGTCCAGTAAACTTTGGGAACCGCTGCACTAGAAAATTATTATAAACTAGTGACATTTTTTTTTCACTAAATTCTCGTCGCTGCTGTATTAGAAAAAATAACCTTCATACAAAATATCTGAGAATTACTAACACCACCAGTATCGGTGTTTCTTTGGTTGAGTTAGGAAATGCTCTGGAGTTAGGAAATTTTCTGTTTCCCGTAGCCCCCGACGCAAACGTGCAGGAAGGAACAACGTGTGGTTTTTAGTTGGTAGGCCACCCACTCTGGGTGGAGTCCGACACGGCCCGCCGCCTCCCCGGGCGGCGGAAGTCCGTGAGGATTTTCCACACGCACCAAAAAAAAATAAAAAAGGAAATGCCGGAGCCATCTTGATTTAAAATGTCAAACATTGACTTGTAATAGTGTCCTTAAAATGTTTACAGAAGATTTTTACAGTAATTTATTTATTTATTTAGTAACTTACATACAGATATCCTTACAGGCTAAACCCAATGCGATATTGTACTTAATTATATCAATTACAACTACCTAAGTCTTAAAATAACAAATAATTAAAAGTAATAAATATTATTTATCAGTATCGGTCTACATATTTGATATGAAGCGACTGCCATCGAATTTCTGCAAACCCAATTTCTAAACAATATTGATATTCTAAGCTATTATAAGTCCGGTTGTCAGGTTGTCTATGTACAGTCGCGAAACTTGGCGGTCGACCATTTTTCTAACAAAATCCCTTGAACAACTCTCGATACGTCAGCCACAACCATATTTCACTTCCGCCAATTAGGATATTTTAAAATGCGAAAACTCATTATACGATTTAATAGAAATTCAAAGTATCAAGTAACGCGCATAAAGCTCAAGGGGATATCGTCGGGGTGAGGGGAAGGGGTGATAACGCACAGCACGCCCGCGCGCTCAGTGCAAGCGATTTTAGCCTTAAGGGTGGTTCACCGCCAAGATTGTCGATAGTACAATAGGTCTTTAAAAGGCAATAAAAAAAAAAGTAACTGTCTCGTTGTTCTAGTTGTACCAAGTGTGACTGCGAATCTTGAAGTACACAGTACAGGAGAACCAGGTCAGTCTATGTAAAATATAACACTTACAATGTACTGAAATACATATGACACAATAGCAAGTCAGGCAGACGTTATCCTGTCCTAAAATACCTAGAACTCGATTGCAGTGCCACCTAGCGGGTTCAATAGGGTATTACACCTTTTTTTGAAAACTGTTTTAAATTAATCCTTAGATCGTAATGAACCAGTAGAATTTTTATTTCAGTTTTATTAAACCGAAAAATGCCTTAAAAACTATTGTTAATTTATGATTTTGAATTTTCGCGCAGAAACGCTAACCGCCATGCTACTTCGGGTCGTGACGTCACTTCATTAGTAAACAATACAACTGCAAAAGACCAAGTAACGTCAAGTTACTATCGGAGTGACATCACGTCGGAATCCAATATGGCGGATGGCGTTTTACAACAGATTAAAAAAGACTATTTTTGAAATTGAATTATAAAATTTGCATTGCATTTTTATAAATAAATACTAACGTTTCTCGTTTACTTTTTTAAAAATCTACCATAAACATGCATTTTTATATTTTTTCTTACGTGGTGTAAAATACCCTATTGTGAACTTAAGCTGGTGGTTTTGAAACATTTTTCATGTACTGCCCGCTTTGAAAATCAATTATTTATTGATTTAGGTGGGTTCAAATATTGGGGCCCCCCAATATTTGAACACCCCCAATTTACTCTGGCTATTGCCTGTGGGCTTCTAGCGTTATCGCCCACATTGAGAAAGACTGACCTAAACCCGAGAGACGCACCTACAAACACACAAAAAATTTCATCTTAAAAAATCGGTCCAGGCGTTTAGGAGTTCAGTGACACATTCATATACAGTAGAATAAAAATCTAGTCACATCATCGGTAGTTGAAAGACGTAAATTCGGCTAGTGAAGGCAAATTTCGACCTGGCGGGTGGAACTTGCTTGGTGGTCAAAGTCGTCTAACCAGAAGACGCAGGTACGAATCCTGCCTGCAGCATTTTTCTTTAACTAAAATAACTTTATAATCTTAACAAGGAAAATTAAAAATCTCAAAACTTTGAATCGGTCGAAAAAATCTTTTTTCAAAACAAGTAAACTATATAGAATAGTTATTTTAGTTATGGAATAATTCGACTGCGTGCAGGATTCGAACCTGCGTCTTGATATGACGTCACCTTTAAGACGTAAAATTCAGAATGTGAAGCCAAATTTCGATCTGGCGGTGTTTGGTGGCGGCGCGGTGATTAGTGGTCATAGCGTTTGGTGTAGGTATTTAACGAGAAGACGGAGGTTTGGATTCACAGTCGAAGTTATCCTTCACTGAAATAACTTTTTTTTTATGGGATAGGGGAGCAAACGAGCAGACGGATCGCCTGATGGTAAGCGATAACCGCCGCCCATGGACACCCGCAACACCAGAGGAGTCACAAGTGCGTTGCCCGCCTTTTAAAAGGGTTTGGGCCTCCGGTAACCTCATTCACTCGGCGAGACACAACGCAAGCGTTGTTTCACGCCGGTTTTCTGTGAGGCCGTGGTATCACTCCGGTCGAGCCGGCCCATTCATGCCGAAGCTGGCCCTCCCACGATGAGCATGGCCGAATTCGAATCCTGCCCGCAGTCTTTTTCTGATTTTTTCTTTCACAAAAATAACTTTATAATCTTAGCATGGATAATGCAATGTTGTCACGTCTCAATGCTAATATAAACTAGACGGGACACTCGCCTTGACCCGTCGCGGCAGCCATATTTAATGTGCAGTAACTCGTCGAGATATCCACAATATAATTGTCACGTGCGTCCTACATAGCTCAAGTTATGGAAATTAACCCTTGACTAAATGCATGACTATTCTAGACTAATCACTATCACTACATAGTATAAAACAAAGTCCCATCTCGCTGTCTGTCTGTCCATATGTGTGCTTAGATCTTGAAAACGACGCAACGGATTTTGATGCGTTTTTTTAATAGATAGAGTTCACGTGGGAGAGCCTTGCTTCGGCACGAATTCGACCGGAGTGATACCACGGCCTCACAGAAAACCGGCGTGAAACAACGCTTGCGTTGTGTTTCGCCGAGTGAGTGAGGTTACCGGAAGAACCCTTTTAAAAGGCGGGCAACGCACTTGTGACTCCTCTGGTGTTGCGGGTGTCCATGGGCGGCAGTTATCGCTTACCACTCCTCACCTGACGGTAAGCGATTCCGGCCGCTCATGGACAACTGCAACACCAGAGAGTCCCAAGTGTTTCCCGCCTTTTAAAAGGGTTTGGGCCTCCGGAATCCGGTATCGGTAGTGCCTAAGCATGGCTCTCCGACGGCTCTCAATTCCCTATTTCATAGAAAAAAAAAATGTCTTAGCATTTATTAACGTGAAAAATGCCACAAGTCAACTAGCGACTGACCGTGGCACTTACCTCGACCAATCAATTTTATGCAGTAGTGGGTAGT
Organism: Acronicta leporina; assembly: GCA_947256265.1. Lineage (NCBI taxonomy): Eukaryota > Metazoa > Arthropoda > Insecta > Lepidoptera > Noctuidae > Acronicta > Acronicta leporina. The sequence goes on from OX366538.1 coordinate 6,842,020, forward strand.
GCATTGCGGTAGCGCGGACAAGAGTAGAGCCGGCTCTCGTTATCAGATATTAGTGATTTTGTTTACTGTGATTGTGGCTTGTAAACCACTTTCGATACAAAAAGGTAGGCCTTCTCTAAAGTTCCAATATACCTCTAAAATCCATGAACATTCGTTCAACGGTTTAGACGCGAAAAGGTGACAAACATACAGACAGACTGAGTTGCATTTCCATTTGTAATATTATTATGGCCTGTCGTTTACGTAGGAACGAAGTCGCGGGTGAAAGATAGATCTTATAAAAGAAATATTATCATTGTATTAAAATTACATAATCATCCAATTTTACATTACATATCAATTGCGACACGTTTGGCGTAGCGACTGAGCGATCGGTTTCTGCGACACGTGTTGTGGGTTCGATTCGATTCTCGACGGAGCAAATATTTGTGTAATCTACAAATAGTTGTACTGGGTTTGGGTGTTTGTGTATGTGAGAATTTGTATTTGTAAATGCACCCACGATACAGGAGAAAAAGAGTGTGGGGCAACGTTTTTTTTAAAAAAAACCATAATAATTTCCCACTGCTGGGCACGGGGCTCCTCTCATAGTGAGAGGGATTAGGCTATAGTCCACAACGTTAGCCTTAAGCGGGTTGGCAGACTCACACGCCGTCGGGAAAATCTCACAGACGTGCAGGTTTCCTCACGATGTTTTCCTTCACCGTGTAAGCGCGTGATAAGTAACTATTAATACTGTTACGAGCTGGGGTTCGGGATAAATTAATTAACGCTAATTTTACCGAAATAAACAAATACTTTAATAAACTTGACAACACACAACAGAAATCACAAATAAAGTCACTACATTATTACTTGTCGCACTGTACTGTCACACTGAGAATCACTTGTCTTCACTTTGATGTTCACTTCACCTTGTCCAAAACTAAACTGCCCTAGCCGACCCTCACGACGACTATTTATATGTCACGAAGATTCTGTAATCGAACAATGGCGAAAAGCCTACAAAATGCGAGTAGGTACTTGAGCGTCTATTGTTTACGGGCATTGACCTTTGAACCCGACCTTGAACTATTGTTATTACGTGAGTACATATTCGAGTACTTTCTTTCGAATATTCTACATGCTATTACGATTTATCTAGAACCTTCGTGACCCATCTACGTTATTCTAATAGCTTCTCGGCGTAACAATACGCACATAACTTCTAAAAATCAGAGGTGCGTGCCTTAGATTTGAACTCGAGACCTTTGACTTGGCAGAACAATGGTCATGTCACGATCACGAGGCTTCATAAAAACAAAAGAAATGTTTTCTTTTTTGGGCTCGCAAGAAACCCTAAATTGCGTATTGTTTAATGTAAAAAGTTTGAAGGTTAACAGAAAAAATATTTTAATTTCGACACAATGTCGTTTCCTTACGTAAACGTTGGTGTTTTTTGAACTTATTCAAACTTGTTGACATTAATTTGTTTACCGTTTTTTCCTTAATTTTGGTTATGTAAAGAATTGGGGAGTCCGACACACCCCACCGGTCTCCCCGGAGCGGTGGATAGTGCATAAAGCATTTCCAAACCCCGTCAACAAATAAAAAGGTAGTGAAAGTAGTCCTTTCGTGTAAAAACGAATATTCAGCTGCGCTGGGAGCCGACCCCGAACGTAGTCAGGTAAAGACGACGAAATTTATGACTACAATCCAACTCCAATAAGTTGATAATCAAGATAGCGATCGTCTAACTAACTCACTGAGTTGCGACAGACATTCCTTATCAGCTGTCTTTGTTGGGAAATGACAAGAACACGACTTCAAGTCGATGAACCCTGTCAAATAAGGTTAGCAGAAATAATCTTCTTTATATACAACTTTAGTTTTAGTATAATGCGAAATCCGAGGCACGTGTCTAGTATTTTTATGTAGATAAATAATCTATGTACAAAAGGTGGATGTGTGGACGTGGAGTGACTAGAATGGACAAAATAAGAAACAAGTTTATTAGAGGAAGTCTGAAAGTGGCGCCAGTGACAGAAAAGCTGAAAGGGAATCGTTTGTCTTGGTATAGGCATGTGATGAGGAGGGATGAAACGCATGTGACTAAAAGAGTGATGAATATAAATGTGCAGGGACAGAGGGGTAGAGGGAGACCAAAGAAAAGATGGATGGATTGTGTTAAGGCCGATATGATGGAAAAGGCAGTGAGTGGTGAGATGACGGCTGGCAGGGATCAACGGACAAGCTTATAACTTTGATGCTACCTAGTTGTCCGTAAAAAAACATGTTCACCACTTGTTATTACCCCCGCCCCGCTGTGCGCCCGCGCCTAGAGCCGCTATGACCATCCGTGACATGTATTGTGTGCGTAAGATTGCGGAAAGATACTGGTGTCCCACATGTAACCTTTTTAAATAATTTTGGGACGAAATATGACATGATGTAAAAATTATTGGAATCGATTCATTTACTTATTCTGAACAAACTAATTTCAAGTTTTGCATTTAAAAAAAATGTTGTTATAAAACCAATTCGGTTTAGTTACACCATTTAAATCCAAGAATGGCGAGACCGATCTTTAATTTATTGGATATGTCTCCTCCAGGGACGCGAAACTTTGGGTAATAACTAGTAAATAAATAAATAAACGATAAAATGTTCACAAAATTACATTTGAAATGGTAACAGTGAGCGATTCACGCAGAATGAGCTCAACGTGTCCTTTGGTCTTGCAGTTGTGGGCTTGGATTTAGATTTTACTTGCTGACCCAACAGACGTTGTGCCGTCTTAACTATGAATATTGAATTCGGATTGATATAATTGATTGCAAAAAAAAATCATTTTCTTAAACTTTATTATTATTTTCTTTCATCTATCTATCTTATATCTATACTAATATATAAAGCTGAAGAGTTTGTTTGTTTGTTTGATTGTTTGTTTGTTTGTTTGTTTGCTTGAACGCGCTAATCTCAGGAACTACTGGTTCGATTTGAAAAATTCTTTCAGTGTTAGATAGCTCATTTATCGAGGAAGGCTATAGGCTATATATCATCACGCTAAGACCAATAGGAGCGGAGCATCAATGAAGAATGTTTCAAAATCGGGATTTTTCCTTTTGAGAGCTTCCGATGCATGCGCTGCGTAAACGGTTAAAGTTTCGCAAAAATCATATATGAAAGAATTGTTCCGCTTTAAAAGTTCTAAAAAAAAGTCCACGACAGCATATGTCTATCTTTTAAGGTTGGCTCACTATAACCGTTTTTATGCTAACTTTGTTCTAAAATTCGTTTTTTTTTCCTTTTGAGAGCTTCCGATGCGTGCGCTGCGTAAACGGTTAAAGTTTCGCAAAAATCATATATAACAGAATTGTTCCTCTTTAAAAGTTTAAAAAAAAAGTCCGCGACAGCATATGTCTATCTTTTAAGGTTGGCTCACTATAACCTTTTTTATGCTAACTTTGTTCTAAAATTCCAAATGCATTATTTGCGTAGGTGTTTTTATAAACATGATATTAATCCTTATCCAAATAAATACGTTATTCATCAGCCTTTAGAGCGTTTGTTTTGTATCCGTGTGGACCGAGCTTGGGTCCGCTCGGACCCAACAAACGCTCTAAAGGACATATCCTCATTTAGCGTTCTTTTATTATTCATGTTCCCGTGACATATTTTACTAAAGTTCCGCTCATACTCAATACTCAATTATCAACTAACAATATTGGCTATATCTTGAAGCCGCTGAACGGGATCATCATCTTCTTACCACCTGCCAAGTTTGCTTGAACTTGAACGCGATAATCTCAGGAACTATTGGTCCGATTAGAAAAAATCTTTCGGTGTTAGATAGTCCATTTATTGAGGAAGGCTATAGGCTATCATCCTGCTTAGACTAAGTAACTATTCCACGCGGACGAAGTCGCGGGCGGAAGCTAGTCTATATATATATATAAAAGAAAGTCGTGTTAGTTACTCCATTTATAACTCAAGAAAGGCTGAACCGATTTGGCTGAAAATTGGTGGAGAGGTAGCTTAGAACCAGGAAACGGACATAGGATACTTTTTATCCCGTTCCCGATACTTTTTATTCCACGGGGGCGAAGCCGCGGGCAGAAGCTAGTATTATTATGAAATGATATTTATTTCTGTAAACAGATCTTTAGAGACAATTTTACAAGTCAATGGTTTGTTTTTTTTTATAGCTAGATGGCTTCGGCATTTCCTAACTGACGACCTCCGAGAAGAAACACCGAAACAAACTCAGAGAATCATGGTCTCTTTTAAAGTCCAGACATAAAATAATGCAAATAATATGAGTGGGACAATGCAGGGCAATGTCTGAAATGGCCTTTTGAGGAACCATAGCAGCTTTGAGTAGACCAGTCCTAACTGACGGCAAGCATGCATCAGTCATAAGAACCTTTTCCTAATAAATAATTCTATAATGTCTTGTGTGGATTCAATAAATTTACTTTCTTTCTTCTTTCTTTCTTTCTTTCTTTCCTTACAATAACAACCACAACAGTTCCAGCCGTTCACGCGTGATGCCGAGACCAAAGGAAATAGGAATTCATTTTTATATCTATAGACTAGCTTCTGCCCGCGGCTTCGCCCCCGTGGAATAAAAAGTATCGGGAACGGGATAAAAAGTATCCTATGTCCGTTTCCTGGTTCTAAGCTACCTCTCCACCAATTTTCAGCCGAATCAGTTCAGCCGTTCTTGAGTTATAAATGGAGTAACTAACACGACTTTCTTTTATATATATAGATTTATATATATAGATTTCAAGGTGTAGTAGCTCAATGAATCAATATTACTGACAGCCCTATGTAACGAAATGTTAACAGCAAATATTATGGAGCAAACTTTGCGTAGCTTTAATATAAAGGCACTTTAGATATTTGAGGTGTGAATGGGTTGAGGAAATAAGTTCCGATGTAATGTGCTAACATCATAGTATTTAGCAGTCTTCACGCCTGTATTCGCCAAAGGATAAGGCAGAGGCGTACTAAGTTTCACTCATCGTTCGCTGTGATAGCCGTGGTAGCCTAGTGATATGACCATTGGACTGCCACGTCAAAGGTCTGGAGTTGAAATCCAAGGCACGCTCCTCTGACTTTTCGAAGTTATGTCGTCTGAGAGATTTTCTCGACGGCGTGTGAAGTCTGCCAACCCGCATTAGGCTAGCGTGGTGGACTATAGCCTAATCCCTCTCATTGTGAGAGGAGACCCTTGCGCAGCAGTGGGACATATAATGGGTTGTTATGTTTGCTGTCATCCACCTTTTGCTGCTTACTGTTTGGTTTACGGCTGATATAATAAGGGACAAGCCTATTAGCAATGAATCTATCTATACTTCGACTTTTAATTGTATTCAGTAATTTGACAGCTGAAGGGTTAAAAGATCTATTTACTGAAATAAATATCATTTGTTTTATAATCGAAAGTCCAACTCAAGATTTCCGAACACCGAGCAAGTCAAATGTTTTGTCGTCTCTTACAAGATTCCTATTTCGATGGCGTTGAGGAACTGTATTTGGAACCACACGGGGTGTAAACTTTTTTGCTTTAAACTTTTTTAAACAAAAAAAAAACCCTTCCTTTCGGTTTTGCCGAAATCGGATAATTAATTTCGCCCAACTATGTTGGTGTCGGCTTCCAGTCTAACCAGATGCGGCTGAATATCAGTATTTTACACGAAGCGACTGCCATCAGACCTCCGCAACCCAATATCTGGGCAATACCGATATTCGGAAGATAGACTGGTTGTCAGGCTTTTTTGGTCTTCTGACTACCACTAACAATTGTCATAGATGTTCGTATGACAACCGGGACCGACGGCTTTACGTACTCTCCGAGGCATGGAGGGGTCTCGATGTGTTAAGAACGGTCACCCATCCACACACTGACCGCGGTGAGAGCAGCTTAACCTTGCAGATCAGTTAATCATTATGCCTCTGAAATGAGTAGATCGACTGCACTTAGAGGTCGACCAGAACTTTGGGTTTTATGAATTTCTCAGTAGCAGCCTGGAGTTTGGATTTGTAATTTGTTAATAGCAATAGGCTCATCCTTATATGAGACCATACAGCGAACTGTGGGTGTATATTAGAACATCTATGCCAAACGCCTCCGAAGAAAAAGGACTGATAATATAATATCATATGCACATAAAAAAATTACTTACCAGCAACTTCGCTACCATTATTTAAACAAGTTCTTATCTAAATATCAAACTGTATTAATGTTTATTTTGCTGTGTTAACTAGCAACGTGAGGTATATAGTGAGTGCAAATATTTTGAACAATGCATGAAAAGGACGGCTAGTGCAGCATAGTACGAACTGTCACACATCGTTGTTCTAGCCATCTCTTTTCTTCCCTCAAGATCTTTGCCAGGCTCTATTTGTGCACCAGTTGTGTGTTAAACTGTCAGATGTCAAAGTGTCTGCGGTTATCTGGTGTATCAGACCTCTTGTGATCATGCCAAAGTTGTTGGACAATCATGTGGTGTTACAACGCACTATATTGGAGGAGGATATCAAGAAGTTGGACCTTAGCGATGGTGAGGTCTATAATCTTTATAAATAGGAAGTGTGTTTAGCCTCTATGTGTTGGTAAATCAGTCAGAATCCTCCTGTTATCGGAATATTGCACCAGTGAAGATTGTAACACTATTTGTTTTAAGACAGTATCTATTTAGTTTCTTGCCGGATTCTTCTCCATATGATCAACCTTTTGGTAACGTGTAACTAGAATCATAGCGTTTCATAAACGCTTGTTTTTTTTAAAATTAGAAATAAAAACATTAAATTTGAATCCTCAACCAAAAATTGAAATGTATGTCAAACGAAACTGTAACGTGTTTTTATTTATGACTGACTAGCTTTCGCCCGCGACTTCGTCCGCGTGGAATAGTTACTTAGTCTTAGCGTGATGATGTATAGCCTATGTCCTTTCTCAGGGTCTAAAGATTGTCTGTGCCAAATTTCATCAAAATCGGTTGAGAGGTTTAAGCGGGAAAGCGTAACAGACAGACAGAGTTACTTTCGCATTTATAATATTAGTAGGGATAAGTAGGGATTGCTACCAGGGGCCCGTCTTCTATTTTAGTTGTATCGTAATAGTCATTTAATGGAACTTGACAGATTCGTTGACAGAATTATCAAAAATCAACTATTCTGAAGACATTGAATTATGATAAAACTAGCTTCTGCCCGCGACTTCGCCTGCGTGGACTTCAGATAAAAAGTAGCCCATGTGTTATTCCAGACTATAATCTATCTATGTGCCAAATTTTATCCAGATCCGTGCAGCCGTTCTGGCGTGAAAGATTAACAAACATCCATCCATCCATCCATCCTCACAAACTTTCGCATTTATAATATTAGTAGGATTAGTAGGACTGATGGCTGAGGCCCTCGTATGAAGCGGGTATTAAATCATTCTACGACAAATTACAGGTGTAATCCTTATGTAAATCCAACATGGCGGATAAAGTATCCAATCTCGTCTCACGTTGGCTGTGTCAGCAAATTTGTAGGGATCAACGGTCCCTAAGGTGAATATCTTTATTGGGTTACAGGAGAAAGGGCCAATATTTTTACAACAGGGCGAAATTTGGCGCCCTACGTGGGACGAAAATGGTTCAATGACCTTAAACTGTTTTGTAAAACTTACATAAATCGCCTCGCAGCATGGGGTAGGCTGAGATTAGAATATTTTTTTCTAGTACAGATAAGTGTGCAAAAATGCCATCATTATATTTCAAAGTTCAAAGTTCGAATATTTTTATTTCAAGTAAGCTTTTATAAGCGTTTTTGAAATATCTTTTTGTGATTTTTTTTGCATTTTTCATGCTAAGATTATAAACTTATTTTAGTGAAGGAAAAATTCGACTCGCAGGCAGGATTCGAACCTGCGTCTTCTGGTTTGATACACCAGACGCTATGACCACTAAGCCACCGCGAGTAGTGGTCATAGCGTCTGGTGTAGCAAACCAGATATCGAACCAGACGTTTTTGAAATGTCATTATTCTATTTGCACGGTTCCAGAAGGTTCATCCTATGGAGAATAATCCGGCAAGAAACTCTATGGACACTCTTAAAATAAATAAATTACAAACTTCTCTGGTACAATATTGCGATAACAAGATGTGAGGACGTTGAAGGATGTCCAAGTTTGACCGAGGTCGACTTTATTAAACGAAGATTCACGTTATTTGAGAACCCGATGTCATATTAGCTCAAATACTTCCAATGCTGAACGAAGTCCCCATAGATTTGAGGGAACGGTTATGTGCCGCCTACATCCAACGACTCCAAGCGACTTTTAAGAGGTTGTCTGTCTGTTGGTTTCCATCTCGTTGGTGGCCGTCCCACACTGTATTTTCCAGTGTGTGATCTCCACCAGAGAACCTTTTTGCCGCAGCGACCATCATCTACGAGCTATGGTGTCCCGTCCACTGCCACTTAGCTTGCTGATTGCGCCGTAATTGTCATGGATGACACTTTTTGTCACCTTAACCCATCCTATCTATTACTAATATATAAAGCTGAAGAGTTTGTTTGTTTGTTTCCTTGAACGCGCTAATCTCATGAACTACTGGTCCAATTTGAAAAATTCTTTCAGTGTTAGATAGCCCATTTATTGAGGAAGGCTATATATCAACACGCTACGCGGACGAAGTCGCGGGCAGAAGCTAGTTCTGAAATAAAGGAGCTCACCCCTGAATGTTTATAATTCTGCAAAGTTCGTAACTCTTATTGTTCCGATTGAACTGCAGTCACATCACAGTGGCCTCATTAAGGTCACAGTGACATTGTAGCAGCTAAAGAATCAATAAAAAATAAACAATACTCACCAGTGCTTAAGGCAATAAATAAATCTATACTTATTATTATAAAAGAAAGGATTTGTATTTTTGTTTATGTCTTCTCTTACAATTGTAAAAAAGCTATGTCTGTACATTGAAAATATTAAAAAAAAAACACGTGGGTTATGGTATATAAACGTCTCCGAATCCGAAAATGTGATTTTTTAAATTCTTGTCTGTTTGTCTGTTTGTTACGGGTTGGAGCAAAAACTACTGAATAGATTTTAATTTTATTATCACTGTTAGATAGTAGGTAGGTATATGCTCCAACTTAAAAACTGGTGAACTTCTTATCTCAATTAATTAAATGAATCCTGAGATACAGCTTGACCTCCCTGATGTATAGAGGCCCATACAAAGAAGAGGTCATGAATGTTGGTTAGTTATTTTTACTCCTGATATAGCTTCACGTGAGCGAAACCGGGGGCAGAAGCTAGTACTGAATAAAATTAAAATACTATTGGACCTAACATAATGTAGGCTATACTGTTAATCGAATTTAACATAACATAATTGTAAAGTTATTTCGCAGGCAGGATTCGAATAGGTACGCCAGACGCTATGACCTCTAAGCCATCGCGAGAGGCTAGAGGTCATAGCGTCTGGCGTACCCAGCCAGAAGACGCAGGTTCGAATCCTTCCTGCGAATCGAAATTTTCCTTCACTAAAATAACTTTATAATACATACATACATAAAGTCACGCCTCTTTCTCGTAGGGGTAGGCAGAGACCACAGACTTCCACTTGCTACGATTCTGACATACCTACCTCTTTAGCTTCATCCACACTCATCAATCTTTTCATACATGAACGTCGGTTTCAGGGTACTCTTGACCGAGCCATTTTTCAGAACGTCCTCAATCTGATTTCAGAACGTTCGCCTAGGCCTTCTCCTTCCTACATTCCCATTCGCTTGAATCTCGTATATCTGTTTAGTCAGTCTCCTTTCATTCATTCTTTCAACTAAAATAACTTTATAATCTTAGCAAAAAAAACACAAAAAGATAATATAACTGTAGTTCGCAAGCGGCAGAAAATAGCTAGGTAGTATTAGGTAATATAAACTAGCTAGCGTCCCGTAATTTTTTTTCGATGTTTTCATAGTTATTCTGCTTTGGGGCAAAAACAACAACTCTAACATAATTTAGGTACACTGATATTATAAAGAGGAAAGATTTGATGTTTGTTTGTATTGAATCGACTGCGAAACTACTGGACCGATTTGAAAAAATATTTTACCATTAGAAGCCGACATTATCCCTGATGAACATAGGCTACTTTTTACCGCGGGAAAATGCTTCATTCCTACGGGAAAACCGGGCAGCTAGTAATTAATAAATAATCTTTATTATTGTTAATAGAGCTGATGAAAAGTTCTTGAGTGGAGACCTTCTCAGCCGATTCGCTCTTGGTAGAGCGGTCGTGGCCGTCATGTAGATGTGTCAGTTGGGGGCAGATGATATTCGCCTCATGATGTCCCGCCAACTCGCTCTGTTGGCCGTCATCCTGGTACACTCAATTATGGGTGGAGACCACGCATCGTAAAAAGCAGTGTGGTACGAGATGGACAGACGAGATGGTAAAAGTAGGTGGGAGTCGTTGGATGCAGACCGCATATAATCGCTCCTTGCGGAAGTCTTCGGAGAAGGCGTTTGTTGAGCAGTGAACGTCTTTTAGCTAATATTATGATGATGGAAATTTTGCACACTAGATAAAAATATAAGTACTAGCTAAATTCTCAGCCTTTTTTTTGGTTGGAAATGCTTATGCACTGTCCACCACTCCGGGGAGAGCGGTGGGGTGTGTCGGACTCTGCTCTGAAAAGAGCGATCTACCGACTAAAACCAACCTCGGCGTTTCGCGTCACCACTTTGGTACCGGGCCTACGGGAGCGCTGTAGCATTCATCCGCGGACCCGGCAGTGGCGGGCCGCCTTATGCGACCCCCTTCGCGTACGGAGAGACAGACGTAGACGTTCTCTCTCCCCTTCTACCGATCCGCTGAGCGGGGCGCGGAAACTGCAAACCGCGTCGCCAGCTCGGGCCTTGTGAGTAGGCGGTCGGACTTCCCCAAGTCCGCCGCCCGTGGCCCTATATGGTGGTTGGAACAGGGCATTGTCTGCCCTGTTCCTACGCCCGGTGCGAGTGCGCCGGGCGCGGATCGGCAGGGTGGAGGCACTCTCTCTCATCCTCTCTGCATCTTCCTTCTGCGAGATAATCTCCTCGCAGAAGACGACCGTTGCCTGCCAGGCTTCGGCGTCGCCGACCATAGTAGATACTACGGCGGGCAACGCAAGGTCCATTCCAATTGCATCCCTGCGGACACGGCGCTGCTCTGCCCACGCTGTACACTGCTCGAGAGTGTGCTGCGCCGTGTCCTCGGGGCAGAGCTAAATTCTCAGCCTACCCCATGATCCGAGGCGATTTATGTAAGTTTTACAAAATAGTTTATGCTATTCCACCATTTTCGTCCCACGTAGGGCGCCAAATTTCGCCGTACAATGTTGCAATATATTATGGCTTCCCCTTCCCTTCCCTTTCCCCTTCCACCTTTGTTTGACGACTTTTGGCTGATGTGTTGATGTATATATCAGTACTCGTAGTAGTAGTAGTAGTTTGCCTAGGAAAATACCTATTAGACATTAATAATTCAACCCGTTTTTACAATAATTGCGTTGTGGTGACATTATCGATTGCCATTCGTCGAATTGAGTGAACGGTTTAGCGTGACACTAATATACAGGGTGCTTATTCACTATGAGGTATTTTCAACATATCAACAAGCCTGTATTCCCCGAAGGGTTAGGTAGAGTTCACACCGGATAGTGGTAATAGGCTCGCCCCCTATTACATGGGGGGACCTAAATATACCGACTGATTTTGGTTGTACCTATGCCTAGCCTATGTGTTATTCCAGACTTGGTTCATAAGTCATAAGTAGTTTATTTTTTAACAATATACATTGTGTTGAAAATATTTGTTACAGCAATAATAATAATAGAATTCACAATAATTGTATACTACACAAGTGCAATGACATCAAATTAACACAATATAAAACCACAATTTCAATAAAATAAATTTCAATAATTATTATTAATGTTAATGGTAATACATAATTCACAAATGTCAATCCATAAGTATTTAATATAGTGGAAGGATTTCAAGCATCTTAATAAATATCATAAATAATATCATCATCCATACATTCTCACAAACTTTCACGTTTATAATATAAGGATGGATCGAATGCATTTTCTTTTTATTTGCACAGAACACGTATAGTTGAACATTGTTTATTTTGTGATACCTCACAGCACAAGTTAACTATCATCTGAACTAATAAAACTCTAGATAAAACTGTCCAGATAAACATTTTTTTATGATATTTTATTTAAAGAAAATGACATACATAAACCGCGCGCTTACCACAGCGAACGTATTTCAAATAGAGAATTCGATTTTTAAATAAATATTTTGTATTATTTTTGACGTGCAAGTGATAGTGATGTGCGGTTATTGATTTTAACGGTTCAAAGAAACGTAAATACGGTTTTTGGAATACCTATTGGATTCTTAGTATTTCTGTGGGCTATAAAATTAGTACCTACTTGTTTGTTTTAAGTATATAAATATTTTAGTGTTATTCGTAGCTATTTGCGCCGTAAAATAGCTGGAGTCACTGAATTTATCGGTCGCAGTTTTATTGCTGAAACGAATCCAGAGTAAATAAGACGTTTATGTGATTTTCACGCATTAGAAGTAATTTATTCTTGAGGGATTGTGAAAAAGTGTGCTGGTGATATCGTGTGTGTATTATGAGGTCTCGCATGGCAACGTAGACAAATTGTCATGACAATGTGTAAATTATTGCAAATGAAAAATGTCACTAGTCACAACTTTTTTCTCTCCCTTGTGCATACATGGGTGCTCAGTTATAAAGTTTTCTTTGTCATAGTCGTTTAATAATCATACTAGAATGTTACGCGTGCTGGTGGAGATTAAAATTATGGTATATGGGGTCTTGGAGAATGCCAAACGAACCCTTATGACCCCGGCCTAGAGCAGGGAGGTTGAGACTGTGTAGCTCTGAACGTGTTGTAAAAATTTATAGGAGGGAGGTGTAAATAACAGTCATTTAGTTACTGCAGTATATCCTTGCGTGTAGTAAATTAATTAGGGGATTATTAAAATCTATACTATATAAAGCTGAAGAGTTTGTTTGTTTAGAACGTGCTAATCTCAGGAACTACTGGTCCGATTTGAAAAATTCTTTCAGTGTCAGATAGCCCATTTATTGAGGAAGGCTATAGGCTATATATCATCACGCTACGCGGACGAAGTCGCGAGCAGAAGCTAGTAAAATATAAAATACGTTGACTTTAACTAGCATTTATCCTGTATCGTGCGTTCATTCGATTTAACCTGTAGCTCATACAACAAACAGGTTTCATCTAACAGGTTTAGAAAATAATTTCTTGAGGGGATCTACTACAAAAATCGTACGTCGAAACTTCGGATCAAAATGAAACACCGGCAGAGGTGAGACCAAGCGCAAAGCCAAACTCTGAGCGTCTGAGATTTATTTTTTTTACCCAATAATAATTTTCGAAAAAAAGATGAATTTCTTAAATCACTGCATATTATCAGATAGTTTCTACATAATGTAGTTCTAGAATGATAGGTCCTTATCAATATCATTATACTAGGTTAGAACTGGAAATGGGACATGCACTCGGTGATAAGAAGCTTAGATTATGTCTAATATTTTGATACGGAGTTGCTAAGTGATGAGATTGTTTCACATTGCGATATTTTACTGTATTTTGTTTTGGAAGTCTTTTAAAAATTGTTCTTTATTAGGCAACCGGGCTCAAATCTAGACTACGAGCTCTACTGAGAATTTCCCATAGAAAAACCCAATTACACTTTGCTCGACCTGGCAGTCAAAACCAGAACCTCTAGCCTAGCAGTGGCTAGGCTGGACCACTAGACTAACGAGGAAGTCAAGCCCTTGATAAAATCATTTAATAGAATCTACTTGTTTTCTTTGAAGTGAAAACTTCTTTAGCGTCTTCTTAGCTTTTCGTTTAGCTTTTTGGGATGTGTAAAAAATTTTAAACTCGCGTCAGGACACGTGACCTGATCGAAAATTCGTAAGACGGTTGTAATAGTTCTGGTGTTAAATTTTTTATGTAATATGCGCAATAAATGATTATTGTATTTTACCACATAAATGATAGTACTTTTATACTGATAATTAAAGTAATTCGTGCGAAATGATTCCCTAACCATTCAAAAATATCAAAAATGCACAACGTTAATGTTCAAGTTTTCACGGCTGCCGGCACTCCCTAAGTGCAACCCGTTGTTTTTTTTATTAATTACACGTTAAGGTGGTAGAATTCTGCTGTTCAGTTCGTTCGTTTTCACAGACGCACATATTCTGTCAAATATTCTGCCTCTAAACAATTATAGGCTAAAGCTCAATGAAACTAGTGAAATTATTGGGAAAATGAGACTTAACAACTGAGGTGTCAAGGTGACAACGCGCGAGTGATACCACTGATGTTGCTGGCGTCTATAGTACCTACCGTGATTTCCCAATATAAACGTGATCTTTTTGCATAAGGGTATGGTGAATTAACAGACTTTTTTATGTGTTCATATGAAAAAAAACAAGATGAGCATTGATTCATTTATTGCTTAAATTAAATAATTTAAATAAATAAATAATAATATTTTTTATACTGCCTGTCTTGTATAAAAAAACCGTTTATAATTAAATAACGGATCGGGGTAGGATGGCACAACACTGAGAAAGGTGAAAAGAATAACCTTCATTTGGGGGTCGTGTAGAGAACAAAGGTAACTAAGTGGGGTCAATAGGTTACATTTCACGAATGGGGTCAATAGGTTACATTTCATGAATGGGGTCAATAGGCATCACTATAAAAGGATATTGGGGGTCACACAGGCGTTATTTGACAGGGAAAATTACCTAAAATCCAAGCAATATATGGGTCTTTGTACCATGATAATAGCATTTGAAGATCTCAAAAGCCGTATCAGCGCTATCCTTTCCAGTTTTAGACTTGCAGCTTTCTAGAAGCTTCTCCGCATCTGCTTTATCTACGCCCGCCGGCAATTTGGCTAAAGCGACATCTATATTCAGTTTGCCATCGTGGCTAATTATTCCGGCTTTTTGGAAGAAACATAGGGTGAACTTTTTTAATGCTTCGTCTTCGCTGAAGTGGCCTTTCTTGGCTTCGGCGAGAACTTCCTGTTTGAGCCCCGATTCCTTTATGCATTCGGCCGCGTATTGATTCGCCTTCTCTTTCTGCATGCCCGATAGTTCCACGTGCTGAAAGGGATAGAGATATATTATTATGTCTGTGTTAGCAGCTGTAGAAACGTGACGTTATGTTTACCTCGATTAACAATATAGCCTATGTTACTCCGGGATAATGTAGCATTCTAATGGTGAAATATTTTTTTTGAATCGGCCATCATTTTTTGAGTTTGTTCGTTACGAACATACAAAAATAGAAATCTTTCCTCTATATCATATTACTAGCTTCTGCCCGCGACTTCGTCCGCGTAGCGTGATGATATATAGCCTATAGCCTTCCTCAATAAATGGGCTATCTAACACTGAAATAATTTTTCAAATAGGATCAGTAGTTCCTGAGATTAGCGCGTTCAAGCAAACAAACAAACAAACTCTTCAGCTTTATATATTAGTATTTTTCATAGTAGATATAGATATACTATGAAAAATAATATTTCTTATAAAATTGGGCAGTTGTTTCACAATTATCAAAGTAAATTTTAAGAACTGTTATAACTGAAAACAAAAAAATACAATCTGCCAAGTAGTCACCAATGTGGGAGAGCCATGATTCGGCACGAATGGGCCGGCTCAACTGGAGTGATACTACGGTCTTACAGAGAAACAACCGAGTGAGTGAGGATCCCGGAGGCCCAAACCCTTTTAAAGGCGGGCAATGCACTTGTGACTCCTTCTGGTATTGCGGGTGTCCATGGACGGCGGTATCGCTTACCAACAGACAATCCGTCTGCTCGTTTTCCCCTCTATACCATAAAAAAGTAGGCAGGAGTTGTAAGTTATATCTATTTTATATACTTACATGGGCCTGAATCCCAGCCACCACGACAACACACAACAACACAAATGATTTCATCTTGCAAACTTAGTCTTAATACTGTCGCTAAGCGCATACAGCCAGTCTTTATATACGTCTTGAAGGAAATCCAGTTTAAAAACAGCGATTCCATTGACGTATGCATTAGAAAAATTCCGTACCTACAACGTTTTTGCTACTACCTACTTTTTTATGGGATAGATGGATCACCTGATGGGAAGCGGCGTTGTTTCACGCCGGTTTTCTGTGAGGCCGTGGTATTACTCCGGTCGAGCCGGCCCATCCGTGCCGAAGCATGGCTCTCCCACGTCTGTTTGTTTGTCTTTCTCAAACGAAGGGTGGGGAGGTGTTTGAATACAGTTCCTCTTCGCCATTCAGATAAGCATCGTCATTATCATCCTCCAAGACTATTATCATATCAGCTAATAGAAGTCCACTGCTGAACAAAGACTTCCACAAGACCGGTTATATGCCGCCTGCATCCAACGACTCCCAGCGACCTTCACGAAGTCGTCTGTCCATCTCGTTGGAGGTCATCCCACACTACGCTTTCCGGTGCGCGGTCTCCACTCGAGAACCTTTCTGCCCCAGCGGCCGTCAGTTCTACGAGCTATGTGCCCCGCCCACTGCCACTTAAGCTTGTTAATCCTTTCAGCTATGTCGGCAATTTTAGTTCTTCTATGGATCTCTTCATTTCTAATTTGATCGCGTAAGAAATGCCAAGCATAGCTCCCTCATTCTCAACTATGCTGTGGTGTAATTTACGGTTCTGTGGCCAAGAAAGCCGTCTGCCAGTTTTGACAATGTTTCCCGTTGTAACTATAAAAGTAATGGCATCGTTAGTCTAGTGGTCCCAAGTGCGACTACCACGCTAGAGGTCCTGGGTTCGATTTCCAGGTCGAGTGTGGTTTTTCTATGAAGATCTCAGTAGCAGCTCGGTGTTTATAATTTGTGCCCAGTAATGGCAATAGGCTCGTCCCCTATTACGCTAAGGGCCTAACCCCTATAACGCATTGGTGTTGCGGGTGTCCATTGGGCGGCGATAATCGCTAAGGTACTATCAGATGATCCGTCAGCTCGTTTGCCCCCCTATCGCATTAAAAAACATGAATAATTTTCCAAATCAGTCCAGGCGTCTTTGAGTGCCTCCTTTTTTTGAAGTCGGTTAGTAACCGCATTGTAATATCTGTGGTAACCGCTAAGTACAGAGAGCCCAGACACCATATACAGATATACAGATGATACTGCAGATGCATATACAGATATGTAGTGTTGTAGCAAACAAAAAACACATCTTCTGTATAATAAAAGCAAAATAAAAATACAAAACACTCGATATAAAAACATGTTAATCTTATTATCTACCTAACATGTGATTCCCCAATCCCCAGGAGCAAAAAACTGATCTAGCAAGAAATAGCGGTCAATGCTACCAATAAAAAAACAGTTATGCAATCGTTTTAGCGAAGCACACATTGATTAGAAACGATTTATTAAAAACTAGCTTCTGCCCGCGACTTCGTCCGCGTACCGTGATGATATATAACCTATAGCCTTCCTCAATAAAAGGGCTATCTAACACTCGAAGATATTTTAAAATCGGACCAGTAGTTCCTGAGATTAGCGCGTTCAAGCAAACAATAAACTATTCAGCTTTATATATTACTAGCTTCTGCCCGCGACTTCGTCCGCGTAACGTGATGATATATAGCCAATAGCCTTCCCCAATAAATGGGCTATCTAATACTGAAATAATTTTTCAAATCGGACCAGTAGTTACTCAGATTAGCGCGTTCAAGCAAACACACAAACTCTTCAGCTTTATATATTAATAGTAATAATAGATATATTAATATGTATAGATATAAAAGTAATATTAATAATTAGTCTCCACTGTTATGAGTCATTTCTACAGCTGTTGCTATGGTTCTTCCTCAAAAGGTCATTTCAGACATTTTTGACCGGTGTCTATTGCTATTTGGAGTATTACATAACATACCATCACGCCTGTATTCCCCGAAGGGTTAGGCAGAGACGTACTAATGTACACCCACAGTTCGCAGGTATGATTAGGTCCTAAGTAATAGGGGGCGAGCCTATTGCCATTAACCGGGTACAAATTCCTAACTCCGAGCTGCTACGGGGAATTTCATAGAAAAACCCAATAACACTTTACTCGACCTGGGAATCGAACCCAGGACCTCTTGCGTAGCAGTCGCGCTCAGGACCACTGGGCTAATGAGGCAGTTATGACACAGCTTTTTTACAATTTTATAATAGTAGAGAAGAGATAGAGATTATAATAGTAGAGATATAGTAGGATTATATTAGTAGGTATGGTAGGCTGATATAGAAATCAACAGTTCATCTTTCCTTGACCCTATTCATTAAGGAAGTAGCTAGTTAACTAGAATAGTTAAAACTCGACTAACCTGTGGCAATGTAAAACGCCTTATTTGCGACATTTAACTACATTTTATAAGACTAACAAGGTAAAGGTTTACTGGTTAAAGTAGTGCATATTATTTGTCCTAACCACTGACTTTATGCTGCTAGCGATCCGCCCCGGCTTCGCACGGTCGGAGAAAACTCTAACTTTTTCAAAATATTCTATAGCCTATGTTAATCTGGAATAATGTAGCATTCAAATGGTGAAAGGATTATTGAAATCGGCCCAGTAGTTATTGAATTTATTCGTAACATACATACAAATCTTTGCTCTTTATAATATTAGTATAGATTTATTTTATTTCTAAATACTACAAAGTTAAAAAAAAAAAAAAAAATTTATTTATTTCAAAAATACAGTGGCATTTAACAGTATACAGTGGTTTCCAAACTAGGCTGAGCCTGTATCTTGGAACTCTGAGTTGAAGTCAAAGTCAAAATGTTTTATTTCAATGAGACCAAAAGAAGGTACTTTTGAAAAGTCAAAACTAGTTGTTCCAAAAAGTGGGTCTTATGGAGAAGAGCCCGCAAGAAACTCCATACTTATTTTAAAATAGATTACTCTTTTTAAAATAAAACTAGCTTCTGCCCGCGGCTTCGCTCCCGTGGAATTCAGTCTATCACCACATCCAACGGGAACGGGATAAAAAGTATCCTATGTCCGTCTCCTGGTTCTAAGCTACCTCCCCGCCAATTTTCAGCCAAATCGGTTCAGCCGTTCTAAAGTTATAAATAGTGTAACTAACACGACTTTCTTTTATATATATAGAAGAAGATAGATAAGAAGATAATCACAATTACAATATTAAGCTTTACAAGTTTAGAATTTCAATAAAATGCAATTTTCTATAACACGTCTGCTAATCAGATGTGCTGTAAATCAGATGTCCGAGAGGAAGGATAGACAGGTTGTCAGGCTTTTTTGGGCTTCTGACAACCACTAACACTTGCCATAGATGTTCGTATGACAACCGGGACCGACGGCTTTATGTGCTCTCTGACACACGGAGGGGTTTCGATGTGTTAAGAATGGTCACCCATCCGCAGCAAGCGCAGCTTAACCTTGCAGATCAGTTTATCAGCTAAGTTATTACTTGGCCAGAAGTCTTTGAATAGCATCTACGCAAATTTCGTGCTGTTTTATTGATTATAGCTTAATGTCCCATACAATACGCTATTCTTGGCTATATAACCTTGATGTGTGTCCGATTTATTCACCATAGACGATGACGTCATAAGACTTGTATGGGTTCAAGAATTGTGACGTCATAGCTAGCCCAAGACGTACTATTTACGTAAACGATACAGCTTCATAATTACGAAACGCTTGGCGTATCCGCAGAGCGATCGGTTTTTGCGCCACGTGTTGTCGGCTTGTGTCCCGCACGGAGCAAATATTTGTATGACTTAAGTAGTTTGTCCGGGTCTGGGCATTTCTGTATGTGAGAATTTGTGTTTGTAAACGCATACACGATACAGCAGAAAATCCCAGTTTGAGGCAACATTTAAAAGAAAAAAAAAAACAATATTTTTGAAGCGGCGTTAGCTAGCTAGGGCGTCGGACTTGCGATCATGTGGTTGCCGGTTCGGAATCCACCCATTGCACTACCGACGTGAACTCACTCGTAACACAAGCATTTAGCTTAGCACGACGGGTTAACAAGAATACTACGAATACTATACTAAGAATACTACGTCGACCGGTTATTTAGCTCCATTGAGTATGGTCGAGAATCGAATACACAATTCCATTTTATCTGAATGCCCATTAGAGACCTACAACATAATTAGTATACAAGAAACTTACATAAGTGTAATCTAAAATGGAGAACAGTGTAAAAGAGAAATCTAAAGCAGCTAAGAAGAGATTCTCCATTATATCTGGAAGTGACATTTGTAAGTAAAATTCTGTAATTTTTTGTAGTGTTTAGTAATTCCCAATATCGTTACATCTTTTACAAAGGTGTCTGGCCAAGTGGCCGTGTGAGGACGGGTTAAAATACTGTTCTCTTTAATTTTATCCTCTCTGTGGAGGAGCGAGGTGTGTTGCC
Organism: Acronicta leporina; assembly: GCA_947256265.1. Lineage (NCBI taxonomy): Eukaryota > Metazoa > Arthropoda > Insecta > Lepidoptera > Noctuidae > Acronicta > Acronicta leporina. Next base: position 6,862,546 of record OX366538.1, read on the forward strand.
CCTCCAACCAAAGGGAGGATCCTCCGACCAGGCGGGTGTTTTGCCTGTCGGGTTGATGTCGGGCGGATGTATATATGCAGCTTGAGTCGCAAACTTCACTTGTGCGATTCAGGATTTGTCCGTCGAAGTTTATCTATGTAGCGCGATAGATGTCGCTACATCTCTTTATTTATTCTCTTAAGATGACATGAAGTTCTCAAATGATGGGAACCTTCGTGTAATATTATCGGCTTCGGTCAAACTCGGACATTAACTTTCAATGTCCACACATCCTGTTATCGCAATATTGTACCATTCAAGATTGTAAAATTTATTTTAAAAGAGTGTCAATGGAGTTTTCAAAAAACTTGTAAAAGCTTATATGAAATAAAAATATTTGAACTCGAGCTTTGTTCCTCACTGGCACTCAGACATGTCGTAAGAAGCGAGAAAATATCTGACTTGATCGGTGGTAGGATCTCTTGTGGTCTACCGGGCTGGTGCCCTTCCTGACGCTGGATTCTGACGCAAAGCACCTAAGAGTCAGGTCCCCTCGTTTCTGTGGCTCTGGTAGTCTAAAAAAAACGTGGACCACTTTACGGAAGGCTGTGACTGGGTGTTTATTGTGAGAGGTCTACGTCTAGCAGTTGAAGAATATAGGCTGATGATGATGAAACCTTATCGTCGCTATCCAATAGATATTTGCTATGGTTTGCCAGATGTCCGGCTTTTAACAGTCGTGTTCGCCCAAATTATTGACTTGTACGTTTTTAAATTCAATGTCAGTCAGGCTTACACGGCAAAATGTCTGGCTAGATATGATGCTGTCTCCGGTTTTTCTATTTTTAGTTCACTCTAGCTATCTGAAAAATATTGTGCACATTTGAGAAAGATCAGCATTTTTTTATTTAGCCATTAATGCGGCGAAGGTCTCTTACTACACTTCTCTTCTAGATCAATAACTCTTTCCTACATTCTACTGAGCTCTGCTACTGAGTGAAAATTCATTATCTCTCGGTAAGACCACACATTCCAGCACGCCTAAGTTCACTCTCCCTTATTTCAGGTTCGTCATCAGATGAGGACGAAGGCGTTCAACCTCACGAAAAGGCTATCGCAGCTGGCCAGCCGAATCCAGCCTACTGCGTGAGGAATATAGAACAGCATGCCTTCGGGAGACGGGAGATTGAGATCGCCGAGCAGGAGATGCCAGGAATCATGGCGCTTAGAGCCAGGGCCAAGGAGGACAAGCCGCTGAAAGATGCCAAGGTGAGATAATAATCCCAACGCTCGGCAAATCAGATCAGAATATGTATCGCGCACTGTTCACTTTACGATGTTTCTACATATTATTATATTGCACTGTCTGTCTATCACAAAATTAAAATGCTTATATTATTTATAGATATATATATATATATATATATATATATATATATATATATATAATTTATATTATATTTTGTTGTTTAAACCGATTTTAATGTTGTTTGAGCTGAATTTAATGTTGCTTGAACCGATTTTAATGATGTTTGAACCGATTTTAATATTGTTTGAATCGATTTTAATGTTGTTTTAACCGATTTTAATGTAGTTTGAACTGATTTTAATGTTATTTTATTTCATTACATCTAAAAATAACCAATGAACTGGCCTAAAGGGGAGGACACCTTAATTCAGCAGAGGAATTCTTTTGGCTGATATTAATATGCTGATGTGATGATGACACCTATGTGAAGTTGAAAACTAACTAAGCAATAATTCATTTTTATCTATTCTATTCGTTTGTACCGGGTTTGTACCGGATTGTACCGCTTTTCAAATCGTTTGTACCTCAAAAGGGTAAGAAATATAGGGGTGGGAAAATTTATGGTAAAACTAACTTTGCAATAATTAGTTTTTATCTATTCTATTCGTTTGTACCGGGTTTGTACCGGATTGTACCGCTTTTTAAATCGTTTGTAGTTCAAAGGGGTACGAAATATAGGGGTGGGAAAATTTATGGTAAAATTAACTTTGCAATAATTGGTTTTTATCTATTCTAAACGTTTGTACCGGGTTTGTACCGGATTTTACCGCTTTTCAAATCGTTTGTACCTCAAAGGGGTAAGAAATATAGGGGTGGGAAAATTTATAAAACACTAAGTACGCGATAGTAAGTGTTTATCAATTCTATTCGTTTGTACCCGGATTGTACCGGACAATACCACTTTTCAAATCGTTTGTACCTCAAAGGGGTAAGAAATATAGGGGTGGGAAAATGTATAAGACACTAAGTATGCGATAGTTAGTGTTTATCAATTCTATTCGTTTGTACCCGGATTGTAACGGACAGTGCCACTTTTCAAATCGTTTGTACCTCAAAGGGGTAAGAAATATAGGGGTGGGAAAATTTATAAGACACTAAGTATCCGATAGTAAGTGTTTATCAATTCTATTCGTTTGTACCCGGATTGTACCGGACAGCACCACTTTTCAAATCGTTTGTACCTCAAAGGGGTAAGAAATATAGGGGTGGGAAAATTTATGGTAAAATTAACTTTGCAATAATTGGTTTTTATCTATTCTATTCGTTTGTACCGGGTTTGTACCGGATTTTACCGCTTTTCAAATCGTTTGTACCTCAAAGGGGTAAGAAATATAGGGGTGGGAAAATTTATAAAACACTGAGTATGCGATAGTAAGTGTTTATCAATTTTATTCGTTTGTACCCGGACAGTACCACTTTTCAAATCGTTTGTACCTCAAAGGGGTAAGAAATATAGGGGTGGGATTATTTATAAGACACTAGGTATGCGATAGTTAGTGTTTATCAATTCTATTCGTTTGTACCCGGACTAAATCAGACAAAACACTTTTAAAATCGTTTGTACCTTAAACGGGTCAGAAATATAGGGGTCGGAAAATTTATAAGACACTAGGTATGCCATAGTTAGTGTTTATCAATTCTATTCGTTTGTACCCGGATTGTAACGGACAGTACCACTTTTCAAATCATTTGTACCTCAAAGGGGTAAGAAATATAGGGGTGGGATTATTTATAAGACACTAGGTATGCGATAGTTAGTGTTTATCAATTCTATTCGTTTGTACCCGAACTAAATCAGACAAAACACTTTTAAAATCGTTTGTACCTTAAACGGGTAAGAAATATAGGGGTGGGAAAATTTATAAGACACTAGGTATGCCATAGTTAGTGTTTATCAATTCTACTCGTTTGTACCCGTATTGTAACGGATAGTACCACTTTTCAAATCATTTGTACCTCAAAGGGGTAAGAAATATAGGGGTGGGAAAATGTATAAGACACTAGGTATGCAGTAGAAAGTGTTTATCAATTCTATTCGTTTGTACCCGGATTGTAACGGACAGTGCCACTTTTCAAAACGTTTGTACCTCGAAGGGATAAGAAATATAGGGGTGGGAAAATTTATAAGACACTAAGTATGCGATAGTAAGTACTTATCAATTCGATTCGTTTGTACCCGGATTAAATCAGACGAAACTGCTTTTAAAATCGTTTGTACCTCAAAGGGGTAAGAAATATAAGGGTGGGAAAATTTATAAGACACTAAGTATATGATAGTAAATAATTATCAATTCTATTCGTTTGTACCCGGATTAAATCGGACGAAACCGCTTTTAAAATCGTTTGTACCTCAAAGGGGTAAGAAATATAGGGGTGGGAAAATTTATAAGACACTAGGTATGCGATAGTTAGTGTTTATCAATTCTATTCGTTTGTAGCCGGATTAAATCAGACGAAACCGCTTTTAAAATCGTTTGTACCTCAAAGGGGTAAGAAATATAAGGGTGGGAAAATTTATAAGACACTAAGTATGCGATAGTAAGTACTTATCAATTCTATTCGTTTGTACCCGGATTAAATCAGACGAAACCGCTCTTAAAATCGTTTGTACCTCAAAGGGGTAAGAAATATAAGGGTGGGAAAATTTATAAGACACTAAGTATGCGATAGTAAGTACTTATCAATTCTATTCGTTTGTACCCGGATTAAATCAGACGAAACCGCTCTTAAAATCGTTTGTACCTCAAAGGGGTAAAAAATATAAGGGTGGGAAATTTTATAAGACACTAAGTATACGATAGTAAGTACTTATCAATTCTATTCGTTTGTACCCGGATTAAATCAGACGAAACCGCTTTTAAAATCGTTTGTACCTCAAAGGGGTAAGAAATATAGGGGTAGGAAAATTTATAAGACACTAGGTATGCGATAGTTAGTGTTTATCAATTCTATTCGTTTGTACCCGGATTAAATCAGACGAAACCGCTTTTAAAATCGTTTGTACCTCAAAGGGGTAAGAAATATAGGGGTGGGAAAATTTATAAGACACTAGGTATGCGATAGTTAGTGTTTATCAATTCTATTCGTTTGTACCCAGATTAAATCAGACGAAACCGCTTTTAAAATCGTTTGTACCTCAAAGGGGTAAGAAATATAGGGGTGGGAAAATTTATAAGACACTAGGTATGCGACAGTTAGTGTTTATCAATTCTATTTGTTTGTACCCGGATTAAATCAGACGAAACCGCTTTTAAAATCGTTTGTACCTCAAAGGGGTAAGAAATATAGGGGTGGGAAAATTTATAAGACACTAGGTATGCGATAGTAAGTGTTTATCAATTCTATTCGTTTGTACCCGGATTAAATCAGACGAAACCGCTTTTAAAATCGTTTGTACCTCAAAGGGGTAAGAAATATAGGGGTGGGAAAATTTATAAGACACTAGGTATGCGATAGTTAGTGTTTATCAATTCTATTCGTTTGTACCCGAACTAAATCAGACAAAACACTTTTAAAATCGTTTGTACCTTAAACGGGTAAGAAATATAGGGGTGGGAAAATTTATAAGACACTAGGTATGCGATAGTAAGTGTTTATCAATTCTATTCGTTTGTACCCGGATTAAATCAGACGAAACCGCTTTTAAAATCGTTTGTACCTCAAAGGGGTAAGAAATATAAGGGTGGGAAATTTTATAAGACACTAAGTATACGATAGTAAGTACTTATAAATTCTATTCGTTTGTACCCGGATTAAATCAGACGAAACCGCTTTTAAAATCGTTTGTACCTCAAAGGGGTAAGAAATATAGGGGTAGGAAAATTTATAAGACACTAGGTATGCGATAGTTAGTGTTTATCAATTCTATTCGTTTGTACCCGGATTAAATCAGACGAAACCGCTTTTAAAATCGTTTGTACCTCAAAGGGGTAAGAAATATAGGGGTGGGAAAATTTATAAGACACTAGGTATGCGATAGTTAGTGTTTATCAATTCTATTCGTTTGTACCCGGATTAAATCAGACGAAACCGCTTTTAAAATCGTTTGTACCTCAAAGGGGTAAGAAATAAAGGGGTGGGAAAATTTATAAGACACTAGGTATGCGATAGTTAGTGTTTATCAATTCTATTCGTTTGTACCCGGATTAAATCAGACGAAACCGCTTTTAAAATCGTTTGTACCTCAAAGGGGTAAGAAATATAGGGGTGGGAAAATTTATAAGACACTAGGTATGCGATAGTTAGTGTTTATCAATTCTATTCGTTTGTACCCGGATTAAATCAGACGAAACCGCTTTTAAAATCGTTTGTACCTCAAAGGGGTAAGAAATATAGGGGTGGGAAAATTTATAAGACACTAAGTATACGATAGTAATACTTATAAATTCTATTCGTTTGTACCCGGATTAAATCAGACGAAACCGCTTTTAAAATCGTTTGTACCTCAAAGGGGTAAGAAATATAGGGGTAGGAAAATTTATAAGACACTAGGTATGCGATAGTTAGTGTTTATCAATTCTATTCGTTTGTACCCGGATTAAATCAGACGAAACCGCTTTTAAAATCGTTTGTACCTCAAAGGGGTAAGAAATATAGGGGTGGGAAAATTTATAAGACACTAGGTATGCGATAGTTAGTGTTTATCAATTCTATTCGTTTGTACCCGGATTAAATCAGACGAAACTGCTTTTAAAATCGTTTGTACCTCAAAGGGGTAAGAAATATAGGGGTGGGAAAATTTATAAGACACTAGGTATGCGATAGTTAGTGTTTATCAATTCTATTCGTTTGTACCCGGATTAAATCAGACGAAACCGCTTTTAAAATCGTTTGTACCTCAAAGGGGTAAGAAATATAGGGGTGGGAAAATTTATAAGACACTAGGTATGCGATAGTTAGTGTTTATCAATTCTATTCGTTTGTACCCGGATTAAATCAGACGAAACCGCTTTTAAAATCGTTTGTACCTCAAAGGGGTAAGAAATATAGGGGTGGGAAAATTTATAAGACACTAGGTATGCGATAGTTAGTGTTTACAATTCTATTCGTTTGTACCCGGACTAAATCAGACAAAACCGCTTTTCAAATCGTTTGTACCTCAAAGGGGTAAGAAATATAGGGGTGGGAAAATTTATAAAACACTGAGTATGCGATAGTAAGTGTTTATCAATTTTATTCGTTTGTACCCGGACAGTACCACTTTTCAAATCGTTTGTACCTCAAAGGGGTAAGAAATATAGGGGTGGGATTATTTATAAGACACTAGGTATGCGATAGTTAGTGTTTATCAATTCTATTCGTTTACAAACGATTTTTAAAGCGGTTCTGTCTGATTTAGTCCGGGTACAAACGAATAGAATTGATAAACACTAACTATCGCATACCTAGTGTCTTATAAATTTTCCCACCCCTATATTTCTTACCCCTTTGAGGTACAAACGATTTTAAAAGCGGTTTCGTCTGATTTAATCCGGGTACAAACGAATAGAATTGATAAACACTTACTATCGCATACCTAGTGTCTTATAAATTTTCCCACCCCTATATTTCTTACCCGTTTAAGGTACAAACGATTTTAAAAGTGTTTTGTCTGATTTAGTTCGGGTACAAACGAATAGAATTGATAAACACTAACTATCGCATACCTAGTGTCTTATAAATTTTCCCACCCCTATATTTCTTACCCCTTTGAGGTACAAACGATTTTAAAAGCGGTTTCGTCTGATTTAATCCGGGTACAAACGAATAGAATTGATAAACACTTACTATCGCATACCTAGTGTCTTATAAATTTTCCCACCCCTATATTTCTTACCCCTTTGAGGTACAAACGATTTTAAAAGCGGTTTCGTCTGATTTAATCCGGGTACAAACAAATAGAATTGATAAACACTAACTGTCGCATACCTAGTGTCTTATAAATTTTCCCACCCCTATATTTCTTACCCCTTTGAGGTACAAACGATTTTAAAAGCGGTTTCGTCTGATTTAATCTGGGTACAAACGAATAGAATTGATAAACACTAACTATCGCATACCTAGTGTCTTATAAATTTTCCCACCCCTATATTTCTTACCCCTTTGAGGTACAAACGATTTTAAAAGCGGTTTCGTCTGATTTAATCCGGGTACAAACGAATAGAATTGATAAACACTAACTATCGCATACCTAGTGTCTTATAAATTTTCCTACCCCTATATTTCTTACCCCTTTGAGGTACAAACGATTTTAAAAGCGGTTTCGTCTGATTTAATCCGGGTACAAACGAATAGAATTGATAAGTACTTACTATCGTATACTTAGTGTCTTATAAAATTTCCCACCCTTATATTTCTTACCCCTTTGAGGTACAAACGATTTTAAGAGCGGTTTCGTCTGATTTAATCCGGGTACAAACGAATAGAATTGATAAGTACTTACTATCGCATACTTAGTGTCTTATAAATTTTCCCACCCTTATATTTTTTACCCCTTTGAGGTACAAACGATTTTAAAAGCAGTTTCGTCTGATTTAATCCGGGTACAAACGAATCGAATTGATAAGTACTTACTATCGCATACTTAGTGTCTTATAAATTTTCCCACCCCTATATTTCTTACCCCTTTGAGGTACAAACGATTTTAAAAGCGGTTTCGTCTGATTTAATCCGGGTACAAACGAATCGAATTGATAAACACTAACTATGGCATACCTAGTGTCTTATATATTTTCCCACCCCTATATTTCTTACCCCTTTGAGGTACAAACGATTTTAAAAGCGGTTTCGTCCGATTTAATCCGGGTACAAACGAATAGAATTGATAATTACTTACTATCGTATACTTAGTGTCTTATAAATTTTCCCACCCTTATATTTCTTACCCCTTTGAGGTACAAACGATTTTAAAAGCAGTTTCATCTGATTTAATCCGGGTACAAACGAATCGAATTGATAAGTACTTACTATCGCATACTTAGTGTCTTATAAATTTTCCCACCCCTATATTTCTTAACCCTTTGAGGTACAAACGATTTTAAAAGCGGTTTCGTCTGATTTAATCCGGGTACAAACGAATCGAATTGATAAACACTAACTATGGCATACCTAGTGTCTTATATATTTTCCCACCCCTATATTTCTTATCCCTTTGAGGTACAAACGTTTTGAAAAGTGGCACTGTCCGTTACAATCCGGGTACAAACGAATAGAATTGATAAACACTAACTATGGCATACCTAGTGTCTTATAAATTTTCCCACCCCTATATTTCTTACCCGTTTAAGGTACAAACGATTTTAAAAGTGTTTTGTCTGATTTAGTTCGGGTACAAACGAATAGAATTGATAAACACTAACTATCGCATACCTAGTGTCTTATAAATAATCCCACCCCTATATTTCTTACCCCTTTGAGGTACAAATGATTTGAAAAGTGGTACTGTCCGTTACGATCCGGGTACAAACGAATAGAATTGATAAACACTAACTATGGCATACCTAGTGTCTTATAAATTTTCCGACCCCTATATTTCTTACCCGTTTAAGGTACAAACGATTTTAAAAGTGTTTTGTCTGATTTAGTCCGGGTACAAACGAATAGAATTGATAAACACTAACTATCGCATACCTAGTGTCTTATAAATAATCCCACCCCTATATTTCTTACCCCTTTGAGGTACAAACGATTTGAAAAGTGGTACTGTCCGGGTACAAACGAATAAAATTGATAAACACTTACTATCGCATACTCAGTGTTTTATAAATTTTCCCACCCCTATATTTCTTACCCCTTTGAGGTACAAACGATTTGAAAAGCGGTAAAATCCGGTACAAACCCGGTACAAACGAATAGAATAGATAAAAACCAATTATTGCAAAGTTAATTTTACCATAAATTTTCCCACCCCTATATTTCTTACCCCTTTGAGGTACAAACGATTTGAAAAGTGGTGCTGTCCGGTACAATCCGGGTACAAACGAATAGAATTGATAAACACTTACTATCGGATACTTAGTGTCTTATAAATTTTCCCACCCCTATATTTCTTACCCCTTTGAGGTACAAACGATTTGAAAAGTGGCACTGTCCGTTACAATCCGGGTACAAACGAATAGAATTGATAAACACTAACTATCGCATACTTAGTGTCTTATACATTTTCCCACCCCTATATTTCTTACCCCTTTGAGGTACAAACGATTTGAAAAGTGGTATTGTCCGGTACAATCCGGGTACAAACGAATAGAATTGATAAACACTTACTATCGCGTACTTAGTGTTTTATAAATTTTCCCACCCCTATATTTCTTACCCCTTTGAGGTACAAACGATTTGAAAAGCGGTAAAATCCGGTACAAACCCGGTACAAACGTTTAGAATAGATAAAAACCAATTATTGCAAAGTTAATTTTACCATAAATTTTCCCACCCCTATATTTCGTACCCCTTTGAACTACAAACGATTTAAAAAGCGGTACAATCCGGTACAAACCCGGTACAAACGAATAGAATAGATAAAAACTAATTATTGCAAAGTTAGTTTTACCATAAATTTTCCCACCCCTATATTTCTTACCCTTTTGAGGTACAAACGATTTGAAAAGCGGTACAATCCGGTACAAACCCGGTACAAACGAATAGAATAGATAAAAATGAATTATTGCTTAGTTAGTTTTCAACTTCACATAGGTGATGATGACTATAATTATTTATATTGTGTAACTACAATGAAGAATTATCTATGTATTTTTACACTATTTTCAGATTGTAGGCTGTACACACATAAATGCGCAAACGGCAGTTCTGATCGAGACCCTCGCAGCTTTGGGCGCAACTGTTCGCTGGGCTGCTTGCAACATATACAGCACACAGAACGAAGTGGCAGCCGCCTTAGCACATGCTGGTGAGTACGTGGAACTGCTGTGGACCAGGTATCGCCGTGCGCCATCACGCCTGTATTCCCCGGAGGGATAGGCAGGGATGTACTAATGTATGGTACACCCACATTGCGCTGGTATGTAAGGTCCCATGTCTAAGGAAACGAGCGTATTGCTAATAAACAGGCATAAGCTGCGAGTATCTACTGAGAATTTCATAGAGAAAACAACACTGAGAACACTGCTCGACCTGGGAAACGAACCCATTATTTCTAGCGTAAATTATATTTAATTCATATATTTATAATAAATAATAAAATAAATATAATTTCGCCCATGGACACCCGCAACACCAGAGTAATCACAATTACGTTGCCCGCCTTTTAAAAGGGTTTGGGCCTCCGGTAATCTTTAATGTCCCTAAACCATATTAATTCGCAGCTGCTTAGCGTTTCGGGGAATACAAGAGTGATGGTATCTTATTCTTAGGTTACGCGATCTTCGCGTGGCGCGGGGAGAGTGAGGAGGCGTTCTGGTGGTGTATAGACCAGTGCTGCACTCCGACGGCCACCTGGACCCCCAACATGATCCTGGATGATGGCGGGGACGCCACACACTTGATGCTCAAGAAACACGCTCCGGCCTTCAAACATATTAAAGGTTAGTTATTTGACCGTTCTCTGACATTTCAACACAGCCAATTTTATGTAAAACTAGCTGACCCGGCGAACTTCGTACCGCCTAACAGTCGATTCTGAAACTAACGTCACTCAATTGTTTTGCCTTCCTGGAACCCCTCCACTAACACTTAAACTTTATGGTATGGTATTAAAGTTCAAATTGACTTAAGTATTATTACGAATCTTAGTACTATTACGAATCTTTTGTATGGGAATATAGAAAAGTGTTGGTTTTAGACTTTTTCAGGCTATTTTTTATTTTTTTCTCTCCGTAAGAACCATCCTCGTACTTCAAGGAATATTATAAGAAAAATATTTGCGAAATCGGTTCAGCTGCTTCAAGATTTGCGCTTCATTTTTATTTATTCCGCGGCTTCGCTCACGCGAAGTTATACCTATCAGGAGTAAAAATGGAAAACCAACAGTGATGATCTTTTCTTTGTATGGGCCTCTATACTTTTTTTTTTTTATTCATGATAGGCTTACGCTTGATCGCCAGTTCACCTGATGTTAAGCGACACTGCGACCTAAGATGGAGCGCGCTTGCCTAGAAGAAACCGATTCACTCGTGACATCAGAGAGGTCAAGCTGTATCTCAGGATCCGATTAATTAATTGAGATAAGAAGTTTACCAGTTTTAAGTTGGAGCATATACTTTCTAACAGTGATAACAAAATTTAAATCTAATAAGTAGTTTTTGGGTTAACGATTGATTGATGTTGACATAACATAACATACCATCACGCCTGTATTCCCCGAAGAGTTAGGCAGAGGCGTACTAATGTACACCCACAGTTCGCCGGTATGTTTAGGTCCCATGTAATAGGGGGCGAGCCTATTGCCATTAACCGGGCACAAATTCCTAACTCCGAGCTGCTACTGGGAATTTCATAGAAAAACCCAATAACACTTTGCTCGACCTGGGAATCGAACCCAGGACCTCTAGCGTAGCAGTCGCGGTCAGGACCACTTGGCTATTGAGGCAGTTTTTTGTTTGATTTGAGGCAGTTTTATTGATGTTTATGGGCGATAATAATGTGATCTAGTTATACGAAAGGAGAATACCAGACTTCCTTCCATCATGGTATCCTATAACCTGCCTCTTAGTTATATTTTGTTGTTCTAGGTATTGTAGAAGAAAGCGTTACTGGCGTACATAGGCTGTACCAGCTCAGCAAAGCCGGCAAGCTGTGCGTACCAGCGATGAACGTGAATGATTCCGTAACGAAGACAAAATTCGACAATCTATACTCTTGTCGGTAAGTCTGTCTTTGTGATATGGACTTTGGGACTTAGGCCCACTTGCACCAACTTCTTAAAGGTGTTTAACTTGTATTTAAACACGAAATTTCTATGAAAAATTGTATTTAAATACAATTTAAATATGTTTAAAAAGTTGGTGCAAGTGGCCCAGAATCTTGAAATTTTCTTCTTCTCTTCTTGGCTTCGGACTTTAAATATGCCACGGATCTGAACCAAGGCCAAGTTGGCCTTTGACTATTTTTATATGGCATAGGACAAACAAGCAGACGGATCGTTGATGGTAAGCGATACCATGGACAGCCGCAACACTAGAGGAGTCGCAAGTGCGTTGCCGGCCTCTTAAAGGGGTTTGGGCCTCTGGTATCCTCACTTACTCGGCGAATCACAACGTAAGTGTTGTTTCACGGCGGTTTTCTATGAGGCCGTGGCATCTGGTCGAGCCAGCCCATTCATGCCGAAGCATTTAGCGACTATTAATCATCAGATATGTTGAAGCGTGTAAGCAATCATACAATGGTAAATTAAACAGGCCTCTAATATTAAAATTGGCATTAGATCTTAAACCTTAAACTTGGCATTAGACCTTAAACTTGGCATTAGACCTTGAATTTGGCATTAGACTTTAAATTTGGCATTAGACCTTAAACTTGGCATTAGACCTTGAATTTGGAATTAGACATTAAATTTGGCATTAGTGTTTAATCTTACCATTAGACCTAAAACTTGCAATTAAGTAGATCTTAAACTTGGCATTAGACCTTAAATTTGACATTAGACCTTATACTTACCATTAGACCTCAAACTTGGCATTAGACCTTAAATTTGACATTAGACCTCAAACTTGGCATTAGACCTTAAATTTGACATTAGACCATAAACTTGGCATTAGACCTTAAACTTGGCAATAGGCCTTAAACTTGGCATTAGACCTTAAATTTGACATTAGACCATAAACTTGGCATTAGACCTTAAGCTTGGCATTAGACCTTAAACTTGGCATTAGACCTCATACTTACCATTAGGCCTCAAATTTGATATTAGACCTTAAACTTGGCATTAAACCTTAAACTTGGCATTAAACCTTAAACTTGGCATTAGACCTTAAACTTGGCATTAAACCTTAAGCTTGGCATTAGACCTTAAACTTGGCATTAGATCTTAAACTTGGCATTAGACCTTAAACTTGGCATTAGACCTTATACTTACCATTAGACCTTAAATTTGATATTAGACCTTAAATTCGGCATTAGACCTTAAACTTGGCATTAGACCTTAAACTTGGCATTAGACCTTTAACTTGGCATTAGACCTTAAATTTGACATTAGACCTTAAACTTGGCATAAGATCTTAAACTTGGCATTAGACCTTAAACTTGGCATTAGACGTTAAACTTGGCATTAGACCTTAAATTTGGTATTATACCTTAAACTTGACATTCACCGTACCTTCACGTCCGCACGTCACCTTTAAGATGTAAGTTCAGAATGTGAAGGCAAATTTCGACATGGCGGGTGGGACTCGCGGTGGCTTAGTAGTCATAGCGTCTGGTGTATCTAACCAGAAGACGCAGGTTCGAATCCTGCCTGCGAGTCGAAGTTTTCCTTCATTAAAATAGCTTCAGTATTCATGTTTTATTGTTGTCAACAGGGAAAGCATAATCGATGCTCTGAAACGTAGTACAGACCTCATGTTCGGGGGCAAGCAATCCGTGGTTTGCGGCTACGGCGAGGTCGGGAAGGGCTGTTGTCAAGCTCTAAAAGCTCTTGGCTGTGTTGTGAGTATATAAGATAGTCAAAGTCAAAATCATTTATTCAATATAGACTACTAGGTAGTACTATTTGAACGTCATTTTTACATTCTAGACAGCCCCCAAAACGCCCGCCCTTCACCGCTTCCTAGTGTTTTCGCTGGGAAGAAGAAGCGGCGCAACAAACTCCCCAGCAAACACATTTCTGTCTGTTAAGTTACTAAGGCGTTATACAAAATAGAATTCAAATAATTGTTTGGGGCACTTAATAATTTATTCATTGCTATGGTCAGGATACTGAGAGGATTGTCCAAATTGAACTTGAAAATTATAATATCATTTATTCAATAGAACAAGCGCAAGATCTGAATGTATGTAGTTTGTCCAGAGTCGACATAACATACTTACCATCACGCCTGTATTCCCCGAAGGGTTACGCAGAGGTGTACTAAGGTACACCCACAGTTCGACGGTATGTTTAGGTTGCCATTGCCATTAACCAGGCAAAAATTTCAAACTCCGAGCTGCTACTGAGAATTTCATAGAAAAACCCAATAACACTTTGCTCGACCTGAGAATCGAACCCAGGACCTCTAGTATAGCAGTCGCACTTGGGACCACTAGACTAACGAGGCAGTTACGAATCGAGTATTCGTTACGCGATTCGTAACTGCGGACATAATTAATTTAAAAAGAGTGTACATTGCTAGTAAGCTTTTTTTTATTGTAATTAAATAAAAACCTACAACATCCAACTGCATAATTCTCAGCAACTATTTAAAACAAAGTTGTAAAGCTAATATTGTAATTATGATTATTCGTTTAAATAGCGTATCTATGGAGTTTCTTGCCGGCTCTTCTCCATAAGAACCACTTTTTGGAACCGTGCAACTAGTTTTTACTTTTCAAAAGTACCTTCTTTAATGGTCTCTAATAAAAATAAAACATTTCAAGTTTGACTTTGAAAATTATGATCGGCTTAGGAAGCGAACCCGGGGCCTTTTGCTCAGCTGTGGTGCTTAGGACAACTAATAAGACAATTATTTTATGAATTGTAATTCTCCAAAATATATTATTGCAGGTATATGTAACAGAAATTGATCCTATATGCGCACTTCAAGCCGCCATGGATGGCTTCAGAGTCGTCAAGTTAAATGAGGTAAGGATTACAAGGAAAAAATTAACTTTCACGAAATTATAATTTACACATGTTATGATCAGGTTATGATCAATTATTAGGTGATCCGTCTGCTCGGTTGTCACCCTATTGGGTGACAATTGAAATAGTAGTTAGAATGACTGGTGATGATTTTTATGATGATGCTGACTGGTGGTCATGGCGATGATTTTTATGATGATGCTGACTGGTGGTCATGGCGATGATTTTTATGATGATGCTGACTGACTGATGATGTTGACTGGTGGTCATGGCGATGATTTTTATGATGATGCTGACTGGTGGTCATGGCGATGATTTTTATGATGATGCTGACTGACTGATGATGCTGACTGGTGGTCATGGCGATGATTTTTATGATGATGCTGACTGGTGGTCATGGCGATGATTTTTATGATGATGCTGACTGGTGGTCATGGTGATGATTTTTATGATGATGCTGACTGGTGGTCATGGCGATGATTTTTATGATGATGCTGACTGGTGGTCATGGCGATGATTTTTATGATGATGCTGACTAGTGGTCATGGTGATGATTTTTATGATGATGATGGAGATCACGGTGATAATTATTATGATGGTGATGACTGGTGATGCTTTTTATGATGAAGATGACTGTTCTTGGTGATGATTGTTATGATGGTGATGACTGGTGGTTATGGTGATGATTTTTATGATGGTGATGACTGGTGGTCATGCTGATGATTTTGAACATGATAATTACGATTATAATAATGATGGTGTCTTTTCTATCACAGGTGATACGTCAAGTAGACATAGTGATAACAGCCACCGGCAACAAGGGCGTGGTGACTCGAGAGCACATGGAGCGCATGAAGAACGGCTGTGTTGTGTGCAACATGGGGCACAGCAACACCGAGGTGGACGTGCATGCGCTGCGCACGCCGGACCTGCTGTGGGAGAGGGTGCGGAGTCAGGTAAGACACCAGCGCCCCAATTCTACTATTTTATTTTGTCAAAATCGTTGTTCAATGACTTCGAAATGGTTCGAGCTTGCTATCTGTAGATGTATGTAATGGGGAACTGGGCGAAATAATCCCAACATGAGGACTGATCGCCCGTCTGGTGCCTGCCGGCGTCCCCAAATATAAATATAAATAGAATGTGTAGATGTAAGAAACAATTTTAGAGATTTGAAAAGAAGTAATAGGTATATCAAAAACATTTTTGTGACAAGGAAAATGCGTATAATAACTATATTCGTATTAGCATACTTATTCTAAAATGAATATGACGTCACAGGAATTATTTGGCGGGCCTCGGCTGAGTGAAAACGATATTTTAAATTGGGGTACAGGTTTTTCTCTAGTTATAAATATTCTGAGACATTTTTACACAGCACCATCTAGTCCCAAACTAAGCAGAGTTTGTACTATGGGTACTAGACAATGGATATAATACTTATATTTTTTTTTTTGTAAATACATACTTATAATACATAAGAAACACCCAGACGACACACAAACACTTATATTCATCACATAAATTTTTGTGTCCTGTGGGAATCGAACCCACGACCTCATGGACAGCAGTCCGGTACTCGAACCACTAAACCACAGAGGTCGTCAAAGTGTCGTCTAGTGCCTAATACGTAGTTTTTATTACCTCAATGAGAAATTATTCCATTACTATGACTGTCCTTCAAGGATCAGTTGCCAATTTTTGAAAATTGTTTTCTGCTTCTATAGGAAGTAGAGTACAGAACTCATTTTACGATGTTAAACCTTGATGGTGTAGAAATTTAATAATTTCTAAAAATCTGTTGAAAAGATGCAAAATCATTCCAATCCAACTTTGTTAATCAGAAGTCACTTAGATAGTGAGTTGAGTTTCAAAAGAATTCACTAAAATGTTTGAATAAAACCCACAATAGTAGTCGTAAAAGGATTAAATAACATTTTCAAAACCTCCGACTATTTTTTTGTGAAGGAAATATTCGACACGGGCAGGATTCGAACCTGCGTCTTCTGGTTAGGTACACCAGACGCTATGACCTCTAAGCCACTGCGAGTCCCACCCGCCATGTCGAAATTTGCCTTCACATTCTGAGTTTTACGTCTTAAAGGTGACGCCAGTGACAACTATTGAAAAGCAAGTTACTTTGCCTCTCAACGGAGATGACCTACTTTGCAGTTAGTTCAATGTCGAACCTTACCTTTTAAATATGTTTATAATCTTAGCATGGAAAAGCTAAAAAAAATATTATAAAATTTTAAAAAACTTTGTTTGTTACGGGTTGGAGCAAAAACTACTGAAAAGATTTAAATTTTGTTATCACTGTTAGAAAGTATATGCTCCAACTTAAAACTGGTGAACTTCTTATCTCAATTAATCAAACGAATCCATAGATACAGCTTGACCTCTCCGATAAATAGAGCCCCATACAAAGAAGAGATCATCATTGTTGGTTATAAATTAAATTATTTTTGGAATCCATTTCTAATTCTAATATAGCTTCAGGTGAGCGAAGCCGCGGGTAAAAGCTAGTATCTTTATAATCTCAGCGTGGAAAATGCTAAAAAAATACAAAAAGATATTAATATAATTTATCCGTTTACCTACAGGTAGACCACATCATATGGCCAAATGGCAAGCGCATAGTACTTCTAGCAGAAGGTAGATTAGCCAACCTGTGTTGCTCATCACTGCCCTCGTTCGTGGTGTCTGTGACTGCGGCAACACAAGCCCTGGCCCTCATCGAGCTGTACAACGCTCCCCACCATCGGTATAAGGTAAGAGGAGATGAGAGGAATGGTGAGGAATGTGGGTACATGATGAGGAATGTCGGGATGTGGTGAGGAATGTGGGGACATGAAGAGAAATGTGGGACATTACGATGAGGAATATCGGGATATGATGAGAAATGTGGGTACATGAGGAATGTCGGGATATGGTGCTGAATGTGGATATGATGAGGAATTTGGCGACATGATGAGGAATTTGGCGACATGATGAGAATTTTATAGGAACCTATTAACACTTCAATTAGCAGCGCTTTTGGGCATGAAAGAGGATTTCGGTGTTGAGAAATTTAACAGAACTTTGATGACAAAGTAATTCTTAACATAAGGTACCATTAAAGCTTGTATTCTCCGAAGGGTTAGGCAGAGGCGTACTAATGTGTATACATTAGTACGCCTTTTGCACATTTGCACACCCACACTTTGACGGTATGTTAAGGTCCCATGTAATAGGGAGCGTGCCTATTGCCATTAACCCGGTACATGATTATCCAGAGAAAGAAAATGAATTTTTTTTTTTTTTAAAGAAATTATCGCTATTCGACATTAACTAATTGAGCAAAGGATGTTTTCAAAATGATTTTCAACCTTGTTGCAGGCTGACGTATACCTTTTACCTAAGAAAATGGACGAGTACGTCGCTAGCCTGCACCTACCGACATTCGACGCGCATCTAACGGAACTAACCGACGAACAAGCCAAATACTTAGGCTTGAACAAAGTAGGCCCTTTTAAACCCAATTATTATAGGTACTAGCACAGAATCGCATATCGCAACAATAACGACAGACTGTGTTGAGAAAGTTGCCACGCTGTCGCTCCGTAGTTGCCGCGCAGTTGCCACGCAGTTGCCGCGCAGTTGCCACGCAGCTGCACCACAGGCAATACGCGGTGTTTATTAGTGTTAGTATGATTGCTTTGTGTAAAGTACATTTAGTTTGTTAATTAGGAATTTTGTAATTTATACAATATTTAACGCAGTACCGACGCAGTAGGGATGTAGCGGTTTTGTAACGATTTTAAATATTTAAATGAATAGCTATCATTATCTCTTCTCGAAAGAGGCTCAAAAATATCTTATTGTCGGTTGTAGGACCTTTTAGGATCTGGGCGGCTGGCTACCACCCTTACGTCGGAGTCTGTCGTAAAGCACCGCGGTGTGTTTTTATGTGTGAGAGCCAGTTCCCCCTCAGTTGCTACGGCTCTAGCAGTCTGCAGTCCATAGGGGTTCTTAAGGGTCGGCAACGCATCAAAAACGCTTCTGGTGTTGCAGATGTCTATGGGCGATGATGACTACATAACACCAGGTGGTTCATCAGCTAAAATAATATAAAATAAGTTCTGTTTTATCTACAATAGCATTTGTCATGTGATTTGTATATGTTTTATTTTATTTTAAAAGAGAGGATCTCTACGCATCCACACCTAACGCTATTGAGGAGGTCTTATACTTCTCTTTTTTTACCCATTGATACAATGTGAATATGGCACCACCTTCGATTTGGCCAACGCAATTCTATCTGTTGAACGCTCTTTATATTAACATCAGAAATTACGCCAAAGAGCGGTGGTATTGTGTTGGCTATGTCAAAGGTGGTGCCACTGGTTCCTCAGTTATCATCCTTATTGTCACAAAACCGCTCCATTCACCTGCAAATCAATTTTAAATCGATAATAGTGATTTTAAACCAACAATATATCAAAAATGCTTGCATCGCTTTCAAGAAAACTGTAGAAATGAGAAAAAGCGATAGGTGTACTGGTTTAATTTGACGGTTTGTAAAACAAAATGCCGTAGTACAGCCGACAAAATAGATAGGCTGTGTACATTTGTGTCTTGACATAGATTACGTAATAAATAATTATCTAAAAGGTCGTATGTAGGCTCTGCTTTTGACAAAAATTGACAGATAAATTATAGCATAATCTGTATCAAAACTCAGATGTCGTTAGCTGCTTTTGTCAGTACAAATTAATATTTCAAATATCAGCGAATAGATTGTGTGGTTTGTAGAGATAGCTGGGAAATATGATGATGAGCCTAATAAGATGCTAGTTTATCACACATATAATTATTGCGCTAAACACAATATGTCTGTATCATGGTCTAGTATAAGTTGACCTAGCATTGTGTAGTCTTTTCGTATACTTAGCGGTCACTTAATACTGGACATGTGTAGTCTTATACGTGAATCATATTGCGATTTTACTGTACTGTTGCCAAGAATTACCCGAACCAATGGCAGAAAAACGCCTTGCTGAATAGAATGTTCATAATTATGTAAAATACAAAAGAAATTAAACTTATCTCAATGGAATACGTCTCATTAACAATAATTTCTTTTTCTTAGATGTTCAAATCATTATTGACAGTTTGTACGGCTACAACTATGATTGCTGACTGTACATTTTAAATCAATTTGTTATTTTTGTACAATGATCTAATACGTTGCAATCATTTGTGGATATAAAGTATATAAATAACAAATCCTTTCCCTTTTAAAACTAAATCAGAATTGGCCTAAAATTGTATAAAAATGTTTGGAAGTATTTTGATAAGGGAGATGGTGGTAGAATATTGTATAAAAAGTAAGATGTAGGGTGTCTTTAATTTGAGAATATTGTAGCGCGACTGTTGTGCAACTATCGAGGTACAAATTGGAACTTCCCCATTGAAATACCAATCTATTGTAGATGTACTGATGTCTACTTCTGCTGAACCATTAGGAGATATAGGCATGATCATGTTATATTATGTGTATGTTAAATATAATCTTGTGTAAAAATATGGTTTGTCTATATAATCACAGTATTTAAGTTGGTATTGTTATGTACAAAATTAGTGTATAATGTGTGAATATGTGGTTGCAATTAGATTATAAAAAAATATCAGTATTTTGTGTTTAATTGACGGATAGTAAATGAGGGGGCTCGTGGCTAAGCAAAAACAGCACTGATCAATCAATATGCAAGGTTAAGCTACGATGATATTGATGTGACTATGTTTACTTATTCAATATTATTGACATAATATTTTATGTATTTCGGTAACATTTGCATTTTTAATAATCCTTGAATAGTTGTTTCTCCTATCCGTCTGTTAATAAGTTTATTTGTGAAATGTATTTGACTGTATGATAACTATTATAATTTTGATGTAAAAATGGATTGTGTTCATAAAAAACGTCAAGTTTATTAGAAACAAAACTGTTGAATTATTGTGTACCAAGGGATTTTTAATTGACGTATGATAAAGATTATTATAATTTTATTCTATATGTCATAACTAATAATGTCCTGTTAATAAGTTAAAAATAGAAATTTCAAGTGGTCTTGGGTCTTTTTTTGTAACTACAATAATTTTATTTGAAAATGATACCGGTAGACAGTCTTGGTGATAATGCGATTGCCATAAACCTTTGACGAAGTTATGCGACGTAGTTATATATTAACCTTGTTTAAATGTAATTATATTTTGTTTTTGTAAAATATTTTTTATTTTCTTTTCAAGTGATGAACTGTTGGCTAAAATTGAAATAAATAACTACTAGCATGGTTGTATATTAAGCTTTATATATTCAGTATAAACTGACCACATATACTGGATATTATATGGTTATGGTTAATATATACCCATGTATACTATGCAAGAATGGTCACTCTTCGCCCCTCTATAAGTTATTATAACCCACTGAAACTGCACTATGTTGTCTTGTTCATCGTCTCAAGAGCGAGTAAGTGAGAGAACACGTATGGAGTTTGTATATTTATTTAATGATACCTTACCAAATGATACTTTAAAACGAACATCGTACTCAATAATTCATCACTACGCCACACAGCCATCAGCTTGATGTCTAGTGCGTTAGAAAAGAAACATTATTAAAAAATACAGGACCGTCAGCGTAAGTACGTAGCATATAATAATAAAGTAGCGATACAGTCCTTTTAAAAGAAAAGAAAATATAGCCGTAATATATTTAAAATGTAGCGCGATAGTTGTCCAACAGCCACGAGCGACAAATCTGCAGCGCAACAGTAGCACAGCAGTTGCGCAACAAAGCCGCTAATGTCCGTTTTAAACTAATTTTATCTTTAATCGAGAAGCATTAAAACCCCGCCTTTTACATCCCATGAAATTGCTTTGGCAGGCACTAAAAATATATATACCTACGTATTTTTTAATAGGTTGCTACCTTGCACCTACTGTCATAGACCTGTTTTTTGTAGTCAGTTCATTTAGACTCCCGTGCTGGCCCAAAAATTGAAAAACCGGTCACAGATTCATATCCAGCCTTACAAATAAACAAATAAATCACGAGTGAATCGGTTTCTTCTGGGCAAGCGCGCTCCGTCTTAGGTCGCAGTGTCGATTAACATCAGGCGAACTTGCGGTCAAGCGTAGGTAAGCCTGTCAAGAAATAAAGTTGCCCTGAAATCCCAACAGTATTTTTTAAAGAAAAAATACCGTCGGGTTTGTTCGGCATCTTTTGGCGGGGGAGGTTGTATGAAAGCCTAACAAAGGCCGGACATGACTGTAAAAAGCCGAACATCTGGCAACCCTATTCCGGCGCGTGGCAAGTCTATGGATTAAAAAAAAACAGTTATTTTTTATTCACAAATTAAACATGCAACTTCGGAAAAAAAATCTATAATCGAGATTAAAAATAACTAATAATATAATCGGTAAAATAATATTTTCACGATCTAGGCTTGCCGCGCGTCTCGGCTCGCCATTTCGCAAGTTTAAATGAGCCATAAAATGTGATTATCGACTCTAATTCAAGCGAGTCGGGTATCCGAAATCCTTCGCTGCCCAAATGCTCCTAGCAACGCACGCTAGCTACGCCTATAGACGGCCCTGTAGATTCAACCGCCATATGTAATAACTGTAGAGTAAATAAGGGTATTGTTGCTATGTTTCTAATAAATATACGTTTAGAAAAATGTATTTGAGTGTTTTATTTACATAGAAAGAAAGAAAGAAAGAAAGAAAGTACAACTTGTAATTGAATCAGCGACTTCAAACAAGCCTCAAGACATCAAACACGTCAATACGAATATCAATTCATATCTATTATATCTATATATATAAAAGAAAGTCGTGTTAGTTACACCATTTATAACTCAAGAACGGCTGAACCGATTTGGCTGAAAATTGGTGGAGAGGTAGCTTAGAACCAGGAAACGGACATAGGATATTTTTTATCCCGTTCCCGTGGGATGTGATGACAGACCGAAATCCACGGGGGCGAAGCCGCGGGCAGAAGCTAGTTTTTAATAACGAAAGCCTGAAGTTATTTTGAGACCCGTAAGCATATTTTTTCAAGAACATAACATACCTACTATTACTCCTATATTTCCCGTAGGGTTAGGCAAAGGGGTACTAATGTACACCCACAGTTCACCGGTATGATCAGGTAGGTCCCATGTAACAGAGGGTAAGCCTATTGCCATTAACCGGTCACAAATTCCTAACTCCGAGCTGCTACTGAGAATTTCATAGAAAAACCCAATAACACTGCTCGACCTGCGAATCGAACCTAGGACCTACAGCGTACCTAAACGCAAATCTTGTGGCTATACGATAGTCGTACCCACAACGACTGCGATATCGGCGCGCACACGCACAGAATAACAATTTGTGTAAATAGGTTTCAGTTTTCCATAACTCTAGCTACTGATTCAGGGGGTCATAGTTTTCAGGTATTTTAATTATTTAATCGGGAAAAATTTAACACATTAAAAACATTTGAATTTGTAGTCGATCGATTCTGAATCGGTCCTGCTCTTATTCAGTTCAGGTTATATAATCCATTGTTACATGACTTCATCCTTCTAATTTTACGAGTTTTTAACAGCGTGGCATCTCCACATACTTAGGTTAAAATACAATTTCTCACTGCCATTCAGATAGACATCTCGTATGAAACGTGAAAATCTCTGATTTCCTCGGTGCCTTTTGACTCGGTGCAGTGGCCTAGCTTGGCCTATAAGGGCCTGTATCAATACAGGGTGGCGATTTAATCACCTGCATCCTTCTAGCAGGTGAATCAGACCACGAAATACTACCCATATCAATAAAAAAAAACATACCTTAATTTTTCATCAAAATGTTTTTTTAAATTTTATATGCAGAGTCAAAGACATAGCGCGGACTTTGAACTCATTGTAGGTATGTATCTATCTAGAGATAGCGAGTCAAGCAACTACTTGATCGGGTCGTCCGCTTAAGGTCAACGTACTGCAGGGTGCATATCGTTTTATGAAAATTTTGAATAATTGTCAAGTCCTTTAACATAAGATAAAGTTTATTTTGAAACAACTTATAGTTACAAAGGAAAGAAAACGAAGATAGCAACTAAAGTAAAATACTGTGGCGCAGCTATCAACGCCCACTCAGAATTAAAAATACAAAGGTATTGCTCCAAAAGCTTCCCAAAAAACAAACGAAAAGAAAAGGAAGTTTTATTAATAATTAGTTTAGTTAAAACTCTATTTCTCTGTGTGGTGGAGGTGGGGTGAGATGTGTTTATGTGTGTGTGTGTGTGTGTTACCTTGTTTATGATACCATAAGTTTTTCAGTTTCCTCGATACAAATTATAAATTATGTCTAATATGTTATATGTTATCAATACTACACCATGTTGAAGCAGTGCAGATGATTAAATCGCCACCCTGTATAATTATTCCTTCTACCCGACATGAACACCATCATTGATACGGCAGATGGCTCTGATATGGCGGGAGCTACGCCTCTGACTGGCTGGCTGGCTATCAACCACCCATACTTAGAATAGTCATAATTAAACCATGGAGCGAACTAACTCCCATATTTTACAACTAATTTCGCCCAATTAGCGATTAATTCGGAACCAGTCATGGGTGCCCAGCCAAAAACCCACACGCATGTTTCATTAAATTAATCTCGATGAATTAAGATAGAATTCATTGATAAATTCACAGTCGATGTTGCGAATGGTGAAAAGATGCGTGCATTCTTTCAGTGTAACGCAATAATGCGCTTACACTCTTTTAGTGTGACGCAATTTAGCGCTTATCGTAATGCGCTGGCTGCAACTGATAGTGCAATTCAACGGAATTGGCGCCAACATCAGCAGAGAACATACCTATTTGGATAGGTACATCTTTATATATATAATTCTTCCGTACATAGATACGTGTGTTGACGGTGAACTCCTCCTAAACGGCTGGGGACCGATTTGAATGAATTTTTTTGTGTGTGAATTTGAGGATGGTTTAGATTCACAAATAAGCCCGGCAGATTGCACTGCAGTCGGTATCTAGGTTATTTATCATTTCTTACTTTGTTTAATATCCTAATCGCTTGGTATATCATGCAGGACAACGTCTGTCGCGTCCGCTAGTATTATTTTATAAATACAGCTGAACAGCTCAGCACAGTCGTTTATTGAAAATAAAGGCTGTTTATGGGATAGGGGGGCAAACGAGCAGACAGATCATCTGATAGGAAGCTATTACCGTCGCCCATGGACGCCAGCAACACCAGAGGAGCCCCAAGTGCATTGCCCGCCTTTTAAAAGGGTTTGGGCCTCCGGTATCTTCACTCACTCGGCGAAACACAACGTAAGCGTTGTTTCACGCTGGTTTTCTGTGAGGCTGCGGTATCACTCCGGTCGAGCTGGCCCGTTCGTGCCGAAGCATTGGCTCTCCCACGGTAAAAAATCTATAAATTATTATATATTAATCTACAAAAGGATTGCTATAGGTATATTTATTCTTTGCAAAAAATGGAGATGGGAATTTCGGAGGCAATCCTAGCTCTGGGGCCACTGATCTCAATATTTCTCTATGCTCTTGTGGCTCCTCTGGTGTTGTGGGTGTCCCATGGGCGGCGGTAGTCGCTTCCCATCAGGCGATCCGTCTGCTTTTTTGCCCCCCTATCCCATAAAAAATACTATAGAGGCCAGTTTGGAGCAAATTCAAAGTGTTGTTCTAGATATTATAAGGACAATAGGTATGTAACAACTTTTTTAATATTTCCCCCTCGCCTGCGTAGGTACGGTTATGTGAACGAAGAATGAAGGAAACCAGAAGAGAAAAAATAGTAGGCCCGAGAATCTGTAAAAAACTATAAGTAACTAGGTAGCCTGCCGTATTTATCCCGTGCCGTGATTATGGTGTCCAAAAACACAGAGTTACCTAGAACTTTTTCGGTATCAGTATCCTTTCTTATAAGCGTTGAAAAGACAGGTTGAAGAAGGTAGATATAGGATCCGCGGATGAATGCTACAGCGCTCCCGTAGGCCCGGCACCAAAGTGGTGATGCGAAACGCCGAGGTTGGTTTTAGTCGGTAGATCGCTCTTTTCAGAGCGGAGTCCGACACACCCCACCGCTCTCCCCGGAGTGGTGGATAGTGCATAAAGCATTTCCTTCAAGACAGATCAAGAATTTGAAGGTCACCAGGTTGGTAAGGTCTAATAGATAACCTCACGTTTACAGAATGGTCGGTAGCCTTTTTGTATATCTACAGCGTGTTCGTAAATTTACTTTCGTGATTTTTATTATTTACATTTGCGTATTCTTCTATACCCTTACCTTTTGGAATTGTGTAGTTTTTGACATTTCAAAAGTACTTGATTTAATTCTTATCTAATATTCAACCCATTAAGGATAGCGTCCACCAGGTGGGACGGTCTGGGCCGTAACTGCGTCGTACCTATCAGCATCGACTAGACGCAAGGCGGAACGGAGCGCGACAGGATCCGACGACGGTTGGCTCACTAAGTTGGTTGTTCCGTCCAGTGCCACGCAGTACGCAAAATGCTCATCGTACCGGTGCGAAACGACCCGTCTATAGCGGGAGAGTATAAAGGAAGGCCCTTTATACTCTCCCACTGCTGACACGGTTCTCTTCTTGGAAGTCCCCCACGCTATCTCAATGCGGGTTGGCAGATTTCACACGCACGCCGTCGATAAATATTTTTTATGGGATAGGGGGGCAAACGAGCCGACAGATCACGTGAGGGTAAGCGATTACCGCCGCCCATGGACACCCGCAACACCAGAGGAGTCACAAGTGCGTTGCACGGCTTTGGGCCTCCGGTATCCTCACCCACTCGGCGAAACACAACATACTCGTAAGTATTGTTTTATGTCATTTAATCGAAGAAAGGAATTTTTTACAAGTAGACACTGTAATTAATATTGATTAGAAACATTAAAAACAATTATAATGTAAGTAGTATAAATCTGTAGGAACAAAAATAATCATTTGCTATCTGTATTCATAATCATTTTTTAATACCCCAATAAAAGGGATTAATGTTTAATCTTGACCTTTCAATTTTACATTATATTTTGTCGTATTTTTAATGATAATTATGAGCATAATAATTCCTATTGTAGCTCTTGGAGGAGAGGAAATTTCATGGGATAGGGGTTTAAATACTAGTGATTAAAACTAAATTAATTTTTAAGTAACTAAAGTAATTTTTTTGTAGGATAGGGGGGCAAACGAGCAGACGGATCGCCTGATGGTAAGCGATCACCGCTGCCCATGGACACCCGCTACACCAGAGGAATCACAAGAGATGCCGATATTTTTAAAGGAAGTACGCTCTTTTCTTGAAAATTTTAAGGTCGTATTGGGCCGGAAATACTGCAGGCGACAGTTCATTCCACAGTTTTGTTGTGCGAGGCCTGAAAATTTCTTCAGGAGAAACGCACAGTTGTGGACTGCCAGCTATCATTTTATTGATTAACTATGTCGGAAAAGAGTAGACGAGTCCCCTGATAGTAAGTAGTCATCATCGCCCATGGACACCTGCAACACCAGAGGAGTTGTTGATGCATTGCTAGGCTTTAAAAGACTGCGGACTGAAGACCACAGCAATCAGAAATTGTCATTTCTGACGTTTTCATCAACATACCTATCCTTGATATTGCTCTAATTCATGTCTCAAGTTCATTTTGAATAAGACTTTTTTTATGGGATAGAGGTCAAACGAGCAGACGGATCGTTATCGATCGTAAGCGATTACCGCCGCCCATGGACACCCGCAAAACCAGAGGAGTCGGAAGTGTGTTGCCCGCCTTTTAAAATGGTTTGGGCCTCCGGTATCACCACGTCAGCATTGTTTCATTCCGGTTTTCTTAGAGGCCGTGGTATCACTTCGTTCGAGCCGGCCCGTTCTTAGCGAAGCATAATTCTCCCAGGGGTTAAAAGCATTTATAAAACATCGAATCTAGTTCCTTAAAGTTGATCCTATGGAGAAGAATCCGGCAAAAATCTCCATAGACACCCAAAATGTGTGACCAGAAAATGTGTGGCAAGAAATTTAAAAGGCACGTCAAATCTGTTCTTCTTAAGAAAGACTATTATAAAACCAAGGACTACGTGGACGATAAGAATGTATGGTCGTTAAATACGGATGCCTTGTGGCCTCCCTGGCGACCTGAAGCTATTGATTATTAGAGACTTAAATGTTTATTAATTTTCTTGCTTGTCAGTCCGAGTCCTGCGCTGACATTTCGAGTATAACAGAATTGTTTGCTCATTTCACAAAGTCTGTGTATTTATAAGAGTTTAAGCACCTGTATTAACTACAATCTATATTTATTTTATTGTATTTTTATAAATAGGTTGTGGTTTATTTTGCGATACAGATGTGTTATTGTGGAATTATTTTAGCAAATAAATTCGTACGTACAGAATGTTTAAATTTGCATCAATAAATTGTTAGATATAGTAATTTTTTTTTCAGAATCGTATGCATAAATGATTATTTGTAAATTATGCTATATCATATATACCTATTTCTATTAGCCCCTATTTCTTGTGTATTTGGATTACCCATTTTAATTTTAATCGCAGATTCTTTTCGTTATAGGAATCAATAAATATTTATTGGTGATCCCCAATACACAACACATCAAAACACACGTCAGGAATCAACTTTGACTTTAAAATGTGGCATTACTGAAATCCATTTTAAATGACAGTTCAGTTCAAGTTCAATTTCAAATGTTTTTATTTCAAATAAACTTTTACAAGCCTTTATGAAACGTTATGATTCTAGTTGCACGGTTCTAAAAGGTTGATCCTATGGAGAAGAATCCGGCAAGAAACTCCATGGACACTTTTAAAATAAATGATGATACAATTTACACGCGATTAATATATTGTTAATATTTAATTTTCCGTACTTGCAAGAATCGTAGCGAGGGACGTTTTGTAGTTTCTAGCTACACGTGTGAGACAAAGGTGAAGGCGTAAGTATGTAGAAATAAAACACGCTGTATTAGCGATAATTAAAAACAACGTATCTTTAGAAACGAAATGTTGATTATTTAATAACACATGTATCGACTATTATCATGTAGGTATCGATAAGTCCTTACAGTGTGTTTGCGAATACCTTTACCTACAATAATTGTAATCATTATGTTTTTAAATTCAAACTAAACGTTATTATTGTGAAAAGTGTGGACTGACTTTAGTGTTTCGAAAATCAAAAAGGTGAGTGTTATGTTGTTTAGTTTTTAACGTGGGAGAGCCATGCTTAGGCACGAATGGGCCGGCTCGACAGGAGTGATACCACGGCCTCATAGAAAACCGGCGTGAAAAAACGTGCGTTGTGTTTCTCCGAGTGAGTGAGGTTACCGGAAGGCCAAACCCTTTTAAAAGACGGGCAACGCACTTGTGACTCCTCTGGTGTTGCAGGTGTCCATGGGCGGCGGTTATCGCTTACCATAAGGTGATCCGTCCACTCGTTTGCTCCCCTATACATAAATAAATAAAAGTTAAAATATCAAAGACTCTAAAGTAATAAATGTACTTACATGTTTTGAAGTTAGTCGTTCCGAATGTACCTACAATAAATAATGCGTATTTTTGTGTACTACTGAAAACATCTGACTTGCTCGGTGGTAGGAGCTCTTGTGGTCTGACTGGCTGGCGACCACCCTCACGTCGGAGTCTGTCGAAAAGCACCTTGGTGTGTGTTTCGACTTTTGCACGTGAGAACCAGTTCTCCCTCGGTTGCTACGGCTCTGGCAGTCTGTAGTCCGTAGGGGTTTTAAGGTTCGGCAACAATCAGCAACTCTTCTGCTGTTGTGTGTGTCCATGGGCGACAGCACTACTTAATACCAGGCGGCTCGTCACATCGTTTGCCAAATTAATCAATAAAAAGCAATGGGCATGTTGGGAGAATGGATGAAAGGGATTTATAAAGCGAACTAGCGACCCGCCCACGCTGCCCCGTTCCTAAGAGTCGTAGGGTTATGTTAAATAGCTTAAAACCTTCTTTTTGAATCACTTTATCTATTAAAAAAAACCGCATCAAAATCCGTTGCGTAGTTTTAAAGATCTAAGCATACATAGCGACAGACAGATAGCGGGAAGTGACTCTGTTTAATACTATGTATATAGTGATGTCTGTGGTTAGGACGCCCTAGAAAGGCATACACAGACATTATCGGTATAGGCCTTCAACAAGGTCAGGTGCGTAGTACTCGCAACCGGCGCGTGTGTATGAGAAGATGTATGAATGTGGCAGAAGCAAAACTCATACTGATGATAAGTTGTGGCTTCCTGTAGTTTCTGTGTACTCTTCTGGGAAAAGAGCGTGAGTGTGTCTATCTATGTATGTAGTGACAACAATACCATACTGTGGGAGAGCCATGCTTCAGCATGGATGCGCCGGCTCGACCAGAGTATTACCACGGCCTCAAAGAAAACCGGCGTGAAACAACGCTTACGTTGTGTTTCGCCGAGTGAATGAGGAGAGACATACTAACTTATGGCCAATAATGTTAAATATTTTGTTGTTTTTCTTATGTATTTAATAGTATGTGTCACGATGGGTACCCTAAATAAATTATTTTTCTTTCTTTCTTTCTCATACCGGAGACCTAAACTCTTAAACGCAGCAACGCACTTGTGACTCCTCTGGCGTTGCGGGTATCCATGGGCGGTGGTAATCGCTTACCATCAGGTGATCAGTCGGCTCGTTGACCATATCCCATAAAAAAACAATGTTCATGAATGCCAAAAATTACAATATGAGTATTTACAACTGCAATACTACTTGCGGATGACTCCAGACGCGCACATTTATCACGCAGAATATCACGTAACAAAATTTGACAAATCATAGTAAACCTAAAACCTACCTATATTTATAGCTAAGTCCTATACGAATTATAGACGTTTTATATTTTTATAAAAGTAGTAATAACTATGAGACGAATGCCACAAGTTATATATAGTACTAGATTTTGCCCGCGGCTTCGCTCACCTGAAGCTATAGTGGGATTAGAAATAGATTCCAAAAATAATTTAATAAAAACCAACAGTGATGATCTCTTCTATGTATGGGTCTCTATACATCAGAGAGGTCAAGCTGTATCTTAGGATTCGATTATTTAATTGGGATAAGAAGTTCACCAGTTTTTAAGTTGGAGCATATAGGTACTTTCTAACAGTAGGAACATAATTAACATCTATTCAGTAGTATTCTAGTCAGTTCTTTTTTTACAATTTTATAATAGTATCTAGTGATTGAAATTTGCCCTCAATTTGAAACTGTTAAAGACGTGATGTTTATAAATCGCGCGCCAAAAAAGTTAAGTTTTAGTAAACAACTGCCAATCGCTATCTCTGTCGTACTGTAAACAGTATAGTTCTATGCGAGAAAGAGATACCTAGCATAAAATTAGCAGCTGTCATCGTTTATTCCCAGTGAAGTAATAGTACACAAAATGGTTGGGTAGAAACCTAGATTACCCTTGACCCTGACCCTTAATACAAAAACATACTAGTGAACAATAGGTGTACATAAGTACTCCTCTGCCTAACTCTTCTAACTTATGTGTTATGTTACTTCATTAGAAATCCGGATCTTAGTACCTTATAATTTGAATAAATGATAAATTAAATTAAACTGCCTCATTAGCTAAGTGGTCCTGAGTGCGACTGCTACGCTAGAGGTCCTGGGTTCGATTCCCAGGTCGAGCAAAGTGTTATTGGGTTTTTCTATTAAATTCCCAGTAGCAGCTCGGAGTTAGGAATTTGTGCCCGGTTAATGGCAATAGGCTCGCCCCCTATTACATGGGACCTAAACATACCGGCGAACTGTGGGTGTACATTAGTACGCCTCTGCCTAACCCTTCGGGGAATATAGGCGTGATGGTATGTTATGTTAAATGATAAATTATTATAACCAATGATAACAAATGATAAAATTACTATTAATTACTAATGATATCACTAATTAATAGTATATTACTACTAAGGCGAAAATGAAAACCAATATTAGAAAAAGACTCATAAAGACCTTTGTATGGAGTATAGCATTGTATGGCTGTGAAACCTGGACTATGTATGACCCAAAGGGACAGAGAAAGGTTAGAGGCATTTGAAATGTAGTGCTGTAGGTGAACGGAGAAGATCAGTTGGACGGAAATTAAAACAAATGAGGACCTATTAGTAATTGTAAGATAGAAAAGATAGATCTCTCATCTAGATGGCTGGCCGTCCACAACTGTGTGTTTCTCTATTAACTTTCTACCTCGCACAACAAAACTGTGGAATGAACGGTAGCCTGCAGTATTTCCGGACCAATACGACCTTAAACCCTCAAGAAAAGAGCGAGTACGCTCTTTTCGTTCGTATCGCACTAGCGACTCCTCTGGTATTACGAGTGTCCATGGGCGGTGGTAATCGCTTACCATCAGGCGATCCGTCTGCTCGTTTGACCCCCAATTACATAAAATTACCCACTGGGTCTCCTCTCAGAACGAGAGGGATTAGGCTATAGTCCACCACGCTAGCCTAATACGGGTTGGCAGACTTCACATGCCGTCGAGAAAATCTCTCAGGCATGCAGGTTTCCTCACGATGTTAGAGTGTCCATGGAGTTTCTTGCCGGATTCTTTTCAATAGCATGGAGTTTCTTGCCGGATCCTTCTCAATAGGATCAACCTTTTGGAACCGTGCAACTAGAATTTAAAAGCTTTTAAAAGTCATATTGAAATAAAACAACTTTACTTAATAACAATGTTTTATTGAAATAAAACAACTTTTAAGCTTCAGAAATCAATAAGCTTTTAAAAGCTTATTTGAAATAAATACATTTGAACTTCAACTTGATGTTTTCGTTCAGCGTGTGATAATTAACTATTAATACGCACATGACTTCGAAAAGACAGTGCCATGCCTTGGATTTGAACTCGAGACCTTTGACTTGGCAGTCCAATGGTCATATCACTAGACTCTGTTGAACTATGATCGGTATCTATGTTTAATGATAATTATGAATTGTCGGTAGTAGGTAATTAGATTAGCAGCAAATACTCTATAAATTTGATCTTTATCACAATTACGCCGTAAACGGTAAATCAATCAGTGAAATCTCATAATACAGGTTGTATTTTTTTATGGTCTGATGGTATGCGATTACCACCGCCCGTACGTTGCCAGTTTTTTTAAAAGTTGATACCACGGCCTCACAGAAAACCGGCGTGAAACAACGCTTGCGTTGTGTTTCGCCGAATGAGTGAGGTTACCGGAGGCCCAAACCCTTTTAAAAGGCGGGCAACGCACTTGGGACTGCTCTGGTGTTGCGGGTGTCCATGGGCGGTGGTTATCGTTAACCAACAGGTGATCCGTCTGCTCGTTTGTCCCCCTACGTTAGTCCGGTGAACCGAATTTCCAATACAGAAGTATATAATACCAATATAAATCATCATCTTAACACAAATGAAGATGTATGAATGTCGCAGAAGCAAAAGAAGCATGCAAGAATCCTAGCAAGTGGCAATCTATAGCTTCTGCCTACCCCTGTGGGAGAAGGGCGTGAGTGTATTTAGGTATCTTAACACAAATCAAAGTGTGATATTAATCTTCGTTCCTGCTCTACCATTTCATCCAAAATACTTCACTGGAAATAAATGTAAGCGAATGCAATTCTTGATAACTTTACCAAGCTTGGAGCGATTTTCTGGTCGTTTATTTCCAGTAAAGTAGTAGTAGACGAAATGGTACGGTAGGAACCTAGATTAAAGGTATCTCAATCCGAATAGTAACACAATTTGATAAAATATTTTTTTTTTAAAAAAAACCTTACTAGTAGCAATGTGGGTCACATATTACTAGTATTCTTGTTAACCCCTCGTGCTAAGCTAAATGCTTGTGTTACGAGTGGGTTCACGTCGGTAGTGCAATGGGTGGGGTTCGAACCGGCAACCACATGATCGCAAGTCCGACGCCCTAGCCATTAGGCTACCGCCGCTTCAAATAATATTGTTTGCATTACGATTGAACTTGGTATGTGTTACGTTTTTGTGGGCAATTCAAGCATTGCCGAACCCTTAAATCCACTATCCTGCATACGCCTGAAATGAATGCGCTTCCCGAGTGGGTCTTCCCCGATAGCTATAATCTGGGTGTTTTTAAATCACGAATGAATCGGTTTCTTCTAGCAATTTCTAAGTAATAACTACGCTGTTTTTTTTATCTTGAGTACTCTTTATTGTCCTTTTTTATGGCATATGGCGGCAATCAAGCAGACGGTTTACCGCCAAAGATTACCGCCGCCCATGGACACCCGCAACACCAGAGGAGATTCAAGTGCGCTGCCCGCCTTTTAAAGGGTTTAGGCCTCCAGTATCCTCACTCACTCGGAACACATCGTAAGCGTTATTTCACGTCAGTTTTCTGTGAGGCCTTGATATCGTATCTAATAATTTCTTACTAAGAACCCAGAAATTACAGTTTCTTTTTATGGGATAGGGGAGCAAACGAGCAGACGGATCACCTGGTGGTAAGCGACTATCGCCGCCCACAACACCAGATGAGTATCAAGTGCGTTGCCAGTCTTTTTAAAGGGTTTGGGCCTCTGGTATTCACTCGAAACACATCGTAAGCGTTGTTTTACGCCGGTTTTCTGTGAAGCCGTGGTATCGTAATAATTTCTTACCGAGAACCCAGAAATCACAGTCAAAAGCTCTTCATATCATAATAAATAATATCAATTAAGTAGATACAACACGACCATTATACTTTGATCCGCGGCTGAAAGTCGAACTAAGTTTCAGTTGTACTAAATTTTACGTTTCTCTTTGTAACTAGCGCCACAATGACGGACCAAGTTATATTGGTAGTGAATTTAATCGGTTGTTTGAGGAACCGCCTAACTTATTAGCAGTTTGTACAAAAGAATATAGATATTATATAAAAGTTTCTGAGAAAAGATGATTATGTTGATAAATGATAAGATTTGACTATTATGACTATATTTCTAATCGTGTACTGGCAAAAACAGTTACAGGTATAACAGAGTGTTAAAAAAGCCGACGAGTAATCTATATATTATATTTTTACCGTGAGAGAGTCATGCTTCGGCACGAATAGGCCGACTAGACCGGAGTGGTACCACGGCTTCACAGAAAACCCGCGTGAAACAACGCTTACGTTGTGTTTCGCCGAGTGAGTGAGGATACCGGAGGCCCAAACTCTTTTAATAGGCGGGCAACGCACTTGCTACACTTCTGGTGTTGCGGGTGTCCATGGGCGGCGGTAATAGCTTACTATCAGGTGATCCGTTTGCCTACCTATTCCTTAGAAAAACCACTACCTAAAAAAAATTCTCCTTTTATTTGTATCTTCTTTTCTTTGTAGGTTCTTTTTGTTTTTCTTTTTTGTTTTTCTGGTTTTTTTTTGGTTTTTCTTTTTTGTAGGTTCTTTTACAAACAAAAAACGTCAATTATTACTTAATAATAGACATAGAACACAAGAGGAGTCACAAGTGCTTTGCCAGCCTTCTAAAAGGGTTTGGGCCTCCGGTATCCTCTCTCACTCGGAGAAACACAACATAAGCGATGTTTCACGCCGGTTTTCTGTGAAGCCGTGGTATCACTCCGGTCGAGACATTCGTGCCGAAGCATGGCGCTCCCGCGGTATAAGCTAGTGCGGGGAATCGATTAAAAATACTGAGAAAGGAAAGATTACAGCGAATGTCTGCGACTGTACTTATACAAATTTTAATGTAATCACGGCAAAGCACTCGCGTATTACCGAATTTCTGTCAGATAACACAAGGAAACTGCCATATAAATACCTACAATAGACTTAAAGACGACTGTTGTACAGCTTATTGTCTTATAACATTCAAAGTATTTTTTGGTTTCAAGTGAATATTTTTAATCTGACATGGATTTAATCAAGGCTGTTTCAGTTTTAGAGACCAATCGATCATACATTTTATTTCCCATTACAACCTAATATTACAATAAAAACTCCATGGATACACTTTTAAAATAAATTATGTTACAATATTTACTTGTACAATATTGCGATAGTAAGGTGAGAGAATTATGGTATTTTTTCTTTAACTCACTAACTTTTATTTATGATAATTATCATGTTTCACAAAATTTTGATGGTAAGTGGTTACCGCAGCCTATTGACGTTTGCAACTCCAGGGGTATCACTCGCGCGTTGCCGACACTGTAAAAATCTTTTCACACTCGGTTTGAAAGGGTGAGGTTAAGATGAAGGAGGAATAGATTCCCCGAAGGGTTAGGCAGAAGCGTACTAATGTACACCCACAGTTCGCCGGTATGTTTAGGTCCCATGTAGGGCCTATTGCCATTAACCGGGCACAAATTCCAAACTCCAAGCTGCTACTGGGAATTTCACAGAAAAACCCAATAACACTTTGCTCGACCTGGGAATCGAACCCAGGACCTCTAGCGTAGCAAATAAATTTATTTTCTTTCTTTCTTTCTTTCTTCTAGCAGTCGCGCTCAGGACCACTAGGCTGATGAGGCAGTTACTACCTGTAGATCATAGGTACAAATATTTGCTTGGTGTGGGGATCGAACCCACAACACGAGTTGCCGAAGTCGATCGCTCAGCCGCTTCGCAAAACGTGTCGTTTTATAATACTATCTATGAATATTATAAACTAGCTTCTGCCCGCGACTTCGTCCGCGTAGCATGTTGATATACATATAACCTATAGCCTTCCTTAATAAATGGGCTATCTAACACTGAAAGAATTTTTCAAATCGGACCAGTAGCTCCTGATATTAGCGCGTTCAAGCAAACAAACAAACTTCAGCTTTATATATTAGTACTAGCGACCCGCCCGCGGTTTCACCCGCGCTGCCCCACTCCTAAGAGTCGTAGGGTTATGTTATATAGTTTAAAACCTTCCTCTTAAATCACTCTATCTATTAAAAAAAACCGCATCAAAATCAGTTGCATAGTTTTAAAGATCTAAGCATACATATGGACAGACAGCGGGAAGAGACTTTGTTTTATACTATGTAGTGATAGAAAATTCCGATGACATCACACATGTAATATACTTACAGTTGATAGGTAATGCTATACAGTGGATTTCCAAAGCAATTGTAAAAGTTAAGGAAAATAATAATATAAGTATTTATGGTCACAATAAATACTGAATGATTTTAATGTAGAGGGAGCTACCTGAAATTTAATGTCAAGTATTAGAATAATCAAGTATGTAATAATTATTTCCCATCATGGCCAGTGTCAAGTATAATGTTTAAATGTTGTTCAGTTGCCCCAATAAAACGGTAGAAACTTTATTGAGGCTTCGATGGAGTTTAGGTGTGAACCCAAAAAGTCACGATTTTCAATTTTATATCATTTGCCTACACTCACACGTTCACGAACACTTAATGGTTAATTATCCACCATAATTACACATTAAACTTCGGAGAAATTCAAGTTTTGAAAAATAATATAAAATCGACAATGTGCACTTTTCATTTTCCCGCCTAAACTCTACAATAGACTTAAAGACGACTGTTGTACAGCTTGTTGTCATATAACATTCAAAGTATTTTTTGGTTTCAAGTGAATATTTTTAATCTGACATGGATTTAATCAAGTCTGTTTCAGTTTTAGAGACCAATCGATCATACATTTTATTTCCCATTACAACCTAATATTACAATAAAAACTCCATGGATACACTTTTAAAATAAATTATGTTACAATATTCACTTGTACAATATTGCGATAGTAAGGTGTGAGAATTATGGTATCTTTCTTTAACTCACTAACTTTTATTTATGATAATTATCATGTTTCACAAAATTTTGATGGTAAGTGGTTACCGCAGCCTATTGACGTTTGCAACTCCAGGGGTATCACTCGCGCGTTGCCGACTCTGTAAAAATCTTTTCACACTCGGTTTGAAAGGGTGAGGTAAAGATGAAGGAGGAATAGTTGGGCTGGCAGCATAGGAGACAATAAGTGTGATGGTTAAACACCACCGGTCCCCCCACTGCCAACACAACGCTTCCACGCGGAGCTCCGGCGAGCATGCTCACCGTTACTAACTCGTTCCATACTGATTTCTGACACTTACGCGGATATTACACATTGAAATGTAACTGCCTCAATAGCCAAGTGGTCCTGACCGCGACTGCTACGCTGGAGGTCCTGGGTTCGATTCCCAGGTCGAGAAAAGTGTAATTGGGTTTTTCTATGAAATTCCCAGTAGCAGCTCGGAGTTAGGAATTTGTGCCCGGTTAATGGCGATAGGCTCGCCCCCTATTACATGGGACCTAAACATACCGGCGAACTGTGGGTGTACATTAGTACGCCTCTGCCTAACCCTTCGGGGAATACAGGCGTGATGGTATGTTATGTTATGAAATGTAACGACTTTTTACGGATTTTATATACCTACTAGCGGCCCGCCCCGGCTTCGCACGGGTGGAGAATCCCTAACTTTACTTTCCCCGTCGAGTCTCCCGTGAACCCTATAAGTTAGGGGTGGACAACATTTATCACAAAAAAAATAGATAGGTAGCCGATTCTCAGACCTACTGAATATGCATGAAAAATTTCATAAAAATCGGTCAAGCCGTTTCGGAGGAGTATGGTAACTAACACTGTGACACGAGAATTTTATATATAAGATTTTATATTGTATAAGAGTAACAAAAATGTAAGGTAGCTGTTAGTACCTAATGTTAACATAAAGACGTCAAACACCTCATTCTACCCCTGACCATAGAAATGCTGTGAAGGATGTGAAATGTTGCGAATTAAATAATATCAAAAACGCGG
Organism: Acronicta leporina; assembly: GCA_947256265.1. Lineage (NCBI taxonomy): Eukaryota > Metazoa > Arthropoda > Insecta > Lepidoptera > Noctuidae > Acronicta > Acronicta leporina. Next base: position 6,901,423 of record OX366538.1, read on the forward strand.
TAAAATCCGTAAAAAGTAGTTTTTGAAACACTTTCCTTGTTTTCGTCCATTACATTTATACGCAAAGGATATTACCAATTAGTTAGATATTAATCTAATTATTTTAATCAATTTATTACAACTCAAATTAAATTAATGTTATAACAATTTTCATATTCATATTATTATGAATCACGACGATTTTTAAGATAAGTAGTGACTAGAAAGAGACCGACGTTGTTTTATCTACGTAAAATTATGTATTCTAATTGCTATTTATGTTCATTTCAATTGGTTGTAGGGATGGCACGTTGTAGTCAACTATTAGCGTTAGGCAGGGCTGTCAGATAGTAAAAATACTTCCGAAAGTCAGGTCAAGAGGAGGATCCATTTAGGCTAGGCAAAAACTACGACAAGTCTTCTTATCACCCATATCGCAAAGTTTGAAAACGATCACTGCGTCCTATCCGTGAATTCCTACGGTACTGAGACGTGGACACTCACAGTACGGCTAGTCCACCATTTTAAAGTCGCTCAGCGTGCTATGCTTGGAGTTTCTCTGAAGGATAAAATCCGCAACGAGATTATTCGAAAAATGATGAATGATATTAATTCTGTAAATACATCTTTTAAAGACACTTTTACAAGTAATTTTTCTAGTACCATAGATCCCCTGAGTTTGTGTCGGCGTTTCTTTTCAAAGTTCGACAGTTAGGAAATTTCGGTGCCATTTTGGACGTAAAAATGTCTTTAAAAGATGTAGTTAAAGAAATAAATATCATTTGCAATGTGAAGGCAATATCTGAAATGGTCTTTTGAAGAAAGCGCCATAACAGCTTTGAGTAGACGGCACGCATGCATCAGTCATTATGTAGCTCAACCATAATCTAGGAAGCTCAACAACCCGTCGCAATATTTATTATCTAGAAATGACATCGGGTTCTCAAATAATGTGAATCCTTGTTTAATATTGTCGACTTCGGTCAAACTTCGACATCCTCCAACGTTCACACATCTTGTTATCGCAATATTGTACCAATGAATATTGTACCTTATTTTATTTTAAAAGAATGTCCATGGAGTTTCTTGCCGGATTCTTCTCCATAGGATCAACCTTTTGGAACCGTGCAACTAGAATCATAACCAACGCTTCTAAAAGCTTATTTGAAATAAAAAACATTTGATTTGAATAGTCAATAGTCTATCTGACGCATATTCAAACTATAATCGGTACAGTTTTATCGATTAACACATTCTTCGCAGAATCAATAAAATAATAGATTATAATCAAAAAGATATCGCATTTTTTAATTTGTATACATTATCTTATGCTCATCTACTGTTTAGCAGTAATTGGATTATAAGATCTTATCTTTTAGTAGTTACAATCATTTCCAATATATTATTTTTTGATAATAAGTTATTGAATAATGCCAAAGAAAGGGCATGTTGAGGGAAAGGATGAAAGGCGGCCACTGAACTCTGTCCTCGGCTTCTTCCGCAAATCATCACTACATCTTGCCGGAGGGCGTTCTACGCTACGTTTGTGGAGTTGCGTTCTCCGCTCGAGAACACGTCTTCCTCAGCGGTTGTCTGGTTTTCTACAGATATTTAGTGGGCTTCTGCCACTCATCTCTTAAACCATGGGAGAGCCACGTTTCGGCACGAATAGGCCGGCTCGACTGGGGTGATACCACGGCCTCACAGAAAACCGGCGTGAAGCAGCGCTTGCGTTGTGTTTCGCTGGGTAAGTGAGGTTACCGGAGGCCCAAACCCTTTTAAAAGGCGGGCAACGCACTTGTGACTCCTCTGGTGTTGCGGGTGTCCATGGGCGGCGGTTATCGCTTACCATCAGGTGATCCGTTTGCCCCCCTATAGCATAAAAAAAACGCGTACGTTGTATTTCGTCGAGTGAGTGAGGATACTGGAGGCTCAAACATTTCCACATAATTTATTTAAAAAGAGTGTCCATGGAGTTTCTTGCCGGATTCTTCTCCATAGGATCAAGCTTTTGGAACCTTGCAACTAGAATCATAATCATAACGTTTCGCAAACGCTTGTAAAAGCTTATTTAAAATAAAAACATTTGAACTTGAAACCCTTATAAAAAACGGTATGCAAAAAAAACAATATATCTATTGCCACGAACCATGCACAGATCCAAACTATGAGCTGAGAATTTCATTAAAAAAAAACACTTTTCTCGGCGGTTATCGCTTACCATCAGGTGATCCGTCTGCTCGTTTGCACCCCTATCAAATAAAGAAAAAAACAGCTTAGTTATTACTTATCCACGAAGCAGTTAATGTATCAAAATAATTAGTCATTATAATCAATCTGATGTAACCGATAAAGTTAACATTTCAATAATTGAACATAATTAAATAATTACCTACATACTTCAAGTTCACATAATGTATTCGGTAATTACTTACTATCTAAAAATACTAATGTGATGTCTAGATATCTCAGTTACATGATTTGAGCATTTTGCGTAGTTTTCAAGGGCTTATTTTGGACTAGCTTCTGCCCGCGACTTCGTCCGCGTAGCGTGATGATATATAGCCTATAGTCATCCTCAATAAATGGGCTATCTAACACTGAAAGAATTTTTCAAATCCTAGAGTAGTTCCTGAGATTAGCGCGTTCAAGCAAACAAACAAACAAACAAACAAACTCTTCAGCTTTATATATTAAGTATATAGAGTATAGATAAGGTTGACTTATTTAAGTATGAACAAGTAAAATATCTGCTATTGAGGTTTTCAATGAAATTCTCACTAGCAGATTTGTGCCCGGTTAAAGGCAATAAACTATGTAGTGAATGGCTTTAAAGGGAGGTAGGTATAGTGGAATTTAATAATTCCCGGTATCCTCACTCACTCGGCGAAACACAACTTAGGCGTTGTTTCACGCCGGTTTTCTGTATAGCTGTGCTCACTCGGTAAAAAAGTAAAGCATCTTGATGTGAGTTTCGACTTTTGCGGGTAAGAGCCAGTTCCCCCTCGGTAGCGGCTCTGGCAGTCTGCAGACCGTAGGGCCGCTTAAGGATCTGTAACGCTTCAGCAACTCATCTGGTGCTACAAGTGTCTATGGAAGACAATGACTACTTAACACCAGCTGACTCGTCAGCTCGTTGCCTTAGCCTTAATCAATAAAAATATAAAATAATTATTAGATATTAAAATTGGCTGCCTCATTTGCTAAGTGGTCCTGAGCGCGACTGCTACGCTAGAGGTCCTGGGTTCGATTCCCAGGTCGAGCAAAGTGTTATTGGGTTTTTCTATGAAATTCCCAGTAGCAGGTCGGAGTTAGGAATTTGTGCTCGGTTAATGGCAATAGGGTCGCCCCCTATTACATGGGGCCTAAACATACCGGCGAACATTGTGGGTGAACATTAGTACGCCTCTGCCTAACCCTTCGGGGAATACAGGCGTGATGGTATGTTATGTTATTAGATATTATCTACGTCAATGTCAATACCATTGACTAAATAACCTTATCACAAGGTTTCCAGAACAAATCACAGTCATTCACAAATAATTCAGCAAAGGTTTTATCAACAAAAGGTTAAGTACATTAAAACATTACTGTATCAAATATCTGATAATTAAGTTTCTTGGAATAATTTTGTAAGGCTGTTTGCAAATGTTGATTTTGAATAACAGTTAGATATAAGTAATAGAAAATCTAAAATTATTTTGAATGGGAATGAAAGTAAATGTAAGTAAGACAAAAGTTATGGTTTTTGAAAGGGAAGAAATTATGACAGTGTGCAATATTTTGATAGGTGGCGTAAGAGTGGAACAAGTAAAAGAGTTTGTATATCTGGGTTCTTTGGTTACTAGGGATGGTAAGCATGAGAGTGACATTGAAAGGAGAGTGAGTGCCGGTAATCAAGTGAATGGGGCGCTGCACACTTTCATGAATAGCCGAAGTGTGTCCGAAAAGGCACGGCGGGCTGTAATTGGGGGTGTGTTGGCGCCGACACAAATGTATGGTATGGCAGAAGAGACATGAAAGTAGAATAAATGCTGTAGAGATGAGAGCGTTGAGAAGTATGTGTGGGGTAACTTTGAAAGATAGAGTGAGAAACAGCGTGATAAGGGAGCGGTGTGGTGTGAAAGAAGGTGTAGTAACAAAGATTGAGAAAGGTATGTTAAGGTGGTTTGGGCATGTACAGAGGATGGATGAACGGAGATTGACGAAACGAGTATACATGATGAGTATGGATGAAAGAGTTGGAAGGGGCCGACCTCGACGAACGTACCACAACCAAGTTGCGGCCGTTCTTAAAAAAGGACAGGTTAAGAGCACCCTAAACCGACGTTTATGCATGAGGAGGTTAACGAACGTAGATGAAGCGAAAGTAGTATGCCAGGATCGTAGCAAGTGGAAATCAATAGTCTCTGCGTACCCCAATGGGAGACAGGCGTGAAAATATATATGTATGTATGTAAAATTATTTTTCTTTTTTTTTTCTTCTTATCCTATTATCTGGGGTCGGCTCTCCTTGTCTGCCTTCTCCATTTTATTCGATCTTTTTTTTAAGGGATAGGGGGGCCAACGAGCAGACGGATCACCTGATGATAAGCGATTACCGCCGCCCATGGACACCCGCAATACCAGAGAAGTCGCAAATTGACGACCTCTGTGGTTTAGTGGTTCGAGTACCGGACTGCTGACCATGGGGTCGTGGGTTCGATTCCCACAGGACACAAAAAACTATGTAATGAATATAAGTGTTTGTGTTCGTCTGGGTGTTTCTTATGTATTATAAGTATGTATTTACAAAAAAAAAGTATATAAGTAAGTATTATTCCATTGTCTAGTACCCATAGTACTAGCTCTGCTTAGATTGGGACCAGATGGTGCTGTGTAAAATGTCGCAGAATATTTATTTATTTATTACTAGCTTCTGCCCGCGGCTTCGCCCCCGTGGAATTCGGTCTGTCATCACATCCCACGGGAACGGGATAAAAAGTATCCTATGTCCGTTTCCTGGTTCTAAGCTACCTCTCCACCAATTTTCAGCCAAATCGGTTCAGCTATTTTTGAGTTATAAATGGAGTAACTAACACAACTTTCTTTTATATATATAGATTTATTAAGTGCGTTGCCCGCCTTTTAAAAGGGTTTGGTCCTCCGGTATCCTCACTCACTCGGCGAAACACAACGAAATGCAGGTTTTCTGTGAGGCCATGGTTTCACGAGCCACCAGTCGAGCCGGCCCATTCGTGCCGCAGCATGACTCTACCAAGAACAATCCATCCTCCTTGATCAGCACATGCAAACGATTCCCCTTCAACTTTTCTGTGACGTCACTTTAAGACTTCTTGTTATATACTCGTACCTTCATCATTTACAGGAAGAAAATATCTATATATATAAAAGAAAGTCCTGTTAGTTACTCCATTTATAACTCAAGAAAGGCTGAACCGATTTGGCTGAAAATTGGTGGAGAGGTAGCTTAGAACCAGGAAACGGACATAGGATACTTTTTGTCCCGTTCCCGGGGGATGAGATGACAAACCGAATTCCACGGGGGCGAAGCCGCGGGCAGAAGCTAGTATAGTATAAAAATCGTGGCGATCGCGCCGAGCTATCTGCCCATCCCTCCTGGGAGCTGGCGTTAAGAGAAATAGGTAAGTTATTATAATACACAACCCACCCGCCCGCGGTTTCACCTACGCTACCCCTTTCCTAAGAGTCGTAGGGTTATTTTAAATAGCTTAAAACCTTCTTCTTGAATCACTCTATCTATTAAAAAAATGCATCAAAATCCGTTGCGTAGTTTTAAAGATCTAAGCATACATAGGGATAGACAGACAGCGGGAAGCGTCTTTGTTTTATACTATGTAGTGATTTTGATTGAACTGGTAAGGCCCAATGCACATCGGCGAGACGGCACAGCAAGGGAATTTATAGGTAGGTAACCATTATATTATATAGGAAACTAACTCTGTTTGTCAAATAATAATGAGCCATGCTTCGGCACGAATGGCCCGCCTCGATCGGAGTGATACCACGGCCTAACAGAAAACCAGCGTGAAACAACGCTTGCGTTGTGTTTTGCCGAGTGAGTGAGGTTACCGGAGGCCCAAACCCTTTTAAAAGGCGGGCAACGCACTTGCGCCTCCTCTGGTGTTGCGGGTGTCCATGGGCGGCGGTTATCGCTTACCATCAGGTGATCCGTCTGCTCGTTTGCTCCCCTATCCAATAAACAAAAACCTTCGTTTAATCTCGACTTCGGTCGAACCTGGACATTAACCTTCAACGTCCACACATCGTGTTATCGCAATATTGTACCAGTGAAGATTGTAACATAATTTATTTTAAAAGAGTGTCCATGGAGTTTCTTGCCGGATTCTTCTCCATATGATCAACCTTTTGGAACCGTGCAACAAGAATCATAACGTTTTCATAGACGCTGAAGAGTTTGTTTGTTTGTTTGTTTGTTTACTTGAACGCGCTAATCTCAGGAACTACTGGTCCGATTTGAAAAATTATTTCAGTGTTAGAAAGACCGTTTATTGAGGAAGGTATATATATCATCACGCTAAGACTAAGTAACTATTCCACGCGGAGGAAGTCGCGGGCGGAAGCTAGTACTAATATATAAAGCTGAAGAGTTTGTTTGTTTGCTTGAACGCGCTAATCTCAGGAACTACTGGTCCGATTTGAAAAATTATTTCAGTGTTAGATAGCCCATTTATTGAGGAAGGCTATAGGCTATCTATCATAGCGCTACGCGGACGAAGTCGCGGGCAGAAGCTAGTTTGAAATGAAAACATTTGAACATATACTTGAACTATCTGTTGGTTATGTTTCACACCTAAACCACTGAATAAATTTTGATGAATTTTGAGTAGTGATATAGACGTGGAAAACGATATGAACCATAAGATTTAGGTACTTATCTATCACTCACCTTGTAGGTGGCATCACAATATTTTATGTCAGATCTTCAGTCATATAATTGCGGAAACTGCATCCCATTTTGTGCAACAGTTTTTGCGTAAGAACATACAGATAGACAGAAAAACAAAAATTCAGAAATAATTGTTTTGCCTTATTTGTTCGCAAAAATCTCCTATAAACAGCCATCGGTAATTTACCTGCATAAAACATACCATCGCGCCTGTATTCTCCGAAGGGTAAGGCAGAGGCGTACTAATGTACACCCACACGAGACCGGCCCTGGAAAGATAATGGCACCACGCCTATTTGCTATATGATTCCAGTATAAGCGAACCACACATTGTATAGGCATAAAGTGAAACGAGAGGTCAACTTAGTTTTGTACCTTGTGTCCCTGAAACATGTGCCGATCATAGGTCCTCTGGCGATCATAGGTTTTAGTGGCGAAGGGATTTTATTTATTTTCAATTATTTTTCCTAGGCAGTACAAGCTCTGCCAGACCCTTAAGAAGTTTGAAAATTTGTATTTATATTTAAGAATTTCTGACACTTACGCGAATCTATACACTATATACTAATATATAAAGCTGAAGAGTTTGTTTGTTTGCTTGAACGCGCTAATCTCAGGAACTACTGATCCGATTTGAAAAATTATTTCCGTGTTAGATAGACCATTTATTGAGGAAGGCTATATATAGGCTATATATCAACCAAAGGTTGTCTTGGCACCCGCACATTGAAATACTCATGAAAAGAGTCAGAAAGTTTATTTGGATTTTCAAAACCATACGTCACCTGATGTCCCCACAACTTCTAAACAAGATTTATATTGCCCTGGCACAGTCAGTAATTACCTACTGCATTTCGGTATGGGGTGGAGCTTCAAAAATGAAAAATCTCGATCTTGAAAGAGCCCAGCGATCGCTCATTAAGGTGATGTATTTCAAACCTTTTAGATATCCAACAACCAATCTCTATAGAGACAGCAAATTACTATCAGTCCGTAAATTATATATTTTAAACGTAACTTTAACCTTACATTAAAAAAATCCTTTTGACCCAGCTACCCAGAACAGAAGGCGGAAAGACATTGTGGCACACTCCCCAGGAATTCGTACAGTCTTTGCCAGACGTCAATACGTAACACAGTCTGCCTACATTTATAACAAATTAAACTCTTCACTAAAAATATATCCCCTAACGTCCTATGAGTGCAAAAAGACTATAATTAATTGGCTTAACACCAAAACTTATGAAGAAACCGAGTATATTCTGGTTAGAACTAGCTAACACACACTGACACTAACTAACACACACACACACACACACACACACACACACCCACACACACACATACACACTCACATACACATAAATAACTTAAGTTTTTATTTTATTTTTATTATTTGCATCGTTATCGTATAACTACTCTGTAAAATGGTCTCAAAATATGATATTTCTGATTCAGGGAAGAAGCGAGGCAGCTCCAACACAAGTACTTCTGTAACTTACTGGAGTTGACTCAATTTTATGTTTGTATGTAATATTTGAGACAAATAAAAAACATTTTCATTTTCATATCAGCACGCTAATACTAAGTAACTATACCACGCGGACGAAGTCGCGGGCGGAAGCTAGTATGAAAATGAAATGAAACTACTTTTTATGGATTTTATCGCGGTATATTGATATTATTCAATTTCCGTTTCGGATCCTTTACAGCATCCATGGTCACTGTTAAAATTACTAACAGCTACCTTACATGTTTTTAATTATTAGCGATCCGATTCACGCAGAACGAGCTCACCGTATCCTTTGGTCTTGCAGGTTTGGGCTTGGATTTAGATTTAATCTATACTAATATATAAAGCTGAAGAGTTTGTTTGTTTGCTTGAACGCGCTAATCCCAGGAACTACTGATCCGATCCGATTTGAAAAATTATTTCCGTGTAAGATAGCCCATTTACTGAGGAAGGCTATAGGCTGTATATCATCACGCTACGCGGACGAAGTCGCGGGCAGAAGCTAGTAGATTCTATAATGGGGTTGTAAAGCGGATCCTTTACAACCCCATTATAGAAGCTACTAAACTTCGGGAAAATACCGCGATAAAATCCGTAAAAAGATATAGATAAATATAATAAAGATAGGCGTAAGCCCTGTCGCACTAGCTCTTCTCTCCTGCTTCGCACCGCCCAACACACAGCCTGTTACCACGGCTCGTTCACTATTCGGGCAGCGACACTGTGGAATTCTCTCCCACATTCCTTGCGTGATAGCACTTCCTTGGATGTTTTCAGGAGAAGAATTAAGGAACATTTTCTTTCAAAATTTTTATAATTTTAGGATATATATTGTGATATATATAATACTAGCTTCCGCCGGCGACTTCGTCAGCGTGTAATAGTTACTTAGTCTTAGCGTGATGATATATAGCCTATAGCCTTCCTCAATAAATGGGCTATCCAACACTGAAATAATTTTTCAATTCGGACCAGTAGTTCCTGAGATTAGCGCGTTCAAGCAAACAAACTCTTCAGATTTATATATTAGTATACAGATAATATACAATGTATGTATTTATGTATGTGTGTGTATATAAATTTATATGTGTAGGTATATTTATGTAATATATATATATGCTTGTATTTCTATCTAAGTAATTATAGAATGTACATTGAATTATATTTAACTGTATGTAGTTAATTTACTTGACTCTATCTTGTGCACTTCATTTTATCCTCATTTTACACACTTCTCTCTATCACTCTAAGGGTTTGCTGGAAGAAAACTCTATATGGAGTTAAGCTCGCCTTTGTACATCCAATTTGAAATGTACTTACCTTACTAAATGTGTACAATAAAGATATAATAATAAAAAGTAGTTTCATTTCAGCATATTTAAGAAGTTGGTGCAAGTGGCCCTAGAGTCAGTAGTTTAGAATTCGCCACTGTTATTGATAATCTCGAATCAGGCTAAAACATTTTAAGTGTTATTTAGTAAAATTTCCGATATTTCACTAGTGACGCGATTAAAATGGCCGATATTCCGTTAGTGATGTGATTACAATTAGTGATAGTCACTGTTATAAGTAGTGGCTGATATATCTGGCGATACCGTGCGTTTTAATTTAATTGATTTACATAAATACATAAACAAACACTTGGTTACTTGTGCGAAACTTTTAGGCGAATTATTGATAAGTGAAACCTTTAACAGTGATGTTAAGAAGTATTAATAGTTTTTGTGTTAGAGTTGTTTCATGTAAATAAGGTAAGTGTTGAAAGTTTATTTTATTTACTTTGGCTTTGAAAAACAAAAAAAAATGTTGTTACAATAGCAGGGACCAGCTGAAAATCAGTGCTGTGCCTTCCGCACAGCAAATACTGAGCTGTTTTCCTGGCTGCACATGCTATACCTATAAGTTACGATGAAGGAAAACATCGTGAGGAAACCTGCACGTCTGAGAGATTTTCTCAACGGCGTGTGAAGTCTGCCAATCCGAATTAGGCTAGCGTGGTGGACTATAGCCTAATCCCTCTCATTGTGAGAGGAGACCCGTGCCCAGCAGTGGGACATATAATGGGTTGATTATGTAAGTTACATTTAGTCTGTATTTAATCTTCTGTTGTAATGTGTGGCAAAATAAATGGTTTAAAGTGTTTTTTTATTAATTAATATTAGGTTGGTAGGTACTTTAAACAGTTTCTAAATTCGCAATGAAAACTGTTTTCTGAATATTATATTATCGCATTTTGATTTCTGACACTTACGCGAATATTAGACATTGAAATGAAACTATTTTTTAAGAATTTTATCGCGTTGTATTGATAGTTTTTGACACTTTGAGCTTTTTAAGTGTCATGGCGATAGCGGTTTTTTGTAGTTTCAGTTAGGATTGTTTTAAATATTATCTAATAGATAAGCATACAGTGTGAAAAAGTAGAAACTACACTGCCTACTTGTTTTAAAGTTTTTGACATTAAGAAAAGATAATTATATAACGAAATTTATTCCGGTACCTACACAGCTAACGTAAAAATTGTTTTATATTTTTTATTTCATAGTTAGATATAGAAATAATTATTTTATTAATTAAAATCTACTCACATTTGTTAATATAGAGATTTTATTTGGATACAATTGCTATATTAAAAAAAAAATAGGTACTTACTAAGTTAAAAAAAATAGATCTACCTCTTTATTTATAGGTAATCTAGAAATGACATCGGGTTCTCAAATAACGTGAATCATCGTCGACCTCGGTCAAACTTGGACATCCTTCAACGTCGTCACATCTTGTTATCGCAATATTGTACCTGTGAAGATTGTAACATAATTTATTTTAAAAGAGTGTCCATGGAGTTTTTTGCCGGATTCTTCTCCATAGGATCGACCATTTGGAAGCGTGCAACTAGAATTAACGTTTCATAAACGCTTGTAAAAGCTTATTTGAAATAAAAACATTTGAACTTGAACTTGAACTTCCAAGAACTACCTTATTCCACAAACATTATTAAAAAAAAAGTTTTTTTTTTATGAGATGAGATAGGCGGGCAAACGAGCAAACGGATCACCTGATGGTAAGCGATAACACACCGCCCATGGACACCCGCAACACCAGAGGAGTCGCAAGTGCGTTGCCCGCCTTTTAAAAGGGTTTGGGCCTTTAAAAAAAAAACTTATTTAACTACAATTATTTTAAAACAGTTTTGATTAATTAAAACGATGTTTTATTTAAAATACAACGGTCATTATTCACACTTAATTATAATAAATAAATATTTTTTATCGAGTTTTTAAAAAATCCCATTGTTACTGTAAAAATACTAGTTATTTAGTATTAATAATGGATTAGAATTTGATAAAAAAATAGTGCAATGATATTAATATTGTATGCCAAATGTGGTTGAAAAAGAACTTTGTTTGAAAGGAGATAAGAGTCAATTTATGTATGTATATTTACTTCGCAATTAGCCGTATAAGAGTTATGCTTCGGCACTATTGGCCCGGCTCGACCGGAGTGATACCACGGCCTCACAGAAAACCGGTGTGAAACAACACTTACGTTGTGTTTCGCCGAGTGAGTGAGGATACCGGAGGCCCAAACCCTTTGTAAAGGCGGGCAACGCACTTGCAATTCCTCTGGTGTTGTGAATTCCATGGGTAGCGGTAATTGCTTATCATCAGGTGATCCTTCTGATAAAAAAACCTCATCATACATACCATCATAACATACCATCACGCCTGTATTCCCCGAAGGGTTAGGCAGAGGCGTACTAATGTACACCAACAGTTCGCCGGTATGTTTCGTTCCCATGTAATAGGGGGCGAGCCTATTGCCATTAACCGGGCACAAATTCCTAACTCCGAGCTGCTACTGGGAATTTCATAGAAAAACGCAATAACACTTTGCTCGACCTGGGAATCGAACCCAAGACCCCTAGCATAGCAGTCGCGCTCAGGACCACTTGGCTAATGAGGCAGTTCCTCAAAACCTCATCATTTACTCCTTTTTCCCTCATATCGGCCTTAACACAATAATCTGCTTCATATGCTGGCGCGCTTCTTTGTCCCAGACAATTACTGCCGAGGCAATAAGCACAGACTCTTTGCCGTGCCTCTATGTCATACTGTTGGACGTGCTAAGTCGCCAATTCCTCGCACTCTGGCTGCGCTTAATGATCTCTTGGATTCAAATCCAACAGGCGATCTGTTTGCTAACTGCCTCATTAGCCAAGTGGTCCTGAGCGTGACTGCTACGCTAGAGGTCCTGGGTTCGATTCCCAGGTCGAGCAAAGTGTTATTGGGTTTTTCTATGAAATTCCCAGTAGCAGCTCGGAGTTAGGAATTTGTGCCCGGTTAGTGGCAATAGGCTCGCCCCCTATTACATGGGACCTAAACATACCGGTGAACTGTGGGTGTACATTAGTACGCCTCTGCCTAACTCTTCGGGGAATACAGGCGTGATGATGGTTGTTAACCCATTTTTTTACCGACTTCAAAAAGGAGGAGGTTCTCAATTCGATTGGTAGTTTTTTTTATGTATGTACAAAGATATGCTGGGAACCAATTTTGATTATTATTTTTTACTAGCTTCTGCCCACGACTTCGTCCGCGTGGAATAGTTACTTGGCCTTAGGGTGATGATATATAGCCTCTAGCCTTCCTCAATAAATGGGCTATCTAACACTGAAATAATTTATCAAATCGGAGTAGTTTTTTTTATAATGTCGCGCTGATAAGCACCGTTTGTTAACATCAATTATTGTCTGTCAATAAGGTCGAACGCTCTGAACGTCTCGCATCAACAGCGAAATATTGTATGGAGCTCGCGCTTTTTTTTTGACGTGGACATTAGTTGTTGATTCAGGGAATCTTAACAGCGTAACCGAGCTTGGTGGCGAGGCACCGAATGCCTCCAGCCAGGAGCAACTTAAAACTAAGCAACAGCAGCTAAAGGCGTCCCCTGCGGGACACGGGCCTCGGCTTAGGGCGTTGCTGGGGGGCAGCTAGGGACGGCTGGATCTGGTTTAAATTATTATTAGGGACTAATTTAAAGCTACTGGCTCAGCGCGGGCCGGCTCGGGCAAGGGTCGGGGGAGGTTACCATTTCAGGGTCTTCGCGACGGGCCTCGCCGGCGAGGACGGTAAATCGGGCGGCAGAAGCTCATCTCGCTCGGACCCCCCGCCTTTTTATACCACCCACCGCGAGCCACGTCGAGCGCGGCGACCGTTTCCTACACAAAAATAATCCTTTTAGCATGATTCAGTATTCACGCGCAATGGCTTATTAGCGTACCTATTTCATGTATAACTTTGGTGTTTCTATACCGATTTCTATGATTCTTTTTTTAAATAGGTAATAATGTTAACTTTTTTAATTAGGGATGAGTGAGAGTGTTATAAACGTAAGAGTATATAATATAATCAGAAAACTCCCGAACTGCTAAGCTATCGGGAGTTACACGTGTTATTGTGAGTCAACCATAAAAGATAGACGTATGCTGTCCTGGGATATTTTTTATATAATTTTAAGGTGAATATTTCCGTCATACATGATTTCTATGTAGCTTTAACCATTAAGGCTGCACACGCGACGGAAGCTTAAAAAATGGAGTAACTTCTCCCGTTTTCCCAACATTTCTCTTCACTGCTCTGCTCCTATTGATCGTAGCGTGATAAGTATACTATAACCTGCCCAGGAGTATGAAGAATAATTGTACCAAGTTTCGTTGAAATCCGTCGAGTAGTTTTTGCTTCTATAAAGAACATACTGACAGACAGACAACAATTTTACTGATTGTATTTTTGGCCTTAGTATCGATCCCTAATCGACCCCTGATAGTTATTTTGAAAATATATTTCATGTACAGAATTGACCTCTCTACAGATTTATTATAATATTTTTTTTTTAAAGCCAAAACCAAAACTGCCTCATTAGCCAAGTGGTCCTGACCGCGACTGCTACGCTAGAGGTCCTGGGTTCGATTCCCAGGTCGAGTAAAGTGTTATTGGGTTTTTCTATGGAATTCCCAGTAGCAGCTCGGAGTTAGGAATTTATGCCCGGTTAATGGCAATAGGCTCGGCCCCTATTACATGGGACCTAAACATACCGGCGAACTGTGGGTGTACATTAGTACGCCTCTGCCTAACCCTTCGGGGAATACAGGCGTGATGGTATGTTATGTTATGTTATGTTTTATCATTGTCTCTATTTTTAATTTTTGTGTCTGTTATTGGTTGTAAACTATTTTTATATTTATTCTTTACAGATATGTACAAAGCTATAATATTCCTGACATTGATAGCTGCCTCCTCAGCCCAGTACCTGCCTAATGGCTGTCCCTCCAACTTCCACATACATCTCCTGCTGCCTCACGAGACAGATTGCTCGAAGTTCTATCAATGCAGCAATGGAAACAGAATTGAGATGAGCTGCGCTCCTGGCACGCTCTTCGATGCTAATTTACAGGTAAATAGGTCCTTTGAACTACTCCAGGACCAAGTCAAGGGACCAGCTAGGACCAAGTCAAAGGACCAGCGAATGCACATCCTGTCCCGGTTGTGTTGAATGTCATGAATCCTATAGGAAACATCGGGAGGCGAGAAGGTACAGTTTTTAATTGGTACAAGGTATAGTCCGCGCAACGTAAGTTGACCCAAAACTAACGGAGAGGTGGAAAGTTTGCGCAGTACATTTGCGTGCAAAATGTACTAAATATCGACTACTGCGCATCCACCATTTTGTTCAAGTTATTTTCTGGCGACTGTACGTCAAAATCTACTTTTCAAATTTTAAAATTACATAAGTACTTAATTACTAAGCTGATCTGCAAGGTAAAGCTGCGCTCGCTGCGCTCAGACCCCTCCGTACTTCGGAGAGCACATAAAGCCATCGGTCCCGGTTGTCATACGAACATCTATGACAATTGTTAGTGGACTACCACGAACAATTGTCATGAGAAGCCCAAAAAAGCCTGACAACCAGTCTATCCTCCGAATATCGGTATTGCCCAGAAATTGGATTGATTGGTCTGATGGCAGTCGCTTCGTGTAAAATGTTGATATTCAGGGAAGCCGACCCTAACATACTTGGGAAAAGGCTCGGAGGACGATAAGTTAAACTAAGTTAAGTTAAGTTTAACGTTAAGTTAAAAAGTTAAACTGCCTTCAAAAACGGTGAAGTCGGTGCCTTCGATATGGTGGGATCTTTATTGTTTTGCCACCAACTTCCGAAACTGCTTTGTAAGGCCACAGGTGTGTTCATTCGTGCTCTCGGAGCCCCCTTCATACTGTGGGGAGGGTTATGTCGGTAGGAATCCGATATAACCTTCCCGCCTTTAGAGACGGTGGGCAACGATGAGGATTTCACACGAAAAGCGGTTTCGATTCCTTGTCTAGGCTATTGCCATTAACTGGGTACAAATCTAAACTCTAGAGCTGCTACTGAGAATTTTATAGCAAAATCCAATAACATTGCTCGACCTGGGAATCGATCCCAGGACCTCTAGCGTAGCAGTCGCGCTACCAACCATTTCATTACGGCTGCAGTACATTTTTTTTGAATAAAAAAATTCAATATATTCATGCAATAATTTATAATAACTTACAATCATTTATAATATATATATAACATTTTCAGGTATGCAACTGGCCATTCGCAGTACAATGTTCAACAACAACATCAACGACATCAACAACAACTACGACAACAACAGAGGCCCCATCAACAGAGTTCCTCCCTAACGGCTGCCCTTCAAACTTTGGCGTACATCACTTGTTGCCGCACGTGACTGACTGCTCAAAGTATTACAGTTGCAGCAATGGAAACAAAATTGAGATGTCATGTGTGCCAGGAACGCTTTTTGACTTCCAAACACAGGTAAAAACATTTCCTATAAATCTTTTCTTACCGTGGGAGAGCCATGCTTCGGTACGAATGGGCTGGCTCGACTGCAGTGATGAGCTCGGCCTCACAGAAAACCGGCGTGAAACAACGCTTACGTTGTGTTTCGCCGAGTGAGTGGGGATACCGGAGGCCCAAACGCTTTTAAAAGGCCGGCTACGCCTCCGCTAGTGTTGCGGGTATCTTTGGGCCAAGGTAATCGCTTATCATCAGGGCTCCAAGTCTGCTATTTTGTCGTGTCAAAATCGTCACTCAATGGCTTCAGAATTGTTCATTTTTGACAGTTTTGTCTACGAAATCTGTCAGTTCTTATGTCATTTAGTGCCATTGAACGACCATTTTGATACAACTGAAATAGCAGACTTGGGCCCCAGTCTGCTATTTTGTCGTGTCAAAATCGTCACTCAATGGCTTCAGAATTGTTCATTTTTGACAGTTTTGTCTACGAAATCTGTCAGTTCTTATGCCATTTAGTGCCATTGAACGACCATTTTGATACAACTGAAATAGCAGACTTGGGCCCCAGGTGAATTGCTTGTTTGCCCCCCCCCCCCTATTTCTTAAAAAAACAAATAAAAGTAAATAATGATACGTTTAGCGTACATTCTAGTGTGAAGCAACCTTTAATAACAGCACACATTAGGCACTGAACTTAATACTTGAGCTGCGCCAGAAACGCAGTTTGACTTCCAAAAACAGGTAATAGGCCAGTTGACGTATTATTTTTAGTCTCATAAAAAAGTTGACTATAAATACAACACAAGCAAAATTAAAATGGTTAAAAAAATATTGAACGTTTTAAGCATTTTAAGTTTATGTTAGACAGAGAGAGTGTTATAGCATTGTGACGTCAAATCATGCGTACGCTATACAAATTCTACACTGATCTTAACATTGCGGGAAAGAGACAGAGCAAACCGTCTCAATCCTCCAACGTTCACACATCTTGTTATCGCAATATTGTACCACTGAATATTGTAACTTATTTTATTTTAAAAGAGTGTCCATGGAGTTTCTTGCCGGATTCTTTTCCATAGGATCAACCTTTTGGAACTAGAGTCATAACGTTTCATAAACGCTTATTTGAAATAAAAAAACATTTGATTTGATTTGATTGATGTTTTTTTTTATGTGATTGAGGGGTAAACGAGCAAACGGGTCACCTGATGGTAAGCGATAACCGCCGCCCATGGACACCCGCAGCACCAGAGGAGTCGCAAGTGCGCTGCCCGCCTTTAAAAGGGTTTGGGCCTCCGGTAACCTCAACTCACTCGGCGAAACACAACGCAAGCGTTGTTTCACGCCGGTTTTCTGTGAGGCCGTGGTATCACTCCGGTCGAGCCGGCCCATTCGTGCCGAAGCATGGCTCTCCCACGTGGAAAAATGAATCTCCACCAAAAACTTTAAAAGCTTTATATCTTTAAAAAAAAGTAGATTTCAATTATTTTTTCATTACATAGTATTAGGTAATAATATTTCATAACACTTT
This sequence comes from Acronicta leporina, assembly GCA_947256265.1. Taxonomy (NCBI): domain Eukaryota; kingdom Metazoa; phylum Arthropoda; class Insecta; order Lepidoptera; family Noctuidae; genus Acronicta; species Acronicta leporina. Next base: position 6,919,222 of record OX366538.1, read on the forward strand.
TCAATAGGACAGTTATTTTTAATAATTAAAACAACAGTCAACTATCCTATCAGAAACTTAATTTTGAAATAAAGTAAAGGCGTTTGCTTGTCCCGCCAACTTTAAATTAATTTTATGCAATCAGACTAACATAATTATCCTAAGTTCATGGTAGCAGTAATTTGCGACATTAACTATACAATACCTATTCATATAGGAGTAGTAAAATCTTTATTTATACTTTTGTTATACTCATAACGTTGAAGATGTTGAACGTCAAATGACGCTGATACACACGTCACGCTTGTGAACGCGTGCCATCTGTCGGGGCTGGCCAGCCTCTACTTGCTGTGGCAATCCGGATTCTGATATGTTATCGTTAAGGAAAGCAATTGTTGATTCTGATATAGTCTTATCTTTCAAATTAAACTGCATAATTATCAAATTGATAGAACTAATTTGTAAACAGAAGTAATATATTGTAATCATTGATTATTTATATAGGAGTTTCTATGAAGTTTCTTGCTGTCTTTTCTATAAAAGACCTATCGGGATTAAAATTTCAAAATTTTCTGAAATATTCGGCTAATTGAAATAAAAACATTTCACATTATATTCTTTATCTATTAAAAGAGTATACTTTTAATTATTCAATATCTTCTTACTTATAGATCTGCAATCACGCTCACATGGTAACCTGCTATCCAGGCGCTACTACAGCACCCACCCCAACAACAGCACCACCAACAACAGCGTCACCAACAACAACGTCACCAACAACAACGTCAACAACAACAGTACCACCAACAACAGCACCCTCAACAACAGCGTCGTCGACAACAGCGTCTCCGACAACATTACCACCATCAACAGGGTTCCTCCCCAACGGATGTCCCTCAGACTTCAGCGTACATTACTTGCTGCCACATGAGACAGATTGTGGAAGGTTTTACAGTTGCAGTAACGGAAACAAAATCTTAATGTCCTGCGCTCCTGGGACTCTGTTTGATTTCGCTGGTCAGGTAAATAAAGAATCTATTTAAATTGCTATACTGATATCTGAGGCTTAAGGGAATATTGGACATAATTATTGAAATAAAACAATTTTACGGATTCTATTGCGTTATAATAAAATCAAATATTGATGTTCCCGACCTTTTACAGCGTCCATGGTCACGGGCAGAAAGGGATTTGAATTTGTTAGTATACTTAACGCTATAAAATCCGTAAAGTTGTTGAATTTCAATGTATTTTAATTGTTTACCATGAATGAATTTGAACCAAAAAGGTTCAAATTCATTCAGCTTACTAAAGTCACATCACAATTATTGGTAAATGGAAAAATTAACAAAATCTCATATTTTTATTTATATTATATATTCACGCTCAACTGTTCTTGTAACTATTAGATAATGGAGGTAGTCTATTATATATTTTCTATTATCACTTAGAATAATGTTTGTTCCAGATTTGCACATGGCCACATTTGGCAAACTGCCAACAAGGAACAACAACAACAGCTACACCAACAACACTGCCCCCAACGACAGTAACGCCAACAACAGCATCCCCAACAACGTTAGCCCCAGAGTTCCTTCCCAATGGCTGCCCATCAGACTTCCACATTCATTATTTATTAGCACACGAGTCTGATTGTACTAAATTCTACGCGTGCGTTCATGGCAATAAAGTGGAGAGAGATTGTGCGCCTGGTACCTGGTTCGACTTCCGATTACAGGTAAAGTATTCAATACCAATTCGGCCCAAATCTTTTAAATGTCCCCGAACGCACTTGCGACTCCTCTGGCGTTGCGGGTTTCCATGGGCGACGGTAATCGCTTACCAACAAGCGATCCGTCTGCTCGTTTGCCCCCTTATAATAGTTACATCATTTACAACTCAAGAACGGCTGGACCAATTTAAATGACCATTGATGTGTTAGATTTGTATGATATGTTTTCATATTTATAATTTCAAGTCTCGTACGTAATAGGTCTGTCTCATTAGCCTAGTGGTCCTAAGCGCGTTTGCTACGCTTGAGGTCCTGGGTTCGATTCCGCAAGTAAAGTGTTATTGGGTTTTTCTATGAAATTCCCAGTAGCAGCTCGGAGTTTGGAATTCGTGCCCGGTTAATGGCAATAGGCTCGCCCCTTATTAGGGGACCTAAACATACCGGTACATTCTTTTTATTTATAATAAAACTTATCGCCTGTATTCCTCAAAAGGTTAGGCAGAGGCGTACTAATGTATACCCACAGTTCGTCGGTATGTTTAGTTTCCACGGAATAAGGGGAGAGCCTATTGCTATAAACCGGCCCCAAATCCCAAACTCCGAGCTGCCACTGAGATTAGCATGGAAAAAGCGCAACAACACTTTGATTAACCTGGAAATCGAACTCGGGACCTCTAGCATTACAGTCACGCTCAGGACGACTAAGCTAACGAGGCAGTTTAATTAATTATTAATCTTTTTCATATTTTAGGTTTGCAATTGGCCGTTTATGGTGCAATGTAACACAACAACTACTGAATCACCACCAGCAGATGCCACTGAAGCACCGACAACAAATGTGACTTCAACCCAGCCTCCTATTACATCAGAGGTTCCAACAACAACAGCGGTACCCCCAACAACAGGGGTACCCACAACAATACAGGATCCTACTACAACAGCGGTACCCACAAGTACACAAACTCCTACAACAGAGGTACCTTCTACGGTAACAACACAAACTCCTACTACTACAACACAAGCTCCAACAACAACAGAGGTACCTGCATCAACAGCGGTACCTTCCACGACAGCGGCACCGACATCAACCCAGGCTCCAACAACAACAGAGGTGCCCACAACAGCATACGTACCTTCTACAGCGGAGGAACCTACAACAACGCAGACTTCAACTACAACAGAAGATTTCACAACAACTCAAGCTCCTACGACAGAAAACCTACCTACCACACCTACAATAACAGTACCCATAACGACCGAGGGGCCCACAACAACTGTTTTACCCACAACTGAATTCTCTACGACAGAATTACCTTCAACAACAACTGGGGAACCTTCTACAACACAAGTCCCTACTACGACATCTCAGGCTACCACGGAGCTGCCAACAACAACTACGATCGTACCTTCAACTGAACTCCCTACAACACAGGTTTATACTACAACAGAGGTTCCCACAACTACACAGGGTTCTACTGAAACTGAAGTACCTACAACAACAGTGATTTCTACTACAAAAGAAGAATCTACAACAACAAAAGTTCCAACTACAACACATATTCCTACTACAACAGAGGAACCAACAACGACACCGGCTTCTACTGAAACTGAGGTACCCACAACAACAACTTATGTGCCAATAACAACTACGACGGTAGTGCCAACGACCATAATGCCTACAACAACTGTTGTACCTTCAACTGGACTCCCTACAACACAGGGACCTACAACTTATGATCCCACAACAACGCAGGGGTCAACAACATATGACCCATCGACAACGGAGGGGCCAACAACTTATGATCCCACAACAACGCAAGGACCAACCACAACACAGGCACCTACAACTTATGATCCCACTACAACACAGGGGCCAACAATATATGATCCATCGACAACGCAGGGACCAACTACGACATACGACCCATCGACAACGCAGGGGCCAACAACGTATACTCCAACATCACAGGGGCCAACAACTTATGATCCCACGACAACGCAAGGACCAACAACTTATGATCCCACAACAACGCAGGGGCCAACCACATATGATCCCACTACAATACAGGGGCCAACAACATATGATCCCACAACAATACAGGGGCCAACAACTTATGATCCCACTACAACACAGGGGCCAACAACTTATGATCCCACAATAACACAGGGGCCAACAACATATGATCCAACAACAACGCAGGGGCCAACAACATATGATCCATCGACAACGCAGGGACCAACTACGACATACGACCCACCGACAACGCAGGGGCCAACTACAACTCAAGGCTTAACGACCACATATGTGCCAACAACAACAAATGACCCTACTTCAACATCGGGGCCAACAACAACATATGATCCAACAACAATTCATGATCATACGACTACTTATATACCAACGACAACTCAGGAGCCAACAACATATACTCCAACAACACAGGGGCCAACAACATATGTTCCCACAACAACACAGGGTCCAACAACATATGACCCTATTTCAACACTGCGGCCAGCAACAACATATGATCCTACAACAACGCAGGGTCCAACAACGTATGACCCATTTACAACACAGGGGCCAACTACAACTCAAGGCTCGACGACCACATATGTACCAACTACAACGTATGTCCCTACTTCAACATTGGGGCCAACAACAACATATGATCCAACAACAATTCAAGATCATACGACTACTTATGCACCAACAACTATTTATATACCAACGACAACTCAAGGGCCAACAACATATAATCCCACAACAACTCAAGGCCCAACAACAACACATGCGCAAACAACAACATATTATCCAACAACAGAGGAGTCAACAATATATGATACTACAACAACTCAGGGTCCAACAACATATGACCCTTCTACAACACAGGGACCAACTACAACTCAAGGCTCGACGATCATAAATGTGCCAACAACAACGTATGACCCTACTACAACGCAGGGGTCAACAACATATACTCCAACAACACAAGGGTCAACTACATATAATCCCACAACAACTCAAGGCCCAACAACAACACATGCGCCCACAACAACATATTATCCAACAACAGAGGAGTCAACAACATATGATCCTACAACAACTCAGGGTCCAACAACATATGACCCTTCTACAACACAGGGGCCAACTACTACTCAAGGCTCAACGACCACATATGATCCAACAACAACTCAAGGCTCGATAACTATATATGCGCCCACAACAACACATTATCCAACAACAGAGTGGTCATCAACATATGACCCCACTATAACACATGAACCAACAACAACATATGACCCTGCTACAACAATAAATGTGGATCCCACGATAACACAGACGCCAACTACACCTTATGGCCCAACGACAACATATGTGCCAACAACAACAACATATGATCCCACTACAACAGTGGAGTCAATAACTTCAACAACCCAGGGGTCTACACCACAAGATATTACGACGACTTATGCACCAACCACACCAAATGATCCAACAACAGTAGATCCCACAGCAGTGGATCCTACAATAACGCAAACGCCAACTACAACTTATGGGCCAACCACATACGACCGTACCACAACACAGGGACCAACAACAATACAGGGGCCAACTACACATGAACCAACAACAACATATGACCCCACTACAACGCTGGAGCCAATAACTTCAACAACCCAGGCGTCTACGCCACAAGATCTTACGACGACTTATCCACCAACCACAACGAATAATCCAACAACAGAAGATGATTCAAAAGTGACATCAACACAGGTTCCTTTTACTACGGATGATGAACAGAATGATGTAACGAAGACAACAGAAGCACCGACTACATTATATACAACACCATACGAACCATCAACCAGAGAATCCGATGCAACAGAATACCCCACAACATATCCTTCGACAACTGAGTATTATGTAACAGATGACTATTCTACAACAGATTATACTACAACAGATTATTATACGACAACAGATTCTCAGGAGACGGATTATTCAACAACAGAACATGATAAGACAGAATATACGACAACTTATGGTCCAACAGTAGATTATTCAACCACAGACGTTCCAACAACAGATTATTATTCCACTACGGATGGTCCAATATCAGACTATTCTTCGACGACTTATTCAACAACTGATGGTCCAACTTCAGATTATTCTTCAACAACCTATTCAACAACCGACGATCCAACTTCAGATTATTCTTCGACAACTTATTCAACCGATGACGGCTCATCTACAGACTATTCTACGATAGAATATCCAACAACAATTGATTCGTCAACAATAGATTACATTACTTCAACACATGATTATTCAACAACTAATAATTGGGAAACTCCAACAACGGATTATTCAACAACTTACGGACCATCAACAACAATGCCATTATCAACAGAAGATTTGGCGACAACAGATGAATCAGTCAGAACAGATCCAACAACAGAATATTACACAGATTACACGACAGACGTACCGCATACCACAGATCATAATTATACGACAGATCATGATTTCACCAGCACAACTGAATCTGAAATTGCAACAACAACAGAACTTCCAACAACAGAAAGTTTTGACCCATGTCCTCTAGGCACTTATGGGAATGTACCTCACCCAGAATTGTGCAACTCATTTTTCCTGTGCGTCAGTGGGGTAGCTGTGCAGTTACAATGCTCTGCGGGCTACGAATTTGATCCCAATATTAAGGTTAGTTTAATCTAGGTTCCTGCTCTACCATTTCGTCAAAAATACTTCACTGGAAATAAATGTAAACAAATGAAATTCTTGATAACTTTACCAAGTTTGGATCGGTTTTCCATTCGTTTCTTTCCAGTGAAGTAGTAAAAGACGAAATAGTACGGTAAGAACCTAGATTAACGGTATCTCAATTCGAATTATAACACAATCTGATAAAATGTTGTTTGGATTACGATTCATTTTTGATATTAAATTTTGGGCAATTGAAGCTCAGCCAGTACTTGATTACAAACACAATTAAAAATATATTAAGTATGTTGTCTAGCGGAGGCCTGAATTAATAAGATTTCATACCAACCTTTCAGAATTGCGTGCCAATTGCAGAGGGAGGATGTACTTGGGCATCCAGTACCGTCACTCCTGGAGACACTATCACGACAGAATTGCCCACAACCACGTACCCATCTAATACGAACCCAGACGTCGATCCCACAACCCCAGGAACTGGTACCACTCCGGAATTGTGTCCCATCGGCGTGTGGGGCAACATACCACACCCAGAATTGTGCAACTCATTCTACATGTGCGCAGCGGGTAGTGCCATACAACTTTTCTGTAGTGACGGATTTGAGTTCGATCCGGTGCAAGCGGTAAGTTGAAGTATATTTTTTATCTAACATACCGTCGCACCGGTATCCCGGAAGAGGCGTACTGATGTAACTCACAGTTCGCCGGTATGTTTAGGACCCATATAATAGGGGGGCGAGCCTATTGCCATTATGAGGAAACAAATATCAAACCCCGAGCTGCTACTGAGAATTTCATAAAAAAACCTAATAACCGCAGAATCGAAACCTTAGCAATGGTGATTAAGACTACTTGTTAAATAAGGCAGCTTTATTTTTTATTTTAATTGGTCTCCAATATTACAAACTGCATCCAATTTCGTATTTATTGTTTTTGCGTGAGACGCCTACAAATATATTATAGACAAACAAAATTCTAAAGATCATCAAATCGGTTTGGCTGTTATTGCTCTTAGACTTTAATATTAAGTCTGCTTAAGTATCGCTTATCCTATGCGCAGACATCGCCCAGTTAAAATTTCCTAAAATAACTAGGATGATTTCTTACGATACATACATAAGATTTCTCAGCTCAAAAACTGGTGTTGGAAAAAAAACTTTGGCAATTTATTTTATGGCAACTAGCCTAATTAGAAGAAGTTGGAGTATACTTAAGCGATAGAACTAAGCCGGTAAGAGACTGTGAATGAGAAAGGACATTATTGGAATAGAGCCTAATTATCCCAGTAATGTCACTGGCTACATTATCCTTCTAACCGGAACACAATAATCTCAGCACATTATTGCTTAGCGACAGCATAGCGATATGGCTGTATCTGTAAATTCAACAGCCGAAGTCTAGATAATATTGAAAAAAGGACTCTTTAAATATTGAACAAAATTATGCTAGCTATATGCAAAATTAGGCTATAATTTTACGAATATTTCCAGACATGCGTCCCAATTGCTGAAGGCGGTTGCACTCTCGGCTCTGCGACCACAACACCCATACCAGAATCCACGACCACAGATCCGGTCTTGGCGCTATGTCCCCCGGGCACTTGGGGCAATGTCCCACACCCGACTTTGTGCAACTCATTCTACATGTGTGCTGGTGGTCAGGCCATTCAACTTTACTGCAGCAATGGTTTTGAATTCGATCCTGAATCGAGGGTAATTAAAATTAGAGTGCATTCAATTATTTGAAAAATTACCATAGCGTACACGGCAGTTAATAGACACCAGCAACACCAGTGGTATCACTCGCGCGTTGTCATCTTGACACCTTTGTTGTTAATAAATTTGCTGGCTGCATTGCACTTCAAACCGGAACACAATAATGTTAGCACATTATTGCTTAGCTGCATACTATTTGGCAATGCGGTATTACCAACCTATAAGAACTTAAAAGCAGAGTTCTACCTCAAACTATAACCCTCTGAATTCTGAGAGAAGACCCGTCTCCAGCAGTGAGACATTATAATGGGTTGATTATGCATCAGTTCTTATTGTATAGGTAGTGTCTGAAGCATAACTGATTAAAAAAAAACTCTACACTACAACTCTTTCTCGATAAGTGTATTTATCAACACTAAATTCTCACATGCAAAAAATTTACCTCACACAAATTTTATCTTTTGAAGAAATCGTAACAACCATTGACACACAATTTGTAATACTTATTAACAAAATAAATGCATTTTCAGTCCTGCATAGCAATCGCTGTGGGTGGTTGCACCCTTGGATCTATCACCACTACTCCTGGCACCGACACCACCACGAGTTCCTCGGAAACCACTTCACAAAGCTCTCTTTCAACTACAAACAACCCAGACATAAATGCCTCGACTACGGGTAGCTCTATTACAACTTCAAACGACCCAGATGCGACAGGCTCGACCACGGAAAGCTCTCTTTCAACCACAAATAATCCAGACACGACTGACTCGACTACGGATAATTCTATTTCCACCTCCAACAATCCAGATGAATCACAATCGACTACGGATAGTTATCTTTCAACTTCGATCAATCCAGACGTAATTGCCTCGACTTCGGAGAGCTCTCTTTCAACTTCCAACAACCCAGATACGACTACTGAAAGCTCAATTTCAACAACGAACAATCCAGTTACTACCACTGAAAGTGGGGTAACTGAACCAGAACTGTGTCCTGTGGGGACATGGGGTAATTTACCACATCCCACTCTGTGCAACTCATTTTATATGTGTGCTGCTGGGCAAGCCATTCAGTTATATTGCGGTCAAGGTTTAGAATTTGATCCTGAATTGAGGGTAAGTGATTTTATAATCAATTTCTATGGATCAAATAATGTCATAAAGTAAGAAATAAAAAAAGCAGTTAACTTACATCTTTTTAGTTATAACATAACTTATTGTTATGCCTGTATGCTCGAAAAGCTAGGCAAAAGATTTGTGGTGTATAGCCACAGGTATTATAAATCTATTTTCTTTTCCAGACGTGCGTGCCGATAGTTGAGGGAGGCTGTACTCTAGGCTCAGCCACGACTTCAGTTCAAACCGAAACGACTTCAGGTAGCTTCCAATCGACTACAGAATCAGTGCAGACGACTACGGACAGCGCAGTGCCCGAAACAACAGGAACAACTCCAGCTCAAACAACAACGAAACTCCCGGACACGACTTCTAATTACGTGACTTCGGAAAGCACGACTTCGGAAGATGTGCCTGTGACTACGGAAGTGGTTGATGTGGAATTGTGCCCCATAGGCGTATGGGGTAATATACAACATCCAGAACAATGCTCGTCTTTCTACATGTGTGCTGGAGGAAATGCGGTGCAACTTTACTGTAGCGCCGGATATGAATTTGATCCCGAATCGAAGGTAATTACCTTTTATCCAAAATGTTTTTTGTATTATGATGAATGTAGCCTGAAATGTTCAATAACTTTGTTCCTGTAATGAACGCTAGAGACGCCCTAAACGGTTTTCATACAAATATTTCTCAAGTAACGCTAGACTTAAACTCATAGTAGGTCTACCGTTAAACTCATCTCGATCTAAACTCATCCCATTATCCTTTTTGAGTCTAATTGTTGTATTTTTATGTTATGATTATTTTAGCTATGATAAATGATATTTATTTTTGTAAATAGATCTTTTGAAGACAATTTTACATGTCAATGTTTTACATTTTTTTAAATTCTTGATGTCACCGGCATTTCCTAACTGACGACCTCTGAGAAGAAACGCCGAAACAAACTCAGAGAATCATGGTCTCTTTTAAAGTCCAGACAGTAATAATATGTAGTATTACAATAATAATATTATTAGATATTATGTGTGTTACGATGTAGGGCAATATCTGGACATGCCTTTTGAAGAGCCATAGCAGCTTTGAGTTGACCTGTCCTGACGGCATGCATACAATAGGCATCGTGTAACTCAACCATTATTTAGGGAGCTCATAGTTATGTATTCATGAAGTGCAAAATGTTGAATTGCGCCTAAGCAATGGCTTATTCAAACGCTTAAATATCTTTACAGAACTGTGTTCCAATAGCACCTGGTGGTTGCACTCTTGGATCAGGCACAACCGTCAATAATCCAACAACATCAGAAGCCTTGACCACAACCCCGGCTCTACCTGTCACAACTCCTATAGCAACGACGCCCATTGTTCAAGAAACGACCACAGAAGTACCTTCAACCACTGAAAAAGCTTCTGAAACAACTACACCTATAAGCGAAGAAACGACTTCTAAATTACCTGACACGACTTTAGGAAACGAGTCTACGAGTACAGAAAGCGTACAATCGACTACGGAAGTACCGGACACGACTTCGCAAGTCGCATCTACGACTCCGGAAGTTCCATCGACTACAGAATTACCAGAAATAACTACGGAAGTCGCATCTACGACTTCGGAAGTTCCATCTACGACATTATCCAGCTTTGAAACGACTACGAAACTTCCCAGCACGACTTCCCAAGTCCCTATAACAACAGAAAGTGTTGAAACGACTACAGTGGAGGATGAAAACATACCTTGTCCTGTGACTGTGTTTGGTAATGTGCCCCATCCAACGCTATGTGATTCTTACTACATGTGCCTTAGTGGTGTAGCCGTGCAACTATTCTGTGCCCAAGGTTTTGAATTCAACCCTGTTCTTAAGGTAAGTGCTGCCTAGTGGTTATTAAGCTTTACGCATGCTAACATTTTTTCAAGATACAGATTTTAATGAAAGTTATTTCTAGCTCAGGCAGGATTGGAACCCTACTCGAGTCTTTTTCCGGATCTTTAGCCAACTAAGCTACCAACACCACTGTCTAAGGTGATGTCAGCAATATCAATTGTTGACATTATTACTGTTACGAGCTGGGGTTCGGGATAAATTAATTAACGCAAATTTTACCGAAATAAACAAATACTTTAATTTACTTGACAACACACAACAGAAATTACAAATAAATTCACTACATTATTACTTGTCGCACTGTACTGTCACACTGAGAATCACTTGTCTTCACTTTGATGTTCACTTCACCTTGTCCAAAACTAAACTGCCCTAGCCGACCCTCACGACGACTATTTATAACAGTCACGAAGATTCTGGAATCGAACAATCGCGAAAAGCCTACAAAATGCGAGTAGGTACTTGATCGTCTATTGTTTACGGGCATTGACCTTTGAACCCGACCTTGAGCTATTGTTATTACGTGAGTACGTATTCGAGTACTTTCTTTCGAATATTCTACATGCTTCTACGATTTATCCAGAACCTTGGTGACCCATCCACGTCATTCTAATAGCTTCTCGGCGTAACATTACTAAAATAATATGTATGTATGTATGTATAAAAATTTTGAAAAATCCCATGGCGAATAAGTGATAATAGGATTAAATAAAATCTAAACCCTCGCTTTATGATTACCTACACATACTGACTTACCTAAAAGAAAGTCCGTCGTAAAAATGTATGAAATATTTACAGACATGCGTTCCCATCGCTGAAGGAGGCTGCACGCTCAAGTCCAGTACCACAACGAATAGGCCAGGCACTGACTCAGAAATAACTACTGCCAGCGATACTACACAGAGCTACACCACTTTGGAACCGCTGGAGACGACACCAACTCCACCACCAATATGTGCTTTGGGCGTGTATGGTAACATAGCTCATCCAGAATTATGCCACTCCTTCTACATGTGTGCTGGTGGCACGGCTATACAGTTATTCTGTAGCGACGGCTTTGAATTTGATCCTGAAACGAAGGTTAGCATCAAAACCTGTCTTAGTTATTTTTTAATCGACTTCATAAAAAGGTGGTGGTTCTATGTTCGTCTGTATGTATGATTTTTTGTGAATACAGGGTATAATATAGTATAAACTATCTTCTGCTTGCGACTTCATCAGAATGAACTTTAGATTGGGTCTGACCTGGAAAAAACCTATGTGTTAATCCAGACTTTAATCTATCTCTGTGCCAAATTTTATACAGAACCGTTCAGCTATTCTGGTGTGAAAAAGGGAAAAAACATCTATACATCCTCACCACCTTTCACGTTTATAACATTAATAGTATAGCTGCCAGGCCTGGCTTCGCCCGTTTTCCCGTAGGAATGAAGCATTTTCCCGCGGTAAAAAGTAGCCTATTTTCATCAGAGATAATGTCGGCTTCTAATGGTAAAAGAATTTTTCAATTCTTTCCAGAAGTTTCGGAGCCTATTCAATACAAACAAACAAACTAATCTTTCCTCTTTATAATATTAGTGTAGATTAAGTCAAACGTTGAGTTTTGCCGAGCGAGTGAGGCGTTTGGGCCTCTAAACGAAAAGGCTATGTATTTTTAAGACTATGTATTTTTTTGTTTCCAGTCATGTGTGGTGATAGCAGAAGGTGGATGTACCCTTGGGCCAGCTACTACTGCACCACCAACGACCATACCACCAGACTTATGCCCCATAGGCTCGTGGGGCAACATACCACACCCAGAACTGTGCAACTCATTCTACATGTGCGCGGCGGGTAGTGCTATACAACTTTTCTGTAGTGACGGATTTGAATTCGATCAGAAGTTGATGGTAAGTAATATAACCATCACCGAAGCCGAAGAGGCTATCGCTTTGGTGTCCAGCCCAGCTAAGGCAAAACGCTGAGTCCCTGCTAAGGTATTACCAGCAGAGGATATGTTTTGGGTCGCGGGTGCTTAGAATAAATCGAGGTATCCGTATCCTAGAAGAACGGCAGCATAAAGCTCAAAGGAAAAGAACAAAATGTATTATCTACGCTGATTAACTGATATGCTAGCGGGCATTGTGAGGATGGGTGACCATTTTAACACATCGAGACACTTAGGCCCACTTGTACCAAATTCTTAAATGTGTTTAAATTGTATTTAAACACGAAATTTCTATGAAAAGTTGTGTTTAAATTCAATTTAAACATATTTAAAAAGTTGGTGCAAGTGGGCCTTAATGTCGGTCCCGGTTATCATACGAACACCGATGACAATTGTCAGTGGTTGTCAGAAGCCCAAAACGCCTGACAAACAGTTTATCCATTGGATAAACTCAAAGAAAACCGGCGTGAAACAACGCTTGCGTTGTGTTTCGCCGAGTGAAGGAGGTTACCGGAGGCCCAAACCCTTTTAAAAGGCGGGCAACGCACTTGCGACTCCTCTGGTGTTGCGGGTGTCCATGGGCGGCGGTTATCGCTTACCATCAGGTGATCCGTTGTTTGCCCCCCTATGTCATAAAAAAAAATAAAAAATCGGTATTGCCCAGTAATTTTGTTGCGGAGGTCTCATGGCAGTTGCTTTGTGTAAAGTATTGATATAAGTAAAGATGCATCTGGTTAGACTGGAAATATTATATAATGTTGCTCCACTTCAATACCATGTATAATTACTTAATAAATAAATAAATATTCTGGGACATTTTACACAGCACCATCTAGTCCCAAACTAAGCAAAGCTTGTACTATGGGTACTAGACAATGGATATAATACTTATATACTTTTTTTTTGTAAATATATACTTATAATACATAAGAAACACCCAGACGAACACAAACACTTATATTCATCACATATTTTTTTGTGTCCTGTGGGAATCGAACCCACGACCTCATGGTCAGCAGTCCGGTACACGAACCGCTAAACCACAGAGGTCGTCATAATCGTAATATACATCATACATATCTTATGCAGTAGGTAGCCTGAAGTCAATGGCCTAATCCCACTCACTCTGAGAGGAAACTCGTGCTCATCAGTGGGACATGTTATGTAGGTATACATATCTTGATGACCTGTGTAGTTTAGTGGTTCGAGTACCTGACTGCTGACCATGAGGTCGTGGGTTCGATTCCCACAGGACACAAATATTTATGTGATGAATATAAGTGTTTGTGTTCGTCTGGGTGTTTCTTATATATTATAAGTATGTATTTACAAAAAAAAGTATATAAGTATTATATCCATTGTCTAGTACCCATAGTACAAGCTCTGCTTAGTTTGGGACTAGATGATGGTGATGTGTAAAATGTCGCAGAATATCTATCTATTTATCTTCATGAATCAAACATTTTCAGAACTGCGTCCCCATAGCTGAAGGAGGCTGCACTCTTAGCTCTCAAACAACACCAGCTGTAGAAACAACAACAGAACATTTTGAAGTTACTTCAGAAAGATCTGAGTCAACAACTAGTCTTCCAACTACGAGTGATGATTTAGATTTACTTCCAGATGATTATCTAGGAACAACGGAACATGGTATGACATCAGATGAGGAAACAACTACTGCAGACTACCATACGACAGATAGTATTGATTATGATTCAACAACAACTGAGGCTGAAATAACAGAAGCTACAATATTTGATCCTTCTTTCACAACGGATGATACTTCCATAACGACTGAATCTATAAGCGAAACAACGGAACCGTCGTACATTACAACTGATTACCCTGAAGCATCAACGGTAAAGTCAGATTCTTCAACGACAACTGATTATACAGATTTAACAACAGATTCGTCAGTTTCAACAACAGAATCTTCTTATACAACAGCTGATTATACGGAAGATGACAAACATCACACGACAACTGACTATATAGAGTTGACAACAGATCCGTCAGTTTCAACAACAGAACCATCATATACCACAGCAGATTACACAGAAAACGACGAATATCATACGACTACTGACTTTGTAGACTTAACAACAGATTCGTCAGTTTCAACAACGGATCCATCAGTTTCAACAACAGACCCATCAGTTTCAACAACAGATCCATCAGTTTCAACAACAGAGCCGTCTTTAGGAACAGATCCTGAATTTGAAACTACTACGTATATCCCAGAAACGACATTAGCGCCATCTATATGTCCTGCAGGCGTGTTTGGCAACGTGCCTCATCCTGACAGGTGTGATGCCTTCTATTTGTGCACTGGTGGCATTGCTGTGCCTTTGTTCTGTGGTCAAGGCTTGGAATTTAACCCTGAAACGAGGGTAAGTGGATTGCTGGTCGATATTTTTTTATTTGAATTTTAATAAAGTATAATAATAGTATGGAACTTCTAAACTAAGTCAAGGCCTGTAGCTTAGAATTCCTGGCCCCCATTACATCATGTACCTTCATTAATGTACATTTAAATATTTCGTAATGGAAATAGGCTCGCTCCCTATTATTACATGGACCTAAATTGCGGCGAACTGTGGATGTACGTTTGTAGATCCTTATAGCTTTGTATTTGCAAGGAATACAAATGTTGGGAGATAGTAAAACGGTGGTTGCTTGATCTTGAACGTGTTTATTCCAATAGTAGAAATTACAATATTGTTGTTGCACAGTCATAGTATTAGTAGATCAGTGGAGTGAAGATAATAGACACAAGTAGGTACAGTAGCTAGGTAAGTAAAAATGCAATATTAATAAAATAATTAAGATTAAGACGTCCAACACCTCAGACTACCCGTGATCATGGATACTGTAAAGGATCCGAAACGTCAGGAATTAAACAATATCAATACAACGCGATCATCATCATATCAGCCTATTGCCGTCCACTGCTGAACGTAGGCCTCCCCCAAAGAGCGCCAACCATCCCGGTCTTGGGCAGCTCGCATCCATCCGCTGCCAGCCACCTTCTTTAAATCGTCGGTCCATCGTGTCGCAGGGCGTCCCACACTACGCTTGCCTAAACGCGGTCTCCACTCTATCACTTGTCTGCTCCATCGATAGTCTGTCCGTCTGCAGACATGACCGGCCCACTTCCACTTCAGCGTGCTAATTCTTCGTGCAATGTCGGCAACTTTAGTTCTTTGGCGAATGACTTCGTTGCGAATTCTATCCACCAAAGAAACTCCAAGCATTGCTCTCTCCATTGCACGCTGAGTAACCCTAAATTTGTGGACCAGTCCCCTGGTGAGTGTCCACGTTTCGGCTCCATAAGTCATTACGGGTAGGACGCACTGATTATAGACCCTGGTCTTTTACAAACGCGATAAAATCCGTAAAAAGTACTTTTATTTCAAAATGTTGATATTAATATAATTTATTTCAGACTTGCGTTGAAATAACTGAAGGCGGATGTACTCTCGGATCTGGCACTACAGCTCGCGATGTTGAAACGACTTCGCGGCCTGTAACTACGACTTCGAAACCGGTTGATACGTCTACGGAAAGTGTTGCCACGACTACGACCATACCGATATGCGCTGCAGGATTATTCGGCAATGTCCCCCATCCTGACAGATGTGACGCTTTCTACGTGTGCGCAGCTGGTACTCCGATACTGCTGTACTGTGGAGAAGGACTTGAGTTCAATGCCGAGATGAATGTAAGTCAAATTCCAAATAATTTGCTCTAAATTGAAAGCTCCGTGCGTCAATCACGCAATCGTCTCCGTCTCGGTTTATACGGATTATAATGTACGATATTGCCTTGTAAATTAAATTCTGTCCTGTTCTAATGTAAGTATTTCGAATAAGACAAGGATAAAATAGAATCCCCTCATGTCATATGACACTAGAAACACCGCTATTTGCATAAGGAAAGTATTTTTTTTATGGGATAGGGTGGCAAACGGTCAGACGGATCGCCTGATGGTAAGCGATTGCTGCCCATGGACACCCGCAACACCAGAGGAGTCTCAAGTGCGTTGCCCGCCTTTTTAAGGGTTTGGGCCTCCGGTATCCTGACTCACTCGGCGAAACACAAATAAGCGTTGTTTCACGCCGGTTTTCTGTAAGGCGGTAACAATCCGGTCGAGTCGGCCCATTCGTGCCGAAGCATGGCTCTCCTACGGTAAAAAAGTTAAAGTATGGAGAAAGCTTTTGTGTATTGTGTATCATTATCATATTTCACCGGTAACCTGTCCATAGATGCTGCAAAGGATTCATACATTGGTATTTAACACGTTCGGTGCGGTATCGGGTTGATTATATCCGATGCCCAACTTTCCTCCGGTGCGGGGTAAAAATTACCGTTCTAACCGCTGGTGCGGGACAGATATATTTGGCCTCCCTATGAATATGAATGAGACAGTTATTGTTTTGGAATTGCCTCGTTAAATAAATAAAATAGGTATGAAAAAATTGCATCGGGTTCTTACGACCCGATGCCGACTGAAGGAAAATATTCAACTTCTAGTTTATCGGTTCTAAACGACCCGATGCCCGATGACCCGATAGCCGCACTAGATTACATGCTAGTTGAGCTAGTGAGGTCTTTGTGTTTAGAATGTTTAGATGATATGACATGTGAAGGTGAAAAGTCAACGAAAAATAAAGTAAGCGATTCCGCTTACCTTATATCTGATAATGTATATACTAGCCCGTCAACTGGTCACACATTACAAGTCTGGTTACACATTTAGTTTACTTTTTTTTTTTTTTTTTTCCTCTTTATTTATTATTAGGGACTTTTATACATACGTACATGCCAGTCCCATCATACCTTATAATAAATATTAATTAACTAAAACGTAACTTAGCAAATTTATACAACTTTACGGCCGCTACCGAATTAGGTGTAGATAAAAAAATATGAAACCCGCCCAAATCATACCTATTTATATTTAACTCCTTAAATAACTCATCCCTGGCTGACTGAAATCTAACACACTCCGTCAACAAGTGTGATACATCTTCCGGAGTCCTGCAAACTTCGCAGTTTGGTGAGTTAATTTTTTTCATCAAAAATCCATACTTATTGAGCGGCATGTGTCCAGATCTCAGTCTATGGGCGATTACAAGAAGTTTTCTGCTAAGTCTGGAGTTAAGAAACCATGGTATATGAGGAGGCTCAGCTACTATAGATTTGTACCATATGCCTTTATCTTTAGACCTTTCATTAAAATATTCTTTCCAAAGCTGGTGACACTTATTCTTAAATTTAGGTAAAAGTTCAATATAATTATTATGAATATGTATTTCTTTTCCCCCAATAATTCCCAATTTTGCCAAACGATCAGCCTCCTCATTACCCTTTATGCCGATGTGTGATGGAACCCATTGCAACTTCAGATCAAACCCACTGTTAGTTAAATAATGGATTTTAGAAAGAATATCATAAGCTATCGATGCACCTCTGTAACCAGAGGCGCATCGAGCTATATGTTGTAATGCGCTTTTACTGTCAACACAGATTAACGCCTTTCTGTTGTTAAGGTTTTGATTTTTAATATATGCGAGTGCCTCCGAAATTGCAAAGAGTTCCAAGAACATTATCGACACATCACTATTTATTTTAAAACAACCATTTGTGCTATTTTCCGGTCTTACAGGATCATAGTAAGCAGCGCCATAACCATTAACACTCTTAGACCCATCAGTATAAATTACATAGTAGTCATAATATTTTACCGATATTTCTTTCAACGTTTCTGCTTTTATTAGGTTGTAGTCATAAGCTCTTTTAGATTTTGTAATTGAGTCTAAATTGACTCTGATTGTGTCTTGAATATTAATTCTACTTACCCATATATTTAAAGTAAACATTTCAGGGATTGAAGAAGCCTTTATACTTTCTTCTTTAACATCTTCAGACAGACTAGCGAGCAACGGAAGCTTCTTATTTGACCAATAACTAATGTGTCTAGTAGCGTTAAGTCCTGACAACAGCTTGGTTGTTATATTATTAGATAATGACCGTGACTTTAAACAATACTTTACGGCTAGCCATCTTCTTCTTAAATGCAGTGGAGGAACACAGAGCTCGCATTCCATAACATGAATTGGTGTGCTTCTTATGAACCCCCCCACTACTCTTAGGGCCTGATTTTGCACTTTATCCAACTTATATATGTTCGATTTCGCACTATTATCATATAGGAAGCAGCCATAATCTAACCTAGATCTAATTAAAGCGATATATAACCGACGTAAATGATTCTGATGAACGCCCCAGGATGAACCAGTAAGAATCTTAAGAACATTAATAAGTTTCTGCACTTTTTCGACAACCTCGTTAATATGCTTACCCCAACGCAATCTCCTATCCAACCAAACACCCAAATATTTGTAATAAGGTACTAGATCAATATTATAACTATTTATTAAAAGCTGAACTTGTTGTTGCCTAAAGCCGTTGCTGAACACACAATATTTAGATTTACCAGTAGATAATTCTAATCCTAACTCGTCCAATAAAGCAATAAGGATATTTAAAGCAATTTGAATTTTATCTCGACCCTCCCAAATATTATTATAAGTTGTGTACAGTACAAAGTCGTCCGCGTACTGACATATAAACACATCAACGACATCCCGACAAAATTTATAGGTAGCTATGTTAAACAGTAACGGTGACAAGGGATCACCCTGGGCCAAACCCTTTCCTGCATACCTGATCATGTCGGTGTCCCCTGCATATTCATCGGCAACTTTGAGATGACGTTCGCTGAGAAAGTTCCATAAATAATAGCATATTTTTTTACCCACGTTTAAGCTGTCCAAATTGGATAATAATTTATCTATTAATACATTGTTGTACGCACTTTTAATGTCCAGGAAACACGCTAGGGTTGAACAGTTTTTTGAAAATCCTATCTGAATTTGGGTAACTAAGCGCGTTAAACAATCAAGAGTAGACTGACCCCTCCGAAAGCCCGTTGTATATGGTGATAGAATTTGCTTCCTTTCTACATACCATTCCAGTCTTTTTGCCAACATAGCATGGAAAATTTTGCAAGTACAGGACATCAAAGATATAGGTCTAGGTTTCTTATTGATATTTGAATTGTCCCCCGACTTTGGAATTGGTATAACCCTAATATCTCGCCATTGGATTGGAACAGTACCTGAATTTAAGATATTATTATATATATTGAGTAGATATAATTTTCCAGCTATTGGCAAATGTGAAATCATAGAGTAGGTTATTTTATCTTCACCTGGAGCAGTATCTTTCTTATTTAAACAGTGATTCATTTCTTGTAAAGTAAATTCTGATTCCAACAATGCATTTCCAGACGAAAAATTTGGTGTCAATGGTACTACATAATCTGGTGCAAGATCACACAACATTTCTCGCTTTAACTCTAGGGAACAATATGTCTTGGCTCTTTTGTAGCCTTTCACCCACCGCAATCGGTTCCACATGTCAGGAGCTGAAACCATATGATCAATATTGTCACAAAACTTTCTATAATCAAGTGACTTCGCTTTTTGAATGGCCTGCTTTGCTTTTAAGCATTTTTCTTCAAGTATTGACAGATTTGTAGGTGTTGGGTTACCTCTAAAAATGCTCAAGGCTAATCTACGTTCGCCTACTAATTTGGAAATATCTGAGCTCCAGTATCCTTTCGGTCTAAAATTACTCTTCGGATTATTACAAATTTTAACTATAGGAATATAAGCATCGGCTGCGTTGTTTATTTGACGGGTGAAGCGATCATACAAATTCTGAACATTATTGTCACCAACGGCTAAGGAAAAGCGATCTAGAAGATGTTTGGTATATCCAGTCCAGTCAGCAGATTTATAGTTACGTTTTTTAACAGCGTAAACCTCCTCGTTGTATTTAATTTTGAATTTGACAAACAAATGATCGCTCCCCAAATTTTCATTCATAACATGCCAATCAAAACCAATAGCAATATCCAAAGACGCAAATGTTACATCAGGGGAAGAACTTTGAAGAATGTTATTTACTAATTTAATTCTAGTGAGCTGCCCATTATTGAGTGAAGTAAAACCAAACTCTAATGCCGCTTCAAAAATTTGTTTACCTCTATTGTCATTCTTGTATGACCAGTTCGTGTGATGCGCGTTAAAATCACCTGCTATCACACAATTTTTAGGGAACATAGAAAAGATAGCATCCCAATCCGATTGTGTTGTGCGTACGGAACTAGGACAATATATTAGAATGATAAACCGAATGTAACTACAATTATTTAGCTTTATGCATAGTAACTCGATTCCTGTATTATTTAAATTGATATGCAATTCCTGAACACTTAGTGAACAGTGGGCTATGATAGCTAACCCACCATATGAATCTTCTCTATCGCGTCTGTAAATATTATACTGGTTAAAATTGACACTTATCCCATCCCTCAACCATGTTTCGCTTATTAGTGCGATGTGTATCTTTTCCTGTAACAATAAGCAACTCACCTCCTCTGTTTTGGGCTTCAAGCTCTGTGCATTCCACTGCGCTACGTTTAACCTAATGTCTTTATGTAAACAGGCCATCTTTAAGTGTCGATATAAAATTACTAAAGAAATCTCCCTCCTTGACTAGGTTCCAAATGAAATTAATACACTCTTCAAAAATAAAACTGAAAACTAACTTAACTTTGACATCCAATGTGCATTCAGACAAATAAACTTCTTTCAATTTATGCATTAACCTTTTAAAGTCTACTTTACGCTTTGTTGGTTCTTCTTTATTTTCATTTTTCTTTTCTTCTTGTAGTCTCGTTTCCTCTTCATAATTGCATGTAGATTTATGATTCTGTTTGTCTTTTCCTTTTTTTTTATTTTGATGCATATAGGGTTTACCCAAAATAAGAGAACCTATTGACTCTTCCATGCTTTGCTCTCCCCTATCCTCGGCAACCATATGTTGAATATCTTCTTCCTGGACATGATTATCTATTCGAGCCTCTGTGATTAGTACGTCCCTATATGATAACTTATTACTCATTACCTTATCCTGCTCAGTGTACGTATTATTTCCAATATTTTGATGGCCAGATTGAGTATTTTCTTCTTCTAAATAAGAAGATAGGGCTCTTCTGTAGGTATAATTCCTTTCACACATAATTTGTCTTATCTTCTTTTCTTTTATAAACACGGGACATGATTTTGCCAATGCCATATGTGAGCGTTTGCAATTGATACACTTGAAGTTGGTAGTATCACAATTGTTGTGATTTCCTCCGCATTTCGGGCAACGTATTATTTTTGTTGGACATGATTTTAATAAATGACCAAACCGCCAGCACCCAGAGCATTGAGTTACTGGAAACATATACGGTTCCAGTTTGAATCTGCATCCATACATATATACATAAGGGGGTAAAGTGCAGCTTTTAAGACACAAACGTATAGTCTCGCTGTCCACCCATTCTCTTGAAACATTGAGCCGTTTTAATCTTCTTACCGAGACAACCTCGTATTCACATTCTATACTTCGTTGAATTTCTTCCAAGTCTATGTCTAAATCTATTTGTTTAACTATTCCATACGACAAATTGACTGCATCCACAAATTGACATCTGTATCCCAGATTGAGAATTTTTTGACAATTCACTAGTTTCTCCGCGTTCTCTCTATTTTCAAATTCCAGAATGGCTTTGTAAGCATTTTTGTACTGAATTTTACAAACGTTAATAATATTCTCCGCTCTTAATAACTTTGCCAAACCAAATTGTTTTGGTAAAATGGTTTCTTTTCCGGTAATACTAACAATATTAATCTGAGATCGTACATTTTGTTCACTTACACTACTGTCAGATTTTCTAGATAATCTTCTTGCTAATTTTTTATTTCCCCTTCTTACTGTTATAAATCCATCTTCTTCCTCTATTATTTCCTCGCTATCTTCTCTAGCTCTTTTCCCTGGAATCCGCTGTGTCACAAACGCCGAAGTAGTATTTTCCTTCATTGTACATGTATTAACTTGTTTCTCACTTTCATTCAATATTTCCTCCTCCATTATATCACTTCCACTCGTCTCACCATTGTTATCTAACACATCAGCCATTATCAGTAAACATTTAGATAAAAAAAAAAAAGTGGGTAGATTTTAAATGTAGAAAATAAAACAGGTATCTCTTTTACAATGCGTGCGCTCGTCTCGGCGTCTCGCGCGGCACTCTACATTTAGTTTACTTATATTTTGTAATTTTGAAGTCGGTTTACCTTTTTTTTTAAAGTTATTATATTTAATTAACAGATCTCAAAAATATAATTATAAGTAAATTTTATCGTTATCGATGTTTTTTTTATCATCCACAACACTAAAAATGTATCGACACTTTTACTAACCAGTGCGGATAACGGGTCGTAAGGATCCGACAGGCGATTCCTTTATTTACAAACAAACCGTTCAGTGCAGGTACCTACGATTTTAGCCTTTTATTGAGTGTTTATTAGTCAACATATTGCTTTATAGGAATATGCTTTAATCATGATACCTATAAAGATACGTCCTTCTAAACAGATGGAAGTCGAACGGGTCTTTTCGACCCAGCAACGCACCGGGAACCAATCGTGCTCCGGATATAATAGACCCCATGCCGCACCAACTGAAAGTCATCAAATTTGACTAACGCAGTGAGCGTGTTAATAGTATCAATATAACCTGTATGTGATGATGAAAAAATGAAGTTAAATTCAGTAAAATATATATTTTTATTGTTATTGTATGTTAAATTAAAGCATTTCAAGATGAATATACTTACATAGTTATTATCATATTGTGTCATTCGAATACTATATTTACTCTATTCCAGGCTTGTGTCGAAATAGCTGAAGGTGGATGCACTCTAGACTCAAGCACCGGAACCACGAAAATATTCGAAACTACTTCGGTCCCAATCACTACGACTTCAGCACCAGTTGAAACAACTTCGGCCCCAATCATAACGACTTCAGCATCAGTTGAAACGACTTCGGCACCAGTTGAAACCACTTCGGCACCAGTTGAAACCACTTTGGCACCGGTTGACACGACTACGGAAAATGTTTTGACGACTACGGAAGCACCGATATGCCCTTTGGGTGTCTTCGGCAATGTGCCCCACCCAGATAGGTGTGACGCTTTCTACATGTGCGCTGCTGGTAACGCGATATTGCTGTTCTGTGGTGAAGGCTATGAATTCAATCCTGTGAGCCGGGTAAGTGGTACAGTATTATAATCCTTTGATATTTCGGTACCTTTGTTGGCTAAAGAGTCTGGTATACTTCTCCGAAGGGATCAAGGTTCGGACCCTGTCTAAAACATTTTTTCTTTTATTAAAATTCATATCTTTGGAAACCATTGATAGTTTATTGGAAGCAGCAATGGGATAAACCTAGCTGTGAAAAGTGTTCAAAGAGCCTAGAAATAGACAAATTATGCAAAGTATGGAGAAAGTTGTTATGTATCGTGTGTTATCATCACATTACACCGGTGTCATGTCCATGGATTCTGTAAAGGATTCGAAACATCGAAATTCAATAGTATCAATATATAATGTGATGATGGTGATGATGAAAACATTTAATTAAATTCAGTAAAATGTATAGTTTTATTGTTAGTGGTTACTAATGCAATTCAAGATGAATATTAGTTTTATTATAATAGTTAATAATATACCTAGTATTATAAGTTATTATCATATTGTGTCATCCATACTTATTTACTTTATTCCAGGCTTGTGTTGAAATAGCTGAAGGTGGTTGCACACTAGGCTCTAGCACCGGAACCACGAAAATATTCGAAACGACTTCGGCCCCAATCACTACGACTTCAGCACCAATTGTAACTACTTCGGCACCAGTTGAAACGACAGCGGCACTAGTTGAAACGACTCTTGCACCATTTGAAACGACTACAGCATCGGTTGAAACTACTTCAGCACCAGTTGAAACGACTGCGGCTCCAGTTGAAACAACGACAGCTCCAATCATAACGACTTCAGCACCAGTTGAAACAACTGCGGTACCAGGTGGAACGACTTCGGCACCAATCATAACGACTTCAGCACCAGTTGAAACAACTGCGGTGCCAGGTGGAACGACTTCGTCCCCAACCATAACGACTTCAACACCAGTTGAAACAACTTCGGCCCCAATCATAACGACTTCAGCACCAGTTGAAACCACTTCGGCACCGGTTGACACGACTACGGAAAATATTTTGACGACTACGGAAGCACCGATATGCCCTCTGGGTATGTTCGGCAATGTGCCCCACCCGGATAGGTGTGACGCTTTCTACATGTGCGCTGCTGGTAACGCGATATTGCTGTTCTGTGGTGAAGGCCATGAATTCAATCCTGTGAGCCGGGTAAGTGGTACAGTATAATAAACCATTGATATCTCGGTAGCTTAGTTGGCTAAAGAGTCTGTTATACTAATCCGATCCTTTAATATGACACCCAACGCACTTGCGTCCCCTCTGGTGTTGCGGGTCTCCATGGACGGCGGTAATCGCTCGTTAGTCGATCGCATACTGCCTCGTGCTAAAAGCATTACATGGCACCTAGACATACCGGAGAACTGTGGGTGTACTTTAGTATACCTCTGCCTTACCTTTCGGGGAATACAGGCGTGATAGTATGTTATGTTATATTTCCTGATACTATTTTTTTATTTTATTTTTTTCCTCTAGGACTGCACTGTAATAGCCGAAGGTGGATGTACACTAGGATACAGTACTGTAACAACTCCTGGTTTAACATCACCAGAAGTGACCACTTTAGAGACTCATCCAAACAACCCCACTACGGACTTATACAGCACGACTCCGAAACCGGTTGCAACGACTTCGGTGCCAGTTGTAACGACTTCGGCCCCAATTGAAACGACAACGGAAGTGACGACTATATGTCCTCTTGGTGTGTTTGGCAACGTAGCTCACCCAGAGAGGTGTGATGCTTTCTACTTTTGTAGTGGAGGGATAGCGATACCACTATTCTGTGGGGAAGAACTGGAGTTTGATCCTGTTCAGAAGGTGAGTTGGATAATACGCTCGTCTCGAATTCGGTGTTAAATAAGAAAATAAAGAATGAACAATAAATTCCACATAAAGAGATCGTCCTAGAAGCACATATGCCGTTCTGACTGGCTAGGTTCTTAAAAAGGTCAAGTGCGTAGTACTTACTCGCTATCGGCGCGTATGCATGAGAAGATATAAGAATGTGGCAGAAGCAAAAGAAGTATGCAATAATCGTAGCAAGTCGTAGTCTATAGTTTCTCTGCCGTTTCTCTACCCCTGTGGGAGAAAGGCGTGAGTGTATGTATGTAATTTATCTGCGTATAGCTTTATGCTATAACTGTAACTCCAAGGTAACCCCTATTTCAAAGAAGGAAATTTGCTGAAATAGTTTCAGTCTCAAGGTTTGCGATATATCTAACCTAACCTGCAATTCTTATATTCCCAGACATGTGTCGTCATTGCTGAGGGAGGATGTACACTAGGTCAAGGCACTGGAACAACTGCTGAAGATCAATCAGGATCCAGTACTCCAGTTCCACCAAATACAACTGCCGGATCACAAACGACAGCTCCGGATTTGGCTACGACTCCAGAACCGGTGGTTACGACTTTGAAACCGGCTGATACGACTACTAACCCGGCAACTACAACAGCCGAACCAGTGATCACGACTTTTAAACCGGCTGAAACAACATATCTACCGGCTGAATCTACTTCAAATCCCGAAACAACAATATATATACCGGCCGAGACGACTTCAAACCCTGAAACAACAACATATATACCAGCCGAGATGACTTCAAACCCCGAAGCATCAACATCTCTACCGGTCGAAACTACTTCTAATCCCAAAACAACAACATCAGTTCCAGATGGAACGACAACAAATGCCCAAACAACTACATCCCCATTAGCTGAATCAACTTCAAATCCCGAACCAACAACATCTTTACCAGCCGAAACGACTTCAAATCCCGAAATAACATCTCCACCCGCCGAAACGACTACAAATCCCGAAACAACAACATCTCTACCGGTTGAAACGACTTCGGAAAGTATTCAGATTACTACAGCGGCGCCAATATGTCCTATAGGAG
This sequence comes from Acronicta leporina, assembly GCA_947256265.1. NCBI lineage: Eukaryota > Metazoa > Arthropoda > Insecta > Lepidoptera > Noctuidae > Acronicta > Acronicta leporina. The sequence goes on from OX366538.1 coordinate 6,946,455, forward strand.
TATTCGGCAATATTCCAAATTCGGATAGATGCGATGCCTTCTACTTCTGCTCTGGTGGTTTAGCCATACCACTATATTGTCCTGAAGGACTGGAATTCGACATTGAAACTAGAGTATGGACTTTTATTTAACTTGTTGATTAACTGTCTCTTTTTGGCTAGTGGTCCCAAGAGTGATTGCTACACTATAAATCCTGTGTTCGATCCCTATGTCATGCGAAATGTTATTGGGTTTTGCTATGAAATTCTTAGTAGTAGCTCGGATTTGATTTTAGCCGCGAGAGAACCATGCTTCAGTAAGAATGGGCTGGCTCCAACGGAGTGATACAACGGCCTGACTTAAAACCGCAGTATAACAACGCTTACGTTGCGTTTCGCCAAGTGAGTGCGGACACCGCAAGCCCAAACCTTTTTAAAAGGCCGGCAACGCACCTGTAACTTCTCTGGTGTTGCGATCCGTCTGGGAGTTTGCCCCGCTATCCCATAAAAAAAATTAATAGCAATAGGCTCGCCACCTATTACATAGGACCTAAACATACCGGCGAAATGTCGGTGCATATTCGTACAGTTCTCCTTATGTTTTTTCCCCTAATAAGTTCAATATATAGCTATTTGCCGTTAACCAATACATAATTTTACAGGCATGTGTAGTAATAGCAGAAGGTGGTTGTACTCTCAGAGGGAGTACTCCAGCTGCTCAAGAGACTACAGAAACACAATTTACCACCAATGAACCACTAACGACCCTAAAAAACATTGAAACAACCATCACAGATGATGCAAAAACAACCACAGAAAGTGTTCAAACCACTGCTGAACCAAATCCTACAACATCACAAGCTACCACAGTTGGAAGTGTACAAACGACTTCGGAAAGTGGCGGCACGACTTTGGATAGCACGACTTCACCGCCTATTTGTGTGATAGGACAATGGGGCAATGTTGCCCACCCAGACCGTTGTGATTCATTCTACATGTGCACGGGTGGTCTACCTTTACAGCTATTCTGTAGCGACGGGTTCGAATTTGATCCAGTTTTAGAAGTAAGTAAAAGCAACTCTAAGTATTGTATTGTTAAAATATGGACATTTAGTGGTTTATAAGCGGATATTCGCAACATTTTCATACAAAAATGTTGATCCTTTAGTGACTTGTTGTCTCTCTTTGTCAAGCTGGTGTTCAATCTATCACCAGTAATATTTAAATATCTTTTACAGATTTTATTTATTTATGTCAACTATGGTTACCTACTTACTTAAGAGCCACTTGTACTAACTTCAGCATTATGTTTTAATTCAATTTACACACAAATTTTCATTGTAATTTTGTATTTGAATACAATTTAAAGATATTAAAGAAGTTGGTGCAAGTGGCCCTTCATTTCGTTCACATTGTTTCTACTTCATGTTTCTTCTATCACACATAACATTCATTTCCATACATTAGTGTCGGCGCCAGTCTACCACAAATGTGCTCGTGAACGGGTGCTGTATGTTGGGGCTACTCAGCTTTAATAAAAGCTGCCATGGCAATCCTTGCTTTTTTATATAATGAATAAATCTTACACATCAAACTACATAATTCCTAGAAACTATGTAAAACAAAGTTGTAAAGCTCAATATTGTAATCATGTTTTTTTAAAGAGTATCTATGTAGTTTCATGCTGGCTCTTCTCCATTAGACCCACTTTTTGGAACAGTGCAACAAATTTTGACTTTTCAATGGTCTAATTGGTCTAATTGAAATACAGCATTTTTACCTTGACTTTGAATACCTTATAGTATAGTTTGAATGGATGATTTGGATTTTTTATTTAATTCTAGACATGCGTAAAAGTATCAGAAGGCGGCTGCACTCTCGGCTCACAAACGACTTCGAACTTACAAACATCTTCTCAATTGATACCTGAAACAACAAGAATTGAACAAACTGCCACGACTTCTGTACCAACTACCACGACTTCGACGCAGGCTACTACGGCACGAGAATTCCAAACCACTGCCGAAGTGACGTGCCCAGAGAGTTTGTCAGGCAATTTACCACATCCAGAAGACTGTAAAATCTTTTATAAATGCATTGATGGGTATGCCGTCAAGTTAAGCTGCGCAGAAGGATATGAATTTGATGAAAACGTGCAGGTGAGTTTATAGTTATTTTTTAGTTACTGAAAAACTAGGGATGTACAAAAAATAATTCATAACATAAGGATTACCGGACAATAAGAAATACAGAAAATAAAACAATAAAAATGAAAGCCCAGATGATATAAAAGAATAGCAGAGATAATAGTGATATGACCAATTGACCATATGTAGTCTGAGTGGGCTAAAATGTTGATGAATCATATAAGATACAAATTGTTAAGGGATTACCACAGATCTAATGGATTCTTTGTGTGACCTTTTTGGGCCAAGGCCATATCTAGATATTCCAATTATATTTAGAACCCGTATTCATTCCGCAGCAGTGTTCTACGGTAACTTTTTATTAGCCTTTTTATCTCCGTTAGTCTTGAGTTAGAATTCAATACTAACCTTAGACTGTACATATTATTATAGATACTTGGTATTATAACACGCGTTTTTTATTATTGAATTTTATAAGAAATCTGGTGACACGTCCTGTGTCTCACTCGCATGGCCCTGTTCCTAAGAGTCATAGCGTAATGTTTAATAGCTTAAAAAATTCGAGAATCACTCCATCTATTAGAGAAAACCGCATGAAAATCCGTTCAGATGTTTTAGAGTTTATCGCGAACAGACACACAGCCATACACACCAGGGGACCTTGTTTTAACATGTAAGGATAATAGCAGTTTCACACATGTTAAAGTTTCAATGCCTATTACAAATACTAAATATTTCTTACAGAACTGTGTTGAAATCGCTGAAGGTGGTTGCACATACGGAAAGACACAAACAACACGGACTTCAGAATCTGATACAACACCAGTTGCAATTACAACTCTGGAATCAACGACTACTGAAGGTGTTGATATAACAGATACAACTTTAGCTCCTCAAGAAGCATCAACAACGGTGAAGGTAGATGTGACGACGGCTGAACCAATTTGTCCTATTGGAGCCTTCGGTAACGTAGCTGACCCAGAGAATTGTGGAGCATTCTATAGATGTACTGGTTCTGGATTTGGAGTACACCTGCTCTGTGAAGATGGATTTGAATTTGATTCTAATTTGAGGGTAAGAATTATGGTTTGAAATAACTTATACATACATACACTCACGCCCTTCTCCCACAGGGGTAGGCAGAAACTATAGACTGCCACTTGCTACGATTCTTGCATGCCTCTTTTGCTTCTGCGACATTCATACATCTTCTCATACATTCGCGCCGGTTGCGAGTACTACGCACCTGACCTTTTTGAAGGACTTCGCCAATAAGATCGGTGTAGGTCCTTCTAGGTCGACCTCTTCTGACGTTTCCGCTGATATGCGCCTTATAAATTCCTTTCGTTAATCGTCTTTCCTTCATTCTCTCAACATGTCCAAACCATCTCAGCATATTCCTTTCAATACGTGTCACTACATCATCTTTCAGTCCGCAACGTTGTCTTATCACACTATTTCTCAATCTATCATTCCGAGTTACACCACACATACTTCGCAAGGAACGCATTTCCACCGCATTTATTCTACTTTCATGCCTCTTCTGCCACACCCAACATTCATTTCCATACATAAGTGTAGGGACCAGCACACCATTGTGGATAGCCAACCGTGCCTTTTTCGACACAGACTGATTAGCCACAACCGCATGCATAGCACCATTCACTTTATTACCCGCATTCACTCTCCTTTCCACATCTGCATCATCTGAAATAACTTATTTCTTAAAAATTTCAAATCACTTAAACAGAGATAAATATCAAGTAGTATAAAATACATTAGTTGTCCAGGAATAGCGCATTGAAATAAATTATTTTATCGTCATTTACAAATTTAAGAAGGTCAGATCCATTTCAATCAAAACTGCTTAAAATGTAAACGTCAATCTTTTTAGTTTTTTCTTTAATCTAACAGGCACTGATGGTAAAATGTAATTAAGAGTTCTGGACCTCTAATAACTGTAAACATGTTACCTACTAAATATAAAACGCGATATAATTTGGTTTATAATTTAAATTATGTTAAATTAAAATACAAGTTAATATTGTTCACATTTTGAACAGTTATGAATGAAATGGACTATAGTAATGAAAAGTTTTGTTATGAGCGCAGCGTGATTCGATTTGTACATTTTGCTGGAGTTCACTGATGGATATTTAAAAAAAAGAATACCTACTAGCAATGTGGGTCGCACATTACTAGTATTCTTGTTAACCCCTCGTGCTAAGCTAAATTTTGGTGTTACGAGTGGGTTCACGTCGGTAGTGCAATGGATGGGTTTCGAACCGGCAACCACATGATCGCCTATCCGATGCCCTAGACATTAGGCTATTGTCTCTTCTCAAAGTTATCTTACTTAATTATTTTTTTGATATCTTTTAATTAATGGTCTTGAACACTGAAAGTATGCAAGCTTGTCTTCAAGTCTAATGACTAGAATCTATAACTGCTCCGCCAGAGAATCGTGAACATCTATGAATTCTCGGATTGATCGGTATGTTCGGTTCGCCGAATTATACCAACGCAATCTAGGTTTTTAGTACATTACACAAAGCCATCTACTTCAGATTCACCCAGATATTTTGGCAGTACTACTTTTTTATTTACTTTAAATCTTTTGCGAGGCCAACCAGGACTCTGAGACTTAAAGGTGTATTTTTATAGGATTGCACACGAATCACCGAGGGTGGCTGCACACTAGGAAGTGAAACTAAAGCAGTCCCAGATCTATCAACAACAAATACAGAATTAAAAACAACATCTATACTAGCATCTTCAACAACAAGCTCAGAGGAAACCAAATCTGAGCCAGCTTCGTTCTTCGAGCCAGTTGTCTTGACTTCTACTGAAGAAATGGAGACCACATCAGCAGCCTCCGTATGTCCTATTGGATTGTTTGGCAATGTAGCAGACCCTGAGAATTGTGGAGGTTTCTACAGATGCACTGGCTTCGGCTTCGGAGTGCAATTGCTCTGTGAAGATGGATATGAATTTGATAGTGGATTATCGGTGAGATAATTTTAGACTAATTGAGATTATGGCCATAGGCACGATTTTCAAACGTAAACTCCTAAATACGATTCCTGAACTGACAGACTCTCTCAGTAAAACATCTTCCTCATGTGTGACTGCTACGCTAGAGGTCTTGGGTTCGATTTCCAGGACGAGCAAAAGTGTTTTTTCTGTGAAGTCTTCAGCAGCAGCTCGGATTTTGGTCTCGGAGACTCTCTTAGTAAAAGACCTTCCTCATTAGTTTAGTGCTTAGTGTAACTGTTACGCTAGAGATCTTGGGCTAGATTCCCAGGACGAGCAGTGGTATTAGGTTTTTCTATGAAATTCTTAGTAACAACTGCCTCATTAGCCAAGTGGTCCTATGAAATTCCCAGTAGCAGCTCGGAGTTTGGAATTTGTGCCCGCTTAATGGCAATAGGCTCGCCCCCTATTACCTGGGATCTAAACATACCGGTGAACTGTGGGTGTACCTTAGTACACCTCTGCCTAACCCTTCGGGGAATACAGGCGTGATGGTATATTATGTTTCTTAGTAACAGCTCGGAGTTGGGATTCGTGCCCGATTAATATCAATAGGCGAAGATAATTTACAATAGCTTATCTCCATTCATGGTATTATTATGTACAAAATGCTGTGTGCGTAATTGCAAGGGCAATAATTGCGTAACCTCTGTATTTGTATCTTAATTAATACCATCTTTTTCCCGGGGCTTCGCTCAGTTGAAGGTGTATTAGGATTAAACATGGATCCCAAATAATAATTAACACAAAACCCTATAGTGATGATCTCTTCTTTGTATCGGTCTGTATATATCAGAGAGGTCAAGCGGTATCCCAGGATCTGTTTAATTCATTGAGATAAGAATTTAACCAGTTTTTAAGATGGAGCATATACTTTCTAACAGTGATAACAAAATTAAAATCTATTCAGTTTTTGTTTGTGCTAACCCGTAACAATCGGATAAACAGACAAGAATTTTAAAAATCACATTTTTGGATTCAGAGGCGTTTATATACTACCACTTGTTTGTTTTCTCTACTATTATAAATCCACGATTTTATAATAGTAGAGATTTACAGTGGTAAATCTCTATTATTATATAATCGTGGATTCAGTTCTATTATTATATCATTTGCATAAAAACTCATTTCTCGACAGCGTATGAAATCTGGCAACCTGAAGTCAAAGTCAAATTCAAAATGTTTTATTTCAATTAGGCCATTATAGAAGGTACTTTCGAAAAGTCAAAACTAGTTGCACGGGTCAAAAAAACGGGTCTTATGGAGAAGAGCTAGAAAGAAACTCTATAGATACTCTTTTTTTTTATTCACAATTACCATATTATAGATAGACTATTAGTCTACCACGATAGCTTCAGGTAGCTCCTCTCCTCTTCTGTGAGAAGACCCATACCCAACAGCGCCACAGTAAATGGCAGCATTAAAAAAAAACTTTACAAACAAAATTGTTTTTTTTCACAGACTTGTGTCCCCATAGCCGAAGGGGGCTGCACTTACACCAAAAACTCGAGAAGGATTACGGAATATTTGATCACGTCTTCTGAATCTTTAAACTTCAGCTCTGAAGATGTGAATGAACGGTGAACGGAACACGGATTTGATCGACTGACACTATGATGAATGAACAAAACGACTCTGGCACTATAATGTTATTTCTTTGTGTATTCTTATTTACAAAACCATTTTTTCCTTTTTTATGGCAAAGGGGAAAACTAGTAGGGCAACAACACAACGTATATTGTTTCACGCGGGTTTTCTGTAAGGCTGTGGTATCACTCCAGCTGAGCCGGCCCGTTGGTGCCGAAGCATGGCTTTTCCACGGTAATACTTGTTAATTGACTGAAATGTCAGTTTAATAGTGCCGCTTCAATGGTTCCCTTGGTAGTAGACATCAGATGGTGCTACTTCATTAGTTCAAGAGTTACTCTAAGTGCCGAATGATCGGAATCGCATAGTAATTTTATAATTCATTGGGACCACGTCATTGTGTCGAACGGTACTTTAAGTGCCAAGTGATCAAAACAGTTTTGTAAATAGAATTACTCAATGAAAATTATGAATTATAAAATCAATAAAAAAAATGCTTTAGTAATGAAACTTTTAGATCTACAGAAAGATTGTTGTTTGAAAATTGATTGATGGATGAATTGAGAAGTGCTTTTATAAGAGAAAAATACAGATAGAGACAGAGAAAGAGAAAAACAGAGAGTATTTTTTGGTAGTCTAATCTTATCAATCGATTTACGTTAATACAACAACAAACAAACTCTGATGTACAAATATTTTTTTCTCTAAAATAATGTTTTTCGTTTATTTAACAAAATATTTGAAATGTCTACCGCACCGTTATTTTTAAATATTTATTCTGTTTTTATTTATACTCACATAGGCTAAGTCACTTTGCATTTAAGGATACCTAGTCTGATATAAGTTAATGTATTAAAAAAAACCAAAGCTAATATCAAAACCCAGTGAGGTGCGAAAAAAAAGTAATTTAAATAAAAAAGTTTCATGTTTTAATGATGTATTTTATTTTTAGTTTACAATTTGGACGCTATTTATAGTTACATAGAATTTAAAAGTACTTATATTCAGATATACACTATGTTAAAAAAATCCTTGCCCAGTTTTAAAACTTTGTACATAAGATTCTTTACTTAAAAATACTAGACACTTGTCTCGGGATTCGCAATATATAAAACCATACATAACTATAACTTATTTTCGACCCTAATTGGTCATGTTTATTTGAATAGTTTCTTACTTAAAAATATTCACGAATGATATAATTTTGAGTAACTAACACTATTAGTTACAGTTCATCAAAAATTTCGTTAATATGACATAAAGTTGTATTAATATAATTAGATAATTCATTTATGAAGGCCGATGTGTCTCCATGCAGTAATTGCAATCTAATTGTGCCGGGAAATGGATGCTCCAGTAGATCTTGAATAACCAAATTAAGTGGATCGCTTTTATTCTCTAAGATAGAAGTAATTATAGGATAAATATTAGCAATAACAACATTTTTACTCTCAGATAACATTTTTAGAACTTTATGATATCCATATTTAGCAATTATGGATAACGGACATTCCATATTAATGAAATTATCCGTCTCTTTATCGTTATTTCCAACTCTATTAGATATTCTTGATAAATTCATCTTCTTCACATCGACATTCGTAGCTCCGGAAGGTTTCAATAATCTTGCTATCATATGTCTCTTTAAACAATGTTTATTACTTTTACAAAGTTCATCAATTTTTTTATCGCTTTCATCGTTATCGAAATCAATTTTGAAATTTGTTTTCCAATGAATTGGTTTACTATCAGACTCTCTTTTTAATCTTTTTATGAAATCTATGGTATCACTCAGGATATCTAAGTTATTAATATCCAGTCCTACTTGTTTAAGTTGAGATAATGGAGGTAGTATTTTGTTATTTGATTTAGGGTCGCTGGTTACATTGGCAATCAATTTTTTTAAGATATCTGTAATCGGTACAATATTGTCTGCAAGTATTTTGTCATTAGTAGAGTTATTTTTAAGATTATCACTGTCAGTGCTGTTAAGTTCATCTATCTTCAATGGTACAGTAGAAGCAGGCATGTTAGACTTATTGTTATTAGATGTGTTATCTTTTCTCAATTTAACGTCAATAACTGATGTTTTTAAATTATCAGGATTTTCAGGATTCCCTGTAATGTCATTTAAACTCCTTTTAGACCTATTTTTCGATATTTTATCGTTGTTTGGTGTATCTAAAAAGGGTGAATTTAATCGAAAATTTAAAATGTCTCCAGAATTTAATATCCAAAATGCATTTTTAGGATTTAAACTGTTGATATTTTGAGTTACGCTGTTTGGTTTGGAGTTAGTTAAGCGACTAATTAATTTGGATTTGACATTTGTATCAATATTATTGTTTATTTTTTCCACTAATTCGGCTTCAGTGAGATTGCTATCAGTTATAGGCGAATTGACAGAAAACCCTTCTATATTTCCCGAATTTATAATCACAAAAACATTTCTTGTTTGATTATTAAGTTCTAAGATATTACTTTCATCATTAGCGGTCAAATTATCTTTCAAAATGCCATTAAACGGGTCTTCAGTATAATTTACTATATTCAAATTAGTATTTACTTGTGTTACATTTTTATACTTCTTTTTCGGTAAATCTAATCTCCAAGAAATATCCTTGTCTTTGACATTTTGAACTGAATTGTTAGACCTATTACTAACTACGGTAATGTTTGTGTTTTTAACATTACTATTTTCTTCATTCAAACCCATCCGATGAGTAATTTCATTACTATTCTGATTTCCTAGTTTCTGTAAAATAAAAATATTAGCTTTGAAACATGAATTGCTATCTCCCTTTATCGACATAAAAAAAAAACAAATATAGTTTTATGCACTGTGTTAAAATACCCTGTCGCCGGGATAGGGGCGAACGAGCATACAGATCACCTGATGGTAAGCGATTACCGCTGCCCATGGACACCCGCAACACCAGAGTAGTCGCAAATGCGTTGCCCACCTTTTAAAACGATTTGGGCCTCCAGTATCCTCACTGACTCGGCGAAACACGACGTAAGCATTGTTTCACGCCGGTTTTCTGTAAGGCCTTGGTATCACTCCTGTCAAGCCGGCCCATTCGTGCCAAAGCATGGCTCTGCCACGGTAACGCTAGGTTGTTTATCAATAGGAATACTTACTTACTTTTGTAACAGATGTGGCATTCAATACAATATTATTTTTATCATTTGCTTTAGTTCCATTATTAATATTGTTCTCCTGGATTTCGGCGGCTGAATTGATATTTGCAGTTGAAATATTAGAATCAATATTCAAAACTACTTGTTTGACATTAGTCTCCACTTGATTTTGTTTATCTTTCACGTCTATTATCTGTATTTTTCCATTTGCTTTAAATAATTTTGGCGTTGTTAGATCAAAATTATTTTCTTCAATGCTTGCTGCCTTTACCTGTAGGTAAATAATGTTTATTTTTAAGTTTTATAGTGCCTCATTGTTGTAATGGTTGGCGTGGTTGGTTAACATGAGATCCTGGACTCGATTCCAAGGTCGATCAAAATGTTATTATGAGATTAACGTTAAGAAATGGATCAAAAGAAGAATTACTACGTGAATAGAACGAAAGAAAGAAAGAATGAAATTTATTTGGCAACGCTCAAGACACACAAAAACAGAGTAGACAGAAAAATAAAATAAAATCGTTTGTGATAAAATTATCGAATTTTGAGGAGTTAACATGTTTCTGCCTCATTAGCCTTAGGGCCTGAGCGTGACTGCTACGCTAGAGGTCCTGGGTTCGATTTCCAGGACGAGCAAAGTGTGATTGGATTTTTCTATGAAATTCCCAGTAGCAGCTCGTAGTTTGGAATTTGTGCCCGGTTAATGGCAATAGGCTCGCCCACTATTAAATGGGACCTAAACATACCGCCGCACTGTGGGTGTACATTAGTACACCTCTGCCTAAGCCTTCGGGGAATACAGGCGTGATGGTATGACATTTTTAACGATTTGGTTCTACGCTCGCACCGATGGTTAGGTTAATGACCTTTGCATTTTTTTTTAAAGCTTACTAGCAATGCGGGTCGCACGCACATTACTAGTATTCTTGTTAACCGCTCGTGCTAAGCTAGATTGCTTGTGTTACGAGTGGGTTCACGTCTGTAGTGCAATGGGTGGGGTTCGAACCGGCAACCACATGATCGCAAGTCCGACGCCCTAGCCATTAGGCTACCGCCGCTTGCAAAAATTTGATTGCAATAATTATATTACCAGCTTATTACTCTCAAAAACTACATCAGATATCCAAGGTGTAGCTTCTTGCAGCTCCAATGCTTGCATCAATGTTGCTGGAACATTCAGTGCCAGAAAAAATAAAACTAAAAAAGAAAAAACATTGAGATTATTATTATCTTCTCTATCTCTAACTAAGGTCAAAAGAAAAAAATGATGGCTGGATGTTTGCTTGGCTACCAAATTTCAATTATTTTGTAATTGCACACTAATCCTACTAATATTATAAATGCGAAAGTTTGTGAGGATGGATGGATGGATGGATGGATGTTTGTTACTCTTTCACGCTAGAACGGCTGAACGGATCTGGATAAAATTTGGCACAGAGATAGATTATAGTCTGGAATAACACATGGGCTACTTTTTATCTGAAGTCCACTCAGACAAAGTCGCGGGCAGAAGCTAGTACTAGCTTTAATTAAAGTAATTCAAACGCAATTTAATCAAATTGTGTTCGCATTACTATTTATTTATTATTCGGATTCAAATACCATTCATTAATCTGAGATCCTATTCTACCATTTCGTGTAAATTAATATAAATGAATGTAATTTTACTATTTTTTGACCGGCTTTCACATCTATACTTAATATAATTATAAAGCTGAAGAGTTTGTTTGTTTGTTTGTTTGTTTACTTGAACGCGCTAATCTCAGGAACTACTGGTCCGATTTGAATAATTCTTTCACTGTTAGATAGCCCATTTATTGAGGAAGGCTATAGGCTATATATCATCACGCTACGCGGACGAAGTCGCGGACAGAAGCTAGTGGTTTATATACAGGGAAGTACTAGACGAAATGGTACGGTAGAAACCTAGATTATCGGTACCTATCCAAATTCGAATAACAAAATTTGATTAAATTGTGTTTGAATTACGAGTTATTACGTTTAAATGAGCAATTCAGCGTCCTGTCCTTTTTAGGAGAGAGAGGACATCTTTTGATGTAGATACAAAAATAAATATCTATTATTTAATAAGATAACTGCCTCATTAGCCAAGTGGTCCTGAGCGCGACTGCTACGCTAGAGGTCCTGGGTTCGATTCCCAGGTCGAGCAAAGTGTTATTGGGTTTTTCTATGAAATTCCCAGTAGCAGCTCGGAGTTAGGAATTTGTGCCCGGTAAAATGGCAATAGGCTCGCCCCCTATTACATGGGACCTAAACATACCGGCGAACTGTGGGTGCACATTAGTACGCCTCTGCCTAACCCTTCGGGGAATACAGGCGTGATGGTATGTTATGTATGTTAATAAGATAATTTATTCATTTAATACTTACAAAATTTGAATTCCACCATCATTTCTGATGTGTCCTTCTCAAATATAACAAATAGAATGATCTTAATATTCTTGATTTGTGGGCATTAATTAGTTTATAACTAATCGATTAACCATTAAAATATGTAATTACACAGATGATTATAATTTAAAAGTATACAATATTTTTTTCTTACATGTGGAAAAATTTGATTCGGTTATGTAATGAATGAATTATGAGTCTAAGATAAATTTGTAGGTAGGTACATAGGTTTGGGAGAGCCGAGACACGATTGGAGTGATACCACGGCCTCACAGAAAACCAGCGTGAAACAACACTTACGTTATGTTTCGCCGAGTGAGTGAGGATACCGGAGGTGGCCCAAATCCATTTAAAAGGCGGGCAACGCACTTGTGACTCCTCTGGTGTTGCGGGTGTCCATGGGCGGCGGTTATCGCTTACCGTCAGGTGATCCGTCTGCTCGTTTGCCCCCCCATCCCATAAAAAAATAATATCAACTACTACTTACAAGTTGAACAGAACGTTCAACTCGTAAGTAGTTTTTCTGTACAATTACAATATACCTACCTATTTATATTACCTACAATGATATTTTCTATACCTTACTAATAACAAACACAACAAAAAATAATCTGACTGCCTCATTAGCCTAGTGGCCCAGAGCGCGACTGCTACGGTAGAGGTCCTGGGTTCGATTCCCAGGTCGAGCGAAGTGTTATTAGGGTTATGAAATTCCCAGTAGCAGCTCGAAGTTTGGAATATGTTTGTGTTACATGGGACCTAAACATACCGGCGAACTATGGGTGTATACTAGTACGCCTCTGCCTAACCCTTCGGGGAATATAGGCGTGACGGTATGTATGTATGTATGTAATTATTATTGAAGCGGCAGCAGCCTAATGGCAAGGGTGTCGGACTTGCGATCATGTGGTTGCGGTTCGAACCCCACCCATTGCACTACCGACGTGAACCCACTCGTAACACAAGCATTTAGCTTAGCACGAGGTCAACAAGAATACTAGTAAGGTGCGACCCGCATTAAGCTTTAAAAAAATATCACGCCGGTATTCACTGAAGGGTTATGTAGAAACATACCATTCCATCACGCCTGTATTATCTTATCTTGTGTGGGTCCGAGGCAGCAAGGCCTCAGAGCACTTCGACCCAATGGGATCTTTTGTGCTTCCCCTAGATACCTAATCCTCATCCTCCCCCAGTTCTTCAAACAGCTCTTCCATAAGCTTTATAATGAGGCCTGGGGGTATGAGTCTATAGTCCTCTGGTCCTGGATGACCCTGACCCAAGAGGCACATTCGCTTTCTAGCCAGTGCATCGCATGTACACAGAAGGTGTTCCATGCTCTCAATTTCCCCGAAGGGTTAGGCAGAGGCGTACTAATATACACCCACAGTTCGCCGGTATGTTTAGGTCCCATGTAATAGGGGGCGAGCCTATTGCCATTAACCGGGCACAAATTCCTAACTCCGAGCTGCTACTGGGTATTTCATAGAAAAACCCAATAACACTGTGCTCGACCTGGGAATCGAACCCAGGACCTCTAGCGTAGCAGTCGCGCTCCGGACCACTTGGCTAATGAGGCAGTTGGGTTATGTAGAGATGTACTAATATAGAACAGTACAGGCGCATTACTGGGTTTGTATATATTGTTTGTTGCGCTATGTGGGGTTTGTATATGTTGAGGGGTTGTGAATGAAGGTTGTCACTTTATATATACCTATACTTTTACTGGTACCAGATACATATTGGACTTATAACTATGAACGACCTAGCTGCCTGAGTGTGTGGAGACGACTAGGCTTGTGTAGTACATGTACTATGTACGATTAGGAATTGATTCCCAACACAGACTAGTACGAGCTATTCCTTTTCCTTTCTAGTACATCATTCCTTTAGTACGTCGTCGTTCGTCGTAGTCTCTGGCTCTCTAGTTCTGTACGAACTACGAACTGAGCGGTGAGCGACGGAGCGCTCCGTCGCTCACCGCTCATTTGATCTCGACAGTACATTTGAACGACTGTACTATTAACCGTCGCTCACTAGCAAGAACAAAGCTATTTTGAACTTTATGTCTATGCTCCCAGTGATTAATTTTGTTCACTTTTCCTTCAGTGAGCTACTGTACTAATAGTACTAGAAGACCGAACTAGTACATTTAACGATTGTACTAGTACGGAGCGCTCCGTTCATAGTCCGAGCAAGAACAAGCCTAGAGACGACCGCTGCGCCGCGCTAACACAGTAATGCGCCTGTACACAAATCGAATGCGTCAGCAGTGTCCCTACAGAACCATAGTTCGTCAGTATAGTTTTCCATTATTGATAATAAATCGATTTAATTTTATCTACAATCGTAACATTGATGACAATTAGAAACTTTTTATTAATTGGATTCAATTAATGGTTATCTATAACATAGAATTAATCAAATGATTTTATTGATTTACATACTCAGATAATATTCATTAATTCTAATCTTAGGCTCGTGGCTAAGTTTTTCAGATTAATCTGCGCTCGCCGCGGCCAGTGTGTGGATGGGTGATAGTCAGGAGCCCAAAAAAAGCCTGACAACCAGTCTATCCTCCGAACATCGGTATTGCCCAGAAATTGGGCTGCGGAGGTCTGATAGCATAAATAAGCATAATAAACCCATTATATGTCCCACTGCTGGGCACGGGTCTCCTCTCACAATGAGAGGGATTAGGCTATAGTCCACCTCGCTAGCCTAATGCGGGTTGGCAGACTTCACACGCCGTCGAGAAAATCCTTCAGGCATGCAGGTTTCCTCACGATGTTTTCCTTCACCGTTTAAGCGCGTGATAATCCTACTAATATTATAAATGCGAAAGTTTGTGAGGATGGATGGATGGATGGATGTTTGTTACTCTTTCACGCCGGAACAGCTGAACAGATCTGGACAAAATTTGGCGCAGAAATAGATTATAGTCTGGAATAACACATGGGCTACTTTTTATCTCAAGTCCACGCAGACGAAGTCGCGGGCAGAAGCTGTTAACTATTAATACGCACATAACTTCGAAAAGTCAGAGGTGCGTGCCTCTGATTTGAACTCGAGACCTTTGACTTGGCAGTCCAATGGTCATATCACTAGGCTATCACGGATTTCTTCTTCTGATAGCTTCGTGTAAAATGCTGATATTTAGTAGCATCTGGATAGATTGGAAGCCGACCTCAACATGGTTGTTGGTAAAAGGCTTGGAAGATGAATCTTGAATTATAGTTTTATTTCATTCTAGCTTCTGCCCGCGACTTCGTCCGCGTAGCGTGATGCTATATAGCCT
Source organism: Acronicta leporina (assembly GCA_947256265.1). Classification (NCBI taxonomy): domain Eukaryota; kingdom Metazoa; phylum Arthropoda; class Insecta; order Lepidoptera; family Noctuidae; genus Acronicta; species Acronicta leporina. The sequence goes on from OX366538.1 coordinate 6,962,051, forward strand.
ATAGCATTCCTCAATAAATGAGCTGCCTAACACTGAAAGAATTTTTCAAATCGGACCAGTAGTTCCTGAGATTAGCGCGTTCAAGCAAACAAACAAACTCTTCAGCTTTATATATTAGTATAGATAGATTTTAAAACACACTAAGATCAATTATTTTGAAATATGATTTAAACGACAATAGTTTTTATCTACACCAGACGATAATTAATTTTACTTACAATATTCCAATTCTAGAAATGTCAAAGTTACACAAACAATATTTTGTTTTTTTTAAGGGATAGGGGAACAAACGAGCTGACGAATCACCCGATGGTAAGCGATAACCGCCACCCATGGACACCCGCCACACCAGAGGAGCCACAAGTGCGTCGCCCGCCTTTTAAAAGGGTTTGGGCCTCCGGTAACATCATTCACTCGGCGAAACACAACGCAAGCGCTGCTTCACGCCGGTTTTCTGTGAGGCCGTGGCATCACTCCGGTCGAGCCGGCCCCATCGTGCCGAAGCATGGCTCTCCCACGTCAAAATCATTACTTAGCTAAATGAACAGGTCAAGAATAAAATATCTTGTAAATATTTATTTTTATTTAGAGCAAAATAATACATTGGTTAATCTAATCAAATCTTTTATTTGCAAACTATTTGTACAATATAGATCGTAAATATTTCAAAAAGCATAAAAATAATATACTTAAAAGTAATAAAATAATAATAATAAAATACTTAGCAGCCTTCTACAATTTTTATTAATTTGAGGGCTATGTTAATTATCAAATTTAAATCTATAGAATTAGGTAGTATCTAATTTAAATGACGGATATGATTTTAATTCATTAATTTTTATTAATACAATTCGCACCTTTAGAACAAAACTTCCTCACCTTATCGTGAATCAATGCTGAGAGGAAGCCCTGACACCCATAACACAAGTTTAATCTTAGCTTGGGTGTCAGTGGTCTAACAATAGCGATTTACTTTATTTAAGGGGATTGTCTACCATATACCTAGCTCCTAGACTAATGTAAATCTTCTTATCTGGAAATAAATACATTATTTATTTTAAAAAAAGTATCCTTATTCAAAATATTGTCAAAATAACTTTAATAAATAGAAAAGCTCATAATATATTGTTCCAATTCATCAATAAAAAATAATGATAATGTCTTGTTTCGAGTTATAAGTGATTCTTTTATTTCACACTTAAATATTACTTACTAGGCCCACTTACACCAACTTAAATGTGTTTAAATTGTATTTAAACACGAAATTTCTATGAAAAACTGTGTTTAAATTCAATTTAAACATATTTAAAAAGTTGGTGCAAGTGGGCCATAATATCTGAATAGGTAGGTATATCGACAAAATATATCGTTTGCATACGTTAAAACAATCCTTATACTACAATAAAAAAACAACAAAAACTTATTTAAAAATATTATAATCCAAATACTACTTTGTGACAAAAAATCTGATTCTTAGATTTTATGAGATTGCCAAAAATGTCACTTTTGTTCTATATGTGCGAATTGTAGGTACATTGCTTTAATCAAAGTCTGAACTTGATATTTACTGGCCTTCAAAATAAAACAAACGCCATCCATCCTATAAAACTTTTATAGCTATAATACTTATATTTTTAAATATATATACAAAAATATCTCAATATAATTCTCCTTAATAATGTATAAATTAAAGTCTCCCCCATCCTGATTTTATATTTTTAGATTTTACATTATTCTTAGAAACTGCTGCACGGATTTGCATATATTTTTCATCAATAAATAGAGGACTTATCGAGAAAGGATATAATTATGCTATTATTCAATACTAGCCTATGCCCGCGGCTTCGCTCACTTGAAGCTCAAAAACCAACAGTGATGATCTCTTCTTTGTATGGGTCTCTATACATTAGAGAGGTCAAGCTGTATCTAAGGTTCCGTTTAATTATTTGAAATAAGAAGTATACCAGTTTTTAATTTGGAGCACATAGGTACTATCTAACAGTGATAACAAAATTAAAATCTATTTAGTAATTTTTGCGCCAACCCGTAACAAACAGACAAGAATTTTAAAAATCACATTTTTTGGGTTCGAAGACGTTTATATACCCCAACCCACTTGTTTTTTTTATATCTTCAATGTACAGACACAGCTTTTTTACAATTTTATAACAGTTGAGAAGAAGAAGACGTGCGAAGCCGGGGCGGGTCACTATATTTTTGTCAGAAATTCTTTCAGCATTGTTTTCTAGTATGATCCTTTCAGTTTCAATGAAGCATTCTTGTTTTAAATTACTTTACGAATCTGAAAAAGACAATAATTATTAATTATTTCTTCTCAGAGGTGACGACCTCTGAGCAAAACAAAATATGTAGTGCCGCCTTACTGACGAGTAAGGCGGCACTACATATTTTGTTTTGTTTTAAATGATATTTATTTCTGTAAATAGATCTTAAAAAGACACTTTTACAAGTTGTTTTACATTTTTTTTTTACTAGATGGCGCCGGCATTTCCTATCTGACGACCTCTGAGAAGAAACGCCGATACAAACTCAGAGAACCATGGTCTCTTTTAAAGTCCAGACAGTAGTAGTAGTATTATAAGACATGTATTTTTCGATGTAGGGCACAATCACATATTTTTTTAAATATATTCAATGTACAGACAGCATTTTTACAATTTTATAAAACTAGAGAAGAAGATAAACTGGTCCTCGGGTTCTGATTCTCAGTACTATTACCGACTGTTATAGAGCCGAGAAATACTTACCTTTTTTATGTGTCAATCGTCTGACGTTGTGGTAAGGCAATTGGGACTATTAGACGATTTCGGGAGTTCCTTTCGTCTTCTCTCTGTATGACTGAAGTTGAAGCATTAATGTTACAGCTTGCATCAGATTTCGGTAAGCATACCTGTGAATATATTTATTATTTATTTTAGGAAAGCTCACAGACAAATTACAATCGTAGATTATACACATGAGTAATCATTTTGCTAATTGCAAGCTTTCACAAATAAATTACCACAAAACAGGTTTTAGGGAAAAAAGTAAACGTGTTCCAGATTTTAACTTAGTTAATGTCTATTAGAGCAAAGTTAATGGCAATGATTATAAATTAAACTTTAAATTTAAATGGAGAATGAAGCCTGAGCACCATTACTTAGTGGGTTTATTTAAACAATTCATTGTTTAGTCGTCTTCTGATCGAACTAGCAGTAGTACAAAATAGGTCAATATTTAATTCCGGCGAAAGATATAAGATAGATATTACTTCTATCACCTTCGTCTTCGTAAATATTCTTTTATATAGAAGATATACATATTTTTATCGTGGGAGAGCTATGTTTGTTTGAGTGATACGGCCTCACAGAAAACCGGCGTGAAACAACGCTTACGTTGTGTTTTGCCGAGTCAGTGAGGTTACCGGAGGCCCAAACCGTTTTATAAGGCGGGCGATGCACTTGCGAATCCTTTGGTGTTGCGGGTGTCCATAGGCTGTGGTTATCGGTTACCATCAGGAGATCCATCTGCTCGTTCAATAATCACATGTTCAAACTGTTGTATGCCTAAGCTGGTGGAGCAGTGCAAAAGCACACCAAAATAATTCAATATAACCCTGTAACCACTGTCTCACAATAAAGATCTTTGACTTTGACTCTTTGACTTTTGTTTACCCCGCTATCCCATAAAAAAACAAAGTTGGGTTTTTCTGTGACATTAATTTCATCTCGAGGTTTAGATTTGTGCCCTGTAGGGACCTAATAATAATCGCCCCTTATTACATGGGACCTAAACATACCGGCAAACTGTGGGTGCACAATACGACTCTGCCTAACCCCTTCAGGAAATACACACGCCCCGTGTTGGTATATTATGTTAATTTATTAATTAACCAGCTTCTGCCCGCGACTTCGTCCGCGTAACGTGATGATATATAGCCTATAGCGTGATGATCGCAATAAAAGGTAGCCTATGTCCTTTCTCAGGGTCTAAAGATTGTCTGTGACAAATTTCATCAAAATCGGTTGAGAGGTTTAAGCGGGAAAGCGTAACAGACAGACAGACAGACAGAGTTACTTTCGCATTTATAATATTAGTAGGGATAATGGAGGATACTTTACCTGTTCAGAAGTGCTAAATTGATAGTCATTCGGACATCTCTCATGTATAATATTTCCGTATAAGCATAAATAAAATGACGCACAATCCATCACGTCCGGTTTCAACCATGTATCAAAAATACTGCACTCAAAGTCGGTAGTAATCGGCGTACTGGTTTTAGACGGCGTATTGTTCGTTTTAGGTGGCGTAGTCTTTGAATATGGTAGGAGTGGCGCATTATTACTACTTTTTTCAGATGATAAAGATCTTTCAAGGGATCCAGGTGAGCGGGTTCTTTCATTAAGTGCGGATAGCGAATTATCCGTACTAGCTTCAGACGAAGAAGATCTTTCAAGGGATCCAGGGGACCTAGTTCTTTCATTAAGTCGGGATAGCGTATCCTCTGTACTTATTTCAGATGTTGAAGACCTTTCAAGGGATCCAGGGGACCTAGTTTTTGCACTGAGCGTAACTGGCGTAGTCTCGGAACTTATTGCAGATGGCGTGCCTGAACTGGATTCAGGTGACCAGGTTTTTTCGCTGAGCGCTGTTGGCGTATTTTCAGTACTAGTTGGAGATAGCGTAGTCTGAGCATTTGTAGTTAATGGCGTAGTTTTACCAGTCTCGCAGGAAGGCGAAGTAGAATTATCACAACTCAATGTGATTTTAGTCTCTTTTGTAGTTAAAATTGTTGTCACGTTGTATCCAGCTTGATCTTTGGGTAGACAACTCTGGAAAAAAAATTATGGGACAATTACTTATTTATAACACAACACACCATCACAGCCATATTCCTCGAAGGTTTAGGCAGAAATGTACTATATTGTGGGTGAAAATTCGATAATTCTTCTGAAGAATTTCCAATACAACCGTAATTCGGAAATAAATCGTAATTCAAACACAATTTATTGAAATCGTGTTATAATTCTTACTCAGTTATCGTAAATCTAGGTTACTACCCTTACATTTTCTCTTCTACTATTTCACTAAAACGACCGGAAAATCGGGTGGTTATCAAAAATTACATTCTTTTACAATTATTTTGGAAGAAATGGTTGAACGTTCTATCATAGATTTTTTTATATTAAAAAAATATTTAAAAGTCGGTACCTAATATTTTGATTCTAAGTCAACAGTTTATGGTTTCATTTTACTAGCAAATGCACAAGTTGAAGTTTTATCCAAAAATTAATATGAAGTAGACCTGTATCAATGGCGTCCGGTTTTTAAATGTGTGGCTATTATCAATAGGTATATAAACAATGGTTATGACTCTAATTATTTTTTTGTTTAAGGCGGATCGTTCACCTGAGCCCGCCAAATTCAAATTTCAATTGGTTTTTCGCAATTTGTAGGTCTATAACACATTCTAGATTCCTAGCTGTAGTAATTGCGGCATATGCTATACAATATTCACAACGTTTGTAGTGTATATACCTGTTTCATTCCTTTAGCCTTTAGTTATCTTCACAATTATTTGTTCTTCAGGCATAATACACTTCTCATCACACCATTATTCTTAATTATTATAATTTTTCACTTTGCATCATCAACGTACGAGTTTTTAGTCTCAAACTGTAGCTTATAACGTAATATGTTTATATATTGCTGCCATGGTTTGTATTTTTAGCTATTTTGTTTGTTTTTGCACATTTTATTTCTTTTGACATTTTAGTTATTAAATGCAACCATGGCAACGGTCTTTACTTTTCAGTAAAATCCGGGTGCATAGAGGTTCCGAATAAAGTATTTATTCTAATTTCGATTACAAACTTCTTCTAGCTACTAAATATTTGGTTTTAAAGTATACCATTTTCAAAATGATTCAAAATTGTGGAACGACTCCTGCTGCCTATAAATACGGGAGCCAGTTCCTTAACCAGTCAGTTTTTAGTCTGGTCTCGACACGAGAACTACACTAGTAGTCTTAAGCGCCTCTTGGTTCTTCAAAACTCAATCGAAGACCTTCGTGAACCTACGCCGCCGACCCAGCCCTGGGACCACTGAGCGGAGCCTCTTCAAGGCGTGGTGCTGCAAACTGTCCACGCGCTCCGCCTGTCCACGCGCTCCGCCTGTCCGCGCGCTCCGCCTGTCCGCGCGCTCTGCCTGTCCGCGCGCTCCGCTAGACGCCGTGCTGCGTGCGCGCTGTCCGCGCGCTCCGCCTGTCCGCGCGCTCCGCCTGTCCACGTGCTCCGGCTGCACACCGTGCTGCGTGCGGGCTGTCTTCGTGCTCCGCCGGCTACTATCGTCTACTATACTCTCGTCTACTATACTCTCATATACTACGTCCATCACCCATTTTTATAATAAATTGTATTTTCTGTTTTTTTATTTCTTTTATCTGTCGCTTCACGACACGTTAAAGAAGCTAAAATTGGGTACAATCGTCAATTTTGGCCAAAAATGACGATTGTACCTAATTTTAGCTACAATATTAAATTCCTACCTTGTTAGGGCATGTCGTTCTTTCAACATGGAGTGTCGGAAGGTCGAACTTGACTTATTTACAACTAGTATATCTAAATTAAAAAATACACTATGTAAAAACTTCTTTGACTCATAGTATTTGAAATTTCAGACTCATCCGTATTATCATTTCTTTTTATATAATTATTTAAATTACCTAGTACCTAACACTGTCTACATGTTACTGAAATTTTACAGATACTGTATTTTTGTGAAAACTTGTAATTGGCCATCTAACGCTTTATTCTACTGTTTATATTGTTTTGTATTAGCTGTAAGTTTTCCTACATTAATAAAATAAAATAATAAAATAAAATAAAAATATCGATTTACAAGCAAAGTTTTTACTGCTCAGTTGTGAATATTGTATAGCTAATGCCGCAATTACTACAGCTACGAATCTAGAATGTGTTATAGACCTACACATTGCGAAAAACCAATTGAAATTTGAATTTGGCGGGCTCAGGTGAACGATCCGCCTTAAATGTTTCAATATTCTGGGACATTTTTACACAGCACCATCTAGTCCCAAACTAAGCAGAGCTTGTACTATGGGTACTAGACAATGGATATAATACTTATATACTTTTTTTTTGTAAATACATACTTATAATACATAAGAAACACCCAGACGAACACGAACACTTATATTCATCACATAATTTTTTGTGTCTTGTGGGAATCGAACCCACGACCTCATGGTCAGCAGTCCGGTACCCGAACCATTAAGCCACAGAAAAATAAAGAATTTGTTATAAAATTGACGACCTATGTGAGGTCGTCAATTTTATAACAAATTCTTTATTATTTTTCCACACTAGCCTTTTTGCTACCGATTGTACCCTTTTCTCTTTTTGATAACAACGTGGGACGAGTTGAAATATTAGCTTTAAAAATATTAGCTTTTAAAATAAAAATATTAGCTTTTTTTATTTTCTGCAAGTTGTCCTAAGTGGAACGTAGGACGAGTGTTCATAAACTCGTCCTACATGCCTACGTTCGGTTTTCGGGTTGTCCATAAAACCCGAAAGTCATTTTGTATGAATTGTGGGTCAGCATAAAACAATTACAGGCAAGATAAGTAATTCAATCAAACTTACGTATTTGGTGGGACTGAATTCATTTCCACCTGGGCATTTTTCATGTGTCAATTTGCCCATAAGGCAAAGGTAGAAATATTGTTTATTATGTATGTCTGGTCTCAACCATACATTATTCGCTTTACATTCAGCGGATGGATCGACTGTAGTTATCGGAAAAGGCGTAGTATGTTGACTGGTTGTAGATGGCGTAGTGTGTCCACTGGTTGTAGATAGCGTGGTCTGCTCACTGGTTGTAGATGGCGTAGTGTGCTCACTGGTTGTAGATGGCGTAGTGTGCTCACTGGTTGTAGATGGCGTAGTGTGCTCACTGGTTGTAGATGGTGTGGTGTGCTCACTGGTTGTAGATGGTGTGGTGTGCTCACTGGTTGTAGATGGCGTAGTGTGTCCACTGGTTGTAGATAGCGTGGTCTGCTCACTGGTTGTAGATGGCGTAGTGTGCTCACTGGTTGTAGATGGCGTAGTGTGCTCACTGGTTGTAGATCTTGTAGTGTGTGCACTAGTTGTAGATGGTGTCGTGTGCGCACTGGTTGTAGATCTTGTAGTGTGTGCATTAGTTGTAGATGGTGTCGTGTGCGCACTGGTTGAAGATGGTGTAGTGTGGGCACTGGTTGTAGATGGCGTAGTGTGGGCACTGGTTGTAGATGGCACAGTGTGTGCACTGGTTGTAGATGGCGTAGTGAACTCACTGGTTGTAGATAGTGTAGTGTGTGCACTGGTTGTAGATGGCGTAGTGTGCTCACTGGTTGTAGATGGTGTCGTGTGCGCACTGGTTGTAGATCTTGTAGTGTGTGCAGTAGTTGTAGATGGTGTCGTGTGCGCACTGGTTGAAGATGGTGTAGTGTGTGCACTGGTTGTAGATGGCGTAGTGTGGGCACTGGTTGTAGATGGCACAGTGTGTGCACTGGTTGTAGATAGCGTAGTGAACTCACTGGTTGTAGATCTTGTAGTGTGTTTACTAGTTGTAGATGGGGTCGTGTGCGCACTGGTTGTAGATCTTGTAGTGTGTGCACTAGTTGTAGATGGCGTCGTGTGCAGACTGGTTGTAGATGGCGTAGTGTGCTCACTGGTTGTAGATGGTGACGTGTGCGCAATGGTTGTAGATCTTGTAGTGTGTGCACTGGTTGTAGATGGCGTAGTGTGGGCTCTGGTTGTAGATGGCACAGTGTGTGCACTGGTTGTAGATGGCGTAGTGTGCTCACTGGTTGTAGATGGTGTCGTGTGCTTACTGGTTGTAGATGGCGTAGTGTGCTCACTGGTTGTCGATGGTGTAGTGTGTGCACTGGTTGTAGATCTTGTAGTGTGTGCACTGGTTGTAGATGGTGTGGTGTGCTCACTGGTTGTAGATGGTGTCATGTGCTTACTGGTTGTAGATGGCGTAGTGTGCACACTGGTTGTAGATGGCGTAGTGTGCTCACTGGTTGTAGATGGTGTCGTGTGCGCACTGGTTGTAGATCTTGTAGTGTGTGCACTAGTTGTAGATGGTGTCGTTTGCGTACTGGTTGAAGATGGTGTAGTGTGTGCACTGGTTGTAGATGGCGTAGTGTGGGCTCTGGTTGTAGATGGCACAGTGTGTGCACTGGTTGTAGATGGCGTAGTGTGCTCACTGGTTGTCGATGGTGTAGTGTGTGCACTGGTTGTAGATCTTGTAGTGTGTGCACGGGTTGTAGATGATGTGGTGTGCTCACTGGTTGTAGATGGTGTCGTGTGCTTACTGGTTGTAGATGGCGTAGTGTGCTCACTAGTTGTAGATGGCACAGTGTGTGCACTGGTTGTAGATGGCGTAGTGTGCTCACTGGTTGTAGATGGTGTTGTGTGTGCACTGGTTGTAGATGGCGTAGTGAACTCACTGGTTGTAGATGGTGTAGTGTGTGCACTGGTTGTAGATCTTGTAGTGTGTTTACTAGTTGTAGATGGGGTCGTGTGCGCACTGGTTGTAGATCTTGTAGTGTGTGCACTAGTTGTAGATGGCGTCGTGTGCACACTGGTTGTAGATGGCGTAGTGTGGGCACTAGTTGTAGATGGCACAGTGTGTACACTGGTTGACGACGGCGTAGTGTGCTCACTGGTTGTAGATGGTGTAGTGTGCTCACTGGTTGTAGATGGTGTAGTGTGTGCACTGGTTGTAGATGGCGTAGTGTGCGCACTGGTTGAAGATGGTGTAGTGTGTGTACTGGTTGTAGATGGCGTAGTGTGGGCACTAGTTGTAGATGGCACAGTGTGTGCACTGGTTGTAGATGGTGTAGTGTGCGCACTGGTTGAAGATGGTGTAGTGTGTGTACTGGTTGTAGATGGCGTAGTGTGGGCACTAGTTGTAGATGGCACAGTGTGTGCACTGGTTGTAGATGGGGTCGTGTGCGCACTGGTTGTAGATCTTGTAGTGTGTGCACTAGTTGTAGATGGCGTCGTGTGCAGACTGGTTGTAGATGGCGTAGTGTGCTCACTGGTTGTAGATGGTGACGTGTGCGCACTGGTTGTAGATCTTGTAGTGTGTGCACTGGTTGTAGATGGCGTAGTGTGGGCTCTGGTTGTAGATGGCACAGTGTGTGCACTGGTTGTAGATGGCGTAGTGTGCTCACTGGTTGTAGATGGTGTCGTGTGCTTACTGGTTGTAGATGGCGTAGTGTGCTCACTGGTTGTCGATGGTGTAGTGTGTGCACTGGTTGTAGATCTTGTAGTGTGTGCACTGGTTGTAGATGGTGTGATGTGCTCACTGGTTGTAGATGGTGTCATGTGCTTACTGGTTGTAGATGGCGTAGTGTGCACACTGGTTGTAGATGGCGTAGTGTGCTCACTGGTTGTAGATGGTGTCGTGTGCGCACTGGTTGTAGATCTTGTAGTGTGTGCACTAGTTGTAGATGGTGTCGTTTGCGTACTGGTTGAAGATGGTGTAGTGTGTGCACTGGTTGTAGATGGCGTAGTGTGGGCTCTGGTTGTAGATGGCACAGTGTGTGCACTGGTTGTAGATGGCGTAGTGTGCTCACTGGTTGTCGATGGTGTAGTGTGTGCACTGGTTGTAGATCTTGTAGTGTGTGCACGGGTTGTAGATGATGTGGTGTGCTCACTGGTTGTAGATGGTGTCGTGTGCTTACTGGTTGTAGATGGCGTAGTGTGCTCACTAGTTGTAGATGGCACAGTGTGTGCACTGGTTGTAGATGGCGTAGTGTGCTCACTGGTTGTAGATGGTGTTGTGTGTGCACTGGTTGTAGATGGCGTAGTGAACTCACTGGTTGTAGATGGTGTAGTGTGTGCACTGGTTGTAGATCTTGTAGTGTGTTTACTAGTTGTAGATGGGGTCGTGTGCGCACTGGTTGTAGATCTTGTAGTGTGTGCACTAGTTGTAGATGGCGTCGTGTGCACACTGGTTGTAGATGGCGTAGTGTGGGCACTAGTTGTAGATGGCACAGTGTGTACACTGGTTGACGACGGCGTAGTGTGCTCACTGGTTGTAGATGGTGTAGTGTGTGCACTGGTTGTAGATGGCGTAGTGTGCTCACTGGTTGTAGATGGTGTAGTGTGTGCACTGGTTGTAGATGGCGTAGTGTGCGCACTGGTTGAAGATGGTGTAGTGTGTGTACTGGTTGTAGATGGCGTAGTGTGGGCACTAGTTGTAGATGGCGTAGTGTGCGCACTGGTTGAAGATGGTGTAGTGTGTGTACTGGTTGTAGATGGCGTAGTGTGGGCACTAGTTGTAGATGGCACAGTGTGTGCACTGGTTGTAGATGGGGTCGTGTGCGCACTGGTTGTAGATCTTGTAGTGTGTGCACTAGTTGTAGATGGCGTCGTGTGCACACTGGTTGTAGATGGCGTAGTGTGGGCACTGGTTGTAGATGGCACAGTGTGTGCACTGGTTGTAGATGGCGTAGTGTGCTCACTGGTTGTAGATGGTGTAGTGTGTGCACTGGTTGTAGATGGCGTAGTGTGCTCACTGGTTGTAGATGGTGTAGTGTGTGCACTGGTTGTAGATGGCGTAGTGTGCGCACTGGTTGAAGATGGCGTAGTGTGTGTACTGGTTGTAGATGGTGTAGTGTGTGCACTGGTTGTAGATGGCGTAGTGTGCGCACTGGTTGAAGATGGTGTAGTGTGTGTACTGGTTGTAGATGGCGTAGTGTGGGCACTAGTTGTAGATGGCACAGTGTGTGCACTGGTTGTAGATGGGGTCGTGTGCGCACTGGTTGTAGATCTTGTAGTGTGTGCACTAGTTGTAGATGGCGTCGTGTGCACACTGGTTGTAGATGGCGTAGTGTGGGCACTGGTTGTAGATGGCACAGTGTGTGCACTGGTTGTAGATGGCGTAGTGTGCTCACTGGTTGTAGATGGTGTAGTGTGTGCACTGGTTGTAGATGGCGTAGTGTGCTCACTGGTTGTAGATGGTGTAGTGTGTGCACTGGTTGTAGATGGGGTCGTGTGCGCACTGGTTGTAGATCTTGTAGTGTGTGCACTAGTTGTAGATGGCGTCGTGTGCACACTGGTTGTAGATGGCGTAGTGTGGGCACTGGTTGTAGATGGCACAGTGTGTGCACTGGTTGTAGATGGCGTAGTGTGCTCACTGGTTGTAGATGGTGTAGTGTGTGCACTGGTTGTAGATGGCGTAGTGTGCTCACTGGTTGTAGATGGTGTAGTGTGTGCACTGGTTGTAGATGGCGTAGTGTGCGCACTGGTTGAAGATGGCGTAGTGTGTGTACTGGTTGTAGATGGCGTAGTGTGGGCACTAGTTGTAGATGGCACAGTGTGGGCACTAGTTGTAGATGGCACAGTGTGTGCACTGGTTGTAGATGGGGTCGTGTGCGAACTGGTTGTAGGTCTTGTAGTGTGTGCACTAGTTGTAGATGGCGCAGTGTGCTCACTGGTTGAAGATGGCGTAGTGTGCTCACTGGTTGTAGATCTTGTAGTGTGTGCACTAGTTGTAGATGGTGTCGTGTGCGCACTGGTTGAAGATAGTGTAGTGCGTGCACTGGTTGTAGATGGCGTAGTGTGGGCACTAGTTGTAGATGGCACAGTGTGTGCACTGGTTGTAGATGGCGTAGTGTGCTCACTGGTTGTAGATGGTGTCGTGTGCTCACTGGTTGTAGATGGCGTAGTGTGCTCACTGGTTGTAGATGGTGTAGTGTGTCCACTGGTTGTAGATAGCGTTGTCTGTTCACTGGTTGTAGATGGCGTAGTGTGCTCACTGGTTGTAGATGTCACAGTGTGTGCACTGGTTGTAGATGGTGTAGTGTATGCACTGGTTGTAGATCTTGTAGTGTGTGCACTGGTTGTAGATGGCGTAGTGTGGGCACTGGTTGTAGATGGCACAGTGTGTGCACTGGTTGTAGATGGTGTCGTGTGCTTACTGGTTGTAGATGGCGTAGTGTGCTCACTGGTTGTAGATGGTGTCGTGTGCTTACTGGTTGTAGATAGCGTTGTCTGTTCACTGGTTGTAGATGGCGTAGTGTGCTCACTGGTTGTAGATGTCACAGTGTGTGCACTGGTTGTAGATGGCGTAGTGTGCTCACTGGTTGTAGATGGTGTAGTGTATGCACTGGTTGTAGATCTTGTAGTGTGTGCACTGGTTGTAGATGGCGTAGTGTGGGCACTGGTTGTAGATGGCACAGTGTGTGCACTGGTTGTAGATGGCGAAGTGTGCTCACTGGTTGTAGATGGCGTAGTGTGCTCACTGGTTGTAGATGGTGTAGTGCGCGCACTGGTTGTAGATGGCGTAGTGTGCGCACTGGTTGTAGATGGTGTAGTGTGTGCACTGGTTGTAGATGGCACAGTGTGTGCACTAGTTGAAGATGGCACAGTGTGTGCACTGGTTGAAGATGGCACAGTGTGCGCACTGGTTGTAGATGATGTAGTGTGTGCACTGGTTGTAGATGGAGTAGTGTGCGCACTGGTTGTAGACGGAGTAGTGTGCGCACTGGTTGTATATGGCGTTGTTGACGTCTTTTTTGTAGATTGCGTAGTTGTTGATGTTGTTGTTTTAGGTGGCGTAGTTGTTGATGTGGTTATTGTAGATGGCATAGTTGTTGAAGTCGTTGTTGTAGATGGCGTGGTTGTTGATGTCGTTGTCGTAGATGGCATAGTTGTTGAAGTCGTTGTTGTAGATGGCGTAGTTGTTGAAGTCGTTATTGTAGATGGCATAGTTGTTGAAGTCGTTGTTGTAGATGGCGTGGTTGTTGATGTCGTTGTCGTAGATGGCATTTTTGATGTCGTTGTTGTAGATGGCGTAGTTGTTGAAGTCGTTGTTGTAGTTGGAGTTGTTGAAGTCGTTGTCGTAGATAGCGTAGTTGTTGTAGATGGCATAGTTGTTGATGTAGTTGTTGTAGATGGCATAGTTGTTGATGTAGTTGTTGTAGATGGCGTAGTTGTTGTTGTCGTTGTCGTAGATGGCATTTTTGATGTCGTTGTTGTAGATGGCGTAGTTGTTGATTTGGTTGTTGTAGACGGCGTTGTTGTTGATGTCGTTGTTGTAGATGGCGTGGTTGTTGATTTCGTTGTTGTAGATGGCGTAGTTGTTGATGTTGTTGTTGTAGAAGGCGTTGTTGATATCGTTGTTGAAGATGGCGTAATTGTTGATGTCGTTGTAGAACTACATCCCGCATCCGGTTTAGGCAAACATGTCTGTAAAGATTTAGAAACAGTTTATTGTTGTCTTTGTTTTGATCATCGCATTGCCAATTATTCTGCCGTTAAGCAATAATGTGCAAATACTATTGTGTTCCGGTTTGAAGGGTTATGTAGCCAGTGACATAACTAAAAACCCAGCTTTGTATTTCAATATTGTAACGGTTAAAGACACGCACATGTACAAAGTATTAAGACACAAGTTTGCGTGTTCACCGCTAAAAAACTACCGTTGGTCGTATCTCCTCGTTTTGAGAGCACCCCCTTAATTGCCTCAGCCAATATTGAAATACTTGGCATCGACATATCGAATCAACTACAGTTCTGCGGACATTTAGAGGTTAAGGCTAAGTTAGCAAAGAAGCTTGGCGTGCTTAACAGATCGAGACAGTATTTCACTCCGGCCCACCGCCTATTACTTTATAAGGCGCAGGTCCGGCCTCATATGGAATACTGTTCTCATCTCTGGGCAGGAGCACCCGAGTACCAGCTTCTCCCTCTGGACCGCATCCAACGAAGAGTGATTCGAATCGTCGACTGCCAAGTTATTTCAAACCGGCTTGACCTCTTGGCGCTGCGTAGAGATGTGGCCTCGCTTTGCATCCTCTATCGCCTATACTATGGGGAGTGCTCCGAGTTCTGTTTGATCCCTGCAGCCTCATTTCGCCATCGTTCTACGCGACAACAGTTCCATCCCCATCATCTTGATGGCTGGCAGTCCACAACTGTGCGTTTCTCTAGAAACTTTCTGCCTCGCACAACAAAACTGTGGAATGAACTGTCGCCTGCAGTATTTCCGGACCAATACGACCTTCAAACCTTCAAGAAAAGAGCGTACTCCCTTTTAAAAGGCCGGCAGCGCACTTGTGACTCCTCTGGTGTTGCAGGTGTCCATGGGCGGCGGTGATTGCTTACCATCATGCGATCCGTCTGCTCGTTTGCCTGCTATCACATAAAAAAAAAGTCAAATGTACAGGCTTGGATCACCGTATTTTTTTCAATAAACTGTGGGGTATGTCATAGTGAGGGGTTGTTAATGAAGGTCATTACTTGTTAGACTATATACTTTACTGGTACCAGTTTCAAATACATATAAAATACATGGTTAATAAGTATTTTATATAGTAATTAATAAGCGTCGGTAGCCTAATGGCTAGGGCGTCGGACTTGCGATCATGTGGTTGCCGGTTCGAACCCCACCCATTGCACTACCGACGTGAACCCACTCGTAGCACAAGCAATCTAGCTTAGCACGAGGGGTTAACAAGAATACTAGAAATGTGCGACCCGCATTGCTAGTAAGCTATTTAAAAAAAAATATATGTATTTAAAAGGTAAGACCTAACTGCCTGCGTGTGGTGAGACAACAGGGTGCCGAGTCTACTATTTAGTTGTGTCAGAATAGTGATTCAGTGATTTCAAAATTGTTGATTTTTGACAGTTTTGTCTACGAAATCTGTCATTTCTTATGTCATTTAGTGCCATTGGACGGTCATTCTGAGGCAATTGAAATAGCAGACTTGGGCCCCTGCTGCGCCGCGCAATGCGCCTGTATCCAAATCGAATGCGTCAGCAGTGTCCCTACAAAACTAATATGAAATGTTTCAGAAAATACTATAATGCATATAAAGTGTCTGGACTTTAAAACAGACCACTATTCTCTGAGTTTGTTTGGTGTATCTTCCCAGAGGTCGTCAAATAAGCAATGCCGGCGCCAACTAAATTTAAAAAATTCAAAACAAAGACTTGTAAAAGTGTCTTTAAAAGATCTATTTACAGAAATAAAGTATCTTTTATCATTTGGCCTCACATCATCATCATCATCATCATATCAGCCTATTGCCGTCCACTGCTGAACGTAGGCCTCCCCCAAAGAGCGCCAACCATCCCGGTCTTGGGCAGCTTGGCCTCACATGATACGAATTTATGCATTTAAAGCTTATAGTGCAAGTAAGCTATGTGTCCCGCTCACTGCCACATAATCTTGCTATGTAATTCTTTAAGCTATGTCGGCAACTTTGGTTCTCCCACGGATCTCCTGATTTCTGATCCTATCGTGTACATAAATGCATACAGCTCGTAGAACTGATGGCCGCTTGGGTAGAAAGAGGACGACTTCGAACGATGCAACAGCCTCACAGAAAACCGGTGTAAAACTACACCCACGTCGTGTTTCGCCGGGTGAGTGAGGATACCGGAGGCCCAAACCCTTTTAAAAGGCGGGCAACGCACTTTCGACTCCTTTAGTGTTGCGGGTGTCTATGGGCGACCGTTATCGCTTACCACCAGGTGATCCGTCAGCCCGTTTGCCATGAAATAAATATCCAAAGAAAAACTACTTACAAGTTGTGTGGGACTGAATTCGAAACCATATGGGCACTGCATTTTGGTAACATATCCATAATAACACTGGTAATAGTAAATGCAGTTGTCAGGGTCAGGCTGGAGCCAGTAGTCATAATATCCGCAGGATGGCATAGGGGCCATGCTGCAACCTGCTTCCTCCCTAACTAGACACCTCTGTAAAACATTATTCATTTTTATACTTCTATGCACAAAAGTAGCAAATAAGGTTCATAAGTGAGAAAAATATGTATTATTAAAATAACATACCATGACGCCTGTATTCCCCGAAGGGTTAGACAGAGGCGTACTACTGTACACCCACAGTTCGCCTGTATGTTTAGATCCCATGTAATAGGGGGCGAGCCTATTGCCATTAACCGGGCACAAATTCCAAACTCCGAGCTGCTACTGGGTATTTCATAGAAAAATACCCATTTAACACTTTGCCTTATTCACTCGACCTGGGAATCGAACCCAGGACCACTAGGTTTTATATTATATCATTATACTAAAAAAAACGACGGGTTGCACTCAGGAGTGCCGGCAGAAGTGAAAACTTGAATATTAAACGAAGATTTACACTTCAATAAATGATAATGTTCAGTTGTACTGTCTAAGAAAACATTTGTTTTTACGTTTGTCTTACGGTCTTATCTGTCGCGATATGATCTGTCGCGAGTTTAACATTTTATCTCCATCACAAAAAATGCACAGCACCGCTAAAGAAGTTTTCACTTCAACAAATTATTATGGCATGTAAATTATTCCTTGAATTTTACCTTCACTACTTAATATTATTTTTAGTAGGTATATCTACCTCCCTTTCTACCTACTAAAAATAATATCGTTGAAACTTGAACATAGTTGAATCGATTCCAATAATTTTTAAAAAAGCTGTGCCTGTACCTACATTTACGATATTTAAAAAAAAACAAGTGGGGTAGGGATGCGAATCCAAAAATGAGATTTTTTAAATTCATGTCTGTTTGTTACGGGTTGGAGCAAAAACTACTGAATAGATTTTAATTTTGATATCACTGTCAGAAAGTACATGCTCCAACTTAAAAACTGGTGAACGTCTTATCTCAATTAATTAAACGGATCTTGAGATACAGCTTGACCTCTCTAATGTATAGAGGTCCATAGAAAGAAGAGATCATCACTGTTGGATTTTATAATTTTTTTTTGGAATTCGTTTCTAATCCTACATACTATAGCTTCAGGCGAGCGAAGCCGCGGGCAAAAGCTAGTATTTAAATAACATACCATCACGCCTGTATTCCCAGAAGGGTTAGGCAGAAGTGTAACTAAGGTACACTCACAGTTCGCCGGTATGTTTAGGTCCCATGTAATAGGGGGCGAGCCTATTGCCATTAACCGGGCACAAATTCCAAACTTCGAGCTGCTACTGAGAATTTCATAGAAAAACCCAATAACACTTTGCTCGACCTGGGAATCGAACCCAAGACCTCTAGCGTAGCGGTCGCACTTGAAACCACTAGACTAACGAGGCAGTTATTTAAATAAGTTTAAGTATAAAAAATACTCACAAGATTCGTTGGACTAAACTCATAACCATCTGGGCACGAGATTTCGTAGATTTTGCCAACCTGGCACTGGTAATATTTACTGCAGTTATCAGGGTCGGGCTCAACCCAATAGTCATAATAGCCACAGTTCGGTAGGGGGGACTGGCTGCAACGTGCCTGCGCTTTGGGTAGACACGTCTGTGAAAAAAAAAATTTGGGGATCGTCGGGCGTAATTACCCGTAAATGATAAATTATATTTATTTCTAATAAATATATCTTTTATGGCCACTTGCACCAACTTCTTAAATGTGTTTAAATTGTATTTAAACTCAATTTTCTATTGTCATTTTGTGTTTAAATTCAATTTACTTAAACATATTTCAGAAGTTGGTGCAAATACACTTTTCCAATTCATTGTTATGATTTTTTTAAACTAGATGGCGCCGGCATTTCCAAACTAAAAACCTCTGAGAAGAAACACCGAAACAAACTCATAGAAACATGGTCTCCTTTAAAGTTCAGACATAGTAGTAGCAATAAAGTATAAAGCGTACTACGTTTGTACGCTTTATACTTTATTGCTACTACTATGTCTGAACTTTAAAGGAGACCACGATTCTCTGAGTTTGTTTCGGTGTTTCTTATAAAAATAAATACAAAATATATAATATAAATCGTAATTCAAAATATAATATAAATCGTAATTCAAATAGAATTTAATCAATTTTTGTTATTAATCGGATTCGGATTCCGTTAATCTAGTTCTATATCCTACCATTTCGTGCAAAATACTTCTCATGGCTCTCTTCCACGGTAAAAGAGCCATCACAAAGAGCTATAGCGGCTTTAAGTTGACCTGTCCTAACCGACGGCACGCATAAATAAGTCATCATGTAGCCCATTAATTAGGGAGCTCAATTGGTCTTGGGTATTAAGGCCATGTACTTACAAGACTCGTGGCACTAAACTCGTAACCATCAGGGCACAAGTTTATCACGATTTCGCCGGCATAGCACTGGTAATATTGACCGCAGTTATCAGGGTCGGGCTCAACCCAATATTCATAATAGCCACAGTTCGGCAGGGGGGACTGGCTGCACCCTGCCTGCGCTTTGGGTAGACACCGCTGTGAATAAAAATAAAAATTTAGGGTCGTCGGGCCGAATTACCCGTACAAACATAATACAAAAATAAATCGTAATTCAAATACAATTTAATCAAATTGTGATAATATTCGGATTAAGATACCGTTAATCTAGTTTTATCCTACCATTTTGTGCAAAATACTTCACTGGAAATAAATGTAAGTGAATGTAATTCTTGATAATTTTCCGCAGTTTCGACAGATTTTCCAGTCGTTTATTTCAAATGAAGTAGTAGTAGACAAAATTCTCAGTAGCAGCTCGGAGTTTAGGATTTGCGCACGGTTCCTACTACATGCGACCTAAACATACCGGCGAACTGTGGGTATTCATTAGTACGACTCTGCCTAACCCTTCGGGAAATATAGGTGCGGTAGTATATTAAAAAATCGATTTAATTTTAGTAAAATTGGCATTTTTTACGGGATACGCTAACGAGCAGTCGGATCGCTTGATGGTAAGCGATTACCGCTGCCCATGGACACCTGCAACACCAGAGGAGTCTGAAGTGCGTTGCGCGCCTTTTAAAAGGGTTTGGGCCTTCGGTATTCTCACTCACTTAGCGAAACGCAACGTAAGTGTTGTTTCAAGCCGGTTTGCTGTCACTCCGGACATCAAATCTGCCATTCGCTCCGAAGCATAGCTCCCGCACAGTAAAAGAACCTTCAGAAAGAGCTATAGCGGCTTTGAGTTAACCTGCCCTAACTGAAGGCACGCATACATCAGTCATTGTGTAGAACAATCATTAGGGAGCTCAATGGATGGGTATTAAGGCCATATACTTACAAGATTCGTGGCACTAAACTCGTAACCATCAGGGCACGCGTTTTTCACGATTTGACCGGCATAACACTGGTAATATTGACTGCAGTTATCAGGGTCGGGCTCAACCCAATATTCGTAATACCCACAGAATGGCAAAGGGGCCTCGCTGCAGCCTGCCTGGTCTTTGGGTAGACACACCTATAATTAAAAAAAAACTGGTTTCTGACATTTACGCGAGTCTTTTTGTGTTTTTTTTATGGGATAGCGGGCAATCGAGCAGAGGGATCGCCTGATGGTAAGCGATGGACACCCGCAACACCAGAGGAGTCACAAGTGCGCTGCCCGCCTTTTATAAGGGAGTACGCTCTTTTCTTGAAAGTTTCAAGGTCGTATTGGTCCGGAAATACTGCAGGCGACAGTTCATTCCACAGTTTTGTTGTGGGAGGCAGAAAGTTTCTGGAGTTTTTTGTTGCATTTTCCATGCTAAGTTTATAAAGTTATTTTAGTGAAAGAAAAATTCGGTACTACGGGTAGGATTCGAACCTACGTCTTCTGATTAAACACACCAGACGCTATGACCACTAAGCCATCTTAGCTAAGTAGTCATAGCATCTGGTACAATATAGCTTAAATTACTGGCAGTCATCTGGGCGATTGCAAAGACAATATTACAGACTTTTGCTGAATTAATAATAGGTAAGTTTATTCACTCAGATATTCATTTTTGAATGGAAAGGGCTTCGTTAACATATTTTATTTAAGGGCCCAGGGGACGCTGACTTGCCCATAAAACATAATACCAAAATAACTCATAATTCAAAAACTATTTAATCAAATGGTGTTATAATTCGGATACCGTTCATCTAGGTTCCTACCCAACCATTTTCTCTAAAATTAAGCAATGGAAAAATCGGTCGATATTTTGTATTAAAAATTACATTCACTTACCTACTATTATTTCCCGTGAAGTACTAGTTTTTTACAAGAAATTGTTGGATAGGAACCTAATTAATGGTTTCTGAATCCGAATGATAACAAAATTTGATTAAATCCTCTTTGAATTAACTACAATTTATTTTGATATTACTTTTGTACGGTCAATTCGGTCCCCTGGGGCCGAGGTTAGGTTGTGAAAATGGGATAGCGCTAACTCAATCTGTAGAGCAGCATCCCTCTCGTTCAATATGAAAATGATCGCAATAACTCGTCATAATACGGCCTCTGGACTCTTAAAGCTACTCACAAACTCCGTGGGGCTGAATTCATATCCATTAACACATGAGAGCTTGATGATTTCACCGTAATAGCATTGATAGTATCCCGTGCAGCTGTCTTGACTGGGCTTAAGACCCTCGTCATAATAATTACAAGGCGGTAAAGGTTGGACACTGCATTGCGCCTGATCCTTCGGTACGCATACCTGTAAAATAATAATTAAAAGTAATATAAATATCTTTATTACTAGTGAAACTTAGTACATATTACAGTTTGAACTTAGGCTAGGATATGATTTTAAGCAAACGGATTTAGCTTCTGTAGCAGAACTAGGCAATGCCTGTACTACGGCTATCAGCGCCAACCCCAATTATACTATATTATTAGCCCTTTTTAAGGAACTATTTAAGTAGGTAGGTATGTTTTTTTTTTTTATTGTTAGTTTGTGTGGTATGTATAATTATGTATGTGTGGAGGTGTGTGTATGTGTGGATATTTGTATTTGTGTAGGTTTGTTTCTGTCATTTTATGTATTTGTAACTCCGAGCTGTTAATGGGAATTTCATAGAAAAACCCAGGACCTCTAGCGTAGCAGTTGCTCAGGACCACTAGGATAATGAGACAGTTTACAAAAAAAAATTGCGAAATATGCCTTATCACCATCACTATCATAATCAACCCATATACTGTCCCACTGCTGGGCACGGGTTTTCTCTCAGAATGAGATAGATTAGGCTATAGTCCACCACGCTAGCCTAATGCGGGTTGGCAGACTTCACACGCCGTCGAGAAAATGTCTCAGGCATGCAAGTTTCCTCACGATGTTTTCCTTCACCGTTGTAAGCGAGTGATAATTAATTATTAATACGCACATGATTCCGAAAAGTCAGAGGTGCGTGCCTTGGGTTCGAACTCGAGACCTACGAAATGACAGCCCAGTGGTCATACCCTAAGGCTATCACAAATATGCCTTATGCCTTAAAGAAAATACTAATACAAAAATGAAGGGTCGGTAGCCTAATGGCTAGGGCGTCGGACTTGCGATCATGTGGTTGCCGGTTCGAACCCCACCCATTGCACTACCCACGTGACCCCACTCGTAACACAAGCATATAGCTTAGCACGAGGGGTTAACAAGAATACTAGTTATGTGCAATCCGCATTGCTAGTAAGCTTTAAAAAAAAAAAACCGAATTTCTCGAGATTTGCGCTCAGCAACACAATTGAAAGAAAGAAAGAAAGATCATTTGTTTTCGCCCATAACGACGCACAAGTTCTTTTTTTTTAGCCAAAGGCCAATGTGTCAGTTAGACACTACAAAAATAACATAAACACAAATAAAAAATAAAAAAACAAATGATTACATCTGACAACACTGGCAAGTGACAACCAATTGGCGAATCATTTTTAATTATATAGATATGTACTCACAAGTTCCGTTTGGCTGAATTCGTATCCGTTGGGGCACGAGACTTTTTTGATTTGCCCGTTATAGCACGAGTAGTGGGTACTGCAACTTGTGTAGTCGGGCAAAGACCAGCTGTCATAGTCCTTGCACTGAGGCCAGGGTAGAACACAGCTAGCTTGCTCCGTCGGCTGACAAGCCTGGATAAAATATACACCGAGACTTTTTACTCGTTTTAGAACCGAAAATTTTAGACTCTCTATCGATAATAGAACCTTAGATAGATTAGAACCTATGATTATGATTAAATTATGAATGTTGTATACCCATACTTACAAGTTGATACGGGCTGAAACTGTAACCAGTAGGGCAGGTTCCAGTAATAATTTGCCCGTAATAACAAAGATAGTATATAGAACAATCGAACGGGTCTGGTAATGCCCATTTATCTCCGTAATCACAGCGCGGCTTCTGCAAAGCTATAACGTCAGTATCTGCAGATCGACGGTCGATTGTAAATTTTTTATCAAGTGAGATTGTGTTCGATAGTAGGGGAACGCTGCAATTCGCTTGATCCGTGGGAAGACATGTCTGTGAATAATCAAAAATCCATTTTTATTTTTACACTAGCTTCTGCCCACGACTTCGTCCGCGTAGCGTGATGATACATAGCCTATAGCCTTCCTGAATAAATGGGCTATCTAACACTGAAATAATTTTTCAAATCGGACCAGTAGTTCCTGAGATTAGCACGTTCAAGCAAACAAACAAACTAACTCTTCAGCTTTATATATTAAGTATAGATGCCATCACGCCTGTATTCCCCGAAGGGTTAGGCAGAGGCTACTAATGTACACCCACAGTTCGCCGGTATGTTTAGGTCCCATGTAATAGGGGGCGAGCCTATTGCCATTAACCGGGCACAAATTCCAAACTTCGAGCTGCTACTGGGAATTTCATAGAAAAACCTAATAACACTTCGCTCGTACTCGAAATTAAACCCAGGACC
This sequence comes from Acronicta leporina, assembly GCA_947256265.1. Taxonomy (NCBI): domain Eukaryota; kingdom Metazoa; phylum Arthropoda; class Insecta; order Lepidoptera; family Noctuidae; genus Acronicta; species Acronicta leporina. The sequence goes on from OX366538.1 coordinate 6,985,736, forward strand.
TCAGGAGAAAAAAACAAATGGAAACCATAGATCCTCACAAATATTCACGTTTATGATATTAGTGACGACGACGACCTCTTTGGTTAAGTGGTTCGATTACCGGACTGCTGACCATGTGGTCGTGGGTTCGATTCCCACAGAACACAAAAAATTATGTGATGAATATAAGTGTTTGTGTTCGTCTGGGTGTTTCTTATGTGTTATAAGTATGTATTTACAAAAAAAAGTATATAAGTATTATATCCATTGTCTAGTACCCATAGTACAAGCTCTGCTTAGTTTGGGACTAGATGGTGCTGTGTAAAAATGTCCCAGAATATTTATTATTAGTGGATAGCTCGATTATAGATAATACTTACAAATTTAGAAGGACTGAACTCATAGCCGTTTGGACATGAAGCTTTGGACATTTGGAAGTTGTGACACACGTAGTAGTATCTGCAGTCTCCTGGGTCTGGTCTTGCCCATTTCCCGTTAACCCCACAGTATGGGAAGAGGGGGCGCTTGCATTTAGCCATATCGCTGGGAAGACACCTCTGTGGAACACATAATTAACATAAATAACATAAATAACATAAATAACATAAATAACATAAATAACATAAATAACATAAATAACATAAATAACATAAATAACATAAATAACATAAATAACATAATCATTCAACTGCCTCATTAGCCAAGTGGTCCTGAGCGCGACTGCTACGCTAGAGGTCCTGGGTTCGATTCCCAGGTCGAGCAAAGTGTTATTGGGTTTTTCTATGAAATTCCCAGTAGCAGCTCGGAGTTAGGAATTTGTGCCCGGTTAATGGCAATAGGCTCGCCCCCTATTACATGGGACCTAAACATACCGGCGAACTGTGGGTGTACATTAATGCGCCTCTGCCTAACCCTTCGGGAATACAGGCGTGATGGTATGTTATAATCATTCCCATTATTCTGTCCTACAGCTGAGCATGGCATAAAAGGGATTAGGCTATAGTCCACCACGCTAGCCTAATGCGGGTTGGAAGACTTCACGCCATCGAGAAAATCTCTCAGGCACGCAGGTTTCCTCACGATGTCTTCCTTCACTATAAGCTCGTGACGACTACTAATACGCACATTACTTCGAAAAGACAAAGGTGCCTTGGATTCAAAGTGAAAGTCAAAATATTTTATTTAAATTAGACCATCAAAATAGGTACTTTTGAAAAGACAAATATATGTAGTTACTTTTGAAATAGAGACCTTTGACTTTTGTTTATGATAGGGGGCAAACGTGCAGACGGATCGCCTGATGGTGAGCAATTCCTAACCACCACCCATGGAAACCCGTAACACCAGAGTATCCTCACTCACTCGGCGAAACACAACGTAAGCGTTTCACGCCGGTTTTCTGTGAGGACGTGGAATCTATCCGGCCCATTCGTGCCGAAGCATGGCTCTCCCACGACAAAGCATGTAAAAACTGCGTGCAACAACAACAACATACCATCACGCCTGTATTCCCCAAAGGGTTAGGCAGAGGTGTACTTAGGTACACCCGCAGTTTGCCGGTATGTTTAGGTCCCATGTAATAGGGGGCGAGCCTTTTGCCATTAACCGGGCACAAATTCCAAACTCCGAGCTGCTACTGGGAATTTCATAGAAAAACCCAATAACACTTTGCTCGACCTGGGAATCGAACCCAGGACCTATAGCGTAGCAGTCGCACTTGTGACCACTAGTCTAATGAGGCAGTTGCGTGCAAAACTGTTGTTATTTAAATGGATGCTTTTAAATGGAGTAAGTAGGTATAGTGATAATAGTTTCCAGTAAAAATATACTTACAGATATGTCATAGCTAAACAAGTAATCTTCGGGACAAGTTTTTTTTCTCAATTCACCGTTAAAACACTGGTAATAATTGTTGCAACTTTCAGGGTCTGGTATATAAGTTCCATAATCATCATCCTCGCAGTGCCACGAAGGGGACACACTGCATCCTGCTACCAACTTAGGTAGACACTTCTGTAAAAAAGTATTCCTAGGTAGGTATAACTAACTCAACAAATCTTCGCGAAACTCCGTGTCTTATCTTATCTTGTATGGGGCCGAGGGAGCAAGACCTCAGTGCACTTCGACCCAATGGGATCTTTTGTACTTCCCCTAGATAACCTATTCTTCATCCCCTCCCAGTTCTACAAACAGTACATCCATGAGCTTTATAATGCCTGGGGGTATGAGTCTATTAGTCCTCTGGTCTTGGATAACCTTGACCCATCATATGCATCGCATGTACACAGAAGGTGTTCCATGCTCTCAATTTCCCTTTTGCAGGCCCTGCAGGGCGATGTCTCCGTCAGACCCATCTATGTAAGAGAGCATTAGCCCCGAAATGTCCGATTAGCGCCCCCATCAAAAGGTCTTCCCGCCTACTTCAGTTCCAAATGGCATTTTGCCATCTCGATGAGAGACCTATGAATTCCTTGGAGTGAGCAAGTCCCGTGGGGCTCAACCACTCATCCATGTGCCTCGCCCTTGCGTACTCCCGAAATGCCGTTTCGACTGTGCTTGAGGCCAGTCCTACAAATGGTTCCGGTCCAATTAGTGAGGTCCCAGAACCTTCCATAGCCAGCTCGTCAGCATGCTCGTTGCCCACAAATACCACTGTGACCAGGGAACCAAACAAGCCTGACCTTGTTTCGCTTTCCCAGCTCATTTAGTCCGGCCAGCTTCCATGGTCAGCCTTGAATCAATCCTGTAGGAGGTCAGGACCATAAGTGCCGCTTGGCTGTCACTCAGAATGTAGATGGACTTACATCTTCTCATACACACGGGCCGGTTGCGAGTACTACGCACCTGACCTTTTTGAAGGACCTCGCCAATAAGATCGGCGTATATCCTTCCGACGCCGCCACAGACATTCGCCTTATGAACCCCTTAAGTTAGTCATCTTTTATCCATTCTCTCGACGCGCCCAGAGGTTATATAAAAAAAGATACTTACAAGTTTTGAGGAGCTGAACTCATAGCCTTCCGGACACGAAAATTTGAAAATGTATCCGTTATAACATTGATAGTATTCACTACAGTTATATCGGTCAGGCTGCGTCCACTCGTCGTAGTACGAACACGGAGGTAAAGGAGTGACACTGCAGTTTGCCTCCTTTTGAGGCAGACAAGTCTGTAAGAAACTTAGTCGGTAAGTCTACGCTTAACTGTCTCTAGATCAAGTTGAAGTTCCAACCCTATGTTTGGCTACGTTCCTGAACCCTCACCAGCCCTTGACAATGTCCATCTCTAAATTCTAATCCAAGTACGAACCAGGTTTATGTCTAATTCCAAATGTCAGTACAAATCTTAGTCTCAGTCCAAATCCGAACAAGTCTTAGGGCTACCTGCACCAACTTCTTATTGGTTTAATTTGTATTGAAACACAAATTTACTATGAAAAATTATGTTTCAATACGATTTAGTGCAAGTGGCCCTTAGTCCTACTCTAATAAGTAATTTCAAATCAAGTTCTATACAATTTAATCCCACAAAATTATCGTAGTTTATAGTACTCTAGAGAATCTTAGAACGGGAAAAGAGAAAAATACATGCAAGGTTGGTTTTGCGATTCTCTCTTCCTCTCTCTCTTCAACTAAAACAAGCTGTTTTGTGTCAAGAATTGAGTCTAACTATCACTGATCAATTAGCAGGTACAAACACAATTAGTATAATCCTCCACAGCAGAGATCCTCAATTTTTTTGCTTGTCCACCACTTTTTACCTATGCAAATTTAATATACTAGGTATACTCATTTATACCCCTTGATTTTTCTTCCCGCTGACATAGACCCCTTGTAGGTCGTTGTCGACCCCTGGGGGTCGATATAGACTAGGCTTATACTTGAAATCAATTCCGATAGATCGACATTGGATTTATGACGATTCGTCAAGTTTGATTTGTTCCAATATTGAGCGGTTGAATTGATTGATTGAATTACCGTTAAAAAAACATTATCGGTTAATTTTTAAAAAAATACTCGTGTGTATTGTATGCTACGAGTATCTTCATATGTATGACTCAATCGTAATCCAATCTAGTCCTAACTGGTCCCAGCAGACTTGTCTTGAAGAGTACCTACGAAAGCGCCTGACAGGTAAATTGACATTGGAATCGGATTGCGTTTGGATCGGAATTGGATTATTTTCAAGAGTAAGCAGTTTAGTTATCTACAGCTGCTCTAAAGCGGCTTGGTATCTTTAATGAAATAGTGGGCGTATCGGATTGTGTTTGGATCGGAATTGGATTATTTTCAAGAGTAAGCCGGCAGTTTAGGTATCTCTGCTCTAAAGTCTCCCGGTTTCTCTAATGAAATAATGGGCGTTACTCACCTGCTCCTTAGAATTGAACTCGGAACCATAAGGACATGACATTTTCTGAATTTCCCCCCGATAACACTTGTAATAGTCGCTACAGTCTGTCAGGTCAGGCATCACCCAGTTTTCATAGGGACCACAGGACACGGATGGCCACGCGTTAGCACATGCCGCCTGCTCCTTGGGTAGACACCTCTGTGAAAAGTACAACGTTATAAGCAGAGATCGGAAAAGGTAGAGTATATTTACCTAAAGTTCGGGGAAGTCAGTGACATAGAATTGATTATACCTCCTCTAAAATCCCGGAATCATAAACGTGACGATTAAAACCCGGGGAACTAGAAAATTGCAAAATACTTATTGCTTTGAACATAACATAACATACCATCACGCTTGTATTCCCCGAAGGGTTTGAGCAGAGAAGTACTAAGGTACACCCACAGTTCGCCGGTATGTTTAGGTCCCATGTAATAGGGGGCGAGCCTATTGCCATTAACCGGGCACAAATTCTAAACTCCGAGCTGCTACTGAGAATTTCATAGATAAACCCATTAACACTTTGCTCGACCTGGGAATAGAACCCAAAACCTCTAGCGTAGCGGTCGCACTTGAAAACACTAGACGAGGCAGTGCTTTGAACACATTAATTTGAACTATTTAGTTCAGATGTATTCAAAGCGCAATATTCTCGGGAATTAAGAGATTTCAAATTACTTATTCCACCTTGATTACATTTATAGACATTTAATTATTATTAATTAATATTTTTTTATTTCAACAAACATTTTTGTAGTACAATTTTTACTTAATATCTAGTACATAGAGTGAAGTTGCATTATTATTAAGATGGACTCTATACTACACTTATGGATGTCATACTGTTTCCCTTGCTAGGCTAAAACATAGCCTGTGTTAAGGAAACGCAGTTGCCACCCCCCCAAATCAAGTTCACTGTTTACTAGTATTGATGTTACGTAGACTAAGACATAGTTGTTCGTTTGGTGAGTACTACAGCATAATAATTATAATAGGTAACTGATTTTAGTGTGGGTGTGTTTTAAAAGCAAGTGTGTGTATGATGTGTGACAGAGTGCAAGTGTGAGGATTGGTGTGTGTGCATGTGTGAGTGTGAGGGTGTGCCTGTGTGTACGGGTACTTGAATGTGTGAGTGTGTGTTTGAGATGCGAGTGCGACAGTGATAGATCCACTCTATAGCCCTGTTCACAAGTAATTTTCGGTTTCCTCTTAGGTTTTTTCAAGCAAGAAATTACGGATAATCGTTTTACACTTATGATATGGAAGGTTATAGATGTAGACACTTTTGTTAATTTTATTATAAAGTGAAGGGCCTAAATAGTCAAAAAATCTTTTTATGAACTTAAATTTTACTGACGGAAGCATACAAATTATATCTTTTCGACGAAATAGAAATAGGCGTGAAGGGAGTTTTTCGATGTTGTAATAAAACAGTGTTAAAAATAAACAGTTGTCGTACATTAAGTACCCTACAGCTTTTATATAACTCTGTGGTTGGGTACAATATTGGGCGAAACGTGGCAACTTTAAGGATGGCCCTATGTGCGATTTCGAGAGGTTTAAGGGTAGTTTGATGAGTACCGCCCCAGCAGCAGATACAATACGTTATTATTGATCGACATAGAGCATAGTACACACTACGAATTATAGTAGGGTTGGCAACACTACGGAGTGATTTAAAAATATATATTAGTTTTCGGACTCTGCTTGTCAGAGCTTCAACTTGGGGTTTGAAACTAAGAGTTTTATCCAACACTACGCCAAGATATTTAATGTTATCGACAATTTCAATCTCGGGACACAGACAAGTTGGGTCTAGGCTGGTGGAACAAGAATGAGCCCTGAGATTAATCGGAATGTTAGGCTGTGAGGCAGAACTAATAGAAAAGGTAATGCATTTGGTTTTCGCAGTATTTAAGGTGAGTGTGTGAGAGAGAAGCCACTTGAAGGCAGTATTAAAGCCCATTTGGGCATTTTTGAGGAGTTCAGACATTAATCCGCAACAAAAGTGATTGCAGTGTCATCTGCGTATGAAGTTATTTTAGCGTTAGGAATATTTAAGTTGCAAAGGTCGTTAATAAATATTAGGAATAGGGTTGGCCCAAGTATGCTACCCTGCGGTACCCCATAGTTTATAGGTAGTTCGGAACGAATATGTTCACCTACTTTAACAGATTGAGTACGATTTGTAAGGTAACTTTCAAAGAAAACCAGTTGAAGTCCACGGATACCAATTTCTTCAAGTTTCTGTAAAAGTATGGCTGTTGGGACGGTGTCGAAAGCCTTTGTGAGGTCGAGAAATATTGAAAGTACCTTCTTTTTATTATTAAGACTGGTGACTATGTAGGATGTTAGTTCATGGACTGCATCAGACATACATACATACATACATATTTTCACTCCTGTCTCCCATTGGGGTAGGCAGAGACTATAGATTTCCACTTGCTACGATCCTGTCAAACTACTTTCGCTTCATCTACGTTCATTAATCTCCTCATGCATGAACGTCGGTTTAGGGTGCTCTTAACCTGACCTTTTTTAAGAACGGCCGCAACTTGGTTGTCGTACGTTCGTCGAGGCCGGCCCCTTCCAAATCTTCCATCCATACTCATCATGTATACTCGTTTCGTCAATCTCCGTTCATACATCCTCTGTACATGCCCAAACCACCTTAACATACCTATTTATAGACTATATGCAATAAATTTATTCTATATGAAATTTGCAATTCTTAACTAATTCCCGGGATTTTAGAGGAGGTATAATCAACTCTGTGTTACTTACTTCCTCAAACTTTAGGTAAATATACTCTACCTATTCCAATCTCTAGTCATAATTCATAGTTATACATATAGTTATATTAAACATAAAACAAAAATCAATCCATTATATTCCCCAGCATCATATATATAATATGAAATATATAGCAGTGATAGCCAAGTGATATGAGCATTGGACTGCTAAGTCAAAGGTCTTGAGTCCAAATCCAAGGCACGCACCTCTGACTTTTCGAAGTTATGTGCGTATTAATAGTTAATTATCACGTGCTTAAACGGTGGAGGAAAACATCGTGAGGAAACCTGCACGCCTGAGAGATTTTCTCGACGGCGTGTGAAGTCTACCAACCCACATTAGGCTAGCGTGGTGGACTATAGCCTAATCCCTCTCATTGTGAGAGGAGACCCGTGCCCTGCAGTGGGACATATAACATACCATCACGCCTGTATTGCCCGAAGGGTTAGGCAGAGGCGTACTAATGCACACCCACAGTTCGCCGGTATGTTTAGGTCCCATGTAATAGGGGGCGAGCCTATTGCCATTAACCGGGCACAAATTCCTAACTCCGAGCTGCTACTGGGAATTTCATAGAAAAACCCAATAACACTTTGCTCGACCTGGGAATCGAACCCAGGACCTCTAGCATAGCAGTCGCGACCTCAGGACCGCACTCAGGACCACTTGGCTAATGAGGCAGTTGGACATATAATGGGTTGATTATGTATGTATGTACTGTACTCACCAACTCCTCTGAGCTGAACTGGTAACCATCCAGACATGTAAATTTTGTTATAGAACCACTATAACACATGTAATATTCACTGCAGTTGGAGGGGTCGGGCATAAACCACGTATCTTGGGGCTGACACGGCGGGTACGGGAAATGGCAAGACGTATACCCGGGTAAGCAGACCTGAAAAAAATAAAAATGTATCCCATTTTTGTTCCACAGGGCATGAGGTTCCATGCGGTTCAATCACGCCTATATTCCTCGAAAGATTATGCTCTTATGATACTATTGTAGCCCCATAGTTCGCCAGTATGTTTAGATCCCATATAGTTTAAGGTTCATATTTTAACTGTCATTATGATCTCCGTCGAGGAGCACTGAGTCTAGTGAAATCACCATTGGACTGCCAAAAGAAAGGTCTCGAGTACGAATCCAAGGCCTTCGAAGTCATGTGCGTATTAATAGTTATCACGCGCTTAAACGGCGATGGAAAACATCGTGAGGAAACCTGAGAGATTTGCATGTTCAGCTGGTTATAAAAAGTGTGAACGATACGAAGGAAGCGTAAAGGGATAGCCTTCACATTACCACATAAATTAAGAAAAAATAAATGCCTAGTCATGAAAGTAGACCTATATCGTTTAAAATGGACGAATGTCGTGCTCAAATTTTTGAATTTTTCCCAAAAACCGGCAATAAAAAAAGTTACCAATGTCAGTCTTAATGATTACGTATGCCATGCCGTACTGTTTGATCCACCCATACACGCATTTTTTTATGCAGAGCCATCTAGTGTAGCATCTATAAAGTTCCAATAAAAGCTTCATACATAAAATAAACTAGTCAGAGAGGCTGCGCTCAACAACATACATTTTTGGGCGACTATAGTCTTTTCTCACTTTATTAAATTTTATTTTGATTTTTTTACTAGTAATATGAATGGGATTCTACGATTTTTTGTTATATTACCAGCAGGCCCACTCTTGAAAATAATCCAATTCCGATCCAAACGCAATCCAATTCCAATCTCAATTTACCTGTCAGGCGATTTTGTAGGTACTCTTGAAGACAAATCCTTTTGGACTGGATTGGATTACAATTAAGTCATTACATAAGAAGCTACGCTAGCTAGTGTTTTTCCATTATGAAAATTAACCGGTAACGTTTTTTTTACGGTAATTAAATCCCAATCGAATTTATCACTTAATAACAGCACAATATTGAAACATAGGCGCTAGTCTCCTATTCAAGAGTACGAAACTTGACTAAACGTCATATTTCTAATGTCAGCGGGTCGTTGAGCTCCCTAAATAATGGTTGAGCTACACGATGACTGGTGCATGCGTGCCGTCAGTTAGGACAGGTCAACTCAAGATTGCTATGGCTCTTTCTTCAAAAGGCCTGTTCAGATTTTGCCCTACATCGTAAACACATATCCTATAATACTAAGTACTACTGTCTGGACTTTAAAAGAGACCATGATTCTCTGAGTTTGTTTCGGCGTTTCTTCTCAGAGGTCGTCAGATAGGAAATGCCGGCGCCATCTAGTAAAAAAATTATATAAAACAACTTGTAAAAGCTATTTACAGAAATAAATGTCATTTATCATTTATCGATCTAACGGAATTGAGTTCAAGAATAAGCCTGCAGGGTAGGACAATATTTGCCAGGCCTACTAGAATAGTAACTATAGATTCAAGTTCAATACTCACAAGTTCTGTTGGACTGAATCCATATCCCGTAGGACAATTTCCTTTAATGATTTCTTTGCCATGGCACATGTAATAATGACTACAGTTTCCACTAGGTAAAGCCCAGGTGAGACTACCATCACATATTGGCCTTTGAGGATTTGCGAATGGATTACTTTCATATCTGGATTCGATTTTGCTGTTTTCAACTTTGATGGCAGGAGACAGAGTTTTATAATGTATGGTGGACGCAGCCTGAGAACCTGGTGAATAATTTCTATGGCGTCTGTTGTTGGTGATATCTGTAGTATTTGATACCACACGCTTATGCCAAGAGCCTGTTTCAGCTGCAAGACTTCTTGATGGTATTAGTTTCTGGAGTCTGAACGGGCATCCCGAAGGTGGTGTTGGTTGTGGGGATGACTTAGGTGGTGTATTGGATAAACCCTTTGAGAGGTTTTCTTCAATTCTATGGTGACATTTTCCTATAGACGGCGGCAGACAGCGCTAGAAAAAAAAATGTATTAAGGCTGATCGTTCACCTGAGCCCGCCAAATTCAAATTTCAATTGGTTTTTCGCAATTTGTAGGTCTATAACACATTCTAGATTACTAGCTGTAGTAATTGCGGCATTAGCTATACAATATTCACAACTGAGCATTAAGAACTTTGTTTAATAAACGTTAAAGAAGCTAAAATTAGGAACAATCGTCAATTTTAGCCAAAAATTACGATTGTACCTAATTTTATCTACAATATCGATTTACAAGCAAAGTTTTTAATGCTCAGTTGTGAATATTGTATAGCTAATGCCGCAATTACTACAGGTAGGAATCTAGAATCTGTTATACTTAAACCTACAAATTGCGAAAAACCAATTGAAATTTAATTTGGCGGGCTCAGGTGAACGATCCGCCTTAAATATGAAAAATGCATTTATTTTCTCATCACAAATAGTTTTGGTGGCATAGGTACAAGAAGGTGATCCAATATACATGAAGTTAATATTGATTCACAACACCATTTTTTTAAAAATTGACAATGATTGAGCTCGCCTCACTGAAACGGGCAAGGCATTCCAAAGCCGTAGGTACAGCTTGTATAGAAAAGGAGTTATCAAGGAAACTTGTGGAATGTATTGGCATCTCAAGCCTCAGATTTTCAGATGAAAATAAAGTACACTTTTGATCAACGCCATCTAGGGTACAAAAAGTTAAACTCGATAATATTATTATTTTCTATAGCGATCGTAACACAGGTTGTAGATACTTACATGTCTGTATTTATCAAAAATGTAGTTCTTTGGGCAGAGTCCTACTGCAAGCTTCCCACTTTTACAGTAGATGTATTTGTCACAATCAGTTTTGTGAGGAATTGGTGTCTTCCGACGATATTGACAAGGATCCGACGCCACAGAGATTATGTAGATCAGTAGAAATATTAGCCGAGGATCTGTTGAGAAAGACTCTGATAAGGTAGATAATATTGTAACACCGTTTATTCTAAAATTATTGAAAAAATATTGTTTATTCTAAAAAAAACTGCCTCAATAGCCAAGTGGTCCTGACCGCGACTACTACGCTAGAGGTCGTGGGTTCGATTCCCAGGTCGAGCAAAGTGTTATTGGGTTTTTCTATGAAATTCCCAGTAGCAGCTCGGAGTTAGGAATTTGTGCCCGGTTAATGGCAATAGGCTCGCCCCCTATTACATGGGACCTAAACATACCGGCGAACTGTGGGTGTACATTAGTACGCCTCTGCCTAATCCTTCGGGGAATACAGGCGTGATGGTATGTTATGTATGTTTATTCTAAAAGAGTGACCATGGAGTTTCTTGTCGGATTCTTCTCCGCTGACATTACTGGCAATGTCATCTATGCTATGCTTTTGTCGATAAAAATACATAAAATAAGTTATATAGAGCCTGAAAAGGTAGGTAGAGAGAGTTTAGGCGGGAAAATGAAAAGTGCACATTGTCGATTTTATATTATTTTTCAAAACTTGAATTTCTCCGAAGTTTAATGTGTATTTATTTTATTTAATTAGTGTTCGTGAACGTGTGCGAGTATTATTAGGCAAATGATATAAAATTGAAAATCGTGACTTTTTGGGTTCACTCCTAAACTCCATAGAGGCCTCAATAAAGTTTGTACCGTTTTATTGGGGCAACAGAACATTATAGGTACTTGACACTGGCGAACACAAAAAGTGTGGCGCGTGGTTTATTTAAAATGCAAGCTCCATCTTTTTTCTGCATGTGCGTTTAGACAAGGCTGTAATGTAATCCGCGAATAATTGAAGTAATTAAATGTAAATAAAAAAACTTCCTTTTAATATAAAAAAGTCACAATAAAAATACCTACTGATTGCACAACAAAATAGTTACGTAAAATATTATTAGTTCAACAATAATTTAATATGAGTTCGTGATGCAAGCGGAGCTTTTTTATGTGTATAGGAAGGAATACATTCGGTTCTGGCACTCCCCGGACGCTGCAGCGGCTCCGCTCGCTTCGTTCGCTCGCTCGGCTCGTGCATTGTGTGGTCAAAGTTGTAACTTAAATGATGTTTATATTTTCTCTTACTTCGAGCAAGTTATGCTAGCGAAGGATGCGATGGAAGAGGAGAGAGAAGCATCCACCTCTCCGTAGTAGTAGTGGCACCGGGTACCAGAGAGAGCTAACAAACTTCCAGTAGGTACCCATTAGGTGTTGCGGAAAATCCTCATGGATTCATGCATTTTCCATTGGACACTATGAGCGAAATGCCAGAGCCCCCTATTCCCACTAAATTTGTTTTTTTTTTTTATAATATTGTCTCCTGTCAAATCAATGTCACATGGGCCCCCATTATTTTATAGTGCCCAAATCCTCAAACAGGTCCAAGATGCTGCAAGGAATGTCGGCCAGGGTATGACGCACTCGTATCTACTGACATATGCGAAAACTTGCTTTCCCTTAGCAGTTACGGCCATGAGAATTATTGGCACATTTGCCACGACCATGATCAGCTGCGGTCCGGTTCCCCCGGACCCCATGAAGGCAATGAGCTGTAGCGTGCGGGCAGCTGATTTCGGAAGACCAGACATTGGCCCCAATAGGCGATGAGCGTTTATAACACGGCGTGTTACAAACGCTCATCCCCCAACTTCTGCCAACACAACCTCACCAAATATTTGAAAGCGGCAATATAGAGCTATTTTCCTTAGAGGCTCCCACTGTCTCTTCTCAGAATCAGGCTACCACGCTGCCCTAGTACAGGTTGGTAGACTTCAAACAGCGTCGAAATTTTTTTTTTATGGGATAGGCGGGCAAACGAGGAAACGGATCACCTGATGGTAAGCGATAACCGCCGCCCATGGCAACACCAGAGGAGTCGCAAGTGCGCTGCCCGCCTTTAAAAGCAACTCACTCGGCGAAACACAACGCAAGCGTTGTTTCACGCCGGTTTTCTGTGAGGCCGTGGTATCACTCCGGTCGAGCCGGCCCACTCGTGCCGAAGCATGGCTCTCCCACGTGAACATTTGATCGTGAACACTCAATTTTCAGGCATGAAGGTTTCTTCACGATGTTTTCCTTCATCGAATTAATACGCATATGATTTTGGAAAGTAAGATTGCATCTCCCGCCCTTTGAGTTGACAGCCAATGGTCTTATCATTAAGATATATATTAGGTAGGTAAGTACCTAGCTACCATTTTCCTTTATAATACTTACCAAATTTTTTTTTACATCAAAATAAAAATGTACTACCTAAACCTAATCTAACTTAAAATACACATTAGGCAGCCTTATCGCGGTTAGCGATTTCATCTTTTTAAAAGTAAAAACATTTTTTTAAATATAATCGCGAAAACTAAGATTATGATAAAAAAAAGTTTAATTATCCTTACCCATATTAGGCTGTCCTACTCGAGCCGTGGATGTCGAAACAATGTAAGTAGGTATATCAAGAAGTAATTTCTAGAAATTAAGGTATTTTATCTAATTAGCATTAAAATTGATTAAGAACAATATCATTAGGTATGCATTAAATTGTAATTATATATAGAAAATGAATTTCGTGAAAACGAGTGTTTTTTTTGCTCATTTTTAAGACTGCTGTCTTGTGGGGCGGAATGAAAGAGAAACGGCCAAGTGCGAGTCGGACTCGAGCACGAAGTGTTCCGTACCATAAATCGCGTTTGATGTATGAGCTGTAAGGGGGGCTCCCTATTCTATTTAGTTTTTTGTTATAGCGGCAACAGAAATAAATAATTTGAGAAAATTTAAACTGTCTAGCTATCGCGGTTCTCGAGATGCAGCCTAGTGACAGACAGAGGGACAGACAGCGAAGTCTTAGTAATAGGGTCCCGTTTTTACCCTTTAGGTACGGAAACCTAAAAAGGAACGGCGAAGCGGAATGTCATTATCACCCAATCCCCCATTTCTGGAGGGATAAAATAAGTAGATACCATTATATAAAACCGTTTTAAAAGTTTAAAATTAAGATAAGCAAATGACTTAGAAAAGTCAGAACTGCCACAGCACTTAGAACTGCCTCATTAGCCAAGTGGTCCTGAGCGCGACTGCTATGCTAGAGGTCCTGGGTTCGATTCCCAGGTCGAGCAAAGTGTTATTGGGTTTTTCTATGAATTTCCCAGAGTTTCTCGGAGTTACGAATTTGTGCCCGGTTAATGGCAATAGGCTCGCCCCCTATTACATGGGACATACACATACCGGCGAACTGTGCGTGTACATTAGTACGCCTCTGCCTAACCCTTCGGGGAATACAGGCGTGATGGTATGTTATGTTAGAAAAGTCAGAGGTGGGTGAAACTCATCCCAAAGTTAAGAATGCAGATGTTTAAAATGACAATTACCTATTTTAATGAAAACTTAAACTACCCCCCTGCCGTCAATCAATAAAATAAAACAATCTGCAACTACTATAACGAGAAGAATGATTTACAAAATAAAATAACATAACATACCATCACTCCTGTATTCCCCGAAGGGTTAGGCAGAGGCGTACTAATGTACACCCACAGTTCGCCGGTATGTTTAGGTCCCATGTAACAGGGGGCGAGACTATTGCCATTAACCGGGCACAAATTCCAAACTCCGAGATGTTACTTTTCGAATATTCACTCAGGTGCGAGTGTAGATTCGAACTCGAGATTTTTGACTTGTCAGTCCAATGGTCATATCACTAGGCTATCACTCTTAGCAGATTATTGCTTGGTGGCAATATTTGGCAATACGGTAGAACTACTCCAGAATCCGGCATCAGAGTTCTACAATATTATGTTGATCTCAAGTTCAAGTTCAGCACGTTCTTTATCCTATGTCCCATGACAATTAGAGAGTGTAAGAAAACCCTAATACATTGACTACAAAGCCAGACTTACAACGACATAGGTCTCTTGCAAATACTTCAATGAGGTAGACAAAACACACACACACACACACACACACACATACACACACAACATATCCTTTTGCTATCTTTTGTCTCTTTTTCTTTTATTCTTCTTTGCAATTTTATTTTGATGTTATTATGTTACCTACTGTTACATACCTACCTTGTCATGTTCACTATGAGGACGGGTGTCTCCTAGCACAGGTATTTCTTAAACTTACTTAAAAGGAGGCCCTTGCGTAAGATTTATTGTGACAATGAAATAAAACGTTTTTTTTTCTTCAGCACGAATGGGTCGGCTCAATTGGTGATCAGCTCATTGGTGTCGGCTCAGTGATAGAAAACCGGCGTGAAACAACGCTTACGTTGTGTTTCGCCGAGTGACTGAGGATACCGAAGGCCCAATCCCTTTTAATAGGCCGGCAACGTACTTGTGACGCCTTTGGTGCTGCGTGTGTCCATGGGCGGCGGTTATCGCTTACCATCAGGTGATCCGTCTGCTCATTTACTCCCCTATCCCATAAAAAATACTGACTTGTAGTATGAAATCTATCTAAGTCAAAGTCAAAATCATTTATTCAATATAGACTACTAGGTAGTACTTTTTGAACGTAATTTTTATATTATAGACAGCCCCCAAAACGCCCGCCCTTATCTTCTCTCTAGTATCTTGCCGGCTCTTCTCCTTTTGACTCATTTTGGAACTGTGCAACAAGTTTTGACCTTTCAAAAGTATCTTCTATAATGGTCTCATTGAAATAAAACATTTTTGACTCGACAAAGTCGTACAAGGGCCCCAAATTTATATCTATATACTAATATATAAAGCTGAAGAGTTTGTTTGTTTGCTTGAACGCGCTAATCTCAGGAACGACTGGTCCGATTTGAAGAATTCTTTCAGTGTTAGATAGCCCATTTATTGAGGAAGGCTATAGGCTATATATCATCACGCTACAGACGACATCACGGCAGAAGCTAGTTCCACTATATTATTGTGTGAACATAGTCATTCAATGACTTCAAAATTGTTGATACTTGACAGTTTTGCCTTCAAAATCTGTCAGTTCTTAGTTCATTCAGAACCATTGAACGATCATTCTAACACAATTGAAATTAAAGACTGGGCCCCAAGTCTGCTATTAAGTCGTGTCTAAATTGTAAATCAATGGCTTCAGAATTGTTGATTTTTGACTGGGGCCCAAGTCTGCTATTTCAGTTGTACCAGAATGGTCGTTCAATTGCACTAAATGACATTAGAACTGACAGATTTCGTAGACAAAAACGTCAAACATCAACAATTCTGAAGCCATTGAATTACAATTTTGACACGACTTAATAGCAGACTTGGGGCCCAGGTACAACTGAAATAGCAGACTTGGGGCCCAGGTACAACTGAAATAGCAGACTTGGGGCCCAGGTACAACTGAAATAGCAGACTTGGGGCCCAGGTACAACTGAAATAGCAGACTTGGGGCCCAGGTACAACTGAAATAGCAGACTTGGGGCCCAGGTACAACTGAAATAGCAGACTTGGGGCCCAGGTACAACTGAAATAGCAGACTTGGGGCCCAGGTACAACTGAAATAGCAGACTTGGGGCCCAGGTACAACTGAAATAGCAGACTTGGGGCCCAGGTACAACTGAGATAGCAGACTTGGGGCCCAGGTACAACTGAAATAGCAGACTTGGGGCCCAGGTACAACTGAAATAGCAGACTTGGGGCCCAGGTACAACTGAAATAGCAGACTTGGGGCCCAGGTACAACTGAAATAGCAGACTTGGGGCCCAGGTACAACTGAAATAGCAGACTTGGGGCCCAGGTACAACTAAAATAGCAGACTTGGGGCCCAGGTACAACTGAAATAGCAGACTTGGGGCCCAGGTACAACTGAAATAGCAGACTTGGGGCCCAGGTACAACTGAAATAGCAGACTTGGGGCCCAGGTACAACTGAAATAGCAGACTTGGGGCCCAGGTACAACTGAAATAGCAGACTTGGGGCCCAGGTACAACTGAAATAGCAGACTTGGGGCCCAGGTACAACTGAAATAGCAGACTTGGGGCCCAGGTACAACTGAAATAGCAGACTTGGGGCCCAGGTACAACTGAAATAGCAGACTTGGGGCCCAGGTACAACTGAAATAGCAGACTTGGGGCCCAGGTACAACTGAAATAGCAGACTTGGGGCCCAGGTACAACTGAAATAGCAGACTTGGGGCCCAGGTACAACTGAAATAGCAGACTTGGGGCCCAGGTACAACTGAAATAGCAGACTTGGGGCCCAGGTACAACTGAAATAGCAGACTTGGGGCCCTGGCCCCGGTAGCCCAAGCACGAACAACTATCGAATTCGTATCGTAAACTAATGAGTTTTTTTCTGCTCAAAATCTCATAAATACATACATATTTTCACATCTGTCTCCCATTGGGGTAGGCAGAGACTACACTTGCTACGACCCTGGCGCACCACTTTCGCTTCATCTGCGTTCATTAAGCTCCTTCTCAGACAAATTAGTTATGCAGAGGTGTACTAATGTACACCCACAGTTCGCCGGTATGTTTAGGTCCCATGTAATAGGGGGCGAGCCTATTGCCATTAACCGGGCACAAATTCCTAACTCCGAGCTGCTACTGGGAATTTCATAGAAAAACCCAATAACACTTTGCTCGACCTGGGAATCGAACCCAGGACCTCAAGCGTAGCAGTCGCGCTCAGGACCACTAGGCTAATGAGGCAGTTATATTCATTCGATAAATTACATAAGCGTGACTGAGTTTAAACGTTTTATGTAGCTTTCGTTTTGCCATTGTTGTAAACACGAGTTGTATGTAATATATAAACTACTTATATGCTTACATATCATGCGCAGATGTATCAAATACACATGTACGTAATTGAGCCCATCACAACAGAGTATAAAACAAAGTCGCTTCCTGCGGTCTGTATGTCCCTATGTATACTTAGATCTATAAAACTACGCAACGGATTTTGATGCGGTTTCTATTAATAGATAGAGTGATTCAAGAGGAAGGTTTTAAGCTATTAACATAACGCTATGACTCTTAGGGACGGGGCAGCGTGGGCGGGTGGCTATTTTGATATAATTTTATTTTTTTAATTCATGATTGGCTTACGCTTGATCGCCAGTTCACCTGATGTTAAGCGACACTGCGACCTAAGATGGAGCGCGCTTGCCTAGAAGAAACCGATTCACTCGTGATTTAAAGACACCCATATTATTATATCGGGGATGACCCACTCGGGAAGCGCATTCCACATTTCCGCGGTACGCATGATAATTTTTTTATTTTTATTTATTTATTTATTAAAAAACATAGCCACTAACAACTAGAAATACTAACTTAGCTAAAGTTATAGTAGATATACAGTATAAGGCACTTATAAGATATTAGATTTAGGAACAGCTGTCTCCCAAACTAGGTTTAAAGCCTGATCTTGGGAGACAGATATTCTACAGAGATCAATGCACAGCCCGATAGATTTTTTACTTTTAGGTACTTATTTCAGCAGACATAGTTTTTGGTGGTCATTTAGTAACTTATGTATTTATTTAAATAAATTATTTAAAGGGGTTTATAGAACTTAAATTAGTTAAAACAACAAAAACAGTGGAATATTATTACCTACATTAATATACTTCTATTTCTATGCATGATAATGTATGTAATGTACTCATGTAATCTAAGAGTGTGTGAGTGGAGAGAGGAATGATAAAATGTTGACTTGAAGCGTTTCGTTCGGATTTTCGGAATATCCACCATGAATCGATGCCGGTTTTTCGTGCTCCTGGTCGTAGTCGAGGTCGATCGTAGAAAGGGCAAGGAGGAATAAGATCGTGGAGATCTGATGCACACTCTCCGAAATGTATCCGATAAAATATTGATAAGCTAGCAACTTTGCGGCGATGTTCCAGACTTGAGTACTTCCAAATTAAGTACAAGAACGAATTATACTCAATACTTTATTGCGTTCCATAATGTAGATACAGATGTTATATTAATATTAAAGGAGCAATTATGGACCCTGTCGGGCACAGCAAAGTTCAATTCATTAGGAGAGAGGAGGAAAGTGCTTTATTTTTTATTAATTTTTACACTCAAATTTAAGTCATACTTTTGTAATAATTATTTTAATAACTGTAGTATTTGGTAACTGTATTGATAATATTTTATACTTTACTAAAATTATGTAGGTAGGTAATTTTTATTTTGTGATTATATTATTTATTTATTTTATTTTTAGTTTAACCTTCCTATTATTACTAAAATGTCAGTTATTATATTTATTTTTAGATTTGTAAATGTAAATAGTTATTAAGAAAGTTGAATATTAAAATTTAATATATGTATAAAATTAATAATGAGCTGTTTTTTTTTACATTTTTTTATGAACATTGTAAGTATCTTGTTGGCATATATCTATTTAATTTACGTTATATAAAATTACACTTTTTATATTATTTAGGTATATTGTTTATTAGCGATTTGTTATTTGTTTATTTTTCTTATATAATTATTTTAATATGAGGTAATAATTTTTTAGTAGTCTTTACAATTTATCGTTAAAGTATTCATCTAAGTGATAATAACTTCTGTTTATCAAAAAGAGTTTTAATTTGTTGATAAAACTATTTAATTTATTTTCTTTTCTAATAGATTCTGGTAACTTATTGTAAATTTTTATAGACATAACCAAGGGGCTAGAGGAGTGCATTTTTATTCGGGAAGCCGGTAGGTTTAGTCTATTTTTATGTCTGAAAGTGAGTTTAGTTTGTATATTTTCTCTTTTAGTGTATAATTTAGGGAATTTACGAACAAATTTACATAAAGTTATTTAGTGAAGGAAAAATTCGACTCGCAGGCAGGATTCGAACCTGCGTCTTCTGGCTAGGTACGCCAGACGCTATGACCACTAAGCCACCGCGAGTCCCACCTGCCATGTCGAAATTTGCCTTCACATTCTGAACTTACGTCTTAAAGGTGACGTCAGTAACATCTATTGAAAGGCAAGTTACTTTGCCTCTCAACCGACATGACTTACCTTACGGTTAGTTCTATGTCGTACGATGCTACCATACCTGATAACTAACTTTTTGTTTTTTTTTTTTGCTTTTTTCATGCTAATTTTATAAAGTTATTTAGTGAAGGAAAAATTCGACTCGGCGTACCTAGCCAGAAGACGCAGGTTCGAATCCTGCCTGCGAGTCGAATTTTTTTTCCTTCACTAAATAACTTTATAAAATTAGCATGAAAAATGCAAAAAAAAACACAAAACGTTACAAATTTACATATTTAAAAAATATATAAACAAGGTAACGTTAGTATTTTTAGTTCTTGAAAATGGGGTTTACAACTGTAAGTTTCTTCAATATTTACTAAAATTAGAATTAGTTTTTTCTGGAGTATGAATAATATGGCCACGTCTGTGCTGTTGCACCATAAGATGACACAATTATGTTAAAGATATACATAGTAACTGCCTCATTAGCCAAGTGGTCCTGAGCGCGCTGCTAAGCTAGGGGTCCTGGGTTCGATTCCCAGGTCGAGCAAAGTGTTATTGGGTTTTTCTATGAAATTCCCAGTAGCAGCTCGGAGTTTGGAATTTGTGCCCGGTTAATGGCAATATCTTCGCCTCCTATTACATAGACCTAAACATACAGGCAAACTGTGGGTGTACATTAGTACGCCTCTGCCTAACCCTTCGGGGAATACAGGCGTGATGGTATGTAAAAAAAAATTTTTTTTGTAATATTTTTTATTGATCAATCATCATCTTCGTCATCATCTTCATCCATGTCGCTGTGTGTTCGCGCCAGCTTAGCCTGCAACTCCTTAGCAGGGTTGAACATACCACTGGTCTGGGCATTGCAGATAAAGCATCTTGTAGACTTTTTATAGTTTTCTAAAGCACATTTCTCGCAGAAATAATGCTTGCATCTGGAAAAAGAATAAATAAATAAATATTCTGGGACATTTTCACACAGCACCATCTAGTCCCAAACTAAGCAGAGCTTGTACTATGGGTACTAGACAATGGATATAATACTTATATACCTTTTTTTTTGTAAATACATACTTATAATACATAAGAAACACCCAGACGAACACAAACACTTATATTCATCACATAAATTTTTGTGTCCTGTGGGAATCGAACCCACGACCTCATGGTCAGCAGTCCTTTACTCGAACCACTAAACCACAGAGGTCGTCAAATTAATCATTATTATTTTTTCTTATTTACTTTCACTACATATTATAAAACAAAGTCGCTTCTCGCTGTCTGTCTGTCTCTATGTATACTTAGATCTTTAAAACTACACAACAGATTTTGATGCGGTTTTTTTAATAGATAGAGTGATTCAAGAGGAAGGTTTTAAGCTATTTAACATAACCATCATACCATCACGCCTGTATTCCCCGAAGGGTTAGCCAGAGGCGTACTAATGTACACCCACAGTTCGCCGGTATGTTTAGGTCCCATGTAATAGGGGGCGAGCCTATTGCCATTAAGCGGGCACAAATTCCTAACTCCGAGCTGCTACTGGGAATTTCATAGAAAAACCCAATAACACTTTGCTCGACCTGGGAATCGAACCCAGGACCTCTAGCGTAGCAGTCGCGCTCAGGACCACTTAGCTAATGAGGCAACATAACCCTACGAATAATAGGGATGCGGCAGCGGCCGGCCGGCGAGTGCCAGAACCGAAATGCACAAATTATGCATAATTTTATAGAACAAATTTGGGTTAAGTTGACGAGGACATTGTTATACCATACACAACGCCCCTAGCGCCGAATTTTGGGAACTAACGTCTACAATCTAAAAATTCAGTTCACGCTGAAATGCACCGTTTTACAAGACAGCTAAACATCAATCCGTTATAATGATGAACGCAAAACGTCAACAATTATGCAAAACTGCTGATCGATTCAGCTATTTCACATAACATAGATGTTTTGTAAAGCGGCTAGCGATTATGTAAAATAGCTAATAATACAATTCTACTGCGAGACGATATACTTTATGCCTTTTTGGAGCGCACACATCAAAAGCCTCTAGTGCGTTTTATATGGTTATAAGGTAGGTACTGTAGTAATGTAAGCGTAGCTGTCAGGTGTCATCTGTCAATGTCATCTGGCAATGTCATCTGACAGACGACTGGGGAACCGGGAGGCATTAAGAGGAGCAAAGTGTTATTGGGTTTTTCTATGAAATTCCCAGTAGCAGCTCGGAGTTAGGAATTTGTGCCCGATTAATGGTAATCGGCTCGCCCCCTATTACATGTGACCTAAACATACTGGCGAACTGTGGGTGTACATTAGTACGCCTCTGCCTAACCCTTCGGGAAATACAGGCGTGATGGTATGTTATGTTACACCTTCTAAATCAAAGACTATGCGGAATATGGAGATTTATTTCTATCCTAAAATCAATTCTCGCCATGCTTCATCGCTCTACAACACTTTGAAGGACTCACTTGGTGACCACAGGGTCTGTGAAGCTGCTTCTACATATAAAACAGCGGAAAGGAAGCTCATCATCACTGGGGACCTCGTAGTCGGAGTCCCCTGCTGTTCCACCTTCAGTCTCCTCGCGTTCCAACTGCCAGCCGTGCTTGTAGTCAGAGCGGTCGTGAAGGAACTTGCAGGAGTCTGAAATTATCATGAGTTTGTAGTGACATCTATCGCTCTACATAGAACACTACGAAGTGCAAATCCTGAATCGCGCAAGTGAAGTTTGCACTTGAATCTATACCTACATACTATAAAACAAGCAAATGCAAGATAATTATGAGTTGGTAGATGGCGATGGCTAGGTTATTATATATTACTAGCTTCTGCCCGCGGCTTCGCTCGCATGACGCTCAAAAACCAACAGTAATGATCTCTTCTTTGTATGGGCCTCTATACATCAGGGAGGTCAAGCTGTATCTCATGATTCATTTAATTAATTGAGATAAAAAGTTCACCAGTTTTTAAGTTCTAACAGTGATAATAAAATTAAAATCTATTCAGTAGTTTTTGCTCCAACCCGTAACAAACAGACAAACAGACAAGAATTTTAAAAATCACATTTTTGGTTTCGGACACGTTTATATAACCTAACCCACTTTCTTTTTTTTAAATATCTTCAATGTACAGACACAGCTTTTTTACAATCTATATACTAATATATAAAGCTGAAGAGTTTGTTTGTTTGTTTGTTTGTTTGCTTGAACGCGCTAATCTCTATCGGCTATCGGCTATACATCATCACGCTACGCGGACGAAGTCGCGGGCAGAAGCTAGTTCTATAATAAAGAGTTATGGTTTTGGATCTGTTTTATTTTCTTACTAGCTTCTGCCCGCGACTTCGTCCGCGTAGCGTGATGATATATAGCCTATAGCCTTCCTCAATAAATGGGCTATCTAAACCTGAAAGAATTTTTCAAATCGGACCAGTAGTTCCTGAGATTAGCGCGTTCAAGCAAACAAACAAACTCTTCAGCTTTATATATGATGAAGTATAGATTAACAAAAATAATTCTTACCTCCAAAGCCACAGAAACCAGTTTCCTTATAATCTTTGCATATATCTGGTTGGTAATCCCACCTGCGAATATTAATATTAACACGATTATAAACATTTTCTATTCAAACTTTTTTTATAGCATAACATAACATAACATACCATCACGCCTGTATTCCCAGAAGGATTAGGCAGAGGTGTACTAAGGTACACCCACAGTTCGCCGGTATGTTTAGGTCCCATGTAATAGGGGGCGAGCCTATTGCCACTAACCGGGCACAAATTCCTAACTCCGAGCTGCTGCTGAGAATTTCTTAGAAAAACCCAATAACATTTTGCTCGACCTGGGAATCGAACCCAAGACCTCTAGCGTAGCAGTCCCGCTCAGGACCACTTGGCTAATGAGGCAGTTTAGCAGAGGCAGAGAGCATATTAATATTAAAACGATTATAAACATTTTCTATTCAAACTTTTTTTATAGCATAGGGGGGCAGATTGATGGATGAACTATGATAATTGTAACTTTTCATTAAAATTCATACAGTAGGAGATTTTGAGTTTTAATTAGTCCCATCCCATTAATATTATAAACATTTGTGAGGATGTATGGATATTTATTATTCATTCTTCATTTTTTCTTTTGAACTTTTTGGTGTACAATAGAGTGTATAATCCTTATATATATAACTAGCTTCTGCCCGCGACTTCGTCCGCGTAGCGTTTTTTTTATGTGATAGCAGGCAAACGAGCAGACGGATCGCCTGAAGGTAAGCGATCACCGCCGCCCATGGACACCTGCAACACCAGAGGAGTCACAAGTGCGCTGCCGGCCTTTTAAAAGGGAGTACGCTCTTTTCTTGGAGGTTTGAAGGTCGTATTGGTCCGGAAATACTGCAGGCGACAGTTCATTCCACAGTTTTGTTGTGCGAGGTAGAAAGTTTCTAGAGAAACGCACAGTTGTGTACTGCCAGCCATCAACATGATGGGGATGGAACTGTTGTCGCGTAGAACGATGGCGAAAAGCGTGATGATATATAGCCTATAGCCTTCCTCAATAAATGGGCTATCTAACACTGAAAGATTTTTTCAAATCGGACCAGTAGTTCCTGAGATTAGCGCGTTCAAGCAAACAAACAAACAAACTCTTCAGCTTTATATATTAGTACTAGCTTCTGCCCGCGACTTCGTCCGCGCATCGTGATGATATATAGCCTATAGCCTTCCTCAATAAATGGGCTATCTAATACTGAAAGAATTTTTCAAATCGGACCAGTAGTTGCTGAGATTAGCGCGTTCAAGTAAACAAACAAACTCTTCAGCTTTATATATTAGTATATATAGATTGGATGGATGCGAGCTGCCCAAGACCGGGATGGTTGGCGCTCTTTGGGGGAGGCCTACGTTCAGCAGTGGACGGCAATAGGCTGATATGATGATGATGATGATGATGATAGATAGATTCTTCTGTACGTGTGTTGACAGTGAACTCCTCCTAAACCCCTAGTACCTATATAAATAAATACCAAAGAATTATCATTAAACTGCCTCATTAGCCTAGTGGTCCGGAGCGCGACTGCTACGCTAGAGGTCTTGGGTTCGATTCTCAGGTCGAGCAAAGTGTTATTGGGGTTTTCTATGAGATTCCCAGTAACAGCTCGGAGTTTGGAAGTTGTGCCCTGGCAATAAGCTCGCCCATTATAACCAGGGACATAAACATACCGGCGAACTGTGGGTGTATTTATTTATTTATTTATTTAATTATTAGGCTCACCAACAATTGTTGACACACATTATATTACAGATATAAAAATAAAGCAAATATTATAAAGTCTAGTGTCACAACCAGTTACAGGTGGGCACCGCATACACTATGAATTAAGGAGTAAAAACTAACTTAACCTATTACAATAAAAAATGCTATTATAAAATTGTTATTGAATTATTGATTCAGCAACCATTGAGATTGACAATAATAAAATGAAATTATTAAAACATAAAAATACTACATACTGAAATTATTAGATATAATTTTGTGGAGCTTGCTAAGTGAGTCAGCGTGGATATCGAGCAGATCCACGCTGACTCACTTAGCAAGCAAGGTGTACATTAGTACTCCTCTGCCTAATCCTTCGGGGAATACAGGTTTGATGGCATGTATATGTATAATATAGATATTATAGAATCGTAAAAAAACTATGTTTGTTACAGGTTGGAGCAAAAACTACTGAATAGATTTTAATGTTGTTATCACTGTTAGAAAGTATATGCTCCAAATTAAGAACTGGTATACATTTTATCTCAAATAATTAGACGGATCGTGAGATATAGCTTGATCTCTCTGATGTATAGAGACCCATACAAAGAAGAGATCATCACTGTTGGTTTTTGATCAAATTATTTTTTTGAACCATTTTTAATAATCCTAATATAGCTTCAGGTGAGCGAAACCGCGGCCAAAAGCTAGTTGTAGAAAAATAAAAAACAAACAATTCATGATAGGCACTTAAGTATTTACTAATTGAGAGCAAATTAGTCATTCAAGACACTTCCTTTTTTTGTATTTACACAAAATTACATATTATCAAATAATTAGATTATAATTAACTAGCTTCTGCCCGCGCCTTCGTCCGCGTAGCATAATGATATATAGCCTATAGCCTTCCTCAATAAATGGGCTATCTAACACTGAAAGAATTTTTCAAATCGGACCAGTAGTTCCTGAAATTAGCGCGTTCAAGCAAACAAACAAACAAACAAACTCTTCAGCTTTATAGAAGTATAGATTAATAGAAGAATATAATTGTCTTACCTAACAGTGGCTCTAAGATTAGCCGGGGCCCTAATAGGGCCCTTCCTCACGAGCCCAGAGCTCGCATTACCGGCCGCCGTGTCGCGTTTTTTGTAGTATTGCGCATAGTTATTTAAACCCCTGTAAACCTGAAACAATATACATTTCATAAATGATAAATTACTTATTTTTATTTCTGTATAAAGATCTCGAAAGGAAAAAACTATATAATAAATTAATTAGCCTAGAATCTCTACTATTATAAAATAAAAAAGGTGTGTCTGTACATTGAAGATATTTAAAAAAAATAGGGTTAGGGTATATAAACGTTAACCCAAAAATGAGACTTTTTAAATTCTTGTCTGTTTGTTACGGGTTGGCGTAAAACTGAATAGATTTTAATTTTGTTATCACTGTTAAAAAGTCTTAAAAGCTGGTGAACTTCTAATGTTTATTACCTAAACAAATCCTGAGATACAGCTTGACCTCTCTGATGTATACAGACCGATACAAAGAAGAGATCATCACTGTTGGTTCATCATCATCATCATTCATTGGTGTTGAGCAAAGCCGGGGGCAAAAGCTAGTGTTGGCAATCCAACGACTGGTAGCAGCCACCCCAACGCCCCCTACCGGATGACCGTGGTCACTTATCTAACTACTGTCAATACAAGAAGATAAAAAGGCCAGACACTAACAGCTCACCCTCTTTTGACTTCGCATCTTGTGTGAAATAGTTGCCCTGTTATATTGTGTTGAAATTAGATTAAATTATTGAAATATGCGTTAAAGTTTAAGCGGCGGTAGCCTAATGGCTAGGGCGTCGGACTTGCGATCATGTGGTTGCCGGTTCGAAACCCACCCATTGCACTACCGACGTGAACGCACTCGTAACACAAGCATTTAGCTTAGCACGAGGGGTTAACAAGAATACTAGTAATGGGCAACCCACATTGCTAGTAAGCTTTTTTAAAAAAAAAACAAAAGTATTTTAGCTCTTTGTTGCTACCCAACTTCCCCATTTTGCCTATAGCGTAGTTAGATAATACTAGTTTATCTATAATATGTATAAAAATGAATCGCCAAATGTGTTGCTAAGCGCCAATCTCGAGAGCAGCTGAACCGATTTCGCTAATTCTTTTTTATAATATTCCATGAAGTACGAGGATGGTTCTTACGGAGAGAAAATATTAAAAAAATGCTTGAAAAAGTGTAAAAACACCACATTTCTATATTCTCATACAAAAGATTCGTAATAATACTTAAAAGTCAATTTGAACTTTAATACCATGCCATAAAGTTTAAGTTTTTGTGGTTCCGGGAAGGCAATACAATTGAGTGACGTTAGTTTCAGAATCGACTGGCGGTACGAAGTTCGCAGCTAGTACTATAATAAAAAAAGTTGTTTACATTTTCAGCTGTTTTGATTGAAAAGGACTATAGGTACATTATATTCGAGTGCTTTCTCGTAGCCTCCGTGGCGCAATGGCTAGCGCGTTCGGCTGTTAACCGAAAGGTTGGTGGTTCGAGCCCACCCGGGGGCGAGGCACACTTTTTAGTATGTTTTAAATATTTGTTGAAATGGAATATTAATAACTAGGTGTTACCCGCGATTTCATCCGCGTGGTATTTAAAAAAAAGTAGCCTAAGTAACTCCTTGTTACTTATCTATCTGCCAGTGAAAGTCCCGTCAAAATCGGTCAAGCCATTTCAGAGATTAGCCAGAACAAACAGACAGCCAAAATTTAAAAAAATATTGTTCAAAAGCACTTAGTAAAAAGCGGTTATTTTAATATTACAAACAGACACTCCCAATTTTATTTATTTGTACTTTGTTTACAAAAACACACAACACACAAAGTCACAACACAACTATATGACTATGGTTAACTAATGAGGGTTAATTCTAATGGATTTGGGTAATTTAATAGTATATCACTATGCCTGCATTCCCCGAAAGGTTAGGCAGAGCCGTACTAACTGTACTAACTGTCGCCGGTATGTTGAGGCCCATGTCATTGAGGGCGAGCCTATTGCCATTAACAAAGCACAAATCCAAACTCCGAGCTGACACTGCAAATATTACAGAAAAAATCAATAACAGTTTGCCCGACCTGGGTATCAAACCCCGGATCTCCAGCGTAGCACTACACTAGACTACCAAGGCAGTTAGTTGAAAATTTGCTTTAAAAATAATACCTTATCGTCTGCCTGTCCCTCTAACTCTTCGTTAATTTTCTGTGCCTTCTCGAAGATGGCCTGGGCATCTCTGTCTCTTTCTGTATCCATCTCATATGTTGCCGTCGCATTCTCCCTTTGTTGTTGTACCGATAGAGTAGTCCGCTGTTTTGTCTGTAACAATTAAATGATGTGATATTTATTTCTGTTGATAGGTCCGCATGAGACATCTTGCATTCTATTTATCTATCGGGGACGCCGGCAGGCACCAGGCGGGCGATCAGTCCTCATGTTGGGATTATTTCGCCCAGACATCTTGCATACTTAGTCTGTGTGTAAATGCATATTTAATTTTGATAATAAATATAATAATAAAAAATTAACACTGGCAACACTCGAAACGTCAACAACAAAAAAATTATCTCCAAATATTTATTTTAATTTACCGTACAAAATCAATTTTATCCATATATTATACCTTTTTCTTTTAATAACTAACCTACCGAATTAATATCAGAAACATATATAACAGAAACCATGAAGAAAAAGAGGAAAAACGTATAAAATATAACAGTGACATTTCACTGTCAGAATGCCACAACATAACTGGAAAAAATTGTAAAAAAAAATGTTGACGAGAGCCAGAAGTAGACAAATCGCACGCCCACCACCCCCGGACTCGTCGCTCAGCTCCGCCTCGCCGCCGCCGGAACTCGGACCACCAGTGACACCGGCAGCTGCAGCCGCGTCGAGCTCAAGCGACGAGTATTTCTCCCCACCGACGTCGCCACCACCTGTACGTCGGCCGGGAAGAGGCCGGCCACCGAACGGCATGGGATCCAGGGGCCAACCGGCCCCTAGCCGGGTCCCCGCTGCCGGTGGTTGTGTGCAGCGCATGAAATGGACTCTAAAAATGAATGAGAACGTCATGCGCGCATATTACAGGGCTACAGAGGGGGGAACTAACCTCACTGCGTACCGCGATAGGATGCTGTCTCTGTTCCAGGAACTTGAACCAGCCATCAGCGTCTCGGCCCAACGACTGTCGGATCAGGTGCGGGTTATCCAACGGAATCACAGATTGGACGACGCCGCACTTGATAGGCTACGCTCAGAGGTACTAAACAACCGTACCGTCCCTATCCCTGTCCCTGCACAGACCGCGGTACATCCGCTAGCACGCGATATTATACAACCGCGGTCAAATGTCAACGATAGGGAGGGAGACGATGGGGTTGTTACGGTAAGTAGCCAGTGCAACGACCGATTGAGGAGCGCACTGGAGGATGCGATTCGGGACTTTAGAACTGCTCCCCCCGAACTTAGGCCTCGTCTACCTCGCTTGCCTATGCATGGAAGGAATAGGGCGTTGGTGTGTGCCCTGGACTCGCTGCTTGGTAGTTACTTTGAAAGCAGCGAAGATCTCTTCGATACTCACTCGATAATGTACTGCGCGGCTGTTGCGGCGTGTCGTGTAGCTAATGTCACATTTCCAAAATGTGACAATTCTACACGACAAAAATCCGCCGTACCGGCCTGGCAGCGCAGGATCGAGCAGCGTATCGAGGGGACCAGGGTGCTCATCGGCAAACTATACTGCTTTAGGGAGGGCAATACTCGACCTAGAGTGATGCGCTTTGTGAGGCGGGCATTCTCGGGGACTGGAATCAGGCCTCAAGAATATATGCCCCGTGTCGCGGAGCGCATTGACTTCCTGAAGCAGAAGGTCTGTGCATGGGCGAGCCGTATACGAAGGTATAGGCGACGGGTTGAGCGGTATACCCAGAATCGCATGTTCCAGAGCGATCAAAGGTGGGTGTATAGAGCTTGGGAGCGACCTGACCAAACTGTGGTTGATGGAAGCCGCCCAGATGATGATGCCACTAGTACATTCTGGCGCAACATCTGGTCGGTGCCCGTCTGCCACACTGAGGCTGAATGGATGCGCGATGTTGTGCGCGTGTGTGGAGCCATACCGGAGATGGAGGCAGTCGTAATCACTGCCTCAGATGTAGCCAGTGCAGCCCGTTCGGTACCGAACTGGAAATCACCGGGGCCGGACGGACTGCACAATTTCTGGCTTAAATGGCTACAAAGCTCACACGCGCGCTTGGCATCGCAATTCCAGTCGGCCTTAGAGTCTGGATCGCTACCACAGTTCCTTACAACGGGAATCACCCACCTGCTCCATAAATCAGGTGATGCCGCGGAACCCAAAAATTATAGACCGATCACATGTTTACCGACGGTCTATAAACTTCTTACGTCCATTTTGAGAGCAAAAATTTATTATCACATAGAAAAAAATTCTATTATGTCAGCCTCCCAAAATGGATGTAGGAATGGGTCCCGCGGCACCAAGGAGCTTCTCCTCATCGACATGGCCATAAGCCAACAGGTCCGTCGATTCCGAAAGGATCTGTCAACATGTTGGATAGATTATAAGAAGGCCTACGACTCGGTGCCGCATACATGGCTCATGAGGGTGCTGGAGTTGTATAAAATAGATACAACTTTACGCACCTTCCTGATGTCATGTATGGGGCAGTGGAGAACTGTTCTTCGCTATCCAGGATGTAGGCAGATTCAAGGGAACGACGAACCCATTGAGATTAAGCGGGGAATATTCCAGGGCGACAGTCTGAGTCCACTGTGGTTTTGTTTAGCCCTGAACCCCCTCAGCACCCTGCTGGAGGGTACAGGGCTGGGCTATACGTTGCGGAGAGGGGGTCAGGTAATATCCCACCTGCTTTACATGGATGATTTAAAACTGTTTGCCTCCACCAAATTGCAACTGATGGAGTTACTAAAGGCAACTGAAACTTTTAGTAATTCCATTAGGATGGAGTTTGGTGTAGATAAATGTGCGGTCATGCATGTAAGGCGGGGCGGGATTGTGGAATCTGAGGAACTACAACTCTCAGATTCTATAAACCTGAGATCACTCTCCGCAACTGATACCTACAAATACCTGGGAATGTCAGAGGGGTTAGGCATTAACGGGGCTGACATGAAACAAGCGTTGCAGGAGCGCTTCTTCGGCCGCCTGAAAAAGGTACTTAATAGTTCTTTGTCAGGCGGCAACAAGGTGCGCGCCTTTAACGGTTGGGTCATGCCGGTCCTGATGTACTCCTTTGGCATACTCAAGTGGACCCAGACGGAATTGGACGCCTTGGATAGGAGAGTCCGGTCGCTGTTGACCGCAAACCGGATGCATCACCCACGTTCGTCTGTCATGAGGCTGTACATCCCGCGGAAGTGCGGGGGTCGAGGTTTTTTAAATGCTAAGACCCTCCACAACCGCGAGGTGTGCAGTCTCAGAGAATATTTTCTCAAGGCTGACGTGGGTATGCACCGAGATGTGGTCGCAGTGGACAAGGGACTCACCCCGCTATCTTTGGCTAAAGAGAACTGGCGCAAACCTGTGGTGCTTAGTACCAACGACCGCAAGGAAGTATGGCAGAGCAAGGAGCTTCACGGACGCTTTTTCCGTGCCCTTCATGGGCCCGACGTAGATTTCTTAGCGTCCGTGGCCTGGCTACGCTTCGGTGACCTCTTCGGAGAAACCGAGGGTTCGGTCTGTGCAATTATGGATGAAGTTATGCTGACGAACAACTACCGGAAGTATATCATGAAAGACGGGACGATCGACATATGTCGGGCATGCCATTGTCCCGGTGAGTCTATCAGGCATATTACTTCTGGGTGTTCTCGTCTGGCTAACGGTGAGTATTTGCACAGGCATAACCAAGTGGCCAGGATTATCCACCAGCAACTTGCTTTAAAATACGGCCTTGTGGATTCTGAGGTACCGTATTACAGGTATGCGCCCGACCCAGTTCTCGAGAATGACCATGTCACGTTGTACTGGGATCGATCTGTTATCACTGACAGGACTATTGTTGCCAATAAGCCTGATATAGTGGTAATAGATCGATCAGCGCGCCGCACAATGATTATCGATGTCACCGTCCCGCATGACGAGAACCTCGTGAAGGCTGAGAGAGAGAAACAATTAAAATATCTCGACTTAGCCCACGAGGTGGTCGCCATGTGGGATGTGGACTCGGCCATCATTGTACCGATAGTCGTCACGGTCAATGGACTTATCGCCAAGAGCCTCGACCAACACCTCAGGAGGCTCGAGTTGGATGGCTGGGTTAAGGGCCTGATTCAAAAGGCAGTACTCCTTGATACGGCGCGTATTGTGAGGAGGTTCCTGTCTCTGGGGCCCTAACCACCGGTAGCTTGGACCCTGCTCCCCATGCCGGTGGACAACTATTTTTATATTTTTAAATGTTTTTATTTCTTTTGTTTTTTATAAAAATATTTAAAAATGTAAATGATATGATTTTAATGAAATAAATGGAATAATAATAATAAATATTCCTTTAAAATCATATAATTTACATTTTTAAATATTTTTATAAAAAACAAGGGAAAATAAAAACATTTAAAAATATAAAAATAGTTATCCACCGGCATGGGGAGCAGGGTCCAAGCTACCGGTGGTTAGGGCCCCAGAGACAGGAACCTCCTCACAATACGCGCCGTATCAAGGAGTACTGCCTTCTGAATCAGGCCCTTAACCCAGCCATCCAACTCGAGCCTCCTGAGGTGTTGGTCGAGGCTCTTGGCGATAAGTCCATTGACCGTGACGACTATCGGTACAATGATGGCCAGCACCATCTAGTCCCAAACTAAGCAGAGCTTGTGCTATGGGTCCTAGACAATGGATATAATACTTATATACTTTATTTTTGTAAATACAAATACGTCTGGGTGTTTCTTATGTATTAAGTATAAGTACTTATACTTAATACATACGAAACACCGAGACGAACACAAACACTTATATTCATCACATAAATATTTGTGTTCTGTGCGAATCGAACCCACGACCTCGTGGTCAGCAGTCGGTACTCAAACCACTAAACCACAGAGGTCGTCAAATTTGATAAATTAATATTGATTTTGATTTCAAAATAATATTTTCACGTAATTATTCCATATCGCCTCTTGGCATTAAAAGTGTACAATGTAAAAAAAAATGAAATTGAGTTATTATGTGGAAACATTTGGTATCACCAGTATTATTCTCATAAAAACTGACAAAAGAGTGTAGTTCCACAAATCATCATCATCATCATCATCATCATCATCATCATATCAGCCTATTGCCGTCCACTGCTGAACGTAGGCCTCCCCCAAAGAGGACGACAAATACTCCTAGCAAAATCCTACTAATATTATAAATGCGAAAGTTTGTGAGGATGGATGGATGGATGGATGTTTGTTACTCTTTCACGCCAGAATGGCTGAACGGATCTGGATGAAATTTGGCACAGAGATAGATTATCTTGTCTGGAATAACACATGGGCTACTCTTTATCTGAAGTTGCGGGCAGAAGCTAGTATAAAAATAAATGCAGCAAAGATAATTATTATTAAAAATATAACATTTTAAACCGTTAAAACACTCTGGTGTAAAATGAGTAAGTTTTGAGATTACTTTTAATGTGAAGAGGAAATATGTTACATACATATGGCTTTTACTTACTTTCTCCTCGTCGCTGCTAGCGCTTCCATCGTCATCTATCTGCGGTTTAGCTTTTTTAGGGCCAGCAGTTTTCTGTATATTTGGATTATCTTTCTGAGGTCTTTTAGTTGGCAATACCACTGTTTGCTCATCTGAATCTGAGCTGTTTTTTTCTGAAATAATGAGTAGAGAATTTCACTAAGTATATAAATGGGATAAGGTTTTATTAGTAAGTAATCTTTTTTTTTTTGTGGAATAAGTACTGACTAAGGAGATGCTCTGACCTAAGTATTTAAGTGGCAGTAAAAAGTGTGTGCCTTAGAATCCAACTAGAGACCTTTGACATTGCAGTCCAATGGTCATATAACGGCTATCACTGCTTGTCAGTCTGTAGTTCTTCTGTTGGAAATAGGCGTCAGTGAATGTATAGTGTTATCACAGTGCCTGACTCATTAGTAAAGTTATTTGAGGAGTGTCTGCTCATTCTGAGGCTTCTATTTCCAGTAGAAGTGTCAATATTGTGACTGAATCTTTCCATTTAAATACCAATATAACCTCAAATGTATGAGAATGATTCATACTAACTGCTTAATAATATTGTAAAATAAAACAATGCAGCGTTGATTACCTTCAGAACTTGATGTTTTTCGTTTTCTGCCGCCTCTATTTTTGATATTACGCTTTTTAAACGTAGAAGGAACTTCAACTTCTACGTCCGACATTTTTAATGTTTTAAACTTATATTTTAATAAAATTACAAAGTATTTACTACGAAGTAGTCTTATTTAATACTTTATCTACTTTATTATGTTTTTTTTACATAATTAAAAACATGAAGAGAGAAATGTTCAATCGAAAGTAAATTGTTTACAAATTGTGTTTTGATTGGTATGTCAAATAAATTGTCACTATTGTCAGCTGTCAAGTATATTGTCACGTTTGAAGTGCGGTTTTTTCGTGCGGATACACACTTAGGAAGGTAACCTATTGAAATCTCGAATTTCTGTTACCCGAATCTTAAAACCCCGAAAACGGTTGGTAGAACTTTTCAAAGACAGATGTAATGAATGACAACTTTTTAAAATTCCTTTTTAAATTTCCCAGATGAATGAATTTCCAGGTGCACTAAAACCAAATTTCCAAAAAGATTTTTTTGTTTCCCATATTCTCATAATCCAGATATAGATAATACCAGATTTTCAGAAGACTTTTTTTTGTTTCCCATCCTACCATTTTCCAAATAAACTTACCAAATTTTCATAATCTTTTTATTTGGAACTCAGTAGGTTAGGTTAGGTTAGAACTGTGACCCCCTGCCAGAACCGACTTGCTATTGCTTTACTTGCCCATTACAGATAGGTTAAGGTTAAGTACCTTGTAATTCTTCCAGGATACCAATTAAATGTAGGTATTTCAAAAATTTGTGTTTAAAAATCTGGCTTTCGTGCATATGGATTAAGAGTCATCTGGATTTTGTGTATTTAGATTTCGTGTGTCTGGAACTCATTCGTCTGGATTCTAAAACGTCGTACAAATGAATAAATGGGCAAATGAAATTCGGAGTTGCGATTATATGGCAAACAAAACTTCGGAATTTTAAAAAACGGGATTATGAAAGAATGTCCAAACGTTTTCGGGATTATGATATTCGGAATATTAAAATTCGGGATTAAGATAGGTAACCGCTTAGGAATCTTGTACACCATAAATAAATTAAAAAATATATAACAAATATTGATGATACCTGACTTAACGGTAATGTTTTGCAAAAATATTATAAGAGATCAACAAACTTATCTTATCTGACAAAAAAAATCATGTTGATCCGTTGTCAAGAAGGAAATTTTATAATCTGAACTCACGGCTACACAATCATCTTTTTATTAATCTTCAGTAATCTGCAGTAAAGCTGATTTATCTCATAGTACGAAAAGAGCTTAAACAATGGCAGCTTAAATAAAGCTTCCGTGATCTTGTTGCGGCAGTAGGTGGTGATCTCTCGCTTCCGGCCGTAATTCGAGACATGGTCGGGAGCGAGAACTGCTGCCAAGTTATGTTTACTTGGAGGCGGGGGGGAGAGACAGAGACATATCCAATTCTCTCACAATCCGCAGTAGACGCACCGGGCGCAGGAGGGCGCAGACAGAACTCCGGAATCCATGAACCGCGGTTATTTTGGGGAGTCCGTCGCCCGACCAGACAATGGCCCCAATATGTAATTTTTCTTCATAAACGAATAGTACCTACATACAACATAAATGGTCTCCATTATCCTAAAATGCCCAAGGCCTCCATTAGGTTAAATACGGCACTACCTTGTCATCTTCCCAGGTACCAGACGAGCCAGGAGGCTTATCCACATGTACAAATAAGGGTGGTAAAGCATTAAATTTATACACTTGGTATTGCTAGCGCCCGCCCATAGGCTTCGATGGAAAAAAGATGGCGGCAACAGAATTGCGACAAGCCAAAGACTGAGTGGAATGGCGCACATTATGAAAGGCCTATCTACGTCCAGCCTAATATAGGCTGATGGTCATGATAGTTGATTATACCTTTTAATAAGTTAGTCATATAAAGTGGAGACAAAGAAAATGCGTTTTGGAACATAGCAGCTACCAAAATAATCACAGACTGTTATTACCGATAAGAATTTGATCATGTTTTATGATTATGTGACCGATATTAAGAACAATTGAACAAAAATATTTTGACAATAACATTGCCTTTGAGAGCGTACCTACGCCAATCGAGATAGCAATGAATACGGAATTTCCGAAAGAGATAATTTTATGAGGCCAAGTAAAATGCGTCATAAAATCTATACTCTATACTAATATATAAAGCTGAAGGGTTTGTTTGTTTGCTTGAACGCGCTAATCTCAGGAACTACTGGTCCGATTTGAATCTATACTTACTAATATATAAAGCTGGAGAGTTTGTTTGTTTGTTTGCTTGCTTGAACGTGCTAATCTCAGGAACTACTGGTCCGATTTGAAAAATTCTTACAGTGTTAGATAGCCCATTTATTGAGGAAGGCTATATATCATCACGCTACGCGGACGAAGTCGCGGGCAGAAGCTAGTAAACTATACAACACTTTGTTTTAAGCAGTGGTTTCACTTATATTCCAGGGGACTTTTTGAGACAAAAGGTAGCCTATGTTCTTGTCCAAGATCCAATCTATACCTATACCGTAATTCATCAGAATTGGTTCAGGGGCGCCCTGGGCACGGCCCCTGCGAATATCATAGTCATTGAAAAAATTAATAACTGCTTGAACTAGAGATAGAACTGAATTGAACCTAAAAATAAAGTTAAAGCGAGTAATTACGCGTACCTAAACTAACTCTGTTTCTTTGTTGTCTGTTACTGTTTCACTCCTAACCTAAACTGTTGAATAGATTTCGATAATATTTTTCAATACATCTTTTGAGACGCCAGTGAACCTAAAACCTCGCGCTCAGCTTCTAAAATAATTGCTCTTAATTCACCTTTTTGTTTCGATTTACTGACAAGACGTGACCAGTAACTAAACGTATCTATTCTAAAATTCTAAATTTAAATAAATTCATAGTACGTACGAATTCGACGCTCACCTATATTAGAAATACGGTGGATGAATTTTTATTTCCTCGACGCACCTTTTTAGAACCAAAACGTCTTAAGTTTAAACATTTCCCGCTCACATACGACTTTTTACCATTTCGGACTAAAATATAGTATACTAATTTTGCACGATTTTGTTGAAATTCTAAAAGGTAATAAGTGTATAGGATTTTAGCAAAAGGATAAGACGTTCTACATTCAAGAATAATTCGTTCCGGTTTGAAAATGGTATACTACTTTTCGCGCGAATTCAATTTGGCGGCAAAATGGCGTATGTCATCGGTTCTTTGGAAGAAATTGCGATGTTTTTCTTCCATTTTATTGGTAGGTTTTTGAAAGCGTATCAGAAAATTAAAATGCTTTCCTTTACGAGATTACAATATATAAAATCTGTTTATTTTTTAGAATTAGTGATGTGAAGTGTGTACACTTTCTACTCCTGGAGTGATGAGTTCTTTATCAAGTACATATTAATCTAACTTCATAAAATTAGCCTGTCCGCTCATTTTGTCCTTACTAATTTATAAATGTATTTCTTTACAAATTTTACTGCCGCGAACTATTTGAAATGGCTAACTTTAGACACACGAGATAGAGATATAGATATTTTTTCAGTTTTTTAGCCATAAACGCTGGGTAGTATGCATCTCTTAGTAGTCTGTGGTAGAAACATAAATACCTAGGTGTCAGATGGGCCCATAGTAGTTTTTCCCGAAATACCTCGGTATAAGCCAATCTGTAGACACGCATTTTTTTTTTTTTTTTTTTATTTCGTTTGAATTGTATGTAACTGCCTCATTAGCCTAGTGGTCCAGAGCGCGACTGCTACGCTAGAGGCGTACTCTACTAACTCTTTACTCCACCTCCTCGATATGGTGGAGTAGAGTTATTGGGGTTTTTCTATGAAACTCTCAGTAGCAGCTCGAGAGTTTGGAACTGGTGCCCGGTTAATGGCATTAGGGTCGCCCCCTATTACATGGTACCTAAACATACTGGCGAACTGTGGGTGTACATTAGTATGCCTCTGCCTAACCCTTCGGGGAATACAGGCGTGATGGTAAGTATGTTATGTTAATTCGTATGTACTTAATCAAATAGATAATTTATAGTCCACATAAGTGTTTTATCCAGTGGGCTTAAGATAATACCCCACACGGTGCCTGATAACATTATAAAAAATATTATTATAGGTAATATTGAGTAGAGATACGGCTTCTTTTTTTATGGCATAGCGGGCAAACGAGCAGACGGATCGCCTGATGATAAGCGATTACCGCCGCCCATGGACACCCGCAACACCAGAGGAGTCACTGCCTTCTAAAAGAATTTGGGAGTCCGGTATCCTCACTCGGCGAAACAACGTAAGAGTTGTTTCCCGCCAGTTTCCTGTGTGCTTCTTAAAATTTACTTTTAATACCACTAAGGAGGCAAACAAGCACACGGCCCGCCTGATGGTAAGCGGTTACCGTAGTCTATGGACGCTTGCAACACCAGGGGTATCTATCACTCGCGCGTTGCCAACCCGGTACTTCTTGTTCACTTATTAGCGATGCGCGCGCATCAGGGCAGTTTTTAAGGCAAAGGCACAAAAAACAGCCAGTATTATGAATACATTAAATTAATATTTTTGTGTTTTTGTTACAGATAAATGGTTGTAATTTATTTGGCAACAATTGATATTGACAACGTCATGACAACTACCTCATTAGCTAAGTGGTCCTGAGACTGCTACGCTAGAGGTCCTGGGTTCGATTATGGTATGGTATCTATGAAATTCCCAGTAGCAGCTCAGAGTTAGGAATCTGTGCCCGGTTAATGGCAATAGGCTCGCCCTCTATTACATGGGACCTAAACCGGTGTACATTAGTACGCCTCTGCCTAACCCTTCGGGGAAAACAGGCGTGATGGTATGTTATGTTAATGTTATTTATTTGTCAAAATTAATTAAAATATATGTTTCTTTATTATAAATTTTATTCATAAAATGTTGACCACTTTTCTGACATAGATACTCTTTGCTAAGATCCTAAGATTTAAAAAAGTACCGTTCGATTTACACGGAGCATCTTGATAAACCGTGCGTTTTACATTACAATAACGCACAAGTACGTAATGAGATACAATATGATATTGAAATTGATGAATTATGAGACCCTTTTATGAGCAAATGTGTTATAAAAATCTTTTCACGCTCATTTTGAAGAATCCCACGCTGTAGTACTTCGGGAAAACTTCGGTGGGGTGCTGATCATTGTTCATGGACGCAAAGGATTACATTCGTACACTCGCAAATCAATAATTAATTATCTGTGTTACCAAAACAAACTAGGTTGTCTATGCTTTAAGTTTTATGTCGTAGGTACCTATTAAATAAAAGGATAAGACAACTATCTAAGTAATATCGATTGCGAAGGGCTTCGCTAAAGCAGGTTGAGGCAGGTCTAACCGGTTCCAATTAACTGTAAACTTACGTAACAAATACATGTTCTGTTGCCGCCTCTTCCTTGCTGATCTGGTATCGTCGTGCGAGGGGTCGTTAAGCTCCCTAAATAATGGTTGAGCTACACGTCGACTGATGAAATGAAATGAAATGATATTTATTTCTGTAAGTAGATCATTAGAGACTCTTTTACAAGTCAATGTTTTTTTTATAGCTAGATGGCTTCAGCATTTCCTAACTGACGACCTCTGAGAAGAAACGCCGAAACAGAATCAGAGAATCATGGTCTCTTTTAAAGTCCAGACATAAAATAATGCAAATAATGTGAGTGGGACAATGCAGGGCAATGTCTGAAATGGCCTTTTGAGGAAAGAACCATAGCAGCTTTGAGTAGACCAGTCCTAACTGACGGCAAGCATGCATCAGTCATCGTGTAGCTCAACCATATTTAAGGGAGCTCAACGACCGTGTGTGCGTGCTGTCAGTTAGGACAGTTCAACTCAAAGCTATGGTTCGTTCTTCAAAAGGCCTGTTCAGATATTGCCCTACATCGTAACACACATCTCATAATTATACTAACTACTACTTAAATAGAAGAAACCATATATGATTCTCTGAGTTTGTTTCGTGGTTTTTTCTCAGAGCTCAGAGGTCGTCAGAGGCCAGTACCTACATAAAATGGACAAGCACTACGTCTCCAAGTACAATTAATAGTGGACGAGTAATATTTTTTGATATAGATAGTCTTCGTACAGACTGAATACTTCTGGAGCCACAGCAACCGAGAGTCAACTGGCTCTCACGCGCAAAAGTCGAAACACACACCAAGGTCACGACAGACCCCAACGTAAGGGTTTGTCGCCAGCCAGTCAGAGCCCAAGCCAAGCTTTAAGAGAGGCAGACCTTAGTGGACATGAATAATTTCTCTCACAATTGTAGCTGCTCGACTGGGGAAGTACCTCCACCTTGCAGAAAATTGTAGCCAAATAACATAGCTCCGTGCTATGTTGTGTTCCTAACAGTAAGCAAGCTCGCCAGAGCTCCGCGAGGAAGCGTTGTGTTGCCGGTGGGGGGACCGGTAGTGTTTAAGCATCACACTTATTGTCTCCTATGCTGCCAGCCCAACTATTCCTCTTTAATCTTTATGCCACCCTCTCAAAAAGGCCACCCTCTCAGGCAACGCGCGAGTGATACCGCTGGTGTTGCAAGCGTCCATAGGCTACGGTAACCGCTTACCATCAGACGGCGCGCATACTTGTTTGACACCTTAGTGGTATATAAAAAAAGTCAGACTCCTAGAGCTCCTACCACAGAGCAAGTCAGATATTTTCTCGCCTCCTACGAGATGCCTATCTGAAGGACAATGAGAGATTGTATTTTAAGGCTGATCGTTTAGCTGAGCCCGCCAAATTCAAATTACAATTGGTTTTTCGCAATATGTACATCTATAACACATTCTAGATCCATAGCTGTAGTAATTGCGCCATTAGCTAGGTATACGATATTCACAACTGAGCATTAAACACTTTGCTTAAACGTTACAGAAGCTAAAAGTAGGGTCAATCGTCAATCTTGGCCAAAATTTACGATTGGCACTACTTTTGGCTACAATATCGATTTACAAGCAAAGGTTTTAATTGTCAGTTGTGAATATTGTATAGCTAATGGCGCAATTACTACAGCTATGGATCTAGAATGTGTTATAGATGTACAAATTGCGAAAAACCAATTGTAATTTGAATTTGGCGGGCTCAGCTAAACGATCAGCCTTAACCTGTCCCCACATGGTTTATTATTAGAACTACAGACGTTTCATATCAAATCCAGTTATTTACATGCGAATTTCTCGAAGATATTGTGCCCTTTGCACGATTGGGGTCAAATACGTCCTGTTATGGTCATATAGTATCGGATATTTACAAAAACATGCCCTTAATAACCTCTATTGGGTATGTGTCATCATCGTCGAGTGTCCTTTAATTCGGTACCTAGTAGTTATTGGTTCATTTATTTAACATAACATAACATACCATCACGCCTGTATTCCCCGAAGGGTTAGGCAGAGGCGTACTAATGTACACCCACAGTTCGCCGGTATGTTTAGGTCCCATGTAACAGGGGGCGAGCCTATTGCCATTAACCGGGTACAAATTCCTAACTCCGAGCTGCTACTGAGAATTTCATAGAAAAACCCAATAACACTTTGCTCGACCTGGGAATCGAACCCAGGACCTCTAGCGTAGCAGTCGCGCTCAGGACCACTTGGCTAATGAGGCAGTCATTTATTTAAAACTAACTAAAAACTTCTTTTTATGGGATAGGGGGCAAACGAGCAGACGGATAGCCTGATGGTAATGGATTTACCGCCGCCCATTGACGCCATTATACCATAATATGTTATGATTTAATTCTTTTAGTTCCGCCCATTCTCTATCAGTCGCTATAGTTAATAGATAACATCAGATAATTCCAATTTGTTTTTGTAAACGTTTCTTATCTAACATGTACTTCATAATATACGTCAGATTATTTCGCAAACGTCGTGCGTGTTTTCGCAAATATGTATAATAACATATGACAGACATTTTTGACACAAAGCGCTTTCAGATTCTTTTGTGAGATAGAGGGGCTAAACAAGCGGGCGGATCGCCTGATGGTAAGAGATTACCGCGGCCCATGGAGTCTCGCAACACCAGATGTGTCTCAAGTGCGTTGATCGCCTTTTAAAAGGGTTTGGGCCTCCGGTATCCTCACTCACTCGGCGAAACACAACGTAAGCCGCCACTCACTCTACGTACCTAAGCGTTGCTTCACACGGCACACCGGTGTTCTGTGAGGCCTTTGTATCACTCCAATCGAGCCGGCCCATTCATGCCAAAGCAAGCCTCACCCACAATAAAAAAAAACCTGAATTTTCAATTTTAGAGTGAGGATACCGGAGGCCCAAACCCTTTTAAAAGGCGGGCAACGCACTTGCGACTCCTCTGGTGTTGCGGGTGTCTTAAAAACTTAGGACGAAAACAAACGAAAATGTCAATAGTTGATTACAATGTACACAAACGCATTTTCTAGGTATCGCAGAATGCGCAATTGAACAATTTGTTTATGAAACATTGAAATGCTAATGTTTTTTAACTTAAGAATGCACTTAAAGCAGTGATAGCATAGTGATATGACCATTGGTCTGCCAAGTAAAAAGGTCTCGTTTTCAAATCCAAGGCACGCACCTCTGACTTTTCAAAGTCATGAGCGTATTATCACGCGCTTAAACGGTGAAGGAAAACATCGTGAGGAAACCT
Source organism: Acronicta leporina (assembly GCA_947256265.1). NCBI lineage: Eukaryota > Metazoa > Arthropoda > Insecta > Lepidoptera > Noctuidae > Acronicta > Acronicta leporina. The sequence continues at coordinate 7,029,087 of OX366538.1, forward strand.
GCATGCCCGAGAGATTTTCTCGACGGCGTGTGAAGTCTGTCAACCCGCATTAGGCTAGCGTGGTGGACTATAGCCTAATCCCTCTCATAGCGAGAGGAGACCCGTGACATTAGGTATAATGGGTCGATTGTCATGCTCACTGAAATGTCCTGCTGATAGTGGCGTTGTGTGTCGGGTAGTTTTATTCCCTACAATATGGTTGAGTCGAACCACGCTGATACACACGTCATACTCGTGAACGGGTGCTGTCTGTCGGGGCTGGTCAGCTCTTATAAGAGCTATAAAAACAGCTTCTATAAAAAAAAGAGATTGACACAGCAGGTATACCTACTGTGGCAATCTCTTTTTTAACCCCCGACGCAAAAACGACGGGGTGTTATAAGTTTGACGTGTCTGTCTGTGTGTGTGTGTGTGTGTCTGTCTGTGGCATCGTAGCTCCCGAATGGATGAACCGATTTTGATTTTGTTTTTTTTGTTTGAAAGGTGAATAAGTGGGGAGTGAAAAAGTAATGCATCAAACATAGCTAAGAAAGCTATGTTTGATGAAAATCGGCCCAAGATGGCCGCCGCCACAAGATGGCGGTTTACATATTTTTTCACAACTCCCACAATATTGGTATCAAATGAAAGGGCCTGACTAGTAGAATACTATACACTATGAAAAATTTCAAATCCAACATGGCGGCCTCCACGAAATGGTGAATTTATTAAATTTTTTCACTACTCCCTCAATAAAGGTATCAAATGAAAGGGCTTGACTAGTAGAATACTATACACTATGATATAAGATATCTAATAGCTATGAAATAATTGTACAAAAGTTGAATAACTAAACGAAGAAAATACCTAATTAAAACGCAAGAAAATAAAAGAAATTAATTGTGTCGGGGGTTTTTTTTAATTTTTAATTTAATTTGTAATTATTTGTAATGTAATGAAAAACTCTACACATCAATCTGCATAATAGGCATGATGACGGTTAGCAAGAATTACTAAAATAATATGTTCATATACTGAAATATAATTAATATGTTTAGAATAAAATATTTATTTTTATTTATAAGCCGGGATTATTAATTTATTTGATAAAATAAAACTACAAAATACACAAGTCCGCCATGTTCAGTTGAACACCAATCAGATTCAATTACGTCACATCTATGTTGAACTGTCACTGGCACGTCAATTTCGTACGAATTTCGACGATCTCCGCGCTTAAAATTGTTTATTAAGTATTTCCTAATTGTCTAATACTTAGTTTTTTGTTCTACAACTTGTTTAAGAACTTATTAAGTAATGGAACAAGGGTTTACCAAGGCAAACAGCTCTAATTTGCCCAGAGTTGATTTGTTAATGCTGGGGCAGTTCCTGGCATCAAACAAAGACTTCTTTCTGTTCAGCAGAATTTAGAAATGTTAAAACAACAATGTAAGTATTATTTATTATTATTTAAAAAATATATTAAAATTACTACAACTACACGTTACTATAGTTAAAAAAATAAATCACTTTTAAAAAGCACAGCTTAGTATGTTTAGTTTTAATAATGTTTTTATTTTATAAAATATGCTTAGGTACCTATCGATAAACAAATAATTTATCAGGGTTTTTTTGACGTATTATCACACTGGGGAACAGCACACCACTTATATACTTGCGAAGTCATGTCTAAATAAAAAATAACTAAAATATTATCTGTAAAGTTGTTTAATCTCCTTTTGTATACGATGCCAAAACATAGAAGTGACGTCATAAGCAGACGCCATGACACCAGCGCCGTTTTCGCGCTAATTTAAAAACATTGAATTAAAATCGCATTTTTGTATCAAAAACCTTTTTTTATTGCAGAAATAATTTATTTTTCGGAAATAGTATATAATTAAGAATATTTTAGAACAGTTTTTGAAAATCAGTCATCATGCCTATTCTCAACAAAGTTGTAAATCTAAGGGCCACTTGCACCAACTTTTTAAATATGTTTAAATTGTATTTAAACACAAAATTACTATAGAAAATTGTATTTAAATACAATACAAACATATTTTAGAATTTAGTGCAAGTGGCTCTTAATATTTGTAATTGTGATTATTTTATTTTAAAAAAGAGTACTTATCTATGGTGTTTCTTGCCGGCTCTTCTCTATAAGACCCACTTTTTGGAAGCGTGCGACTAGTTTTGATTTTTCAATCTCAATTAATTAATGGTCTAATTGAAATAAAACCATTTTGACTTTGACTTTTATTACGATACTAGCTTCTGCCCGCGACTTCGTCCGCGTAGCGTGATGATAGATAGCATAATTAAGCGTTATTTAATCCGTTTTGTAAGGATTTTCTTTTGGAACTTCTATGTACTAAATATTTGTATCGTTGAAATAAATTGAAATTGAAATATAGCCTATAGCTTTCCTCAATAAATGGGCTATCTAACACTGAAATAATTTTACAAATCGGACCAGTAGTTCCTGAGATTAGCGCGTTCAAGCAAACAAACAAACTCTTCAGCTTTATATATTAGTATACTAGCTTCTGCCCGCGGCTCCGCCCCCGTGGAATTCGGTCTGTCATCACGGCCCACGCGAAAGGGATAAAAGGTATCCTATGTCCGTCTCCTGGTTCTAAGCTACCTCTCCACCAATTTTCAGCCGTTCAATTTCAATCGGTTCAGCCGTTCTTAAGTTATAAGTGGTGTAACTAACACGACTTTCTTTTATATATATAGATAGATACTATAGATAAGAATGCACTTTAAACAATGTTAGCTTTTTTTACAGTACGGAAAATCTTCAAGGATCAGCTCATCATCTGCCTTCTGGGGAAGCGGCAAGGCAGAGTCTTACCCTTTACTACACTTATACAGCTACAGGATTCGTGGCATTTAACGCTAGTCTAATGTGGATTATGCAGACGACTTCACACGCTGTCGAGATAATCTCTCAGGCATGCAAGTTTCCTCACGATGTTTTCCTTCACCGTTTAAGCGCATGATAATTTAACATTGTTTTATTCTTTGAAATTATCTACCTATGGGTGATACTTACATCTCAGTGACCCAGTGATATTTATTAGGGTTTTTCTATGAAATTCCCAGTAGCAGCTCCGAGTTCGGAATTTGTGCACGGCTCGCCCCCTATTACATGGGACCTAAACATACCGGCGAACTATGGGTGTACCTTAGTACAACTCTGCCTAACCCTTCTGGGAATACAGGCGTGATGGTATGTTATGTTTATGTGTTAATGTAATATTAATTAATACGCACACAACTTCGGAAAGTCAGAAGCGCGTGCCTTGGATTCGAACTTGAGAATTTCAATGTCTTGGCACTCCAATGGTTAATAAATAGGATATCACAACACATTATACACGGAAAAATTAATAAAAGTTATAAAATTGTTGTGTTTATATCGCTAACCCTACTAATATTATAAATGCGAAAGTTTGTGAGGATGGATGGATGGATGTTTGTTACTCTTTCACGCCAGAACGGCTGAACGGATCTGGATGAAATTTGGCACAGAGATAGATTATAGTCTGGAATAACACATGGGCTACTTTTTATTTGAAGTCCACGCAGTCGAAGTCGCGGGCAGAAGATGTAAAAAGGGCAAAGAACTATTACATTGTAATTGGCCGCTAGTGATGTGCGAAGAGACGAATATTTTCCTTGCCGAATATACAATGCCGAAGACGTGTCTAGTATTTTTATGTTAATAATCTATGTACAAAAATTCAAAACTGTATCACGATAAACCACAAAGTTATAAGCTTGTTATGTTACCTGGTTGTCCGTACGAAAACATGCTCACCATGTCTTATTACCTCCGCACCGCTGTGCGCCCGCATATTAGGATCAGAAATAGACCCCAAAAATAAATTAATAAAAAACCAACAGTGATGATCTCTTCTTGGTATGGGTCTGTATACATCAGAGAGGTCAAGCTTTATCTCAGGATCCGTGTAATTAATTGATATAAGAAGTTCACCAGTTTTTAAGTTAGAGCATATACTTTCTATCAATGATAATAAAATTAAAATCTATTCAGTAGAGAGGCAAAGTAACTTGCCTTTCAATAGATGTTACTGACGTCACCTTTAAGACGTAAGCTCAGAATGTGAAGGCAAATTTCGACATGGCAGGTGGGACTCGCGGTGCCTTAGAGGCCATAGAGTCTGACGTACCTAGCCAGAAGACGCATATTCGAATCCTGCATGCAAGTCGAATTTTTTCTTCACTAAAATAACATAATAACTATTCAGTAGTTTTGGAATCAACCCGTAACCAACAATCCCATTAAAAATCACATTTTTGGATTCGGAGACGTTTATGTACCCTAACCCACTTGTTTTTTATTATATGTTCAATATTATTATGTTCAATGTACAGACACAGCTTTTTTACGATTTTATGATAGTAGAGATATGGGCCTTGTACACTAAATTAAATACATTTATAAAACAATACTTACAAGATTACACTATTCTATGCAACACGCCAGTGAGCTAAATACAAAATAAAATCGATTATTCATAAAATTCTAATTCAACTATTTTTTCAATAGTGGAGATATTATGGGCCTTTAAGACTAATTTAAATACATTTATAAAAAAATACTTATAAAGTTACACAATTTTATGCAATACGCCAATGACGAAGTACAAAGTAAAATCAAATATCTATGTCTAATCATGATATTCAATATTATTCATTCGTAGCTCTTTTTTTTAACTATAGGTACTATGATAATGATCACATCATTCCAAGTATTAGTTTACTGTAACGATGAAATTTTATTAGTCATCCTCATCCTCCGAGCCTATTTTTTTTAATATTAGGCCCAAAAGCACGACTGCGAATTTGGCCACAATTAATCGATAACATTCAGCGTGTAGCACATCTCTATTCAAGTATGCGAATATAATCGGCCAGAGGCGATCTCTTGGTCTTGTGAGATAAGGCCCCTCTTCACGGAACTTGTAAACAAGATACAATAATTTTAAACAAGAATATTTTTTGACGTTTATTTTTTTTATATTTAGGTACTGATTATTATTTTTAAGTAGGTAGTGTTAGCCTAGGTATACGTCGATTGAATTATGGAAGACTTCTCACTGCTTTATTAATTAAATGGGTCATATCCTGCTACACTAAGTTTTTATGAAATTCTGCTACTGAGAATTTCATAAAAACTTTGCACAACCTGGGAATTGAACCCAGGACCTCTCCTAGGTTTTTTTGAGATGGGGATAAATGGATTTTTGAGGGGGGCAAACAAGCTGAGAGATTTTCTCGACGGGCGTGTGAAGTCTGCCAACCCGCATTAGGCCAACTAGCGTGGTGTACTGTAGGGTAAACCCCCTCATGCTACGTGGAGATTTGTTCTCAATAGTAGGTAAATAGGGTACCTAATAATTTTTAGTTACATTACAGGATGCAATGATATTCGAGTTAAAGGCAACAAAAAAATATAGCAATACAATATCTGATGAAAGCGTGCCATCAGCTGGGACTGGTCAACTCAAAGCCGCTATGCCGCTTTCATCAAAAGGCCATTTCAGACATTACCTTGCATTGTAACTCACATATCTACTTGCTACTACTATCTCTGGACTTTAAAAGAGACCATGATTCTCTGAGTTTGTTTCGTCGTTTCTTCCCAGAGGTCGTCAGTTAGGAAATGCTGGAAAAAAATTTAAAACATTGACTTATAAAAGTGTCTTTTAAAGATCGGTTTACAGGAATAAATGAATTTAATTTAAAAAACAACCTGATTAGCCTAGTAATGCTGAGCGCGACTGCTACGCTAGAGGTTCTGGGTTCGATTCACAGCTTAAGCAACATATTTTTCTCAGTAGCTGCTCGGAGCTTGGGATCTGTAGGCTCACCCCCTATTACATGGGCCCTAAACATATTGGCGAACTGTGGGTATACACTAGTAGACCTCTGTCTAACCCTTCGGGAAATATAAGGGAAATGGAATGTTATGTTATTTAGAAAACAAAGAAAAGTTAAAAACTATCATTCTCTCTATAATATTTCGATTCTTATATAACTGTTATGTGTTGTTATGCGCATTATTTTGACAACATACGTTTTAAATACTACGCGTTTATAAGATAAGATAGAGATATTTATCACGCCAATATCACATTTTGATTCTTAGACACGTGATTAGACTTTTTTGCACTACTAGATACCTTATGGATGTCCTCCGTATCTCGGAAGGAAAGGCGGAGGGGAATGTCGGACTCCTAAGTACTAAAACACACGGCCATCCATAATACATTGTGTGGGGAAGTTTCGAGATCTCTAATGAACGCACCAGTCCTTTGCTTTGCCTATGACTGTGATACTCAAAGTGGTGTAGTTGAATTTACTTGTTTGGTTTTGAAATTTTGCAATAAACCGCTACCCACTGAGCATTCTCTAACAGAAAACTGAACCAGATTTTGTTCAACCTTTTTTTTATGGAAAATCGTAATTTGCCACCGAGGAGGCGGCAAAATATGTCGGACTATTTTTTTTATGGCATAGCGGGCAAACAAGCAGACGTATCGCCTGATGGTAAGCGATCACCGCCGCCCATGGACACCCGCAACACTAGAAGAGACACAAGTGCGCTGCTGGCCTTTTAAAAGGGAGTACGCTGTTTTCTTGAAAGTTTGAAGGTCGTATTGGTCCGGAAATACTGCAGACGACAGTTCATTCCACAGTCTAATACGTACCGAATAAATACTCTACTTGACTGCTCTAGCTTACAGTAATGATAAGGGGATCAATGATATTCGCCATAACACATTTTGCCCAACCTGGGAATCAAACTCAGGCCCTCAAACCCCGCAGCCACACTTCATCAGCGAATCTATCAGATAGCCGTGGGAGAGTCATGCTTCGGCACGAATGGGCCGGCTCGACTGGAGTTATACCACGGCCTCACAGAAAACCCGCGTGAAACAACGCTTGCGTTGTGTTTCGCCGAGTAAGTTGAGGTTACCGGAGGCCCTAACCCTTTTAAAGGCGGACAGCGCACGTGCGACTCCTCTGGTGTTGCGGGTGTCCATGGGCGGCGGTTATCGCTGACCATCAGGTGACCCGTTTGCACGTTTGCCCCGCTATCCCATAAAAAAAAATTAATTGCAAGTCATTGATTCTTGCAAATTCCGAATTCTTGCCTCAGTCTCGTGGGAGCCCGCCTTTACGACAAAACTTTCGCGTTCATATAACATAGATCAAGAAAATCGCGGTACATTGCAAGTTTGTTCGCGCTTACGAACGCACGCACCAACATTGTTTTAACTATTGAGTTGTTTACTTTATACTTTCTAAGTTAAAATCATTGGGAAGTTCGTATTTAGTGTTGTATCTATCTTTTTCTCTCGGTAATTAAAAGATAAGATACAGAAGAGTGATTGCCCTGTATATTTTTCTCATAATAATCTTGCTAGTGCTGTGTAAAACTTCTCCGGAGTAAGTTTGAAATTGGAAGCGGCAGATATTTAAACAGTGGTGTTTTTTTTATTATACTCATAATATTCAACCTTTTTGGTGTGACATCGGAGAAATAAGGTTGGTTGTTTTATTTTTTTTTTGCTACTTTTTATACAGTTTTGACGAAATAATAGTGTAAATCCATCTGAAGTTATGCGGTATAGTCGAAATATGTATATGTGTCTAAAATTGACTGCAATATTCACATTGATAGAGTAAAAACATTGTAAACATCAATCACCTTAAAGGTGTATCTATGGAGTTTCTTGCCGGCTCTTCTCCGTAAGACCTGCTATTTATTTATAGTTATATTATATATATATTTATCTATATTATATTTATACTATATGTATGTGTATTTGCTATATTGAAATTTGTGTATTATTTAACACAAGTGTTTAGTTTCTTTGGATTACGCCAGACTACCTATTTTTCGTCTGTTCTTTCTCTTTTATTTATTTAATCAGTAACAATTAATATTGTATTTGATTTGAACATGCATGCATACAATTAACATTTGGTCCATCCAAAGGTTGACCGCCCATTGTACCATATTCTATGATAGATAACTTATACTTGACATTCGTTTTTGATGCTTACTGTAAAGGATGTTCTATTTATTTGCACCCGAGGAAATATTTTGGGACATTTCAAAATGTACCTATCCCTTTCAGACCTGATGCTAAACGGAAAGGTGTTTAAAAATGAAATTTACTCACTCGCTGACGAAGAATGTGCTACTGAAAAAATCTAGGAAAACTGAAATCGGTTTTTCAGGATACTCACGATTGTGAGGGATCGGGCCAAATCTAGGTACACTCACGATTATGAAGATTGATAAAAAGACCATAAATACGAGAAATTAAACTTTAATTATCATGAAAACAGTGAAATATTACCTATCATAAAATGAACTGTATTAATTATTTAACATTTATAGCCGTTTTTTCCTTAGGCTTATTCAACAAAACTAACATTTGTTACTTATTAGGAACATTTTGAAGTCTTAGTCATAATTTATCCTACTTATTTTGTACAGTGCGAAGTGTTCAAACACTTCTGTGAAATACCTACTTATCAAAATGTTCAGCAGACAACAGTAGGTACCTAAAAAAATGAAAACATGAGTTTAAAAATGAAAAAACTAAGATGGTACATTACATGTTGAGTTACGATTACAAAAAAAATGCATATCTCTTCCACGGTTATAGCAAGTGTAGGCCTAGGTTTGCCACGAAACGTCCGTCTGGTTCAGGTATTTCTAGCAGCTGGTGCTGCTACAACAGGAACCCTTGCATGTTGCTCCTGGTCTTCAACAGATGGGCTTTCGGGCTTTTCCCCTGGGCATCTTCCATCCAATTTTTGTCTTCATCAGAGTCGTCACCGAAGACCGACTCATTTATTGCGTCCAAAACAGCATCATCTTCAAGTACTATTTTTGTTCTGCTCATAGTAATTGTTTAACATTGGAACAATTCCTAAAACAAAGCACAAAGTCGTTTTTTTTGTATCAATATACTTAAAAAAATTAATTAACAAAGCGCTCACATTTGTGAGGGTTATTTTTACAGCACCAAAATCCTTTGAACTTCATCACTAATCCACTATTTTTAATTTCCAAAGCTATTTTCCACTCATTCTTAATACAATAAAACAAAAATAAACTCATAAATTGCTTAGCAGAACGAAAAATTAAATCTTCAGGATGAGGGTTTAGGCGGGAAATTGAAAAGTGCACATTGTCGATTTTATATTATTTTTCAAAACCTGAATTTCTCCGAAGTTTAATGTGTAATTATGGTGGATAATTAACCATTAAGTGTTCGTGAACGTGTGAGAATGTAGGCAAATGATATAAAATTGAAAATCGTGACTTTTTGGGTTCACTCCTAATCTCCATCGAAGCCTCAATAAAGTTTCTACCGTTTTATTGGGGCAACTGAACGACATTATACTTGACACTGGCGAACACAAAAAGTGTGGTGCCATAAAATCCCATGATGGGAAATATTACATAATATTGATTATTCTAATACTTGACACTGGCAAATACACAAAAAGTGTGGTGCCATAATAAAAAAAAAAAAACTTCAGGATGACAGGTCGCGATACATTGACCCCGCGCGGCATCGGACGCACACAAACCCACAGAGATGCTAGCTGTCACCGCGAAAAAATACAAAGGCATAAAGAACTACCCTCACATTTGTGCGAGCTCGCCCCCGTTCGCTTACCGTTCTCTAGTAAGCGTATAAAAAATCGTAAAGTCATACTCACGAAAGTGAGGTCTGAAAGGGATAAAAGTATCTTCTATCGGATCGTGAGTTTAGGGGGCCCTGGGCTAATACTACTTAGGGGCCCACCTAATTACTCAAAGTATACAAAAAAAAAGAGACAGTAAAAGATTTGATTTATATTTTAATAATTTCTGCCCGCGACTTCGTCTGCGTGGAATACTTATTGGGTCTTAGCGTGATGATATATACCCTATAGCCTTCCTCAATAAATGGGCTATCTAACACTGAAATATTTTTCAAATCGGACCAGTAGTTCCTGAGATTAGCGCGTTCAAGCAAACAAACAAACAAACAAACTCTTCAGCTTTATATATAAAGTATAGATTAGTATAGATATCCATATAATCCACGGGGCCCTGGGCTGAAGCCCAAAAAGCCATATGGTAGATCCGGCCCTGCCTATGTTAATTTCATCCTTATCTCAAAAACGTAAGGCGCATATTTCTGCCCAGATAACCTGAATCGTTGGTCGCTCGCAGACGCACGGATTCCATGGAATGATCGCGAATTCGCGCGTATTATATCGTATAGCTACACTATCCTACTAGTATTATAAACTAGCGACCCGCCCGCGGTTTCACCCGCGCTGCCCCGTCCCTAAGAGTCGTAGCGTGATGTTAAATAGCTTAAAACCTTCCTATTGAATCAATCAATCTATTAAAAAAAACCGCATCAAAATCCGTTGCGTAGTTTTAAAGATCTAATCATACATAGGGACAGACAGCGGGAAGCGACTTTGTTTTATAATATGTAGTGATGCGAAAGTTTGTGAGGATGGATGGATGTTTGTTACTCTTTCACGCCAGAACGGCTGAACGGATCTGGATGAAATTTGGCACAGAGATAGATTATAACTAGTGTGGAATAACACATGGGCTACTTTTTATCTTAAGTCCACGAAGACGAAGTCGCGGGCAGAAGTTAGTTTAGTAATATAGAGGTCACAAATAAGGTATTCAGAGGTAAAGGGCGCTATGGTATATTAAAAATATGGAAAACCATTTTTTCTATGAGATTTTTCGAGGTAGTTGAAACTTGGAGAGGACAACGTCTGTCAGGTCAGCTAGTATAGTATAAAAGGTGCTTCCCAATGTCTGTTTGTCCCTATGTATGCTTAGATCTATAAAACTACGCAACGAATTGTGACTTTTTTTTGCAATTTTCAACTACCTGCCAAGGTTTTCCCCAAAGACTATAGCGGAGTTCTGAGTGGGAGAGCCATGCTTTGGCACGAATGGGCCGGCTCGACCGGAGTGATACCACGGCCCCACAGAAAACGAACGCTTGCGTTGTCGCCGAGTGAGTGAGGTTACCGGAGGCCCAAACCCTTTTAAAAGGCGGGCAACGCACTTGTGACACCTCTGGTGTTGCGGGTGTCCATGGGCGGCGGTTATCACTTACCATCAGGTGATCCGTCTGCTCGTTTGCTCCCCTATCCCATAAAAAAACTCTAGAGCACAGGCGGTAGGCGGTAGGGGTCATAAGGAAAACACATGGGGACGCCAAATTTCTATTTTTAATAAGTAAAGTATCTTTAAAAGATCTAAACAAAAATAAATATAATTAATTAATTAAATACTTTAACAGCTGGGAATTTATAGTAAAAACAAACCCATCTTTAGTAGGCATCAATCAATATAACGGAACCAGGAAGTCATACATAGTGAATGATAATGACCTTATGCGCTTGCCCATACCAGTAGGGCTGGTTAGCAATTAAAGTAACTCCTTTTTATATGCGAGAACAGTTTCCAGCATTGCATCACAGTAAGTCAGTATAACCGTCCTCAAAAACATAAAATATAATGTTATGTGCTAAACCGTGCAAATTTCCAAACTGTTTTACACACATGTATTAGGTAAAAGAATTAAACGACTTCTATGCCTATTTTGACGATGGCATCGTAGATTCATTCATATAGTCATTGACATCATAGATTTTTTGTACAAAAAAAATATTATTGAAGAAATTCACATTCTTAATTTACGTCTTAAAGGTGCCATGACGTCAAATTACTTGTAATTAAATACCATCACGCCTGTATTCCCCGAAGGGTTAGGCAGAGGCGTACTAATGTACACCCACAGTTCGCCGGTATGTTTAGGTCCCATGTAATAGGGGGCGAGCCTATTGCCATTAACCGGGCACAAATTCCTAACTCCGAGCTGCTACTGGGAATTTCATAGAAAAACCCAATAACACTTTGCTCGACCTGGGAATCGAACCCAGGACCTCTAGCGTAGCAGTCGCGGTCAGGACCACTTGGCTATTGAGGCAGTTTGTAATTAAATACTCGTGCGAATGTAACGGCAAATTTCGACATAGTGGGTGGGACTCGTGATGGCTTAGTGGTCATAGCACCTGGTGTATCTAACCAGAAGACGCAGGTTCGAATCCCACCCGCAAGTAAAATTTTTCAGAGTTTGGTTGGCCGGTTAATGGCAATAGGCTCGCACCCTATTACATGGGACCTAAACATATTGGTAAACTGAGGGTGTGTTCATTATATATATTTTTTATTATTTTGTACTTATTAACAGTGTCTCCTCATCTATCAGAAACAAACTGTTTCTGTCTTTTTTCTTTCATTAGTACTCCTCTGGCTAATCCCTCGGGGAATTCATGTTTTATGGTATTTATCTGCTGTTGCAGACACCATGGACGTGGAGAACGCCAACTGTAAGGTGAAGGTGTCACAGTGTGCTGACATGGAAGTCCTGCCCATTGAGAGACCCATGAAAATTGATGTGTAAGTGTTATCATCATTCATAAATGAAGTAGACTGGCAGTACAGTCTAGTACTGTAGTCTGACATTTGCGTTGGCTATTATCTCAATGTATTTGGATTCGGTGCAGAATTAGAATTGAATTGAGTTGAGTTGAATGAAGTGATCTAGTACTGTGGAGTAATATAGAGTATATATATATAAACATTGATGTATAAGTACCTCATGCTCTGGCCATTATCTTAATCGGTTTGGATTCGGTGCAGGATAGAGTAAAGTAGAGAGGAGTGAGTAAAATGAGGGGGAGTGGACTTTAACAGGAGTACGTGTAAATTGATATGTAGCGAGTCATGCTCTGGCCGTTATCACAATTTATTTGGAGTCGACGCAGGATACAATAGAGTAGAATAGAATGGAGTAGAGTGAAGAGGATTGGAGAGGAGTGGAATGGAGTGAAGTAGAGTATAGTATCATACAGAATTAGTGTTTGTAAATGCACAGAAGATACAGAAGGAAATCCTAGTGTGGGGCAACGTTTTTATTTACTAAACAACCTCTCTATTGTCCCACCGCTGGGCACGGGTCTCCTCTCAAAAGAAGAAGAATGAAGCTTGCTTTTTTCATGGGATTTTTGTATGGTTATCTGAAAAGATAGGACTACATCTGAAAGTAATTAAATTTATTTACAGTGAGATAACAGGCTTGGAGAAGCTGATCGAGGAGTTATACAGCGTGTTCTCCCACGACCACGTCAATGTACAGGATGTCCAGAAACTGATGGTGGGGTACAAGTCGGACCCAAAGGATTGGGCGAAGTTTGCCAAGTTCGATCGATTTCGGTAAGTTAACATACTATCACAAAGCAGATAAAGTAGTGGTGTACTAATGTACACCCATCATGTAACAGGGGTCCCTCCTATTGCCTCGGGGTCGGTCCTATTGCCTCGGAGCCGCTACTGAGAAATTCATAGCCTTTTTTTTTATGTGATAGCAGGCAAACGAGCAGACGGATCGCCTGATGGTAAGCGATCACCGCCGCCCATGGACAACTGCAACACCAGAGGAGTCACAAGTGCACTGCCGGCCTTTTAAAAGGGAGTACGCTCTTTTCTTGAAGGTTTTATGGCTTGTTGAAGCTCTGAATAAGAGCCCCTACGGACTGCAGACTGCCAGAGCCGCAGCAACCGAGGGGGAACTGGTTCTTACGCGCAGAAGTCGAAACACACCAAGGTGCTTTACGACAGACTCCGACGTGCGGGTGGTCGCCAGCCAGTCAGACCACAAGAGCTCCTACCACCGAGCAAGTCAGATGTTTTCTCGCCTCTTACGAGATGCCTATCTGGGTTATCGCCACCATCTTTAGGTTCTGAGAATGGGATAGCGCTGTTTAATCTGTAGAGCAGCATCTCTTTCTTACAATCGGAAAATGATGGCTATAATAATTCGTCATAATACAGCCCCTGCTTGATGGCGGTGAGGATTATCAATATCTACGTAGATACATGTTTTTTGTACTAAAGATGGAACACAATTACCTTAAAAAAGTGTGTTTAAAACATCATTGAGGACTGGGGAAGTATCACCACCTTGCAGAAAATCGTTGCCAAATAACATAGCTCCGTGATATGCTGTGTTCCTAACGGTGAGCAAGCTCGCCAGAGCTCCGCAAGGAAGCGTTGTGTTGGCAGTGGGGGGACCGGTGGTGTTTAAGCATCACACTTATTGTCTCCTATGCTGCCAGCCCAACTATTCCTCCTTAATCTTTACCCCACTCTCTCAAAAAGGGTGTGAAAACATTTTTACAGTGTCGGCAACGCGCGAGTGATACCCCTGGTGTTGCAAGCGTCCATTATAGGCTACGGTAACCGCTTACCATCAGGCGGGCCGTAAGCTTGTTTGCCTCCTTAATGATATAAAAAAACAATGCTTTTACAGTAATAAATAGTTCATATTTATCAGTGAAATTTTCCTTTACGTTAAAATAAATGTTGATATAAGGATTTCTTAAAACAAACAACAGATTTGCTCTTCAAAAGCCAGCTCTTAATAATAAAATTAAACAAATAATTTTGTAGTCTAAACAAGTTGATAATATTTCTGAGCAAATATTTATTTTATTTATTTATTTATTTTAGGAAAGCTCACAGACAAATTACAATCATAACACACATAATTAGAGATTACAGGCAGGTGCCTGTAATCTCTATTATTATAAAATTAAAAAAAAGCTATTTTTGTTATGGGTTGGCTCAAAAATGGCTCGAGCATGGCTCTCCCACATTATTACGTGGGAGAGCCATGCTTCGGCACGAATGGGCCGGCTGGACCGGAGTGATGCCACGGCCTCACAGAAAACCGGCGTGAAACAACGCTTGCGTTGTGTTTCGCCGAGTGAGTTGAGGTTACCGGTGGCAAAAACCCTTTTGGGCCGCAAGGCCGCCCTTTGGGGCGAAGGGGGCCGCAAAAGGCGGCCCGCCACTGCCGGGTCCGCGGACGAATGCTACAGCGCTCCCGTAGGCCCGGCACCAAAGTGGTGTCGCGAAACGTCGAGGTTGGTTTTAGTCGGTAGATCGCTCTTTTCAGAGCGGAGTCCAACACACCCCACCGCTCTCCCCGGAGTGGTGGATAGTGCATAAAGCATTTCCAACCCCGTCAACAAAAAAAAAAGGCCCAAACCCTTTTAAAGGCGGGCAGCGCACGGTGTTGCGGGTGTCCATGGGCGGCGGTTATCGCTTACCATCAGGTGATCCGTTTGCTCGTTTGCCCCCCTATCCCATAAAAAAAAAAAAAACTTCTGAATAGGTTTTAATTTTGTTATCACTGTCACAAAGCATATGCTCCAACTTAAAAACTGGTGAACTTCTTATCTCAATGAATTGAAAGGATCTTGAGATCCAGCTTGACCTCTCTGATGCATACAGACGGATACAAACTAGAGATCATCAATATTGGTTTTTCTATTTTTACTCCTAATATAGCTTCACGTGAGCGAAGCCGCGGGCAAAAGCATCATCAAATATACATATAATCACGCCTAAATGACCCGAAGGGGTAAGAAAGAAAGAAAGAAAGAAAGAAAGTAAATTTATTGAATAGGGTAGGCAGGCTTATTGCTGTACATCCACGCCACTGTAATAGAATCCAGCAACACCAGTGGTATCACTCGCGCGTTATCATCTTGACACCTCAGTTGTTATGTCTTTGTCCAGTAATGTTACTGGCTACATTACCCTTCAAACTGGATAACGATAATGTTAGCACATTATTTATTACTAGCTTCTGCCCGCGACTTCGTCCGCGTAGCGTGGTGATATATAGCCTATAGCCTTCCTCAATAAATGGGCTATCTAACACTGAAATAATTTTTCAAATTGAACCAGTAGTTCCTGAGATTAATATTTTATTTATTTATTGCTTAGCGGCAGATTATTTGCTGGTACCTACCGAACCAGAAGAAATAAGGATTTTTTTTTAATTAACTTGTTCATAGAATATGTTTGAATATACTGCCTCATGAGTTTAGTGGTCCTGGATTAGATTCCTAGGCAGAGCAAAATGATATTGAGTTTTTCAATAAAATTCTCAGTAGGTAGGTAAGTAAAGCTGGGAGTTCGGATTTTGAGCACGGTTTTTTTTTAAAGCAGTTTACTAGCAATGTGGGTCGCACATTACTAGTATTCTTGCTAACCCAAATGCTTGTGTTACGAGTGGGTTCACGTCGGTAGTGCAATGGTTGGGTTTCGAACCGGTAACCACATGATCGTAAGTCCGACGCCTACCGCCACTTGACCGTTACTCTACACGATCTAAGAGCGCAATGTCTAGAATAGACCGTCAAACATAGAGTCGAATACTGTACCTAAGTGTTGTTACATTTGTACACCTCTGCCTAACCTTTCGGGGAATACAGGCGTGATGGTATCACTCACTCCGCAACGAAAACAGAAACATTCTTTTTGTGATTTTTTTGCATTTTTCATGCTAAAATTATAAAGTTACTAGCTTCTGCCCGCGACTTCGTCCGCGTGATGATACCTATATAGCCTATAAGCCTTTCTCAATTAATGGGCTATCTCGCACTGAAAGAATATTTCAAATCGGACCTGTAGTAGACCTGTAGGTCAAGTAGTTCCTGAGATTAGCGCGTTCAAGTAGTTTAAAAGTTTAAAAGGTTACTTGTTACAAATATTTAATGATCAAATTGAAGATTAACAGCATTACTACTATTAAATTGTATCTCAAAATCTACTTATTTTGTCATATAAATGTGTTTACATATTTTATATTGTAAAATGAGCGCACAGTGTTCGCCAACAAACTGTCACGCAGTTTGGCGAAATCATTTAATATGTATCTAAATGTATCACATTTGTTATAAATAAACTAAAAAAAAAAGTAAACAAACAAACAAACAAACTCTTCAGCCATATATAGTAGTATAGATTTTAGTGAAGGACAAATTCGATTCGCAGGCAGGATTCGAACCGGGGTCTTCTAGTTAGGTACACTAGACGCTATGACCTCTAAGCCACCGCGACTCCCACCTGCCATGTCGAAATTTGCCTTCACATTCTGAACTTACGTCTTAAAGGTGACATCGGATTGAATTTTTCCTTCACTGAAATAGCAACATTCTTGTAAAGTTGTTATGCAAAACAGCTATATTTCCTACGACAAACAATACCTACATAATGACTCAATGCAGTAAAGAGTGATAACACTGTTATTACAATATGAGATCGCGTGATAAACATGCTTCTAGAATAACAGACGTGTTTCTTATCAGTAAGAGATGATGCAGAAGTGCCACAGAGTAACTTATAGTACCACACAATAACTATACACCCTGCAACAGTGGCCTGAAAGTGGTTTGTTCAGAATCGACGACTGAAACAATTACAGTGGTTTTTAATATGTGTTAATTTTCCCCGAAAAGATAATTTTGAAGCGGCGGTAGCCTAATGGCTAGGGCGTCGGACTTGCGATCATGTGGTTGCCGGTTCGAAACTCACCCATTGCACTACCGACGTGAACCCACTCGTAACACAAGCATTTAGTTAAGTAATGTGCGACCCATAACATAACATACCATCACACCTGTATTCCCAGAAGGGTTAGGCAGAGGTGTACTAAGGTACACCCATAGTTCGCCGGTATGTTTAGGTCCCATGTAATAGGGGGCGAGCGTATTGCCATTAACCGGGCACAAATTCCTAACTCCGAGCTGCTACTGAGAATTTCATAGAAAAACCCAATAACACTTTGCTCGACCTGGGAATCGAACCCAAGACCTCTAGCGTAGCAGTCGCACTTGAAACCACTAGACTACTTAATTGTTTAAAAAAAAAATTACAATACCTGAAACTGTAGCCTCCTGATCCATCAGAGTGGCTCTAGTTATGGAAATCTGATATTATTGTTAATGGGATAGGTGGATCACCTGATGGCAAGCGATTACCTTTCACGCTAGAACGGCTGAACGGATCTGGATAAAATTTGGCACGGGGATTATAGTCTGGAATAAAACATAGGCTACTTTTTATCTAGGTCGGACCCAATTATGAAGTTCACGTAGACGAAGTCGCCGGCAGGAGCTAAGTAATTAAGAATAATCTATAATATAAAAATGAATCGCCAAATGTGTTGCTAAGCGCAAATCTCGAGAGCAGCTGAACCGATTTCGCTAATTCTTTTTTTATAATATTCCTTGAAGTACGAGGATGGTTCTTACTGAGAGATTATTTTTTTAAATTGCCTTAAAAATCTAAAAACAACACTTTTCTATACAAAAGATTCGTAATAATACTTAAAAGTCAATTTGAACTTACTATAGTGGAGGGGTTCCGGGAAGGCAAAACAATTGAGTGACGTTAGTTTCAGATTCGACTGTTAATGTACCTTATTAAAGAAGTTATTTAGGTACTTAAACACTAGTTGCTATGCGTTTTATATCATATTATCTAAAATCGCAAGGTCAGGTGAGTTACTATGGACGCGTTATTTAACGTGACTGATAACGATAATATTCTCAGAGTAAGAGCTATGACATCAGAAGCAGTGATATACATATACCTAATTAGCTTCCGCCCGCGACTTCGTCCGCGTGGAATAGTTACTTAGTCTTAGCGTAATGATATAGCCTATAACCTTCCTCAATAAATGGGCTATCTAACACTGGAAGAATTTTTCAAATCGGGCCAGTAGTTCCTGAGATTAGCGCGTTCAAACAAACAATAAAACAAACAAACTCTACTATACTATAAATATCTATATTTGTTTGTTTGTTTGAACGCGCTAATCTCAGGAACTACTGGTCCGATTTGAAAAATTCTTTCAGTGTTAGATAGCCCATTTATTGAGGAAGGCTATAGGCTATATATCATCACGCTACGCGGACGAAGTCTTGGGCAGAAGCTAGTTAAGTATAGATACACTCACTCCTCCCACAGGGGTAGGCAGAAAATATAGACCGCCACTTGCTACGATACTTGCATACTTCTTTTGCTTCTGCCACATACATACATCTCCTCATACATACGCGCCGGTTGCGAGTACTACGCACCTGACCTTTTTGAAGGACCTCGCCAATAAGATCGGCGTATATCCTTCTAGGGCGACCTCTTCCGACGCTGCCGCTGACATTTGTCTTGAGCGAGCAAAAGTATCACGTGATGGTAAGCGATTACCGCTGCCCATGGACGCCTGCAACACCAGAGGAGTCGCAAGTGCGTTGTCCGCGTTTTAAAAGGGCTTGGGTCTCAGGTATCACTCACTCACTCGGCGAAACACAACGTAAGGCCCACTTGCACCAACTTTTGAATAATTTTTCATAGAAATTTCGTGTTTAAATACAATTTAAATACCTTTAAGAAGTTGGTGCAAGTGGGTCTAAGTGTTGTTTCACGCTGGTTTTTGGTGTCACCCATTCGTGCCGAAGCATGGCTCTCCCACGGTAAAAGATGATGACGTTTCCATCTTCTGCAGGTATACCCGGAATCTGGTGGATGCTGGTAATGGTGCTTTCAACATAATGATCCTGTGTTGGGGACCTGGCCACGCGTCTGCGATCCACGACCACGCCGACTCACACTGCTTTATGAAGCTCCTCAGCGGCAGTCTGGAGGAAGTCAGGTAAACACCCCTTAATTAGCAGTTAGTTTTGGAAATTATTTGAGCGCACAAACAATAGTAGATTTAGAGAGATTAGATTTTAAAGCAAATAAATGATTTGATTTGATTTGAAAGTTATTTTAGTGAAGAAAAAATTCGACTCGCAGGCAGGATTCGAACCTGCATCTTCTGGCTGGATACGCCAGACGCTCTGACCTCTAAGCCACCGCGAGTCCCACCTGCCATGTCGAAATTTGCCTTCACATTCTGAACTTACGTCTTAAAGGTGACGTCAGTAACATCTATTGAAAGGCAAGTTACTTTGCCTCTCAACCGACATGACTTACCTTACGGTTAGTTCTATGTCGTATGATGCTACCATACCTATTAACTATATTTTTCTGCATTTTTCATGCTAAGATTTTAAAGTTATTTTAGTGAAGGAAAAATTCGACTCTGTATATTAATAGTAGATTGTTACACAAGGGTGGAAAGGAATCAATTCCCATTCCGAGTAGGAATTGATGTCCTCTACTTTTCATTTCGAATATAAGGAAAGTAAAAAATAGTCGTTTTTTGTAAATATATATTGTAATAAACTTTGCTTGTAAATCGATATTGTAGCTAAATTTAGGTACAATCGTCATTTTTGGCCAAAATTGACAATTGTACCTAATTTTAGCTTCGTTAACGTCTATTAAGCAAAGTGTTTAATGCTCAGTTGTGAATATTGTATAGCTAATGCCGCAATTACTACAGCTAGGAATCTAGAATGTGTTATAGACCTACAAATTGCAAAAAACCAATTGAAATTTGAATTTGGCGGGCTCAGGTGAACGATCCGCCTTAAAATTAATTGAGATTTTTTTTTAAAAAAAAAGCTTACTAGCAATGTGGGTCACACATTACTAGTATTACTAGTATAGTATTAAAATATTAGTATAATTTGTGAAATTTAAAGTTACATTTTTGTTCGGTATATTTACGCTGTTTGATATGTAAACGTAGGAGATTCCAGTATTTGATTAGACGGTGGAATCCATGGCGCAGACTCCCTTGAAGTAGTTGGTTGAGGCGAAGTGGGGCGTACATTAATAGTCTCAGTTAATTTCTTTGAAATTTTAGTTTTATTTTGGACAGAATCCTCGATGTACCCTTCCGCAACTAATAACCTAATTATGTTCTATTTTTTTAAATTATTTTCCACCCTAGGGAGGAAAGTAATTACTATGAGTTATTGTGGTGGGAAGTAGCATTTTCCACCCGCTATTCAGATCAAATAAACACTACTTGGAGAGCCATGCTTCGGCACGAATGGGCCGGCTCGACCGGAGTGATACCACGGCTTCACAGAAAACCGGCATGAAACAACGCTTGCGTTGTGTTTCGCCGAGTGAAGGAGGTTACCGGAGGCCCAAACCCTTTAAAAGGCGGGCAACGCACTTGCGACTCCTCTGGTGTTGCGGGTGTCCATGGGCGGCGGTTATCGCTTACCATCAGGTGATCCGTTTGCTCGTTTGCCCCCCAATCTCATAAAAAAAAAACTGAGTATGAGAAATGAAAACGAAATATTTGTCGGAGCGAGTGATCGGATTCTGCGACGCGTTTTGTAGGTTCGATCACCACAAGTAGCAAATATTCGTATTATCTAGGTAGTAGTTCCGGGTCTGGGCGTTTGTCTATGTGAGAATTTGTGTTTAAACGCACCCACGATACAGGAGAAAACCTATAAAATCCTAAATCACGCCTGTATTCCCCGAATGGTTAGCCAGAGGCGTACTAATGTACACCCACAGTTCGCTGGTATGTTTAGGTCCCATGTTATAGGGGGCGAGCCTGTTGCCATTAACCGCGCTCAAATTCCGAGCAGCTACTGGGAATTTCATAGAAAAACCCAATAACACTGCTCGACCTGGGAATCGAACCCAGGACCTCTAGCGTAGCAGTCACACTCAGGACCACTTGGCTAATGAGGCAGTTTCTTTTTCTTGTAAAAAATATATTTTACTGTGAGAGACCTTTTATTATAAGACTAGCTTCTGCCCGCGACTTCGTCCGCGTAGCGTGATGATATATAGCATATAGCCTTCGTCAATAAATAGGCTATCTAACACTGAAAGATTTTTTCAAATCGGACCAGTAGTTCCTGAGATTAGCGCGTTCAAACAAACATACAAACAAACAAATTCTTCAGCTTTATATATTAGTATATAGATTTAATCAAGGCTTTGGAGTAGCGACAAAAACAATGAAATGATGTCAATTAGAAACGAGACAAAACCAGACATTTCTCGCAAAAACACGATGACCTGTCTGTCATCAGATAATTTTATGAAAACAAGTGACATCTTTAATATTATTTTGAGATAAATGTTATTCTAATAATATTTACACTGCTATCAATGACTGCGTGCGCACGCACTTGCAAGATAAGAAATACTTCTACTCATCATCACGCCTGTATTCCCCGAAGGGTTTGGCAGAGACTTATACTTAATGTACACCCACAATTCGCCGGTATGCTCGTATGTCCCATGTAATAGGCGCACGACTTCCAAACTCCGAGCTGCTACTGGGAATTTCATATTAAAACCCAATAACACTTTGCTCGACCTGTGAATCAAACCCAAGACCTCTAGCGTAGCAGTCGCGCTCAGGACCACTGAGCTAATGAAATGCTTCAATAAAATAACTTTTAAACAATATATCGGGGAACTATATCGTAATATTTAGGTCCCATGTAACAAGGATTCGACTCGTTACATTTTAGAATTCTTAGCAGTAGTAATTTTGTCATTAAATTTAAAAAAAATACACAAATGGGAATTTAAAATATTACTGATTTCTGACACTTACGCGAATATTAGAAATTGAAATGAAACTACTTTTTACGGATTTTATCGCGGTATATTGATATTATTTAATTCCCGACGTTTCGGATCCTTTACAGCATCCATGGTCACGGGCAGACTGAAGTGTTGGACGTCTCAATGTT
Source organism: Acronicta leporina (assembly GCA_947256265.1). Classification (NCBI taxonomy): domain Eukaryota; kingdom Metazoa; phylum Arthropoda; class Insecta; order Lepidoptera; family Noctuidae; genus Acronicta; species Acronicta leporina. The sequence goes on from OX366538.1 coordinate 7,051,704, forward strand.
AAAATTACTAACAGCTACCTTACATTTTTGTTAATAATTATTAGCGATCCGATTCACGCAGACTGAACTCACCTCAGTCTATCCGTGACTATGGAAGCTGTAAAGGATCCGAAACTGCCACTTCAGCTAGCTTATTAGCCAGTTTTAAGAACAATAAAGTAGGTAGGTGATTGTAAGAAGTATTTGTCTTTTGTCGCGTCGATTCAATTTCAACCTGTTTATTAGTACACTTCTGCTTAACCTTTCTTGGAATACAGGCGTATGATATCGTTTCACTTTCTAGAAAATGCTAAGTTCAGTTACCTAAGGGCCGTTCAAGTATTACGTAAGCAGATTTTTTGCAATTATTAACCCCCTGGTCAGCAAAAGTAAGGAAAGCTCTTACCCCTCCCCCCCCATACGTAAACATTGGCACAATTGATTGATTTATGAGCAGTACCTAGTTATAATAAGTCTAGAAATATACCTAAACGTATTCATTATTTGTAGGAATCCCCGAAAATGCATTTCGTTTTCTGCATAGACAATTTGCGATATGTGTAAAAAAGTAAATAATTAATGCTGACGTAATCACTATCTAGATCCCCCCACCCCCCATGTCATCAAAAATAAGCAAAGCAAAGACCCCGCCGCCCCTCTATAGTGCTTACGTAATACTTGAACGGCCCCCTAGTCAGAGCTAGATAGGTACTAGATTCAAGTTCAAATGTTTTTATTACAAATAAGTTTTTACAAGCGTTTATGAAACGTTATGATTCTAGTTGCACGGTTCCAAAAGGTTGATCCTATGGAGAAGAGTTACGCATGAACGTCCGTAACTACGTAACTACTCAATCCATACCACTTTTAGCCATTAAGTATCTACTTAATAATAAAATATTTGTTCGACTTAAGGTCAGTTGCATCTTCGCGTTATCAGACCTCATTATTTACATAGAACGCTTCAATTTAACTGATAAAGTTAACATAGGTACAACAATAAACTGGTTTAAATTGGAGTTTATTATCAAGCGATAGGGTTTATGTGTGTATTTGCTATTATATCTATTTGAAATTTGTGTATTAGTTTCTTTTGTGTACGCCAGACTATCTATTTTTCGCCTTTCCTTTCTCTTGAATTCATTCAAAGGTTGTCTGTAAGAGATCGCTTTTAGCGATAAGACCACCCATTGTATCATATTCTATGATTGATAACTTATACTTGACATTAGTTTTTGGTGTACAGTAATAGAGCATACATACATACACTCACGCCCGTCTCCCACAGGGGTAGGCAGTAATAGAAATTATAGAGAAATATTCTAATTTATTCTATTCTAACTGCCTCAATAGCCAAGTGGTCCTGACCGCGACTGCTACGCTAGGGGTCCTTGGTTCGATTCCCAGGTCGAGCAAAGTGTTAATGGGTTTTTCTATGAAATTCCCAGTAGCAGCTCGGAGTTAGGAATTTGTGCCCGGTTAATGGCAATAGTCTCGCCCCCTATTACATGGGACCTAAACATACCGGCGAACTGTGGGTGTACATTAGTACGCCTCTGCCTAATCCTTCGGGGAATACAGGCGTGATGGTATGTTATGTTATGTTATTCTAATTTATTCTATTCTAAGCATACATGGGGTAAGACAAGCAGCGGGAAGCGACATTATTTTATACTATGTAGTTATGATGGTTATGTAGAGATAATAACACCTACTAAGAACATTTTAAACAGAAATAAAATTAAAACCAAGGATAAAAATTATACATACTTTGGTTCTTATTTAATAACAGGAAAGTTAAATTAACTAGATTACCAGAACTTCAGGTACATGATCGTTAACGATGACCGTTTGTAGTTCAAGTTCAAATTGAAATGTTTTTATGTCAAATTAACTATTACAAGCGTTTACGAAACGTTATGATTCTAGTTGCACGGTTCCAAAAGGTTGATCCTATGGAGAAGAATCCAGCAAGAAACTCCATGGACGTTAATCTTCACTGGTAAAATAATGCGATAACAAGATGTGTGGACGTTGAAGGTTGTCCAAGTCTACCCGTGACCACGGAATCTGTAGACGGAATGGCAGAATTACTTAAATAATACTAATAACGTAATAAAATACGTTAAAAGTAGTTACCTATATTACACAAGTTAATATTTGGTAAATCCGAGGTTGTAAAATAATGTTGCAAATTCAATCAGCATGCACACGGATGAAATCTAGTTTCATGCCAATTATTTGTTAAAACCAACAACTAATTAGAATTAATTAACGCTTCACAGATACGAGTGGCCTGAAAACGTGCAACCGGAAGTCATGAAGGTTTTAAACAACAAAAAGACTAGAACAAAGTGTAGCTCCGAAAGCGAGAATCTACCGGACAAGATATCCGAACTGAATATCGACTGTCAAAACGGCAGCTGTCAAAGTGAAAATTGTGACAGTGACAGCTGTCAGGAGAGGCGGGAAAATGGCGGCTGTGAGAAAAGGCGGGATATTGAAGATTGTGATGATGAAGACAGCTATAATGTTAAGGATATGAAAGAGAGGGGGCGAACAAGATTAGATATTAACGATGTTTGTTATATAAATGGTACGTAGCATTTATTCGATGTACATTATATTAATTATATATACAAGAAAACTATCACGCCTGTTGTTTCCCGAGTTAGGCAGAGCTAAACTGATGCGAAGCCGGTATAACAGAAATTAATATAATTTATAGTTACTATTTGTCCTCTAATTTCAGATGCCCTAGGTCTCCATAGGGTTGAGAATCCATCTCACGTGGACGGGGCTGTCTCCCTGCACCTCTACTGCCCACCTTTCGACAGCTGTCGCGTGTTCGATGCCCGGACGGGCAAGCCCACAGAGGTCAAAGTCACCTTCTGGTCCATGTATGGAAAGAAGATTAAGAGGGTGCGTATGAGATTAATGACGTCATACGAATCTAGAATTACCAAAAATCAAATCGGCCCACTGATTTTCAAAATAATGCTTAAAAACTTATTAGAGTACGTTATGTTATGAAAACTATAATGCCGCATTAGCCTAGTGGTCCTGAGCGCGACTGCTACGCTTGAGGTCTTGGGTTCGATTCCCAGGTCGAGCAAAGTGTTATTGGGTTTTTCTATGAAATTCCCAGTTACAGCTCGGAGTTTGGAATTTGTGCCCGGTTAATGGCAATAGGCTCGCCCCCCATATACTGGCGAACTGTGGGTGAACATTAGTACACCTCTGCCTAACCCTTCGGGGAAAACAGGGGTGATGGTATGTTATGAAAAAATATATATTTTATGGGCTGGGTGAGGGTTAGTTTGTTAGAGGATCTAGATCTCTCATGGGGAGTAGTGAACTGTGTGTGAAATTATGTGACAAGATATTATCAATACAACACAATAAAATACATAAGGCGGACTTAATGCCATATGGCATTCTATACCAGTCAAACCTTTGGGTTTGGTAGAAAAAGTTAAAAATAGGTACAAAAAAATAAATATCTCAGTAAAATACTTAGTGACGCAAAATAATATTATCATACACAAAACTACATCACTACATATTATAAAACAAAGTCGCTTCCCGCTGTCTGTCCCTATGTATGCTTAGATCTTTAAAAGTAAGCAACGGATTTTGATGCGGTTTTTTTTAATAGATAGATTGATTCAAAGGTTTTAAGCTATTTAACATCACGCTACGACTCTTAGGGACGGGGCAGCGCGGGTGAAACCGCGGGCGGGTCGCTAGTAAATACGTATAATTCAACAACGTTATTAGAGAATTTATAAAAATGAAATCAAGATAAGTTAATTCTTAATTTTTTTTTTTTTAAAAACGTTGCCCCACACTAGGATTTTCTCCTGTATCATGGGTGCGTTTACAAACACAAATTCTCACATACACAAACACTATTACTACACAAATTATTAAATTCTTAATAATTTGTGTAGTACAATGATTTATTTTATTCCTTTTTTCAGGTAATCGAGGCTAACGCTGCTGACAGCCAACAGTGATTGCCCAGTCAAAAAAAAACTATTTAAAAAAATAAACATTCCAGTCTAGTATTGATAAGTAAAAATTTGGAACACTTTATGGATTTATGCCGCATGCTATATTTTGTATTAGGTACCATGTCTGGACTTTAAATAGACCATGATAATTGAATGAGTTTGTTTCGGTGTTACTTCTCACAGGTCGTCAGGTAGAGAAACGCTGGCGCCATCTAGTTTAAAAATGTAAAACATTGATCCGTAAAAGTATATCTAGACTCTGGAGTTCATAAAAAAATATTTACGTCTAATGTGTTGATTGATAATTATGTCACTGATATTCATAGTTTTAGAGCAAATGTCCAATAGTCATAAAACTTGAATTGCCTACAAAAAAGAATACAAAATAAATCGTAATCCTAACTATATTTTACTAGTACCTATTATTCGGATTGAGATACCTATTATTCGGATAGATATCTAGGTTCCTACTGTACCATTTTGTCTACTACTACTTTACTGGTAATAAGCGACCGGAAAATCGTTCCAGACTTAGGTACTAAAGTTATCAAGAATTGCTAGAAAATGAAACTTTACTGGAAATAAATGTGAAGTTAACGATGTAGGAATCCAAATAATAACACACTTTGATTGATTAAATTGTGTTTTCATCCCATCTATTCGAAAAGGACGTATTGGTTCATCTTTAAGTGCACCCAAAGGTGGTGTTTTCTTTAAGAAAGTTTTAGCGGGCAGTAATGAGATTTGAGCGGGCACTCGGGCAGTAATGAGATTTGAGCGGGCACTCGGGCAATAATGAGATTTGAGCGCGCAGTAATGAGCTTTTCCGCGCAATTTTTAAATTTGGAACATCTTAGTGTTCAGCACGAATGATCGAACGCAAATATTGTTTGAATAAAGACTGGCTGGTACGACGGCCTAAGGTCGCGCCGCTGGTTGATGAGGCGCCTTTTATTTTCTCATAGTGGGTGATGAAAAGTAGAGTGTATCACTCGGGCGCAAAATATATTTTTGGCTCGGGCGAGGTACTTTGAATCCCTCGCTACGTTCAGGATTCTACTAAAGAATCCTTCACTTCGCTCAGGATTCAAAAAAGAGCCCTCGCCGTAAAAATATTACTTTGCTCCCTTATTATACAATCTACTATTGAATTACGATTTAGTTTGGTTTGTATTGGAAATTCTGTCAGGTCCTGCGTTCGATTCACCCCCGTTTTAGTAGTTATTGAGTTTTTCTGTGAAATTCAGATTACTTTTTGTTGTTGTTATATGATGATAAACAGACATTATAGGCTCACCCCCTTGTTACATAATGGGACCAAAAACATATCAGCGCCGTGAGGGTAACAATAGTATCCAGGTGCGTGATTTAAAAAACAAGATTATTAATGTTTTCAGATCTCATCCGAGTATCTATAAAATATGTGCTATAGCAAAATTGTAACTACTTATATAAGGGTTCGTTGTTGGAACAATAGAAGCCAAAACCATTATCTTTAGATTTTTGTATCTGTATGTTTGTACGCGAATCACGCAAAAATTGCTGCATGAAATTGGATAAGGTTTTCACAGTTTTATTACTGTAGGTCTAACTAAAATCTGGTACCTACATGTTTCGTTTTGCTTAGCCGCCTAAAATCCCAGTTTATAGTAAGTACCTACATCCATTGATTAAAATCTTCAATATTTTGTCACTAAACTAAGAGAAATATATTTAGGACTGGCATTCATTCATAAATGGATTATAGTTGGCGCAAAATTACTTGAACCAAAATGGCGGTTGCGCAGTAGTCGATTTTTAGTACATTTTACTCGCAAATGTACTGCGCAAACTTTCCGTTTTGGGTCAAGTTATTTTGCGCGAACTTTAAGTTGTTGTAGTCCTTTATTAAGATTAAGTCCTTCTTCAAATACGTAACTAGTCCTTTTTTTTAAAAGGTGTGTTATTTAGCGACGGACCAACAAGATTAATTGGCTAAAGAGAATGAAGTAATAAATAAAGAAATGTTAAATTATATTATCCCCGGATAACCTCATGTATTTCAAGTGCCTTATTAATTTAGTCTATGAATTTAAGGATTTATTTAAGAAACAATTTAAAACCCTGATTTGATAATATTTATTTACAATTATTTTTACAAAATAAATATTTTATTTTAAGAGAAATTTGTTATTTTATTTACATTTCATATATTTACAAAAATCCCCCATTTTGCTGCGGTTTTATAATACCTTATCTGGGGTATATTTTTTATAATTTAAAAGGCAAGGGCTTTTATTCTAAAGAACATTAAATTGTTTATTAATTAAATTAATAAAAAAATAATTTCGACACAACTTGATTATTACAATATTAACAAAGAGTAGAGAAAGATAGAGAAAAAATAAGTAAGTTCGAATATTAACTTTCTTTTTAAACATAAGTTTATTTCAAAATAAATGAAACAACAATGTCAGATTACCAAATTAAAAAAGGGGTTAGTCTAAAAATAAATACTTAAAATTCATTAATTTATTTAAAAAAAGCAATAATTAAATATTTATATAAACATCAACAAATTCAAAATTTTACGGATTTTATCGTCGTGAATTAAAAAACATCAATACCTACAACGCAATAAAATCCGTAAAAAGTAAATATTTTTATTTCAAAAACTCCAATTTCAATTTACATTTAGAACGCGCTGAGTTTCAAAAATCTCTTCATGTTCTCGTCAACTTTTTCCCAAGGCAAGAATAGCTTGACCCCGTCTACTTGGGCTGTCGCTTGAACCGCCTCTCGGACGCAACCAGCGTTGCAGATGAAATCACAAGTCTTGGTATTGGGATTGAAGTGGAGACCTTCAGAACAAGTGATGAGGAGTTGTTGATCACCATTGCAGATCCAGTATTTGTCACAGTCGCTGCTGTGGGCCCATGGTGCAACGTTGCATTCATCTTTGCATTTGTTTTCAGGGACAATAACTCCTCCATCATTGTCATTTCCGTCACCTCCATCATTGTCATTTCCGTCACCTCCGTCATTGTCATTACCGTCACCTCCGTCATTATCATTTCCGTCACCTCCATCGTTGTCACCTCCCTCGTTGTCATTGCCGTCACCTCCATCATTGTCATTGCCGTCACCTCCATCATTGTCATTTCCGTCACCTCCGTCATTGTCATTACCGTCACCTCCGTCATTATCATTTCCGTCACCTCCATCGTTGTCACCTCCCTCGTTGTCATTGCCGTCACCACCATCATTGTCATTTCCGTCACCTCCGTCATTGTCATTACCGTCACCTCCGTCATTATCATTTCCGTCACCTCCATCGTTGTCATTGCCGTCACCTCCATCATTGTCATTTCCGTCACCTCCATCATTGTCATTTCCGTCATTGTCATTACCGTCACCTCCGTCATTATCATTTCCGTCACCTCCATCGTTGTCACCTCCCTCGTTGTCATTGCCGTCACCTCCATCACTGTCATTTCCGTCACCTCCATCATTGTCATTTCCGTCACCTCCGTCATTGTCATTACCGTCACCTCCGTCATTATCATTTCCGTCACCTCCATCATTGTCATTTCCGTCACCTCCGTCATTGTCATTACCGTCACCTCCGTCATTATCATTTCCGTCACCTCCATCATTGTCATTTCCGTCACCTCCGTCATTGTCATTACCGTCACCTCCGTCATTATCATTTCCGTCACCTCCATCGTTGTCACCTCCCTCGTTGTCATTGCCGTCACCTCCATCATTGTCATTACCGTCACCTCCATCGTTGTCATTTCCACTGCCATCGCCTAATTCGCAGCCAGCAAGGTAAGGCCAGTCACATTTCTGAAATTATTGTGTGTTGTGATTATAATGATAAAGGTTTTAGTAATAATAATCAACCCATTATATTGTTCTACTACTGAGCACAGGTCTCTCACAATGAGAGGGATTAGGCTATAGTCTACCACGCTAGCCTAATACGGGTTGGCAGACTTAAAACACCGTCGAGAAAATCAGGCATGATGGTTTTCTCACGATGTTTTCCTTCACCATTTACATAATCAGCCCATTATGTCCCACTGCTGGGCATTGGTCGGTCGGATTAGGCTATAGTCCACGCTCAACGGTAGCCTAATACACCCGTATTAGGCTAGCCATGGCAGACTTCACACGCAGTCAAGAAAATATCTCAGGCATGCAGGTTCCTCACGATGTATTCCTCAACAGTTTAAGCGAGGGGTAATAATTAATATTCATTTATTTACCTTAGTTTGAACTTAAGACCTAAGAATCGGCAGTATAATAGTCATATTACTAGGCTATCACTGCACACCGGTAAATTTCATTATATTTAACTAGGTATATTACTAATACCTATTTGTAAGGGAAACCAATCACTGTGTGCATTGCGTTACTCTTGATTTTCTTAGCGTTATAGTCTTTAGATACGTAATACACGACCCAGACGGGCTGTGATCTGATACATTTAAGGCCTCGCATTAAAATTATTGTTTTTAACTATAATCCATAAGTATTTACCTGTGCCTCAAAGTTGAAGTGGGTTCCAGCAGCGCAGTTAGTCTCAACTTTCTCTCCATGGACACAGTAGTAGAACTTGCTACAGTTGGACTCATGAGGCAGGAGCCAGGTGATGCTGAAGTTCGAGGGACAGCCGTTGGGTAGAGGCCCGAGGTCAATGGCATCATTGTCATTTCCATCACCTCCGTCACTACCATCGTTTCCGTTGTCTTCGTCATTTCCGCCATCACTACCACCTCCGCTTCCGGTATCGTCATTTCCACTTCCAGGCTCTTCGTCATCATCGTCGTTGTCATTTCCGCTACCACCATCATTGTCATTTCCACTACCATCGTCATTATCATTTCCATCACCTCCTGGGCAGCCAGTGCAGCCACCGTTGTCGGTTTCACAACCAGCAAGATGAGGCCAGTCACATACCTGGAAATCACAAAAGTAGTCATAAAATATGCTCTATGTCGGGGCTGGTCAGAAGTTCCTTGCCGGCTCTTTTCTATAAGACCCACTTTTTCGAACTGTGCAATTCAAAACTACCTGTATTAGTGGTCTAATTGAATTAATGTATTTTGGCTTTTAATTTTTTTTTAAACTAAATCTTAATAGTTCGATTTTAAAAGAGACCATTCTTATCTGAGATTTTTGGGGCGTTTCTTCTGAGAGATCGCCATCTAAAAATATAAATTAAAAAAAAAGAAAACGAGTCAACAGACTCGTAAATGAGATCTTCTGATAAATATGGTATACAGGAGCTCTTTCTAAGGAGCGTAGCCGATTGATCTTCCTCGCTCTGACCCATCTAAAAATAATCTGATGTCTGGCCACATCATAAGACGCACAAAGTAGTTTTTATAAAATTCTAATCAAGTTACTAATAATGATGATGATACTTGAAGCCAATAAAGTGAATATGAATCATATTTTGATAATTAACCGACTATTGTAATTACTTTTCCGGAAAAGAAAAGAATCTTGTTTTTTGCATTAATCTTTATACAGATATCGATCTTCCTTAAAATTTTCATATTAACACGGAACCTTATCAGATATTTTGACACTGATTACTGATACTGATTTAAAAAAAATATCAGATTCTGAATAATATGTTTAGTGTAATTTTTACGTTCATGAAGTCTAGAAGTAAGTTTCAAATTTTTTTCATTCATAAAGTGTAAAGCCAAATTTGAGAAACCAAGTGATAACTTAGTGTTAGTAAGAAATTTAGAATCAGCCCGTGCTAATTTAAAATAATTTTCCAGTATGTCCAACGGTATTATTACTCGCTTATACGGTGAAGGAAAACATTGTGAGGAACCCTGCATGCCTGAGAGATTTTCCAGAGGGCTTGTGAAATCTACCAACCGTATTAGGCCAGCGTAGTTGACTATAGCCTAATCCCTCTCATTCTGAAAAGAGGCTCATATCCAGTGGAACAATAAATGAGTTGATAATGAGGCATAATAAATGAAACTCTCAAACAATCATCGATGTATGCAACGATCAACTTGCATCTGGTGAAATCCAGTAGCATAATCACATTCCAGCAGCCGAATATTTAGACACAAAAAATTACAACCGTTTACCGTGGGAGAGCCATGCTTCAGCACGAATGGGCCAGCTTGACCGGAGTGATACCATGACTTCACAGAAAACCGGCGTGAAACAACACTTACGTTGTGTTTCGCCGAGTGAGTGTCGATACCGGAGGGCCAAACCATTTTAAAAGGCGTGCAACACACTTGCGATTCCTCTGGTTTTGCGGGAGTCCATGGGTGGCGGTAATCGCTTACCATCAGACGATTCGCCCGCTCTTTTGCCACCCTATCCCATAAAAAAACTCAAAATTGTACAATTTACCTGTTCTGCAGGGTTGAAGTGGGTTCCAGCAGCGCAGTTAGTTTCCACCTTCTCTCCATGGACACAGTAGTAGAACTTGCTACAGTTCGATTCATGAGGTAGGAGCCAGGTGATGCTGAAGTTCGAGGGACAGCCGTTGGGTAGAGGTTCGAAGTCAATAGCGTCATTATCGTTACCGCTGCCGTTATCGTCATTTCCATCTCCTCCGTTACCGTCATTGCCATCTCCATTACCGCCATCGCAGCTACCATTACCATTACAATTTCCATTATTATCACCTTCAACATCTGCACCAGATGAAGAGCAGTTCACATTGTAAGACCAGTCACAAACCTGAAATGGAATGACAAAGCAACTTTATTATTTAGCTTTGTTATATCTAAAGTTTTGTGATTCTAACGCGACTGTTAACATAACATACCATCACGCCTGTATTCCCCGAAGGGTAAGGCAGAGGTGTACTAATGTACACCCACAGTTCGCCGGTATGTTTAGGTCTCCAGGTAATAGGGGGCGAGCCTATTGCCATTAACCGGGCACAATTTCCAAACCCCGAGCTGCTACTGAGAATTTTATAGAAAAACCCAATAACACTTTTCTCGACCTGGGAATCGAACCCAGGACCTCAAGCGTAGCTTTCGCACTTGGGACCACTAGACTAACGAGGCAATCTAAGAGCAACAACTAAGTCAGCAACTAACTGTTACATACACATAATAAATAAATTACATACAATCACGCCTGTATATCCCGAAGGGTTAGGTAGAGGCGTTAGACCTAAACTAAGGTGTTCGACGTCTTAATTTTAAAATTGCTTACTACTATTAAATTTTTATTATATTCTGTATTTCTCTTTGTATATATTTTATAATATAAAATAAAATGACGATAAAATATTGATGTCCACAACTTTCTATTACAAATAAATGAACAAAAATCGTTTTAAATTTATTGTCCGATCCCAGCCTTCCTTTCTTTAGACCCATCCTACTTAGTTTCTTTTATCTTCATCAATATTTCAGCCAGATACGGTTCAATATCAGTATTTTCAACTAAATCACTGCCTCTTTACGGGCCTGAGCGTGACTGTTATGCTAGAGGTTCTGGGTTGAATTCCCAGGCCGGGAATTATTGAGTTTTTCTATGAAATTCTCAGCAATAGCTTGGAGATTGGTATTTGTTCCCGGTTAATGGCAATAGGATCGCTCCCTATTACATGAGAACTAACATACCGGCGAAATCTGCCTAGCCCTTCGAGGAATAAAGGCGGGATTGTATGTAAAGTCACACTAAATTATATTGAATGCCAGCGAATAGCACACAAATAACAAACGTAATACCGTAATGAATCGTAAGTAATTAACACTTGGGGCCGATTTTTCCATCGTTTACCAACTTTTAACGGAGGAGTAAAATTGACGTTTGACAGATTTTGTATAGGAAAACTGTCAAAGATTCGAATTTATTTCTCCGATAAAATTATCTGGTGATGGAAAAATTGGCCCTAAATCAAATTGAAATATATATGGAATCACACACCAAGGTGTTTTACAACAGATTCTGACGTAAGGGTGATCGCCATTCAGTCAGACCCAAAGAGCTCCTACCACCGAGCAAGTCAGATACTCTCTCGCCTCTTACGAGCTGCCTATCTTGACGGCACTGAGGAAAAGTTTTTTAACCCATCCCCACATGTGGTAGTTGGTAGATGAGACAGCGGCCCACGTGCTCCTACATTGTCCAGGGGTCGCCGCATACAGGGCAAAGTACCTCGGTAAACCGAGTACTCTCCGAGAGATCGTCAGCAACATGAACTTGCTGGCCTTTCTTGAGGAGTTAGGGTGGCTCGAGTAGATAATTCTTCCCACCCGCACGCAAAATACGCGCTTTGTCGTGGAGTTGCGGAAAATAGCCCACTATACCATATCATACCATACCATAGTTGGTAGTGGTGACAAATTCACTGAGGCAAGTACCTACGGCATTCAGTTGGTACGACACCGACAGTCTGCAGTGATACCCTTGTGATATGACCATTGGACTGCCAAGTCAAAGGTCTTGTGATCGAATCCAAGGCACGCACCTCTGAATTTTCATCACGCGCTAAAACGCTGAAGGACAAAATTTTGAGGAAAACTTCATGTCTAAGAGACTTTCTCGACGGCATGTGAAGTCTGTCCGCGTTAGGCCAGTGTGGTGGACTATAGCCTAATCTCTTATTCTGACAGGAGACTCTAGCTGTGAGACAATTTCATGGGTTGATGGTGAGGCCAGCATGCCATATGGCCTCCCCAGGTTGGAGACAATCCACGAAAATTTTCTTTACAATAAAAAAGTTCTGAAAGAGTTTCCTGTACTGATTTTTAACGTCATCTGGTTACACTCTGGAATCTGACTCCAATAAAGTCCAGGATTATGAGAATACAGACGTTTGTAATGTCGAAGAGATACCTAATGATTCGCCGATCTTACTGGCGAGGTCTTTCAAAAAGATCAGGTGCGTAGTACTCGCAACTGGCGCGTATGTATGAGAAGATTTTTTTATATGATATGAGAGCAAATGAGCAGACGGATCACCTGATGGTAAGCAATAACCGCCGCCCATGGACACCCGCAACACCAGAGGAGTCACAAGTGCGTTGCCCGCCTTTTAAAAGGGTTTGGGCCTCCGGTAACCTCATTCACTCGGCGAAACACAACGCAAGCGTTGTTTCACGCCGTTTTTCTGTGAGGTCGTGGTATTACTCTGGCTACCTGCCGCTAAACAATAATGTGTTTTCATCCTTCGCATACTCCAAGGCGCGTGTTGCAATCATGCACGCCTCATGCTAGCGAAACTTCCTACAATTTTATCTTTTCAAAATTCTTATGACGTCAAGCGATTTTAATTCATGATAACACAGCGTTAAGTCGGCAAACACAATGCTAGAATTTGGTGATCAATAACTTTGATTTCGATCTCATACCGTACGCTCTCACGTTTTTAAAACGTATCGCAGTTGTGTCGTTAGATTGAAACTTGTTATCAGATAAAGGTAATTTGCCAACTTAGGTACTAAAGATAGATGGATTCATATCTTTTTTTAAATTTCAACTTAGGGTCGGTAACCCACAAGTGACACCTCTGGTGTTGCAGACTTCTATATGTCAAAAAGTCAAAATGTTTAATTAGACCATTGTAGAAGGTACCTTTGAAAAGTCAAAACTAGTTGCACGGTTCCAAAAGGTGGGTCTTATGGAGAAGAGCCGGCAAGAAACTGCATAGATACTCTTTTTAAAATAAAATAATCACATTTACAACTTTGTTTTAAAAGTTAAGCTGAGATAACTGCTTCCCATCAGGCAGATTGTATGCCACGTCAGTTATATAAAAAAAATCTAAGGTTATCCTTTATTGGAAACTAGTGGCCCGCCCCGGCTTCGCACATATACCATCATAGACATACCATCACGCCTGTATTCCCCGAAGGGTTAGGCAGAGGCGTACTAATGTACACCCACAGTTCGCCGGTATGTTTTAGGTCCCATGTAATAGGGGGCGAGCCTATTGCCATTAACCGGGCACAAATTCCTAACTCCGAGCTGCTACTGCGAATTTCATAGAAAAACCCAATAACACTTTGCTCGACCTGGGAATCGAACCTAGGACCTCTAGCGTAGCAGTCGCGCTCAGGACTACTTGGCTAATGAGGCAGTTTCGCACGGGTGGAGAAATCCCTAACTTTTTTCAAAATTTTCGATATCCTATGTTAATTAATCTGCAATCATTCAAATGGTGAAAGAATTTCAGAAATCGGCCTAGTAGTTTTTGTGTTTATTTGTTACATACATACGAATCTTTCCTCTTTATAATATTAGTATAGAAAAAATGAAATTCGTGTGATTAATTCATGGATAGTCCCTTAGCGTTTTAACTTTTTCCGTACTTCCTTAGGTAGATATCCTAAATGATCAAAACCGCTGGCTGAGTCTAGGAAAATATTGAGAAAACCAAACTAGGTATGTTAAAACAAAAAAGTATTTAATAAAATTGTTATCAGGTGACTCTACCTTTGTAGTTGGATACACATTTTCCGGTAAGCGATAAGATTACAGGTGTAATATCTTTGAAATCATAAAAATACCGATAGTATCAATAGCAATTAAAATCTTAATAGGTAACTACTGTTTGTTAATTGAAAACATATCAAAAACACAATTCAATATGATTTCTTATCACAAACATTTATCTATACTTATTTAAAACATTTTGAAGGAAGTCACGAGGGAACTAAAGACATTAATCCTGATTTGGGGACTTTTTTTAGCGTCTTTCAGAGCGTGGATTACCCACAAAAACGTGATAGCAAAATAAATCGTAATTCAAACAATATTTTATCAAATTGTTTTATTATCTGTACTAATATATAAAGCTGAAGAGTTTGTTTGTTTGCTTGAACGCGCTAATCTCAGGTACTACTGGTCCGATTTGAAAAATTCTTTCATTGTTAGATAGCCCATTATTGAGGAAGGCTATAGGCCTATCTATGTATATATAGCTATAGCTATAGGCCTACCTATTTATATATATATAGCTATAGCTATAGGCCTACCTATATATATATCATCTTAAGTAACTATTCCACGCGGACGAAGTCGCGGGCGGAAGCTAGTACTAATATATAAAGCTGAAGAGTTTGTTTGTTTGCTTGAACGCGCTAATCTCAGGTACTACTGGTCCGATCTGAAAAATTCTTTCAGTATTAGATAGCCCATTTATTGAGGAAGGCTATAGGCTATATATCATCACGCTACGCGGACTAAGTCGCGGGTATTCTATTATCTGTGGTCGCCGGCAGAAGCTAGTAACACGTAATCTAAATAAATCACTTTAATTCATAATTCAATATTCAATATTCAATTTTTTATTGCATTCCATAATGTTTTATAAAGGTGGACTTTATATAACTTAGATCATTATGGACCCTGTCGGGCACAGCAAAATTAGGAGAGAGGAAGAGGGTTTAGCATCATTTGCAATTCATAGGTACTTGTTTATTATTCCATTCAATAATTATTAATGTTAGGTATCAATAGTTTTATCAATACGTCAAACTAAAATCTGTTTAAGCACAACAACGTGACTATTTTAATCTAATGTTATTTCAATCACTATTCTAGTAATATCAGTTGCAAATCCATTCTTATCTATTGTAGCATTTCCAGATTGTTTGTTTTCGACTATATACTTCTACGATAATATTGTTATTTTTTTAAAGACTCATGAAAAATTATATCATATAAAAAGCCGATCAACGAAAACAGAATTAAAATTGCTTCAAAAATAAGGAAGTTATAAGCATTTTAATTTTATGCTAGACAGAGAACGCACTAGACTAGTGCGTTCTCTCATTATCTATCCTATTACTAAATAAGACTAAATGTCTCTAGTCACTAGAGAAACATTTGACGTGAAATATGGTAGGTAATGGTCTCAGAGGAACTCAGTCCCGACAAAAAACGTTAAACGCATATATCTTTTTTTCTGGGATAGGGGTTCAAACGAGCAGACGGATCACCTGATGGTAAGCGATAACCGTCGCCTATGGACACCCGCAACACCAGAGGAGTCACAAGTGCGTTTCCCGCCTTTTAAAAGGGTTTGGGCCTCCGGTAACCTCACTCACTCGGCGAAACACTACGCAAGCGTTGTTTCACGCCGGTTTTCTGTGAGGCCGTGGTGTCACTCAAGCATGGCTCTCCCTTGGCAATCTTAGAAATTAAATCAAATTGTGCATTTAATTTGTTTTTCCAGAAACTGCAAACTTTTACCATTTTGGGCAATGTACTTCACAGGAAATAATTGTAGGTAGGTGTGAATGTAATTTTTGATAACTTTAGGTACTTTTCGACTAACTTTACGTTTATTTCCAGTGAAGTAGTATTAGACGAAATTGTAGGGTAGGAACCTAGAACAACGGTATCCGAATTATAACCCAATTTTATTAAATTGTGATTGAATTACCATTTATTTGGGATGAAACGCATGTGACTAAAAGAGTGATGAGTATGAATGTGCAGGGACAGAGAGGTAGAGGGAGACCAAAGAAAAGATGGATGGATTGTGTTAAGGCCGATATGATGGGAAAGGGAGTGAGTGGTGAGATGACAGCTGATAGGGATGAATGGAAGAAAAGAACATGTTGCGCCGACCCCAAATAGATTGGGACATGGGCAGGAAGAAGAAGAAGAATTACGATTTATTTTGGCATACGTTTTATGGGTAATCCAGCGCTGTAGTACTACTAAGTACTATCCAAAGTGAACATTCTCCAAAATGTTTTGTAGCGAACAATAGTAAACACAAGGATGTTCAAGGAGTTTTTTTGGGTTTGACGTTCCAATGAGATTAAGAAAATTATTAAAACAAATAAATTTAATTATTGTTTGTATTTTATTAATTTTATGTGTATGTGCCTGATTATTATTATATGCCAAATAAATAATAATTTATTATAAATTAAAAAATATAATTTTATATTTATGTTGTCCTAACAAGACACACAGAGGTACACAGTGAGGAAATGCTTGGGCAGTTTCCTTTCAAATACATATCTAAATGACAGACTGACCTGAATCTCATAGTTGAAGTAAGTTCCTGGTGCACACTTCCTCTCAACTTTCTCTCCGAAGACACAGTAGTAGAATTTATCGCAGTCGGTCTCATGGGGCAGAAGTTTGTGGACATCGAAGTCAGCAGGACACCCGTTGTCGAGAATTTCTCCCTCTCCGCCGCTGCCGTTATCATTTCCACCATTTCCACTGTCAGAGTCGTCATCGTTTCCACCATCGATTTCATAGACATCATTAGCGCAGTCCACGTTCTCGGCCCAGTCACATACCTGAAAAAATATTAAAAATATAGTATAAAAATAAAAAAAAAGAATCCTTCGCTCTGGTTTCTGATCTGACACTTACGCGAATATTAGACATTGAAATAAAACTACTTTTTACGGATTTTATTGCGTTGTGTTGATTTTATTTTATTTCTGGGGTTTCAGATCGTTTACAGACTGAGATGTTGGAGTAAATAATATGCTTGCGATGTGAGAGCCCCTATGGACTGCAGACTTCCAGAACCGCAGCAACCGATAGGGAACTGGCTCTTAGGCACAAACGTCGAAACACACACCAAGGTACTTTATGATAGACTCCGAAATAAGGGTGGTCGCCATCCAGTCAAACCCCAAGAGATCCTACCACCGAGCAAGTCAGACATTTTCTCGCCTCTTACGAGATGTCTATCTGAGAGGCAGTGAGGAATAGTATTCTAATCCATCCCCACACAGGGATTGGTTGATAGGTGTGGTTAATACTTACTTACGGACCTACTTTCACTAGGTAGTTCAAGGTAAAACTGCACGGGGCTCCCCTTTTCCTAATCTTGTTTTTAAAGATTAACTTTATCAGCTAACAAAAAAAACTCAATCCCCGTAACGTGAACTGATTATTTTAAGTAACTGATTATAATTTTGGCAATAAAATATTGTTATTGTAACTTACAATGCGCATACGCAGCGGAATCCTACTATTATTATTACCTTGAAATTTTTTAAGAATGTATGGATGTTCGACCGTGGGGATTATAATGAAAATAAAATGATATAGCTCATACATCAGAATAACACACCCTTGCATAATATTATAAATCCCCACCGCGTCTGTGTGGTCTATTTGCGATAATCTAAAAAACTATTAAACGGATTTTCATCCTATTTTCAACAATATAGTAAATTCTAGATTACTCTATTGTTGAAAATAGGATGAAAATCCGTTTAATAGTTTTTTAGATGTTTAATGGCTTAAAACCTTCCGTTTTAAGCCATTAAACATTACGCTTCGACCTACCTACCTATATGATATGGATTCTTTTTAACATATTATAGGTATTGAAATGAAACTACTTTTTACGGATTTTATCGCGGTATATTGATATTACGCGTATATCGGTATATCGCGTAAAAGAACACATTGCCGATGTCAAACACCGCCGCTCCAGAAAGTCAGCAGTTTGTGAACATACCCTAGACAAGACCCAGCACTACATCAGATTTGATAAACCACAAGTCCTCGCAAAAGAAAACCGATTCCTACCCAGGATGATTCGTGAGGCTATTGAAATCAAAAAACACCCAAATTTCAATAGAGAAGATGGTTGGGTCTTACCAGCTGCTTGGAATCCCATTATAGAATCTATAAAATCTAAATCCAAGCCCAAAACTGCAAGACCAAAGGATACGGTGAGCTCGTTCTGCGTGAATCGGATCGCTAATAATTAACAAAAATGTAAGGTAGCTGTTAGTAATTTTAACATCAAGACGTCCAACACCTCAGTCTGCCCGTGACCATGGATGCTGTAAAGGATCCGAAACGTCGGGAACTAAATAATATCAATATACCGCGATAAAATCCGTAAAAAGTAGTTTCATTTCAATGTCTAATATTCGCGTAAGTGTCAGAAATCAGTATATTATAGGTAGTTACATTTTATTCTAAAAATTAAAAAGTTTAATAAATACCTCTAATGTGGCGTTGAACCAGGTACCCGGGGCACAGATCCTTTCAACCAGTTCGCCTCTCACGCAATAATAGAACTTATTGCAGTAGGTTTCATGGGGAAGAAGTTTGTGTACATCGAAGTCTGCAGGACACCCGTTGTCTAAGAGCTCGCAGTCATCAGTAGGGGGCACAGTGGTCTCGGTCGTGGGCACGTCTGGGAAAGAAATATTTTTTTTGGTAAAGAATAATCATTTCAAGCATTTTGTGGTGAAATATGTTTTTTAAAGTAGTGTCCATGGATTTTATTGTCTAGTTTTCTATATAAAACCCACTTTTTGGAAACGTGCAACTATTTTTTAGTTTCTAAAAGTATATATTCTAGTGGTCTAAACGAAATAAAACATTTGGAACTTTTTTATAATCAGAACCAAATCTGCGTGACGAACTTATGTGAATAATTATTTAATAGAAAAAAATAACAAAAAACAAGAAAATTATACTCTACCTGTAATAGGCGCCGCGGTTGTGGAGGTAGTGGTAGTAGGGGCAGTAGTAGTGGTTGTGGTAGTGGGAGCAGCAGTAGTGGTTGTGGTGGTGGGAGCAGCTGTTGTAGTTGTGGTTGTGGTAGTAGGAGCAGCTGTTGTAGTTGTGGTTGTGGTAGTAGGAGCAGCTGTTGTGGTTGTGGTAGTGGGGGCAGCGGTTGTGGTTGTGGTAGTGGGGGCAGCGGTTGTGGTTGTCGTAGTGGGGGCAGCGGTTGTGGTTGTGGTAGTGGGGGCAGCGGTGGTGGTTGTGGTGGTAGGGGCCGCGGTGGGTGCTTCTGTCGTGCTTGGCTCTACATCTCCTTCAGTAGAGGGATAACCTGGCAAGGTGCACCCAGAAGAGCTTGGGTGGATACAGACCTACAAAAAATATTTAAAAAAATTGTTAGCAGAAATATATTTTATTCCTAAAATACTTTAAAAAAACCTACCAAGAGTACCTATAAAGTTATTTTTAGTGAAGGAAAAATTATATTTGCGGCCAGGATTTGAACCTGTTTCTTCTGGTTCGATACACCAGAATTTATGTCTTAAAGGTGACGCCAGTAACATCGATTGAAAAGCTTACTTTGCTATATTTAATAGGTACGGTAGTATCGTACAACAACTAACTGTAAGGTAAGTTATGTCGATTGAGAAGCAAAGTCAAGTCAACTTCCTTTTCAATAAATTTCAAAAGATGTCGCTGGCGTCACCTATAAGACATAAATTCTGGTGTATCTAACCAGAGGACGCTGGTTTTTTTAGCCCAATATTGCTTAGCAGAATATTTGGAAAATCATCCCAGACCAACTCATCAGAGATCCTCGAAAAGATCCACCTCAAATTCAAAGAAAGTATCAGTACTCACCTGTATTTCCGCTGAAAACTCAGTTCCAAGAGGACAATCCCTCGGAGTGATCCATTTCAATCCATATTCGCAGTAGTAGAACTTAGTGCAGTCGTACTCGTGGGGCAGCAAGTAGTGGTACTCCGAGGGGGGGCAGTCCTCATGGTATTCGTACAACTTATCACCGATTAGCACTTCATCGTTGCTGACTTGGGGGCGAGCCTGAACAAGCGCTAAGGCCGTCAGGAGGAGTAGGGTTTCTAGAAAGAAAAGCGATCATTAGTTAAGCTCGTGAATGGGCGCCATCTTACGAGACCTGTCTGCATGCCATGGCATTATTTTCTCTTTTCGAATGCAATTATGGATTCTAATCTTCTAATATTCTTATCCTTCGTAATATTTTTTAAAAAGCTTACTGATAAACACTGCTTCTGATAAATGCTGCTTCTAGCCAAGTGGTCATGAGCGCGACTGCTACGCTAGAGGTCCTGGGTTCGATTCCCAGGTCGAGCAAAGTGTTATTAGGTTTTTCTATGAAATTTCGAGCAGCTCGGAGTTAGAAATTTGTGCCCGGTTCATGGAAATAGGCTCGCCCCCTATTACATGGGAGCTAAACATACCGGCGAACTGTGGGTGTACATTAGTACGCTTCTGACTAAACCTTCGGGGAATACAGGCGTGATGCTATGTTATGTTATGTTAATATTAATTAATGACCACGCGCTGAATCGGTGAAGGCAAACATCGTGAGGAAACTTGCATGCCTGAGAAATTTTCTCGACGTGTGAAGTCTGCTAACTCGCATTAGGCTAGCGTGGTGGACTGTAACTTAATCGGCAGTGACACATTATAACCCATTATATCTTAGGTTATAATCAATTATACAATCGTTATATTAAGCCTGTTTTAATTTTATCTTTGAACTTGAAAAAAATACTCATTTTGCTAATACATATCTTAATCCAATGTTGACTTTGGTATATAGATTAGGATTATTGAAATTTTGCACACTGACCTTACAGATATCTTTTAAAAAATTACAATGAAATAAAATACAAACTTCCGTATCTTATACGAAATATGCATGACAAAAAAACATTTTAATCTATATTTGCATTTCCTGGGGGCCAAATTTATTATTATACTAGCTTCTGCCCGCGACTTCGTCCGCGTAGCGTGATGATATATAGCCTAAAGCCTTCCTCAATAAATGGGCTATCTAACATTGAAAGAATTTTTCAAATCGGGCCAGTAGTTCCTGGGATTAGCGCGTTCAAGCAAACAAACAAACAAACTCTTCAGCTTTATATATTAGTATAGACTAGCTTCTGCCCGCGACTTCGTCCGCGTAGCGTGATGATATATAGCCTAAAGCCTTCCTCAATAAATGGGCTATCTAACAATGAAAGAATTTTTAATATCGGACCAGTAGTTCCTGAGATTAGCGCGTTTAAGTAAACAAACAAACAAACAAACTCTTCAGCTTTATATATTAAGTATAGATATAGATAGCTTCTGCCCGCGGCTTCGCTCACTTGAAGCTCAAAACCAACAGTGATGATCTTCTTTGTATGGATCTCTATACATTAGAGAGGTCAAGCTATATCTCTGGTTCCGTTTAATTATTTGAGATATGAAGTATACCTACCAGTTTTTATGTGAGAGCACATACTTTCTAACAGTGATAACAAAATTAAAATCTATTCAGTAGTATTTGCGCCAAACCGTAACAAACAGACAAGAATTTTAAAAATCCCATTTTTGGGTTCGTAGACGTTTATTTAGCCTAACCCACTTGTTTTTTTTAATATCTTCAATGTACAGACGCAGCTTTTTTACAATTTTAGAATAGCAGAGATTTGGTTATTTGACTCAAATGATATTTTAAAACACTATCATTAAAATTAAGTAGGTAGGTACCTATTCTTATTATTATTAAGATACCTATTCTATTCCTTTTTATTCAAAAAATCCAATTTTTCCATTAGCACAAAATTATTGTATAATTTTCTTAGCAAAAACAAAATTAATGTAATATTTTGTCCACACTAACAAAATTAATGTAATATAACATAACATAACATACCATCACGCCTGTATTCCCCGAAGGGTTATGCAGAGGCGTACCAATGTACACCCACAGTTCGCCGGTATGTTTAGGTCCCATGTAATAGGGGGCGAGCCTATTGCCATTAACCGGGCACAAATTCCTAACTCCGAGCTGCTACTGAGAATTTCATAGAAACACCCAATAACACTTTGCTCGACCTGGGAATCAAACCCAGGACCTCTAGCGTAGCAGTCGCGGTCAGGACCACTTGGCTATTGAGGCAGTTAATGTAACATTTTGTTCACTAATTCAAAATCTTTACAGTAGGTATATTGACTGCTAATAAAAAAACATAGCAGTATTTTAATTTTAATCTGCTCAGCATTTAAGATTATAAAATGGCATGGTGACCAGGCTTGCATTCCATTTTATTGAACTCACGAAAGTCTCCATAGAAAAATAATAGCAAAACATACCATCACGCCTGTATTCTCCAAAGAGTTAGGCAGAGATATCCTATCCTACTAATATTATAAATGCGAAAGTTTGTGAGGACGGATGGATGGATGGATGTTTGTTACTCTTTCACGCCAGAACGGCTGAACGGATCTGGATGAAATTTGGCACAGAGATAGATTATAGTCTAGAATAACACATGGGCTACTTTTTATCTGAAGTCCACGCAGACGAAGTCGCGGGCAGTAGCTAGCACTTATATAAACTCACAGGTAGCATGTTAAGTTTACCATAATCCGGGCACAAATCCAAATTTGGAAGCGGCGATAGCCTAATGGCTAGCGCGTCGGACTTGCAATCATGTGGTTGTCAGTTCGAAACCCAACCATTGCACTACCGACGTGGACCCACTCGTAATACAAGCATTTAGCTTAGCACGAGGAGTTAACAAGAATACTAGTAATATGCGACCCACATTGCGAATAAGGTTTTTTTTTAAACCGATAATAAGACGGCTCAGCCTGGGAATCGAACCCAGGAGACAACCTAAGCAGTCGCGCTTGCAATCACTCGACTATTAAGTAATAAAAATAAAATGAAGACTCACTTAGCATTCCTATTTTCGGTAACAATTGTTATATCGTCGACACTAGGCACCGACTATTGTCTAAATGATACCAGTGTGATAAGTTTCATATATTTTATAGCTAATATCTTCGAGATAATTATTGATAATTGATAATTAAAAGTACAATGAATTTGTTGTAAACATTTGTGGCATTGTTTCAGGGATCCGCGGTGGAAAAATAAAACGTTTCATCAGACTTTCAGGCGATTTCATGAAAGGTTAGGCATAATGTATACACTCGAAGTTAGCCGGTACTTATAGGTCTTATTTGGGGCAAGCAAAGCTCCAACCTATTGTTGAGAATTTGACGACCTCTGTGGTTTAGTGGTTCGAATACCGGACTGCTGACCATGAGGTCGTGGGTTCGATTCCCACAGGACACAAAAATTTATGTGATGAATATAAGTGTTTGTGTTCGTCTGGGTGTTTCTTATGTATTATAAGTATGTATTTACAAAAAAAAAAGTATATAAGTATTATATCCATTGTCTAGTACCCATAGTACAAGCTCTGCTTAGTTTGGGACTAGATGGTGTTGTGTAAAAATGTCCCAGAATATTTATTTATTAAATTAAAATTACATAAAAAAACTCAATAACACTTTTTAGATATATTTTTCCGGGGGCCAAGTTCCCTTAGTTTGACCTGAGAATCGAACCTAGGACCTTTAGCGTAGCAGTCAAAAGTCAAAATCTCTCACCATGACCATTCTTACCACATCAAAACACCTTCGTGCCTCGGAGAGCACATTAAGCCGTTGGTCCCGGCTGTCATACGAACATTATGAGAATTGTGTTGTGTTTCGCCGAGTGAGTGAGGTTACCGGAGGCCCAAACCCTTTTAATAGGCGAGCAACGCACTTGTGACTCCTCTGGTGTTGCGGGTGTCCATGGGCGGCGGTTATCGCTTACCATCAGGTGATCCGTCTGCTCGTTTGCTCCCCTATCACATAATAATAAAAAATTGTTATCAGTAATCGAAGCCCAAAAAGCCTGACAACCAGGGGCCCAAGTCTGCTATTTCAGTTGACTCAGAATGACCGTCCAATGGCGCTAAATGACATAAGAAATGACAGATTTCGTAGAGAAAACTGTCAAAAATCAACAATTTTGAAGTCACTGAATTACAATTCTGACACAACTAAATAGTAGATCGGCACCCTGTCTATCCTCCGAATATCGGTATTGCCCAGAAATTGGGTTGCGGAGGTCTGATGGCAGTCGCTTCGTGTAAAATACTGATATTCAGCCGCATCTGGTTAGACTGGAAGTCGATCCCAACTATGGTGACCTTTGACTTGACAGTCTAATGGTAATAATTATCATCACGCTATCACTGCTCAGCAGTAGGTTATTACAGCAGGATTACCACACAATCTATCGCTTGCCACTCAAATTGTTGTATTTGAAAGTAGGAGCTTCCAGTGTGGTCTAATTCATGTGGGGGCATCCATGAGAAAACCATATGGTAAGAGCGCTCGCGCACTCGTGATTTTTAGTCGGGCGATAGTTTGATCGTTCTGGGATTCACTATGGAGTTATATGGCAGTGCGCGCATTTGACGATTAGAATTCGACATGAAATTATACACGACTACTACAGCGACTAAACTATCGGTCGACTAAAAATCACAAGTGCGCGTTCGCTCTAAGTCTTAAATTTAAGACTGATTTCGTAGTCTCGTTATTTCCATCAACGATCTATCGCTCGCCACACACAATGTTTCGATAAAATAAGTTTTCAAAAAAGTATAACATCCATAAAAGAGCGAAAAAATAAATAATGTTATTTGCGATACAGTTTCGGACGTCGCGTCGCGTCACGTCGGCCATTGATGGTCGAACCTTTATTTCGCCACCGGACGAAAATAACGAGACTACGAAATCTGTCTTAAATTTAAGATTTTAACATGGTTTTCTCATGCCAAGGTCAGAACTGGACCAAATTGAATTAGACCACACGGGAAGCTCCAGATTTCAAATAAAAAATGAATCATAATAATCAGTTCACCCAGTTGAATGTTCTGAGGTACCTACCTAACAAACATTAAAAAAAAACAGTCGAATTGAGAAACTCCTTCTATTTGAAGTCGATTAAAAATTGTTATTTAGAGCTTATAAAATGTACAGAACCGTTCACACTTATCTAATAAAAATATTACAAATAGTATTGAATATTTCTTTAAAATTCGAATTTTATAGTAGATATCAGCGGAAGCCAGGTCTTGTCTGCATTCCAGGAAATGATTATTGAATCGCATTTACTCAGAAAGACAAAACATAAGTAGGTAAATATTGTTAGATAAAACAAAGGATTGCATTTCATGAGGAAAGTTCATTCATAATTCCGAAAATGAATGATGATTCTTAGTAGATTACTTACCTACTCGTAATTTACACAAAACGATTCACAGTCAAGTTTAATTAAATCTATACTAATCTATACTCTATACTATACTAATATATAAAGCTGAAGAGTTTGTTTGATTGTTTGTTTGCTTGAACGCGCTAATCTCAGGAACTACTGGTCCGATTTGAAAAATTCTTTCAGTGTTAGATAGCCCATTTACTGAGGAAGGTTATAGGCTATATATCATCACGCTACGCGGACGATGTCGCGTACAGAAGCTAGTTAAAAATAAAGAAAAACGTCAAATTCGAAAGGGATCAAGACAAGTAGGTATACAACATTCTTTTTAGTATATGCTTAAACCTGAAGATAATTATGTAGTTTATTCCAATATTTTTTACACTATGCTATATTTTGTCCCAAAACAATTTTAAAAAGTTACAAGTGGGACATCGAGCGGCCAGAGTGATACCACGGCCTCACAGAAAATCGGCGTGAAACAACGCTTATGTTGTGTATCGCTGAGTGAGTGATGATACTGGAGGCCCAAAGGCCGGCCGCGCACTTGCAAACTCCTCTGGTGTTGCGGGTCTCCATGGGCGGCGGTAATCGCTTACCATCAAGCGATCCGTCTGCTCGTTTACCCCCATCCCATAAAAAGCCATAATCATCAGGCAATCAATGCTTAGATTTGACCGATGTTTGTATTATACCACAGCTTGTCATGGTCGTGGAGTCAGGATCCCTACGACCGTGACTGTAGGGAAAGGGAAGGGAAGGGAAGGGAAGGAAAGGATAAGGACCAAAAATATGCTATCGTAAATCAAAAACAGCTTCTCATGGTCGCGGCGTCAGGATACCTATGGCCCTGACTGTAGGGAAAGGGAAGGGAAGGAAAGGATAAGGACCAAAAATATGCTATCGTAAATCAAAAACAGCTTCTCATGGTCGCGGCGTCAGGATACCTATGGCCCTGACTGTAGGGAAAGGGAAGGGAAGGAAAGGATAAGGACCAAAAATATGCTATCGTAAATCAAAAACAGCTTCTTATGGTCGCGGCGTCAGGATACCTATGGCCGTGACTGTAGGGAAAGGGAAGGGAAGGGAAGGAAAGGACAAGGACCAAAAATATGCTATCGCAAATCAAAACAAATAAAGATGTTTGTTCCTTTCTTTAATACTTTAATCTGTCTTGCATTTATCAAAACAATATTTATATGGCTTATTTTTGTATTATAAGGTGAATAACATTTGAAAAATATAATTATCAGACTTGGTGATCTTGACAAGACATTATTTGTTTACAAGACAATGTGAACTATTTTGTGTTTTCATTCAATCTGTTATTATATTAATAGCTTATTATCATTGAGGAAATGTTATTTATTCCTGTAAATAGATCTTTTCTAAAGACACTTTTATATGTCAATGTTTTTGTCTTGATTTTTTAAGTTAAATACCTCATTAGCCAAGTCTTCCTGAGCGCGACTGCTACGCTAGAGGTCCTGGGTTCGATTCCCAGGTCGAGCAAAGTGTTATTGGGTTTTTCTATGAAATTCTCAGTAGCAGCTCGGAGTTTGGAATTTGTGCCCGGTTAGTGGCAATAGGCTCGCCCCCAGCCTATTACATGGGACCTAAACATACCGGCGAACTGTGCGTGTACCTAAGTACACCTCTGCCTAACCCTTCGGGCAATACAGGCGTGATGGTATGTTATGTTATGAAGAAAGATGAATAGCAGTTTTGAGTAGACCAGTCCTAGCCGACGTCACGCATGCTTCAGTCATCGTGTAGATCAACCATAATTTGGGGAGCTCAAAGACCGGTCGCAGGACAATGCCAGATCTGTAGGTTTAAGTATTCGTGTAGGGCGTATGTAATTCCCAAAGCCTCCAGACTATAAACACTTGTATAATATTAACATGTATCTATTGCCTACATGGTACTCACATTTACAAAATCCATTAGCATTAGTAGGGAGAGCCATGCTTCGGCACGAATGGACCAGCTCGACCGAAGTGATATCACGGCCTCACAGAAAACCGGCGTGAAACAACGCTTGCGTTGTGTTTCGCCGAGTGAGCGAGGTTACCGGAGGCCCAAACCCTTTTAAAAGGCGGGCAACGCACTTGTGACTCCTCTGGTGTTGCGGGTGTCCATGGGCGGCGGTTATCGCTTCCCATCAGGTGATCCGTCTGCGCGTTTGCTCCCCTGTCCCATAAAAAAAAGAAATTTTCCAAATCACAATGTTGACTTGTCTTTTTACTGTATACATACATACACGCCTTTCTCCCACAAAGGTGGTAGAAACTATAAACCGCCACTTGCTACAATTCTTGCATACTTCTTTTGCTTCTGCCACATTCATACATCTCCTCATACATACGCGCCGGTTGCGAGTACTACGCACCTGACCTTTTTAAAGGACCTCACCAATGAGATCGGCGTAGGTACATCCTTCTAGGACGACCTCTTCTGACAATGCCGCTGACATTCGTGTTATAATTTCATTCATTCTCTCAGCATATTCCTTTCAAGACGTTGCGGATGTCCATGGGCGGCGGTAATCGATCGGCGGCGATCCGTATGCTCGTTTGCCCACCTATCCCACAAAAAATTGCAGCTCTATATGCAAATAAAATAATCTGAAATCTTTCGATGTTATCTACACACATATTGACGCTAATAATATAATTATTGTACATATCTTAATCTTAATATCCTGCTATTTTTATTTTGATATGCTACCAAGCTTGTAGTTTTTATCTGATACTAGCTTCTGCCGCGGCTTCGCCCCCGTGGAATAAAAAGTATCGGGAACGGGATAAAAAGTATCCTATGTCCGTTTCCTGGTTCTAAGCTACCTCTCCACCAATTTTCAGCCAAATCGGTTCAGCCGTTCTTGAGTTATAAATGGAGTAACTAACACGACTTTCTTTTATATATATAAGACTAGCTTCTGCCCGTGGTTTCGCCCCCGTCGAATTCGCTCTGTCATTACATCCCACGGGAACGGGATAAAAAGTATCCTATGTCCGTCTCCTGGTTCTAAGCTACCCCTCCACCAATTTTCAGCCAAATCGGTTCAGCCGTTCTTGAGTTATAAATGAAGTAACTAACACGACTTTCTTTTATATATATAGATGTGTACCAATCAGAATATAGGTATAGAAGCCAGCAACACCAGTGGTATCACTCGCGCGTTGTCATCTTGACACCTCAGTTGTTAAGTCTCATTTGCCCAGTAATGTCACTGGCTACATTACCCTTCAAAGTAGTACATAATGTAATTTAATCTCTACTATTTTATATATATATTTTTAAAAAGCTTACTAGCAATGCGGGTCGCACATTACTAGTATTCTTGTTAACCCCTCGTGCTAAGCTAGATTGCTTGTGTTACGAGTGGGTTCACGTCACGGTAGTGCAATGGGTGGGGTTCGAACCGGCAACCACATGATCGCAAGTCTGACGCCCTAGTCATTAGGCTACCGACAAATTGTAAAACAGCTGTGTCTGTACATTGAAATAATTTAAGGGTTAGGGTATATAAACGTCTCCGAACCCAAAATGTGATTTTTAAATTTCTTGTCTGTTTGTTACGGATTGGCGCAAAAACTACTGAATAGATTTAATTTTTGTTATCACTGTTAGAAAGTATATGCTCCTACTTAAAAACTGGTGAACTTCTTATCTCAATTAATTAAACGAATCCTGATATACAGCATAACCTCTCTGATGTATACAACCCATACAAAGTAGAGATCATCAATGTTGGTTTTTCCATTTTGACTCCTAATATATTTTAATATACTTTGTTGAGGTTACCGGAGGCCCAAAACCTTTTAAAAGGGGGAGCAATCGAGCAGACGGATCACCTGATGGTAAGCGATAATCGCCGCCCATGGACACCCGCAACACCAGAGGAGTCACGAGTGCGTTGCACTCACCCAGCGAAACACAACGCAAGCGCTGCTTCACGCCAAGTTTTTACGGAGGAGAAGATGAAGAATGCTAATATTTTCTTTTAATAATATTTTAAAAATACATTAAATTCATCATCATCATCATATCAGCCTAATGCCGTCCACTGCTGAACGTAGGCCTCCCCCAAAGAGCGCCAACAATCCCGGTCTTGGGCAGCTCGCATCCATCCGCTGCCAGCCACCGTCTTCAAATCGTCGGTCCATCGTGTCGCAGGGCGTCCCACACTACGCTTGCCAAAACGCGGTCTCCACTCTAACACTTGTCTGCTCCATCGATAGTCTGTCCGTCTGCAGACATGACCGGCCCACTTCCACTTCAGCGTGCTTATTCTTCGTGCAATGTCGGCAACTTTAGTTCTTTGGCGATTAACCTCGTTGCGAATTCTATCCACCAAAGAAACCTCAAGCATTACTCTCTCCATTGCACGCTGAGTAACTCTAAATTTGTGGACCAGTCCTATGGTGAGGGTCCACGTTTTGATTAATAAAAAAAAAACAACGGGTTGCACTCCGGGAGTGCCGGCAGAAGTGAAAACTTGAAAATTAACGTTGTGCATTTTTTATATTTTGGAATGGTTAGGGAATAATTTCGCACGAGTTGCTTTAATTATTAGTATAAAACTACTATCATTTATGTGGTAAGATACAATATTCATTTATTGCGCTATCGTACACAAACATGACAATTTAAAAAATTTAACACTTCAGAACTATAACAACTGTCTTACGAATTATCGATCATGTCACGTGCCCTGACGCGAGTTTAACATTTCTTACCCATCCCAAAAAATGCACAACGCAGCTATAGAAGTTTTCACTTCAAAAACATCACACACACTACCATGCGTTTGACACATTGACATACACCTTTTGTTTATGGTTAACGTATGAAGGTTGAAAGTATACAGTATAGATATTATGTTCGAATTTCAAGCACAGTGCGACCACATTTTTTTTAAAACAAACAAACTGCAAGCTAGAAACAGATCTTATCTTCGGATAATGTCCAGTAATGGTTTGCGGAGGTCACATGGCAGATCCTTGGAGCTAGATAATTGCAAATTGTTGTTCATCAAAGATAATAATTAAGTATGAAGTGTTTTTATCTGGAACACTAATAGAACATGCGTGTAACGCGGCGCCAATTACTACTTACAGGTAATGAAAGTAATTAGGCCAATGTCGTGCGATTTTTTTATATTTGTTTGTGGGCAACTGCCTCATTGTCATGCCTAGTGGTCCTGAGCGTGACTGCTGTGCCAGAGGTCATGGGTTCGATTCCCAGCTCGAGCAAAGTGTTATTGGGTTTTCCTATGAAATACCTAGTAGGTAGCAGTTCGGAGTTTGAAATTTGTGCGCGGTTATTGGCAATAGATCCCCTATTACATGGGACCTAAACATACCGGCGAACTGTGGGTGTACATTAGTGCTTTTCTGCCTAACCCTTCCGGGAATACGGGCGTGATGGTATGTTTTGTGGGCAAACGAGTCGATGTATTACGTGATGGTAAAGTTGTCATCGCTACCCGTGATAGGGTGGCAAAAGAGCAGACGGATCGCCTAATGGTAAGCGATTACCGCCGCCCATGGACACCCGCAACACCAGAGGAGTCACAAGTCCGTTGCCGGCCTTTTTAAAGGGTTTCTGCGACCGCAGGAACTGGCTCTCAAGCTCAAAAGTCGTAACACACACCAAGGTGCTTTACGACAGACCCCGACGTGAGGGTGGTCGCCAGCCACTCAGACCACAAGAGCTCCTACCACCGAGCAAGTCAGATATTTTCTGGAGATGCCTATCTGAATGGCAATGAGAAATTTAATCCTGACCCGTACCAACATAAAGGACTGTCGCACAGACGTTTGACTGTAGTCTTTGAGTAAAATACTGTGTGCAGTCACATCTGACAGACAGACATGAAGTACCTATAGAAATAAGCTAGAGTGATTAAGTATAACATAATTATAACGTAATATTCATCCAAATATACAAATATTAGAAATATTTGAAATCAGCGCCATCTGTGGAAGGGTACAAGAACTATAACTTGCAAGCTTACTTGCCCTAGGCTAGTTCTCACTTGATTGCTATCTACCATTTCTAAGAAGCCACAAGATGGCAGCACTAGTTTCATTTACGACAAAAGGAGATAATTATTATGCCACTCACTCGATTCTTGCTGGGGGGTAAGGCAGAGACCATGTCAAGATCAAAATATTAAAGTAAAAAGTGGTGTATGTTAAGTACAATAACCATATTTCCTGCTATCTTTTTATATTTTTTTGTATTTCCCATGCTAAGATTATAGTTATCTTAGTGAAGGAAAAAATCACAGAATTGAGAGGCAAAGTAGCTTGCTTTTCAATAGTCACTGACGTCACCTTTATGACGTAAATTCAGAATGTGAAGGCAAATTTCGACATGAAGGGTGGGACTCGCGGTGGCTTAGTGGTCATAGCGTCTGATGTATCTAACCAAAACACGCAGGGCCGAATCTGCCGGCAGTCAATTTTTTCCTTAAAAAAATAATCTTATTACTTGCTAGCCCACTATTTCACATAAAGACCAAATAATATTCCAGATAAAACCACCTGTGACATTCTCCAAGAGCAAATCCATTTCTATACCGAAAATAATCAAAATTGGTTCAGCGGTTTAAGCATAAAAATATAACAAACAGAGCGTGATAATATAACAAACATACAGTATCCGAAGCATTTATAATATTAGTAACTAATGAATGCATTCTGAAACCGAACACTTAAGTACGTTGTGTTTCGCCGAGTGAGTGAGGATACCGGAGGCCCAAACCCTTTTACAAGGCGGCCAACGTACTTGCGACTCCTCTGGTGTTGCGGGTGTCCATGGACGGCGGTTATCGCTTACCATCAGGCGATCCGTCTGCTCGTTAGCCTCCCTATCCCATACAAAAAAAACATAACATACCATGAACCATCACGCCAGTATTGCCCGAAGGTTTAGGCAGAGGCGTAAGTACTAATGTAGGTACACCCACAGTTCGCCGGTATGTTCAGGACCCATATAATAGATAGAATATTTCCGAGTTCATATAACCCGAATTTATTTAAATGTAGAAAAATCTTCTGGGTGCGCTCGCTCCACCGCCGGCTTCATCATTGCCTCGGCAAGATTGACGTCAAGAGCAAACCCATTATTAATAAAATAAAAAAATAACTGGGCACAAATTCCAAACTCCGAGCTGTTACTTACTGGGAATTTCATAGAAAAACCCAATATCACTGCTCGACCTGGGAATCGAACCCAGGACCTCTAACGTAGCAGTCGCGCTCAGGATCACTTGGCTAATGAGGCAGTTTATTAAAATATGAAGTTTGTAATAGTTTAAAACTAGTAAATAGTTAAAAGTAGTTTTAAATAGTTTACTTGCCTCAATAGCCAAGTGGTCCTGACCGCGACTGCTACGCTAGAGGTCCTGGGTTCGATTCCCAGGTCGAGCAAAGTGTTATTGGGTTTTTCTATGAAATTCCCAGTAGCAGCTCGGAGTTAGGAATTTGTGCCCGGTTAATGGCAATAGGCTCGCCCCCTATTACATGGGACCTAAACATACCGGCGAACTGTGGGTGTACATTGGTGCGCCTCTGCCTAACCCTTCGGGGAATACAGGCGTGATGGTATGTTATGTTAATAGTTTTAAAAAGTAATTAAATTAGAAACGTAATTAAATTAGTTTTCGTGCAACTATGCCTGTGTTCCCGAAGGGATAAGCAGAAGTGTACCTACTAATATAATGTACAACCACAATTCCGGTATGTTTTGGCCCCATCAATCAAAATCCAAAGTCCGAGGTGTCATTGAGAATTAAATAAAACAACCAAATGCCACCTTGCTCGTCCTGGGATTCGAATTCAAGAGCTGTAGCCGTAATATTGTACCTATCATATAAAACTAACTCTTGCTATTCGATACTAGATGGCGCTACTGAAGCGTTACCGCTGTTAAAAAACTTTTTAGAATATTTCATCATGTCTGTAAGTATTTCCTGAAGGGCTAGGCAGAGATGTAATAGAAGTGTGTCCAAAAAATGCTTTGAGTCCACTTTTATATCATGCGTACGCTAAAATGCGCACGAGAGCCAGTTTCCCCTCGGTTGCTACTATTCCGAATATCTACTGCAGTTAGAAAGGGCTCTAAAGATCAGCTCACAAGCCATGATGCATTACGAATGCGCTTCACGAGTGGATCTTCCCCGTATTTTTTTCTGATATAGGGGGGCACATGAGCAGACGGATCACCTGATGGTAAGCGATTACCGCCGCCCATGGACACCCGCAACATCACAGTAGGCGCAAGTGCATTGCCTGCCTTTTAAAAAGGTTTGGGCCTCCGATATCCTCACTCACTCGGCGAAACACAACGTAAGCGTTGTTTCACGCCGGTTTTCTGTGAGGCCGTGGTATCATCCGGCCCATACGTGCCGAAGCATAGCTCTCCCACGATAGATATACTTAATCTGGATGTCTTTAAATCATGAGTGGATCGGTTTCATCTAGGCAAGCGCGCTGCATCGTAAGTCGCAGTGTTGCTTGACTTTAAAAGAGACCATGGTCTCTGAGTTTAATTCGGTGTTTCTTCTCAGAGGTCGTCAGTTAAGAAATGCCGAAGCCATCTAGCTATAAAAAGAACAAACCATTGACTTGTAAAAGTGTCTCTAAAGATCTACTTACAGAAATAAATATCATTTCATCATATTAGGCGAACTAGCGGTCAAGTGTAGGCCTCTATCCAGGTTAAGAAAATATACCAAAATGGTTTAAAAAAACAAACAAATAAACAGACAGACTGACTGACTTCCGTATTTATAATATAAGTATGGAATTATACTGGTATACAAGGCGTGTCTATTTGGATTTCCGCTTACCCCTCTGGTTTAAGCGAGCGTGAAGACACGGAATCAAACAAAAGACAAAATTAATAATTCTCTAGACGCGCGAGTCCAGGCTGAATAATATTTTAATCCTATCTCAACCAGATGTTTACAAGTGAATCTCATTATATAGGGTGGGTGGGACTGTTGATGTCTATACAAACAAAAAAAATTTTGAAGGAATTCGACTTAGAATCCAAAATACAACACTGCCCAGCCACAATACTTAAACTTTAGAAAATCAACACACATACCACACACGCCTGTATTCTCCGAAGGGGTAGGCAGAAGCGTACTAATTTAAACCCACAGTTCGCTAGTATGGTTTCAAAAATATTATTATTTAACTTCTATTGAGTAAATAGTGTAATTGGCTTCGGCCGTTCTATTTAATGTAGGTATTCAATAAATAAATTGACAAATATATAAAGTACACGGACGATAACGGTGCATCCCACCCCACGGCAAACCGCGATACAATATTTTAAGAATACAATCTAAGTAATTCACCACGGAAGTACCTACAGTTACAACCCTCACTGTCACGCTGCGACGGTTAAATCATAATTTAAAAATATATAATTTAAAACATATTTTTACGACTGTGGTAGAGCTCCTAGGTTCGATTTCCAGGTAGAGCAAAGTGTGATGGGTTTTTCTATAATACCTCAGAGGGAGTTCCATTAAATTTGGTCAAGATGTCTTTACAAAATTAAGAATGAATCTACCGTTGGCATAAACAATTAAATCGTCCACATCCACATACTTAACCCAAGATAACATTAAAATAAATAACAAAAACTAACTGTCTTGAAAACCTTAAAAAATATAAAACTAATATATTCCGTTTTGGAACCGTGCTACTAGAACCTTAACGTTTCATAAACGCTTGTAAAAGCTTATCTATCTATACTAATTTATAAAGCTGAAGAGTTTGTTTGTTTGTTTGCTAGAACGCGCTAATCTCGGGAACTACTGGTCCGATTTGAAAAATTCTTTAAGTGTTAGATAGCCCATTTATTGAGGAAGGCTATAGGCTATATATCATCACGCTATGCGGACGAAGTCGCGGGCAGCAGCTAGTTTGAAATAAAAACATTTGAATTTCCGTGTAGGTACATACCACTTTCCGAGAGGAATAGAGAGTTAAAAGTATTTTATTTTATTTTCGTAATCCCAAATGTCCCGAATAATCATTATTCGAATCAAACATTTAAATTCAAAGTCAAAATGTTTTATTTAAATTAGACCATTAAAGAAGGTACTTTTGAAAAGTCAAAACTAGTTGCACGGTTCCAAAAAGTGGGTCTTATGGAGAAGAGCCATTGATTCGTAAAAGTGTTTCAAAGATCTATTTACAGAAATAATTTTCATTTAATACTGAATTATTTCAAACGGTTTCAAAGTCTGACTTACAGCGCAAACCACAAACAAGTTATTACATAAAATTACACGGTTAAATTTAACTCGTCAGTTAAATGTTCAATCAGAGTCAGCCGTGTTCTCTAATCTCATTGTTACAGAACTAAACTAAGGGCTTAGCTTCACCCAATATCTCACCTGGGGTTTATTCTTGAATTTCTCTCTACACGATAATTTAAAATATCTCATATTTTTGAACGTGGAAGAGCCAAGCTTCGGCACGAATGGGCCTGCTCGACCGGAGTGATGCCGCGGCCTCACAGAAAACCGACGTGAAACAACGTTTGCGTTGTGTTTTGCTGAGTGAGTGAGGATACCGGAGGCCATAAACCCTTTTAAAAGGCGGGCAACGCACTTGTGACTCCTCTGGAGTTGCGGGTGTCCATTGCGGCGGTAATCGCTTACAATGAGGTGATCCGTCTGCTCATTTGCCCCCTATCCCATAAAAAAATATATCTACCTAAGTACAGTTATAAAGATAGCAGTAGGGATCGCAAAGGGACACTGTTGACTTAACAGACACCTGGCGATCATGAAAATAAAGGAAGACCCTATATGCCCAGCATGCGGGGAAGCAGAAGAAACAAGCTTCCATCTACTAGCAAAATGCACAATGTATGCGCTACTTAGATGGGAAATACTAGGAACCGATGAGATAAATGAAGAACAGCTAGCAGAACTCTCCATCGGACAACTGGTGGACTTCTGCAAGGCTACGGGAAGATTTGCGACGCCGAGCGCCAGTAAACCATGACGGGATCCACCAAAAATAGGGAACTGGGCGAAATAATCCCAATATGCGGACTGATCGCCCGCCTGGTGCCTGCCGGGGTCCCCAAATTATAAATAGAATAGAAGTACAGTTACTTTTACTTTGGTAATTAGCAAGATGACAGTTATATTTAATAGGCTGTAGGCATTAGCTGTCTTAAGCGACTCGCCAGCTTAAGGGACATAAACATACCAGCGAACTGTGAGTTAGAGCTCCTCAAAATGCACATCTATCTATACTAATATATAAAGCTGAAGAGTTTGTTTGTTTGCTTCAACGCGCTAATTTTAGGAAAAACTGGTCCGATTTGAAAATTTTCTTTCAGTGTTAGATAGCCCATTTATTGAGGGAGGCTATAGGCTATATATCATCACGCTACGCGGACGAAGTCGCGGGCAGAAGCTAGTACTAATATATAAAGCTGGAGAGTTTGTTTGTTTGCTTGAACGCGCTAATTTCAGGAACTACTGGTCCGATTATAAAAATTCTTTCAGTGTTAGATAGCCCATTTATTGAGGAAGGCTATAGGCTATAAGTATATCATCACGCTAAGACCAAGTAATTATTCCACGCGGACGCAGCGCGGGTAGAAACTAGTTTCAATATAAAACACACGATACGTAAAATTATCGAGCGATTCCAACATAGCATGCTTATGCATTAGTTATTCTTATGACCCAATTCGACCACGAATGTAATATTAACTAATACTACTCCTCATTTATTATATTACCTTCTAGCGGGACACGTTGTCATGCCTTTAAATAAATAAAAAACATCTGTCATAGGATAAGGTGTAATACCATGCCAAATCGAATTAATATTGTCGACTTCGGTCAAACTTGGACATCCTCCAACGTCCACACATCTTGTTATCGTAATATTGTACCAGTGAAGATTGTAACTTATAGAGTGTCCATGGAGTTTCTTGCCGGATTCTTCTCCATAGGATAAACCTTTTGGAGCCGTGCAATTAGAATAAAGCTGAAAGCTGATTTGATATAAAAGCGTTTGAATTTTGAAAATATTTTGAATGCCAAATAATCGAATATCAATTGATCGACTGTAAATCGAACGTTTAAATATGTATTCGAACGTTCTTAAAATCGAATGGTTAATATATCGTAGATACACTCAATATACCAAGTGTTCGAAATATCGATTTTTTGTTCGATCAAGCGTTCTGGCTTTATATATAGAAACCAGCCTACAACGCCATTTTCATTTTTGTGAAGTCAGTCGTTCTCGATACACAAATCTATGAGAAAATCGATGTCCTTCATAATTAAGTACTTACATTTTTATTTTGTGAAAATTTATGTGCCGACTTCGGCCGAGGGCCCACTTCGGCTTTTTCGAAAAATAAAAATAGTAGGATTTAGTAAAGTAAAGTAAGTAAAGTAAAAAATTTTTGAGTCCTTCGTTACATGTTTACGATATCTTAAATTAGGTTTACATAAAATACATCATGTAACTAAACACAGGTCGCTAATTTAAATAGACGATGCCCAAACTAGACGGACGTCTGTATCTTGGGAGTCAGAGTTGCAGCGAACTTAATAAATCATTATAGTTTTCTTATAAATTAAGTATATTGAATGGACTATGTTTATGACAAAAAATATATAAAAGAATGTGAGTATGTGTGTGTGTGTGAGGTGTGTTTGTGTGTGTGTGTGTGTGTGTGTGTGTGTGTCAGTGTTAATGTAATATTTCCTCAGTCTCATCGTATGAGAGTGACGAAAGCCAATTCTTCACATTTTTTTTGCATTTGAAGGTAGTGAGCTCTTTTAAGTTACAACATAACATACCATCACGCCTGTATTCCCCGAAGGTTAGGCAGAGGCGTACTAATGTACACCCACAGTTCGCCGGTATGTTTAGGTCCCATGTAATAGGGGGGAGCCTATTGCCATTAACCGGGCACAAATTCCTAACTCCGAGCTGCAACTGGGAATTTCATAGAAAAACCCAATAACACTTTGCTTGACCTGGGAATCGAACCCAGGACCTCTAGCGTAGCAGTCGCGGTCCGGACCACTTGGCTATTGAGGCAGTTTAGTTTAGTTTAGAAAAATATAAAAGAATGTGAGTATGTGTGTGTGTGTGTGAGGTGTGTGTGTGTGTGTGTGTGTGTGTGTGTGTGTGTGTGTGTGTATGTGTGTCAGTGTTAATGTAATATTTCCTCAGTCTCATCGTATGAGAGTGACGAAAGCCAATTCTTCACATTTTTTTTGCATTTGAAGGTAGTGAGCTCTTATAAGTTACAATACTTGATAACTTTGTTGTACGTATGTGGATGTAAGTATTCAGGGCAGCGCCTTGCAAGGAAAGAGTTGCTTACCGGGAGGGGAGTTTTGAAGTAGTAGACTTAAAACAGTTGTAAGTGGAATTGTTATTTTAATAGTTATTCTGCTATTCGAGGTGGATACAAAATCCAACAAATGAACGATAATAAAAGTCGATCCAGCCATTGTTGAGTTATAAATGAACTAACAAAACTCTCTTTTTGAGATTGATTTGCATTTTTCATGCTAAAATTTTAAAGTTATTTTAGTGAAGGAAAAATTCGAATCGCAGTCAGGAATCGAACCTCCGTCTTCTGGCTGGGTACGCCAGACGCTCTGACCTCTAAGCCACCGCGAAGTCCCACCTGCCATGTCGAAATTTGCCTTCACCTTCTGAACTTATGTCTTAAAGGTGACGTCAGTAACATCTATTGAAAGGCAAGTTAAGTTTGTCTCTCAACCGACATGACTTACCTTACGGTTAGTTCTATGTACTACGATGCTACCATACCTGTTAACTATCTTTATGAGATTTTTTTGCATTTTTCATGCTAAGATTTTAAAGTTACTTTAGTGAAAAAGTTATGTTGTGCAAAAAAATCACAAAAAAAATAATAATAGGTATGGTGGCATCGTACGACATAGAACTAACCGTAAGGTAAGTCATGTCGGTTGAGACTGAGAGGCAAAGTAACTTGCCTTTCAATAGATGTTACTGACGTCACCTTTAAGACGTAAGTTCAGAATGTAAAGGCAAATTTCGACATGGCAGGTGGGACTCGCGGTGGTTTATACGTCATAGCGTCTTGCGTACCTAGCCAGAAGACGCAGGTTTGAATCTTGGCTGCGAGTCCAATTGTTCCTTCACTAAAATAACCCAACTCTGTCTTAAGTATAAAGAAAGGGTAGGTATAAGGTGATTTTTAAATCCGTAAATAACCTTCCGACCTTCTTATGGTAACGTGGGCTATGAGGCCGTGGTATCACTCCGATCGAGCTCGCTCATTCATGCCGAAGCATGGTAAATGAAAATTACAAATTAATCGATATATCTTATTCATTTATTCAACAAATTGTTACATAGAAGTAAAATAACATTTCAATATTTATTTTTGATGTCGCCACGCAGTCTGTGATGCCGTTGTTGTTGCGCAAACGCATGATTTCTAGAGACCGCGCTAAAAAAGAAGCTAAGTAGTTGACTGATATGATATTTTTATAACGGCATGTATTTTTTTTGCCATAAAAAGAGCCCATCAAAAAAATCTAAAACCGATTAAAAAATAACGAAGTTATAAGCGTTTCAATTTTATGCTAGACAGAGAAAGTACTATAGAAACTTGTGACGTCACAATTCCCTGCTCCATACACGTCCTATACAAACACTCGTTTTTTTTTAAAGCTTAGGTACTAGCAATGTGAGTCGCACATTACTAGTACCCTTGTTAAC
Organism: Acronicta leporina; assembly: GCA_947256265.1. Classification (NCBI taxonomy): domain Eukaryota; kingdom Metazoa; phylum Arthropoda; class Insecta; order Lepidoptera; family Noctuidae; genus Acronicta; species Acronicta leporina. Next base: position 7,092,287 of record OX366538.1, read on the forward strand.
CCCTCGTGCTAAGCTAAATGCTTGTGTTACGAGTGGGTTCACGTCGGTAGTGCAATGGGTGGGTTTCGAACTGACAACCACATGATAGCAAGTACGACGTCCTAGCCATTAGGCTACCGCCGCGTTTTGCGGGAAAGAGACAAAGCATCCCTCTCAATCCCCACCAAAAACTTGAAACGCTTACATCTTAGATCTTTATAACTCGATTTTAATTATTTTTTCAGTGAATTATAAATTAATTATTGTTTTCATTAGATAAGCTTGTACCATTACGCCTGTATTCCCCGAAGGGTTAGGCAGAGGTGAACAAAATTTTAACAAATCATATCAGTCAACTACCCTCCTGTTTTGTTCTCTAACGGTTGCACGGGGCTGAAGTGGGAGGAGGTTTCGTTACAGGGGGTGAGGTAGGATTTCCGCAATCGTCGGGGTTAGAGCCGCCCGTTGGAGTAGGAGGAGGTGTCGTTACAGGGGGCGAGGTAGGATTTCCGCACTTGTCGGGCTTAGAGCCGCCCACCGTCGATTTAGGGTCCGAGCCGGAAGCGCCGGCCTCGTTGAAGCCGAGGAGCACACCGAGCGGGCCGACTACCACGTCGAGCGATTTCGATTTGACGTAGGCGTCGTCGCCTTGCGCCTGCGCACCTGTTGGCTTCGCATTCAGCAATTTGTCCAAGAACAGCGCGCGTGCACTACATGTGAGCGCCAGTAGAAGAAACACGATCTGCGGGCAACACAATTTTACACAATTAATTGTCGTTAAAATCCTCTTTAAATGATAATTGATATTTATTTCTGTAAATAGATCTTTTAAAGGCACCTTTACAAGTCAAGGTTTTAATTTTTTTTTGAACTTGATGGCGCCGGCATTTCCTAACTGACGACCTCTGAGAAGAAACACCGAAACAAACTCAGAGAATCATGGTCTCTTTTAAAGTCCAGACAGTAATAGTTGATATTACAATAATAATATTATTAGATATTATGCGAGTGATACGATGCAGGGCAATATCTGGACAGGCCTTTTGAAGAAAGAGCCATAGCAGCTTTGAGTTGAGCTGTCCTAACTGACGGCACGCATACATCAGGCATCGTGTAGCTCAACCATTATTTAGGGAGCTCAACGACCTGTCGCACGACGATACCATATCAGCAAGACATTTGCGTAGATCATGTAAAATAAATAACATAACGTTCAATCACGCCTGTATCCCATGAATAGTTAGGCAGAGCGTACAAGTGTGATATGTATAACATAATCATCCCATTATATGTCCCGCTGCTGGGCACGGGTCTCCTCTCACAATGAGAGGGATTAGGCTATAGACCACCACGCTAGCCTAATGCGGGTTGGCAAACTTCACACTAAAAAAATCTCTCAGGCTTCCAGGTTTCCTCACGATGTTTTCCTTCACCGTTTAAGCGCGTGATAATTAACTATTAATACGCATATAACTAGGAAAAGTCAGAGGCGTGCCTCGGATTTGAACTCGTGACCTTTGAATAGGCAGTCCAATGGTCATATCACTAGGCTATCACTTCTTGCTATGCATGTAATGTATACCTAATGTATAATAGGGGACCTACTGCTATTAACCGGGCACAGAATTCATATTGGCAAGAAAGAATCTGATTGGGGAATGTTGGAATTCGAGTCGCACAATGGGCTATACGGCGACCCATGTTAAGCATAACTTCACGACCTATTTCGTTATACGAATGTCCGAAAAAGGACCAATGTGTCCTCCTCATTGGTCCTTTTTCGGATATCTTATTAGCTTGAAAGAAAGGAGGCTTATTAATTGCAAGGGTAATACCGTTAAAAGCCATGTATGATGCGTAGACGATGGTTGCCACTTAGAGGAGTATTTCGTAACATTATATCACGCCTTTCCCAAAGACTGAGGCAGATGCCTTATAATGTACACCTATATTTCGCTGGCGACCCTATCTGGTACAGATGCAAAGCTCTGAAGAAATTTATAAAAAACTAGCTTCTGCCCGCGACTTCGTCTGCGTGGACTTCAGATAAAAAGTAGCCCATGTGTTATTCCAGACTATAATATATCTCTGTGCCAAATTTCATCCAGATCCGTTCAGCAGTTCTGGCGTGAAAGAGTAACAAACATCCATCCATCCATCCATCCTCACAAACTTTCGCATTTATAATATTAGTAGGATCTCAAAAATACTTGGCTCGACCTGGGAACTGATAAGGAATTCTGGCGTAATAGTCGCGCTCAGGACCACAAGGCTTATAAGACAGTTAGTGGAACTTCAGCACCAGCTAATTATCAAAAGTCTTATCTTATCTTGTGTGGGGTCGAGGCAGCAAGGCCTCAGTGCACTTAGACCCAATGGGATCCCTTTTGCTTCCCCTAGATACCTAATCCTCATCCTCTCCCAGTTCTTAAAACAACTCTTCCATGAGCTTTATAATGAGGCCTAGGGGTACGAGTCTATAGTCCTCTGGTTTTGGATAACCCTGCCCCAAGAGGCACATTCGCTTTCTAGCCAGTACATCGCATGTACACAGAAAGTGTTCCAAGCTTTCATTTTCCTTTTGCAGGCCCTGCTGATGTCTCCGTCAGAATCATCATTTGAAGGAGAGGAGAGTCCTGAAATGTCCGATCAACGCCCCCATCAAGTGACGGGCCTGGCGCCTGCTTGAGTTCCAAATAGCATTTTGCCATCTTGATGAGGAACCTATGAATTTCTACGAATGAGGTACGAGTGAGGTTAACCACTCATCCATGTGCATCGCCCTTGCGTACTCCCGAAATACCGTTTTGACTGCGCTTGAGGCCTGTCCTACAAATGGTTCCGGTCCAATTAGTGAGGTTCCAGAAACTTCCCTAGCCAGCTCTTCAGCGAGCTCATTGCCCATAATCCCCCTGTAACCAGGAACCCATACAATTATCAAGAGTAAATAGTAATTCGAAGTACATACCGATACTGAAGTCTTCATTGTAGTGGTTGGAGCTGTTAGTGTTGTAGAAGTGATCAGTGATGAGTGTGCTGTACAGGTCGAAACGCGAGTATTTATACGAGTCCTTGCCGCGGCACGCAACACGGGACAAAGCCGCTTACGGCAAATATTTGCTCAGTAGTGTTTTGAATGAACTGGATGGCATCGGTGACTATTTACTAAACAACGGTTACATTAACTTAAAGAAACACTTTTAATAAGCAAGGTAATTATTAAGTCACCTGGATTGGTCATTCGGCACGAATAGGCCGGCTCGACCGGAGTGATACCACGGCCTCACAGAAAACCGGCGTGAAACAACGCTTGCGTTGTGTTTCGCCGAGTGAGTTGAGGTTACCGGAGGCCCAAACCCTTTTAAAGGCGGGCAGCGCACTTGCGACTCCTCTGGTGTTGCGGGTTTCCATGGGCGGCGGTTATCGCTTACCATCAGGTGATCCGATTGCTCGTTAAAAAAATTTAGTTAAACTTAGTTATCCCATTAAAAAAAGTTAGTTAAAGAGGCGATTAACCAAATTTCTTATTTATTTATTTGCATGAAACACATTTTTTTTGTACATACAGGTGTTCAAATATAATTTCGAGTAAGACATATTTCAACAAGTCACATTGGGATGCAAATTATTACATCACATAAGATACACACATAAGAAGACGTATGTAATAGCTATTAGATTACGTGATCCAATATCTCTCAATAGACACAATGCCGACAAGAGCTATTTCTAATAGTTTAATAGTTTATTGTCAAACAATTTACATAGTAGTTGAACACTGTCACCCAAGCTAAGATTGAACTTGTGTTATGGGTGTCAGGCTCATTACGTTTGCAACATTCAAAGCGCGTTCAATATAACTATTACAAAAATTCTTATGTCTAAGGTATTGTGTCTGCATGATTGTGAGTTTATTTCCGGTGTACGTGTGTGTTGTGTGCGTTTTGTGTTGTGTTGTGTGTGTGTGCATGCATGTGTGTGTGTGTGCGTTTGTATGTGTAAGTGTGAGGGTATGTGTGATGTTTGCAATGTATTTTAGTTAACTCTTAAGATTGTATAGTAAGCAGTTCTTCAGTCAGTAAGGAAGTCCTGAATGGAGTAAAAGCTCTTCCCGTAAGGAAGAGCACCACAAAATGTATTATAAGGTAACTCCACTATCCCCTTGGGCAAAGAGTTAAAGATAAGTGGAGCTTATGTTTTTTTTTTGGCTTTAGGATGTAATTCAGGGAATCTTTAACAACGTAACCGAGCCTGGTGGTGAGGCTCCGAATGCCTCCAGCCATGAGCAACTGATTAATTAAGCAACAGCAGCTAAGGTCATCCCCAAGAGGGTATCAGACCTCGGTTTAGGGCGTTGCTGGGGGGGACTGCTAGATCCCTAGCAGTCCCCCCCAGCAATAGGAATCGGTACGATGATCTGGAAGGGTTTTCTTATGTAACTTCTAACAGATAAATTTATTCATTTTTACTCGTGTGTGGACAGTTTCTGCCTCGTTAGTCTAGTGGTCCCAAGTGCGACTGCTACGCTAGAGGTCCTGGGTTCGATTCCCAGGTCGAGCAAAGTGTTATTGGGTTTTTCTATAAAATTCTCAGTAGCAGCTCGGAGTTTGGAAATTGTGCCCAGTTAATGGCAATAGGCTCGCCCCCTATTACATGGGGGCCTAAACATACCGGCGAACTGTGGGTGTACCTTAGTACACCTCTGCATAACCCTTTGGGGAATACAGGCGTGATGGTATGTATGGACAGTTCCTCATTTCCACTCAGTTATGCATCTCGTAAGAGGCGAGAAAATATCTGACTTGCTCAGTGGTAGGAGCTCTTGTGGTCTGACTGGCTGGCGACCACCCGCACGTCGGAGTCTGTCGTAAAGCATCGCGGTGTGAGTTTCGACTTTTGCGCATGAGAGCCAGTTCCTCTCGGTCCGTAGGGGCTCCTAAGGTTCATCAACGCATCAACTACTCCTTTGGTGTTGCAGGTGTTTATAGGCGATGTGTGCAACAAACGAAGCACCAACAAACATCTGTAACACGTGTACGTTACGAGTACTACGCATTTAATCGATCCAGTTACTTATTCTAAACAAACGGTATTCAGGTTTCGCATATACTAATAATAGTGTTGTATAGGTACCGCAATGCATGTAGGTACCAGGGGTGTTGCGGATATTCACATCCGCACCTGCAGACGCGGAACATCTGCATGCGCATTATCGATACTTACGGAACTTTTGAGGATGCAAGTGGATATTTAAAAAAAGGGAGGTTCCTAGTAGCAGCTCGGCGTTGGAATGGCAATAGGCTCGCCCCCTATTACATGAGACCTAAACATACCGGTGAACCGTGGGTGTACATTAGTACGCCTCTGCCTAACCCTTCGGGGAATACAGGTATGATGGTATGATGATATGTATTAAACAAATTCCGCCCGCGGCTTCGTTCACTTGAAGCTCAATAACTAGCAGTGATGATATCTTATTTGTATGGGTCTCTATACATTAGAGAGGTCAAGCTGTATCTCAGCTTCCGTTTAATTATTTGAGATAAGAAGTATACCACTTTTTAAGTTGGAGCACATACTTTCTTACAGTAATAACAAAATTAAAATCTTTTCAGTAGTTTTTGCTCCAACCCGTAACAAACAGACAAACAGACAAGAATTTAAAAAATCACATTTTCGGATTCGTTTATATACCATATCCCACGTGTTTTTTTTTAAATATCTTCAATGTACAGACACAGCTTTTTTACAATTTTATAATAGTAGAGATTTATTTTATTTATTTTAAATACAACATGGAAGATTACACTAATATTCTTGAACAAGTTATATGTCAGCCATTAACACAAGTCTTCACGTTTGGAATTAGAATATGAAACAGCGAACTTATACTAACCTTAGACCAAGTGCTGTGAAATACAACCCTAGCTAGACTCAAAATCCTAACATAAGAAAGACTATTATCTGTTTTAGTTTTGTTCTCAAAATACTTATAAGAAAATTATTATTTATCTACACAATGAAAAAATATACTGAAATCCGCATTTACATCCACACCCACAGAATCCGTTATAGAATTATTGCATCCGCAACAATCCTGATATAATATACTATTGAACTGCTTCATTATCCTATAAGCGATTCCAAGCGGTATTACAACGCTAGAAGTCCTGGGTTCGATTCCCAAATGCAGCAATGTAGGTAATCGTAATTATCTATGGGCCAAAGTAGCCTGATAATAAAGAATGTATTATATTATTATTATTATAATTGGTTTGTATAATTGACAACACGTTTCGCGTAGCGGCTAAGCGATCGGCTTCTGAGCCACGTGTTGTGGGTTCGATCCCAACTCGGATCGAATAGTTGTATGTCCTACAGGTAGTTGTTCCGTGTCTGGGCGTTTGTGTTTCAAAAACACCCATGATACAGGAAGATATCTGAGAGAGAAGTAATATAAAAAAATATCATTCTTTAATCTATATATACTAATATATAAAGCTGAAGAGTTTGTTTGCTTGAACGCGCTAATCTCAGGAACTACTGGTCCGATTTGAACAATTCTTTCAGTGCTAGATAGCCCATTTATTGAGGAAGGCTATAGGCTATATATCATCACGCTACGTGGACGAAGTCGAGGGCAGAATCTAGTAATACTTAAATCGCCCTTTACATCTATACATCTTCTCATACATGCCCGCATTTTGTTGAGTACTACACACCTGGATTTTTGGAAGAATCTCACCAATAAGGTCGATATATTAGGTACACAATCTTTATGAATGAAAAGATATCATTAGCTACCTGCCTGCACAGCTAAATCTTTTGTTAACTGTACATGTTGCGCCCGCGCCGCTCGCAGTGCATCGACACGTGCGCGGTCATTGTTTTCTTTGCAATATTATTCGTATTATGCGTTCTTGTTTTTGTTTTTATTAATTGTAATATATTTCAAGGTATTATTTCATTATGGTCGGTATTACAGTTCAGTCTTTATTCCTTTGAACTCAAGCCTGATAGCGCTGACGCATTTCGCGAGTACACTTAAGTACACAATGCTTGCTTAACAATGCGCACGATTTTTTTATTAGCTTGTTATTATTTTTTACCTCATTATAATATCCAATAGTAGGCACTTATTATCTACTAGCTTCTGCCCGCGACTTCGTCCGCGTAGCGTGATTCATCACGCTACGCGGACGTATATATCAATATAGCCTATAGCCTTACTCAATAAATGGGCTATCTAACACTGAAAAAATTGTTCAAATCGGACCAGTAGTTTCTAAGATTAGCGCGTTCAAGCAAGCAAACAAACAAACAAACAAACTCTTCAGCTTTATATATTAGTATACTAGCTTCTGCCCGCGACTTCGTCCGCGTAGCGTGATAATTTATATAGCTAATAGCCTTCCTCAATAAATGGGCTATCTAACACTGAAAGAATTTTTCAAATCGGACCAGTAGTTCCTGAGATTAGATCGTTCAAGCAAACAAACAAACTCTTCAGCTTTATATATTAGTACTTATAGATTATGATTATTATAAGTATGGAATATTTTATTTATTTGTTTGTGTAAAGCATAACACGTAAACACATATATCATTAGGATCATAATCATTTAACATATATGATGCTATTTATTTTAACATAACAAGAGTCTGTATGGTGATTTATTTAAATTAATATTTATTATATTAAAAAAACAATATTTACTTATTTATTTATTTAGAGTCGCAATGCGAAATAAGTTACGACGATTCATTTTCCAAGTCACAGGCTTAAATATAAGGGATTGACCAATAAGGGTGAAGATATTCACATGCTTCGGCACGAATGGGCCGGCTCGACCGGAGTGATACCACGGCCTCACAGAAAACCGGCGTGAAACAACGCTTACGTTGTGTTTCGCCGAGTGATTGAGGATACCGGAGGCCCAAACCTTTTTAAAACGCGGGAAACGCACTTGCGGCTCCTCTGCTGTTGCGGGTGTCGATGGGCGGCGGTTATCGCTTACAATCAGGTGATCTGTCTGCTCGTTTGCCCCCCTAACCCATAAAAAAAGCGCCAGGAAGCTCACCGGTGGTCCGGCATTTACCTGAACTGGATCTTTTGGTGCATATTTTTCTTGTTTTATAATCTAGCTAGCGACCCGCCCGCGGTTTCACCCGCGCTGCCCCGTTCCTAAGAGTCGTAGCGTTATGTTATATCGCTTAAAACCTTCCTCATGAATCACTCTATCTATTAAAAAAAACCGCATCAAAATCCGTTGCGTAGTTTAAAAGATCTAAGCATACATAGGGACAGACAGCGGGAAACGACTTTGTTTTATAATAAGTAGTAGTGATGATATGACCATTCGAATCAAAGGTTAGGTCAATCCAACGCACAAGGCACGCACCTCTGACTCTTCGAAGTCATGCGCGTATTAATAGTTAATTATCGCTAATACGCGCTTTAAACGGTGAAGGAAAACATCGCGAGGAATGACTCAGACATTTGTAAATAAGTGTGAAGTCTACCAACGTGTCGTGGGGAAGCTTAGAACAGGGAAAGGTACGTAAGGAAAAAGATGATTGAGTGACATTTATATCTAACACTAGCGACCCGTGGTTCCACCCCCAATGCCCCGTTCCTAAGAGTCATAGGGTTGTGTTAAAAAGGGCTTAAAACCTTCCTCTTGAATCACTCTATCTATTATAGAATCCGCATCAAAATCCGTTGCGTAGTTTTAAAGATCTAAGCATACATAGGGACAGACAGTGACGGGAAGTAACTTTGTTTTATAGTATGTACCTAGTGATGATGACAATTTAACATCACGCCTGTATTCCCCGAAGGGTTAGGCAGAGGCGTACTAATGTACACCCACAGTTCGCCGGTATGTTTAGGTCCCATGTAATAGGGGGCGAGCCTATTGCCATTAACCGGGCACAAATTCCAAACTCCGAGCTGCCACTAGGAATTTCATAGAAAAACCCAATAACACTGCTCGACCTGGGAATCGAACCCAGGACCTCTAGCGTAGCAGTCGCGCTCAGGACCGCTTGGCTAATGAGGCAGTTGATGATGACAATCTACCCTTAAATAAAACTTAAAATATTTTTTTAAAAGCCACGACGAATTTAATTGTAAAAGGATTACCTAAATATTTTTTTTAAAAACCCCTGACTAAATGACTACTTTCACATATTCACTTAACTACAAGAAAATCTGTTGGGGCTACCGTTCCTATTGTTGTTCTGAATTTCATTTATAATGTAACATAACATAACATACCATCACGCCTGTATTCCCCGAAGGGTTAGGCAGAGGTGTACTAAGGTACACCCACAGTTTGCCGGTATGTTTAGGTCCCATGTAATATGGGCGAGCCTATTGCCATTAACCGGGCACAAATTCCAAACTCCGAGCTGCCACTAGGAATTTCATAGAAAAACCCAATAACACTGCTCGACCTGGGAATCGAACCCAGGACCTCTAGCGTAGCAGTCGCGCTCAGGACCGCTTGGCTAATGAGGCAGATGATGATGACAATCTACCCTTAAATAAAACTTTATTTTTTTTTAAACCCACGACGATTGTAATTGTAAAAGGATTAAATATGTTTTTTTAAAAACCCCCGACTAAATGACTACTTTCACATATTCACTTAACTACAAGAAAATCTGTTGGGGCTGCCATTCCTATTGTTGTTCTGAATTTCATTTATAATGTAATAAGTATAAAAATGCTATCATGTTTCTTGTAGAAATAAATGCAGCCCCCGCCGGATTTTCTTTTAGGCAAGTGATTGAAGATTTATTTTTTATATTTTTGTAATAATTTTTTGCTTAATGATGTGTGTAAGAATTTATAATAGGATACCCAGTGAACTTAAAGACTTAAACATTAATTTATTTAAGAAAAAATTGTACGCATGGCTAAATACTAATATTTTTTACTCACTAAAACAATTCCTGGGAAATCAATGGTAATGACCTAATTTTACATGCTATAATATAACTAGCAAAACATGATCGATCAAAACTTATTTGTAACTTTTTATACCATGTTTTATGCAAATAAAGAATTTGATTTGAATTGATTTGTTTTGTTTTTGCGAATATTATAAAGTTGTTTTAGTGAAGGAAACATTCGACTCACAATAAGATTTGAACCAGCAGTCTTCTGGTTGGATACACCAGATGCTATGACCACTAAGACCACTTTTTTTTTAGAAGGCGGTTTTATTTTTATTTTTTTTTAAAGAAAAAAAAGCGATAGCAACTGTCCAGTAACCAGTCAAATATCCTATTGAGAAGCTCCTCCTTTTTTGAAGTCGGTACTTGGTGCCCAGGTGTAGCGTTGATGCCAACAAAATGTTTACAAATATCACGTCGGTAATGCTTTAAGTGAAATTTAAAAGCTTCGGATTTCTCACTTCTGTTGTCGGGATGGTGTTATGCAGAAATTCATGTTCGTCATCCATTTTCCTAAGTTTAATAAATGATAAACGATATTTACTCAAACTGCCTCATTAGCCAAGTGGTCCTGAGCGCGACTGCTATGCTAGGGGTCTTGGGTTCGATTCCAAGGTCGAGCAAAGTGTTATTGGGTTTTTCTATGAAATTCCCAGTAGCAGCTCGGAGTTAGGAATTTGTGCCCGGTTAATGGCAATAGGCTCGCCCCCTATTACATGGGACCTAAACATACCGGCGAACTGTGGGTGTACATTAGTACGCCTCTGCCTAACCCTTCGGGGAATACAGGCGTAATGGTATATATAAACGATATTTATTTTCTTTAAATAGACACTTTTATAAGTCAATGTTTTATTGTTTAATTAGCACTCGCATTTAAATACTGACGACTTCTGACAAGAAATACCGATACAAATTCAGAGAATCACCTTTTTTTACATTTTCCATGATAAGATTATAAAGAAGGAAAAAAATGACTTGCGGTGGCTTAGTGGTCATAGCGTCTGGAGACGCGGGTTTGAATCCTACGTCCTCCTATCCTATCCTAAATCCTAAAATAACTTTATTATCTTAGCATGGAAATATATAATAAACTTTATCTAATAATATAATAATTATTGCAGTCTCGCTTGGGACAGTTAAACGACCAGGATTTTTTTATTCTTTATCTGTTTCCAAACAGCCAACACAAACTATTATCTCCTTCTTGCGGCGGTCTCTACATTAGCTCTTAACAAGGCTCAGCACTACATCCGGAAAAGTCAAAGGCAAAATGTTTTATTTCAATGAGACCATTATAGAAGGTACTTTTGAAAAGTCAAACTAGTTGCACGGTTCCAAAAAGTGGGTCTTATGGAGAACAGCCAGCAAGAAACTCCATAGATACTCTTTTTTAAATAAATTAATCACAATTACAATATTAAGCTTTTCAACTTTGTTTTAAATAGTTGGTTAGAATTATGCGATTTGATGTGTAGCTTTTTTTCATTACATTACAAAAAAAGAAGAGATAAAGTAAAGACAACTAAAAAAATAATTAATTAAATATTTTTATTATTTCTTGGTCCGCTCTCCTATGGTGCTATCCCTCCCGCCCCAACACAATCAGTCCGTGACTGTGGATAGGATTGAAATACCGAGACGATAATACCCTCACGACTTATCCCCGAGGATAGGTTTTCAAAGTACGTTAGTAATGCAATGAAATCGAAACTAAAATGATGCAGGTGTTTTCGTTTATTTACAGGGGGGCAAACGAGCAGACGGATCGCCTGATGGTAAGCGATTACCGCCGTCCATGGACACTCGTAACACCAGAGGAGTCACAAGTGCGTTGCCCGCCTTTTAAAAGGGTTTGGGCCTCCGGTATCCTCACTCACTCGGTGAAACATAACGTAGGCGTTGCTTCACGCCGGTTTTCTATGAGCCGGTCCATTCATGTCGAAGACTGGCTCTGCCACGGTTAAAATGATATTTATTTCTGTAAATGTGGGCATCCAAGCAAAAACACTTCCTAGATATACGCAGTTTTGATAATTTGGGTGAAAATATTGCATTTCGCGATTTTTATTCATTATTAATTAATGCACCATCTACAAGTTCTACGAAGTATAAGTAAGTTAAATAAATAAATAACTTTATTGAGCAAGGAATAAAGGTTACAAATTAAAATATCACTGGTCTTCACACTAGGATACCCTGTGTCATGAAGACCAGTGTCTCTTTGACCTTATCTTGTGTGGAGCCGAGGTAACAACACCTCAGTGCACTTCGACCCAATGGGATCTTTTGTGCTTCCCCTAGATACCTAATCCTCATCCTCTCTCAGTTCTTCTAACAGCTCTTCCATGAGCTTTACAATGAGGCCTGGGGGTATGAGTCTGTAGTCCTCTGGTCTTGGATAACCCTGCCCCAAGAGGCACATTCGGTTTCTCAATACCCTAATATTGGATCTTTTTATAGACGCCAGCAACACCAGTGGTATCACTCGTGCGTTGTCATCTTGACACCTCAGTTGCTAAGGGCCACTTGCACCAACTTCTTCAATATGTTTTAATTGCATTTAAATACAAATTTACTATGAAAAATTTAGTTTAAATACAAGTTACCTAAACATATATTTAGAATGTTGGTAAACATATTTAAAATGTTGGTAAGCCTAGTGATATGACCATTGGACTGCCAAGTCAAAGGTCTCGAGTTCAAATCCAAGGCACGCACTTCTGATTTTTCGAAGTTATGCGCGTATTATTAGTGAATTATCACGCGCTTAAACGGTGAAGGAAAACATCGTGAGGAAACCTGCACGTCTAAGAGATTTTCTCGACGGCGTGTGAAGTCTACCAACCCGCATTAGGCTAGCGTGGTGGACTATAGCCTAATTCCTCTCATCGTGAGAGGAGACCCGTTCCCAGCAGTGGGACATATAATAGGTTCATTATATAAAATATATATATATATAAAACTGCCTGAATAGCCAAGTGGTCCTGACCGCGACTGCTACCCTAGAGGTCCTGGGTTAGATTCCTAGGTCGAGCAAGGTGTTATTGGGTTTTTCTATGAAATTCCCAGTAGCAGCTCGGAGTTAGGAATTTGTGCCCGGTTAATGGCAATAGGCTCGCCCCCTATTACATGCGACCTACACATACCGGCGAACTTTAGGTGTACCTACATTAGTACGCCTCTGCCTAACCCTTCGGGGAATACAGGCGTGATGGTATGATGGTATTTAAAATGTTGGTACAAGTGGGCCTAAGTCTCATTTGCCCAGTTATATCTCTGGCTAAATTACATTTCCAACCGGAACACAATAATGTTGCCACATTAATGTTTAGCCTCAGATTTGGCAATGCGGGGGTGTAAAATAAAATATAACAAACCCTATGTAATAGCGGTGTAAGCAAAGTTATAAACAGTACTGAGTTACAAGCCACATGTCAATATTGTATCAGATGTGTAGATGGTTTATAGTCTGTATCAGACTTGGCTACTAACTTATACAACATAACATACCATCACGCCTGTATTCCCCGAAGGGTTAGGCAGAGGCGTACTAATGTACACCCACAGTTCGCCGGTATGTTTAGGTCCCATATAATAGGGGGCGAGCCTATTGCCATTAACCGGGCACAAATTCCTAACTCCGAGCTGCTACTGGGAATTTCATAGAAAAACCCAATAACACTTTGCTCGACCTGGGAATCGAACCCAGGACCTCTAGCGTAGCAGTCGCGGTCAGGACCACTTGGCTATTGAGACAGTTTAACTTATACAAGGTGATGAGAAAACCCTATCCGATCTGTGAAAGTGTCAAAGGCAAAGTCAAAATGTTTTATTTCAATAATTAAAAAGGTACTTTTGAAAAGTCAAAACTAGTATTGTTAGACGTATAGAGATCCGGTTCTGTTTTTACAGGGTCATCAACCGTAGAACGCAAGAGGCATACTTCTCTACACCATTTTATATTAATTTTGTTCTACGACTTTTGATAATTCGTAAATATATTTTCCCATACAAAATAAAAAACTAAAATCCACACTCTAAATTTATTATAATCTGTGGCACGACTCAGCGCGGCACGTACTGCCCGGTGCTGGGGGTGATCACTGCTGATGAAGGCTGCGCTTGGTTGAGTATAGAGCTAAGAAATATCTTAGAGAGTACTTAAATCCTTTTTTCTGATAAATGAATTAGGTTCGTAAAGGTGTAGAGAAGTAGCCCATGCCTGTTTTATGATTGATTATCCATTACCCTGTATAATAATTTTCAATTTACAAAAAAAATATCTAGATATAAATATTCATTAAAATCATTACCCTTCCTGTTCCGTATCTAGTCGGGTAAAAAAGTGCTTTTATTAATTACTAGGTTCTGCCCGCGACTTCGTCCACGTGGTCTTAGCGTAATAATATATAGCCATAGCATTTCTCAATAAATGGGCTACCTAACACTGAAAGAATTTTTTAAAACGTACCAGTAGTTCCTGAGATTAGCGCGTTCAAGCAAACAAAGAAACATACAAACTCTTCAACTTTATATATTAGTATAGATTTTCTACTTAGTGGCCAATATGCTACAGCGTGAGTATAGATGACACCATAAAAAAAACAATCGTTAAAATACCGCGACGCCTCAGGACGTTACCCATCGATACCTCAATAGGGTGCGGCGGTATAAGCGACGAGCGGTAGCGGTATAAAGAAAATATTCATAAATACTGTGACAATTTTTCACGTGGGAGAGCCATGCTTCGGCACGAGTGGGCCGGCTCGACCGGAGTGATACCACGGCCTCACAGAAAACCGGCGTGAAACAACGCTTGCGTTGTGTTTCGCCGAGTGAATGAGGTTACCGGAGTGGTGGATAGTGCATAAAGCATTTCCAACCCCGTCAACAAAAAAAAAAAAAAGCCCAAACCCTTTTAAAAGGCGGGCAACGCACTCGTGACTCCTTTGGTGTTGCGGGTGCGAAAAATCACAAAGTTATAAGCTTGTTAAGTTACCTGGTTGTCCGTACAAAAACATGCTCACCACGTCTTATTACTACTCCCGGCCTGCTGTGCGCCCGCGCCTAGTGCCGCAATGACCTGCCGTGACTTGTCTTGTGCCCGTATGATTTCGGTAAGATACTGTCTACGCAACGATGACGCAGCGGCGCGGGGCAACTGAGGCGGCATGCGGGTGAAGGGGAGCCGGCGACCGCGCCGGCGGGCGTACGAGCATCCAGAAACTACTTCGATTTCTATCAGCGGCAACGACACACGCACGATCGGGCGCCGACTAACGTCACTTTGTATTATTCTGAACCTATCAGTACATCTTATATACAGTCCACAAGCAGTTTAATTCAAGCTCACCAGTAGGACCCCTACAATACTTTTGTCGTTCGTTGTCCCACTTGTTACCTTTTTTAAATAGGTAATATTGGGATAAAATTTAACATTGATTCATTTACTTATTCAGGTTTCGCTTATAAAAATAATTTTGTAAACATGGATAAGAAACCAGCAACGCAGGACTAGTGAAGATTGTAAATCCTTATTTTAAGAGAGAATGTTGGAGTTTCTTGCCAGATTCTTCTCCATAGGATTCCTTATGGAACCGTGCAACTTGAATCATAACGTTTCACAAACGCTTGTAAAAGCATTTTGAAAAAACATGAACTCGAAGAAGGATACTAGTTACAAAAATAATTTGTGTATCTATATCGTATCTACTATAAAACATCAAGTCGCGGGCAGAAGCTAGTAAATAATAAAACAATAAACGTAAATAATAACAACATGTAATACGTCAAAACAAATAGCATAACATACCATCACGCCTGTATTCCCCGAAGGGTTAGGCAGAGGCGTACTAATATACACCCACAGTTCGCCGGTATGTTTAGGTCCCATGTAATAGGGGGCGAGCCTATTGCCATTAACCGGGCACAAATTCCTAACTCCGAGCTGCTACTGGGAATTTCATAGAAAAACCCAATACTTAACACTTTGCTCGACCTGGGAATCGAACCCAGGACCTCTAGCGTAGCGCTCAGGACCACTTAGCTAATGAGGCAGTCAAAACAAATAGTTTCGCATTTATTATAAAACCTTATTCAATATCAATGCCGTATTGCGAAAAATAAACAGCTGTTCACAACAACGCCATTTTGTCGAGTTGATTGAACGAAAATGAATGGAACATCTGTTTTTTTTCTTTCTTTCTTAGTGTAAATATTTTGTTATTTATTTTTTATCGGTTGAGTGAAACGATTGAACTGACGGCCGCTGGGGTAGAAATGTTCCCGAGTGGAGACCACGCACCGAAAACGCAGTATGAGACGACCGCCAACGAGATGGACGGACGAGCTGGTGAAGGTCGCTAGGAGACGTTGGATGCAGGCGGCAAACAACTGATCCTTGTGGAAGTCTTTGGGACCTTATAAGTAGATGAACATAGCTTTGACAGATTCCATATTATTGACATATCGAGATGTCTTCATATGGTTAGTATTGTTTACCACAACAAACACAAACTGTAAATGTGTGTACGTTGTGGCTTGTCTATGTAGACACCGAGTTTTATTTGTCGCTATGATGGTGTGCGTTTTTACCACATAGTTTTTTATTTAGAAATGATATCGGGTTATCAAATAACGTGAATCTTCGTTTAATATAGTCGACCTCGGTCAAACTTGGACATCCTTCAGCGTCCTCACATCTTGTTATCGCAATATTGTACCAGTGAAGTTTGTAATTTATTTATTTTAAAAGAGTGTCCATGGAGTTTCTTGCCGGATTCTTCTCCATAGGATCGTCCTTTTGGAACCGTGCAACTAGAATCATAACGTTTCATAAACGCTTGTAAAAGCTTATTTGAAATAAAAACATTTGAACTTTGAACTTTGAAGAGGTCTTTCTTCAGCTGTGGACTTATTTAATCATCAGTCAAACGACCCACCTGGTGGTAAGTGGTTATCGCCACCCACAAACACCTGAAAAAGTTATTATTGCCCAGCTTCAAAAGCCCTACGGACTGCAGACTATCTAAGTAAGTAAAAGTAAAAAGTAAAAATTCATTTATTTTCCACACTTATCAAAACACAGTACAATAATTATACAATGGAGTGGACTGGAGCCTAAACTAGGACAGCCCTGTATTTCAGGACTCCAGGTCTTCCTCCCGCGGCGAGTGAGTTGGTACAATTTATTAGTAAATGAGTGTGTTTGCTTAAGTATTTGTGATGTGTGTTTGTTTGTGTGTGTACGTGCGTGTGTGTGTTGTGTGAGTGATGAGTGAGAGTAAGATTGCGCGTATCTGTTTATGGGAGTAAGTGTTTATATTATATGTGGACGTGCTGCTATCTGCAGCCACAATCAAATAGGAACTGGCTCTCACGAGCGGAAGTCGAAACACACACCAGTAGCCTAAGCAATAAGAACTATCGAATTCGTAAACGAATGAGTTTTTTTCTGCTATAAATCTCTTACATCTATACTCTATACTTACTAATATATAAAGCTGAAGAGTTTGTTTGTTTGGTTGAACGCGCTAAATTTAGGAACTACTGGTTCGATTTGAAAAATTATTTCAGTGTTAGATAGCTCATTTATTGAGGAAGGCTATAGGCTATATATCATCACGCTAAGACCAATAGGAGCGGAGTATCAATGAAGAATGTTTCATAATCGGGGTTTTTTTCCTTTTGAGAGCTTCCGATGCGTGCGCTGCGTAAACGGTTAAAGTTTTGAAAAAATCATATATTATGACAGAATTGTTCCTGTTTAAAAGTTCTAAAAAAAGTCCGCGACAGCATACATTTATGTCTATCTCTTAAGGTTGGCTCACTATACCATTTTTATGCTAACTTTGTTCTAAAATTAGTTTTTTTCCTTTTGAGAGCTTCCGATGCGTGCGCTGCGTAAACGGTTAAAGTTTCGCAAAAAACATATATGATTAGATAGTCCATTTATTGAGGAAGGCTATAGGCTATCATCCCGCTAAGACTAAGTAACTATTCCACGCGGACGAAGTCGCGGGCGGAAGCTAGTACATACATATTTTCATATCGGTCTCCCATGGGAGTAGGCAGAGACTACACTTGCTACGATCCTGGCACACCATTAATGCTTCATCTACGTTCATTAACCTATTTCTCATACAAATTATTCTCGATTTCGATACGAATACGTAATTTCGAAAGTGTTCATGCTTGGCCTACTGGTTTTTATGACAGATTCCGACGTCCACCTATCAGACCCCAAGAGCTTCTACCACCGAGCAAGTGAGATGTTTTCTCGCCTCATACGAGATGCCTATCTGACTGGCAGTGAGGTACCTGTATTTTAACCGAGTGATATTACCCGCTTTCTTTTTTTTATGGGATAGGGGGGCAAACGAGCAGACGGATCACCTGATGGTAAGCGATAACCGCCGCCCATGAACACCCGCAACAACAGAGCAGTCACGAATGCGTTGCCCGCTTTCGCTTATAACTTAGCCTGTGGTTCGGCTAATAGCCTATATGCCCGCTCTGGGCGAGTTTACGAGTAGCCCGTAACAGTGGGATCGACGAGATGTACCAGGCATATCCGGGCTTATTTCTATTACATATTGTGGGTAATTGAACAGTGTTGAAGATTTCGGTAAAGCCCACGTCTGATCCGAAGAAAATTCTATTAGAATTCGATGTTATACATTGAAATGAAACCACTTTTTTACGGATTTTGTGATAATGAATGGATACTAGTTGCTGCCCGCAGTATCACTCGTATATTGAACTTTTTTTGTGATTAAATAAAAAAAATAAAAAATGATTTATTGCTACAAGTACGTTTACAAAAAAATCACAAAAAATAAAACACAATACATGTGTAATTTATTTTGGTAATTGGGTTAAGCTCAGCACTAACACTGTGGAGACAAAATTTCCTCAGCATTTGTATGGCCTACGCAAATGTTACACTGATCTGGTATCGTAGTGCGACGGGTTGTTTAGCTCCCTAGATTAGGGTCGAGCTACACAATGACTGATGCATCCGTGCCGTCAGATGTGACTGGTCTACTCAAAGCCGCTACGGTTCTTTCTTCAAAAGGCCATTTCAGACATTGCCTTGCATTGTAACTCACATAAATATATTTGCTCTAAGTACTGTCTGGACTTTAAAAGAGACCATGATTCTCTGAGTTTGTTTCGGCATTTCTTCTCAGAGGTCGTCAGTTAGGAAATGCCGGTGCCATCTAGTTAAAAAAATATATGAAAAACATTGACTTGTAAAAGTGTCCTTAAAAGATCTATTTACAGAAATAAACATCATTTATCATTTATCATTTATACTTCATCGCTCCAACTCAGGTGGTTGTTGTGGAAAAACAAAGTGATAGGCGAGTTGCCTCGGAGAACTAAAATTAAAATAAATTCATAAAACGATTTGTAACACAATAAAAAAGTAAATATTTTTAGCAATTTAATTAATATAAGTATTATGGACTATTTTTTTAAGTGTGTGTGTGGATGTGTGTATAAGCCTATGGAGGACATAAGGTCTAAGGTCAAATCAACCTCTATACCAAAATTGGTTCAGTGGTTTAGGCGCGAAAATAGGAGTGCCATATGATTATTGATATTATTTAATTCCCGATGTTTCAGATCCTTTACAGCATCCATGGTCACGGGTAAACTGAGGTGTTAGACGTCTTGATGTTAAAACTACTAACAACCTTTCATTTTGATGGTAAGTTGGTATTTTGATTTGATGGTAAGCGATAACCGCCGCCCATGGACACCCGCGACACCAGAGGAGTCACAAGTGCGTTGCCCGCCTTTTAAAAGGGTTTGGGCCTCCGGTAACCTCATTCACTCGGCGAAACACAACGCAAGCGTTGTTTCACGCCGGTTTTCTGTGAGGCCGTGGTATCACTCCGGTCGAGCCGAAGCATGCCGAAGCATGGCTCTCCCACGTCAGAAATATCAATATAACGCGATAAAATCTGTAAAAGTAGTTATAACTCAATGTCTAATATTCTCGTAAGTGTCAAAAGCCATCAAGAGGATGCTTCGTACTATAAAAAAGGGTAAGAACACCAATAACAGACAATTGAATCGTCTCAATACCTAGCACCAGTAATACAAATTACACATTTGTATCGAACATCGACGTCATTAACGTGGGGTGAGCGCACCAGTTATGGGCACGGGGCACGGCGCCCTAAAATGTGCCCCGCGGGACGGAACCTTCATAAACCTGTTTACCTTACTTCGTGTCGCGTTGAGATGAAGGGTTCCGTGGCGAAAATTTGAAATTCAAAATCCCGCCCGCGACTTCGTTCGCGTGGAATAGTTACTTAGTCTTAGCGTGATAATATATATCATAAAGCCTTCCTCAATAAATGGGCTATCTAACACTGAAATAATTTTTCAAATCGGACCAGTAGTTCCTGAGATTAGCGCGTTCAAGTAAACAAACAAACTCTCCAGCTTTATATATTAGTATATAAAATTATATATTAGTATATAAATTCGGTAGGTATTCTGATGGACGTGTTGAAGTCTTTCAAAAAAAATGTCTTAAAAAAATAATATCTACATGTTGTAGGTATAAATAGAACCAGAACTAGATACCCAACAATACCTTCACGTGACACACTCCTTCATACCCACGGGCTTAAGCAAAAAAAACTACAAAACGCCACTTGATACAATCCTTGCATACCTCTTTCAATGTTTTTTTTTTCAAATTCGACTGTGTGTACTTTTATCACGTGGGAGAGCCATGCTTCGGCACGAATGGGCCTGTTAGACCGGAGTGATACCACGGCCTCACAGAAAACCAGTGTGAAACAACACTTGCGTTGTGTTTCGCCGAGTGAATGAGGTTACCGGAGGCCCAAAAACTTTTAAAAGGCGGGCAACGCACTTGTGACTCCTCTGGTGTTGCGGGTGTCCATGGGCGGCGGTTATCGCTTACCATCAGGTGATCCGTCTGCTCGTTTGCTCCCCTATCCCATAAAAAAAGAAACCGCTTTCAATGTTTTTTTCAAATAATAATAAATAATAAATAAATAAATATTCTGGGACATTATTAATTAATTACATTAACAAATTCATACAGCTTGTCATAAACACGCCGACAAAAAAAAACTAAAATACTGTACGGAACCAATTTTTTCAGGATAGTAACATTTGATCCCGCCGCCCGGGACACATCTAGTGACGTGTGTAATTTATGACCATCTGTCACTCACATATTAGCTGACAGGGTTGCCAGTACTAAGAAAGTTGAGATAATATTATTATAATTTTTACTACTGTTATTTATAACCGCTCTTGTATATTAAAAGGAGTCTCCCAATCAAGTTGATAAGAAAAACCTGTAAAACTAATAAATCATTTTTCTTTTTCTTTTCATAATAATATTAAGGTAACATAATTATTATATAACAATAATACCATCACACATGTAGGTAATTCCCCGAACCCGAAGTGTTAGGCAGAGGTGTAATGTACACCCACAGTTCGCCGGTATGTTTAGGTCCCATGTAATAAGGGGCGAGCCTATTGCCATTAACCGGGCAAAAATTCCAAACTTCGAGCTGCTACTGGGAATTTTATAGAAAAACCCAATAACACTTCGCTCGACCTGGGAATCGAACCCAGGACCTCTAGCGTAGCAGTCGTGCTCATGAGGCAGTAATGCAGTAATGAAAAACGAAAACTTCAATAATTTATATTATCTAACATGAACCTAAATAACTCACTAAAACAATAAAATCACTACTATGATCTAGAATAGATAAACATAACTAAAAAAGGGCGTCAAAGAACTCCTCCTATATTAAAATTGTTTATTTTGTACTTCTTGAAGAGTCTTGCATCGGCACGAATAGGCCGGCTCGACCGGAGTGATAACACGGCCTCACAGAAAACCGGCGTGAAACAACACTTACATACATTGTGTTACGCCGAGTAAGAGAGGATACCAGAGGCCCAAACCCTTTTAAAAGACGGGCAACGCACTTGCAACTCTCTGGTGTTGCGTTCGTCCGTTGGTGGTGTCCATGAGCCATGTGCCCCCTATCTATTATTACAAATATATAAAGCTGAAGAGTTTGTTTGTTTGCTTGCTTGAACGCGCTAATCTCAGAAAGAACTGGTCTGATTTGAAAAATTCTTTCAGTGTTAAATAGCCCATTTATTGAGGAAGGCTATATATCATCATGCTACGCGGACGAAGCCGTGGGCAGAAGCTAGTACTTAATATATAAAGCTGAAGAGTTTATTTGTGTGCTTGCTTGAACGCGGTAATCTCAGGAACTACTGGTCCGATTTGAAAAAGTCTTTCAGTGTTAGATAGCCCATTTATTGAGAAAGGCTATAGGCTATATATCATCACGCTAAGACCAAGTAACTATTCCACGCGGACGAAGTCGCGGGCAGAAGCGTTTTGTACCTTTTTATGTGAATAAATAAATAAATCAAAATCAAAATCAGAAGCTAGTATCTCATAAAAAGAGTAATAAAAACCTTTTCAAGTTCAATTTTGTATATATTTTTTTCGTTTATTTTTGATTTGCAATACCATCACTATTGCCAAGAAAAAATATTTCTATTTTTTGTGTAGGTATTTTTTCTTATATCCGAATTCGCGTCAACCCTGCACAAGACGATGTTTGCGGCGCCCACCTCACAGCTTAACCTCTTTCTTTATTTATCAGCGGACCACATTTACATTCTGTGGGGCTTCGATACCCCTGCCAGTACACCCTATGCGGATCTTCAACATCCAGAGAAAAAATTGTAGTAAACAGGTTTAGGTATTTTTTTATGGGACAGAAGGCAAACGAGCAGACGGGTCGCCTGAATGTAAGCGATCACCGTCGCCCATGGACACCTGCAACACCAGAGGAGTCACAAGTGCGCTGCCGGCCTTTTAAAAGGGAGTACGCTCTTTTCTTGAAGGTTTGAAGGTCGTATTGGTCCGGAAATACTGCAGGCGACAGTTCATTTCACAGTTTTGTTGTGCGAGGCAGAAAGTTTCTAGAGAAACGCACAGTTGTGGACTGCCAGCCATCAAGATGATGGGGATGGAACTGTTGTCGCGTAGAACGATGGCGAAAAGAGGCTACAGGGATCAATCCGAACAATTCCTCGGAGCACTCCCCATAGTATAGGCGATAGAGGATGCAAAGCGAGGCCACATCTCCACGCAGCGCCAAGGGGTCAAGCCGGTTTGAAATAACTTAGCAGCCAACGATTCGAATCGCTCTTCGTTGGATGCGGTCCAGAGAAGCTGGTACTGGGGTGCTAGGTATATATAGATAGAAGCCTGGTTGTAAGCGGTAGCCGCGGCTTATACATCAGCAACACCAGTGTTATCTTATCTTATCTTGTGTAGGGCCGAGGCAGCAAGGCCTCAGTGCACTTCGACCCAATGGGATCTTTTGTGCTTCCTCTAGATAACAGCTCTTCCATGAGCTTTATAATGAGGCCTGGGGGTATGAGTCTGTAGTCCTCTGGTCTTGCATAACCCTGACCCAAAAGGCACATTCGCTTTCTAGCCATTGCATCGCGTGTACACAGAATGTGTTCCATGCTCTCAATTTCCCTTTTGCAGGCCCTGCAGGCTGATTTCTCCGTCAGACACATCTTTTGTAGGAGAGCGTTAGTCCCGAAATGTCCGGTTAGCGCCCCCATCAAAAGACGGGCCTGCCGCCTGCTTGAGTTCCAAATGGCATTTTGCCATCTCGATGAGGAACCTATGAATTTCTTGGAGTGAGCAAGTCCCGCAATACCAGTGGTATCACTCGCACGTTGTCATCTTGACACCTCAGTTGTTAAGTCGCATTTATCCAGTAATGTCAATAGCTACACATGACTAAAATCGCACCTTTGATTTTTCAAAGTCATGTACAATGGGTTATAGCTGTTACCTGACCCACCCTAAAAACGGACGAATTTGAACCCTCTGCTTGTAATATTACGGGTTATTCAATTTGTATGAGTTAATCAGACTAGCGCTACTCGATGACAAATAAAATAATAACCGACCATTTTTCTAACAAAATCCTTTGAACAACTCTCGATACGTCAGCCACACCCACATTTCACTTCCGCCAATTAGGATAGTTTAAAATGCGAAAACTCATCATACGATTTAAAAGAAATTAAAAGTATCAAGTAACGCGCATAAAGCTCAAGGGGATATCGGCGGGGTGAAGGGAAGGAGTGATAACGCACAGCACGCCCGCGCGCTCAGTGCAAGCGATTTTAGCCTTAAGGGTGGTTCACCGCCAAGATTGTCGATAGTACATACGTATTAATAGTTAATTATCACGCGCTTAGAATGTGAGGAAAACTAAGAGATTTCCTTGACGGTGTGTGAAGTCTGCCAACCCGCATTAGGCCAGCGTGGTGGAATATAGCCTAATCCCCCTCATTCTGAGAGGAGAGGCTTTACTAGCTTGGAGCATACCTAGTATAATATTAATTCATCAAAATTGGTTAGTAGTATTAGCGTGAAAAAGTTACAAACAAAAATACAGACTGACAATGTTACTGCCGAATTCGTTTTGTATGTGTTAATTATATAAATATAACATCCATGTTCACTTGTCCATTCAGTCTTTAAGAATCTCTCTTCAAAAGCTCCTTCCTATGTAACTATAATTTAGGGAGCTCAACTACTACTTAGGCTTCAAATCCATCTCGAAGTACGAAAACCAATAAATTGTTTTCCAAAACCCTTAAATTCGTCTTCAAATTGACATTACCTCCCCCAAGTGCCCACTAACACGCTAGCAGAGCAATTATTTTGGCGGGAAACGTAACATATCAAATATATTTTTATTGCTCTACCCTCATAAAGTGTACAGAGCAATATTCTTGAGTGATCTTAAAAAACATGTTTTTTATAACTCGCGCACTTAGTTTTGATGTGTGGGCTGTAAACATGGTCAAATTGAAAGAAATGGTATGGTAGTGAAAGTTGGGTGTGGCAGAAAAAGCATCAAAGTAGAATAAATGCAGTTGAGATGAGAGCTTTGAGAAGTATGATTGGAGTGAAATTGAGTGACAGGATAAGAAATAGTGTGATAAGGGAACGTTGTGGTGTGAATGAAGATGTAGTGACTAAAATAGAGAAAGGTATGTTGAGTTGGTTTGGTCATGTTGAAAGTATGAGTGAAAGGAGACTGACTAAACAGATATACGAGAGTCAAGTGAATGGGAATGTAGGAAGGGGAAGGCCTAGGCGAACGTTCCGAAATCAGATTGAGGACGTTTTGAAAAATGACTTGGTCAAGAGTACCCTAAACCGACGTTCATGTATGAATAGATTGATGAGTGTGGATGAAGCTAAAGAGGTATGTCAGAATCGTAGCAAGTGGAAGTCTGTGGTCTCTGCCTACCGCTACGGGAAAGAGGCGTGACTTTATGTATGTATGTATGTATGTTGAAAGAAATGACCAATTTTTGTGGAGTTCAGCGTTTGGCGCAACGGCGGAGCGATCGGCTTCTGCGACACGTGTTGTGGCTTGGATCCCCATACGGAGCAAATATTTGGATGATCTACAGATAGTTGGTCCTGGTTTGGGCTTTTGTGTATGTGAGAATGTGTGTTTGTTAAATGCATCAACATTAGAAAGAAATAGCAAATAAATACTTAAATCTCTCAGTGGCAAGACTGAAAATGAAACATGACATGTCGAAATTTGTCTTCACATTCTGAGTTTACGTCATAAGGGTGACGCAAGTGACAACTATTGAAAAGCAAAGTACTTTCCATAAAAGCCTTTGACTAAACCAAACATTGACATGGCGGGTGGGACTCGCGGTGGCTTAGAGGTCATAGCGTCTGATGTACCTAACCAGAAGACGCTGGTTCGGATCATGTGTCATCATCGGAAGTAGAATTTTTCCTTCACTGAAATAACTACACTTTCATGAATAGCCGAAGAGTGTCCGAAAAGGCATGACGGGCTGTAATTGGGGGTGTGTTGGCGCCGACACTAATGTATGGTAGTGAAAATTGGGTATGGCAGAAGAGACATGAAAGTAGAATAAATGCTGTAGAGATGAGAGCGTTGAGAAGTATGTGTGGGGTAACTTTGAAAGATAGAGTGAGGAACAGTGTGATAAGGGAGTGGTGTGGTGTGAAAGAAGGTGTAGTAACAAAGATTGAGAAAGGTATGTTAAGGTGGTTTATGCATGTAGAGAGGATGGATGAACGGAGATTGACGGAACGAATATACATGATGAGTATGGATGGAAGAGTTGGAAGGGGCCGACCTCGACGTACGTACCAGAACCAAGTTGCGGCCGTTCTTAAAAAAGGTCAGGTTAAGAGGACCCTAAACCGACGTTCATGCATGAGGAGGTTAATGAACGTAGATGAAGCGAAAGTAGTATGCCAGGATCGTAGCAAGTGGAAATCTATAGTCTCTGCCTACCCCAATGGGAGACAGGCGTGAAAACATGTATGTATGTATGTATGTAAAATAACTATGTATGCTGTGTTATGTATAATGGTTGCAAATTCAGGTATTGACTGAATAAACCTGAGCTAAATTTCCGAGTTGAGCAGTGTTTATAGCTTTTCAATCGCATGGCAAAAGGCTTTTAGAGACAAATAATACAATATCTCCTTCTGGGAAACCCAATCTGTTCTTTTACCAAAATTCATCTTAATTGATTGAGCGGTTTAGGTGTGAAACGTAAGAAACAAACAGACAAAGTTACTCCTCCTTTAGTCAAATACTTCTTTCACTAACCATAAAACCTCTTTAACAGCTCAAACGCTATTAAAGAAGTAAAAAAAACTACGATCAAATGTCATAGCGAATATGGGAATAAGAATTAATAGGTAAGACATTTATTTTGAATCTTTTTAAAGAGATCTTGAGGTAGGCAGCTGTAGATTTTAAGACTAGAATAGTTCTAGATTTTTGTGAAGGCATGACGATGTTTTTAGCAATACAAATATTGCGTGACGTGGTATTATTGTTTTGACAACAATATTCGGCGATTAGTGTAATCCTTTTCATGATGGATGAGGTCATGGCGGCAATAATATATTTTGATAGTATAATGGACAAAATAAAGAACGATTATATCACAGGTAGACTGAAAGTGGCGCGAGTGGCAGAAAAGTTGAGATGATGTTTTTAATATGATGTGTATGGGCATATGATGCGTAGGGATGAAACGCATGTGACTTAAAGAGTGGTGAATATATACCGAAGGACAGAAGGGTATCGGGAGACCAAAGAAAAGATGAATGGATTGTGTCAAGGCCGATATGATGGGAGTGAATGATGAGGTGCCTGACGGGGATGAATGGAAAAAATGGGACATGCTGATCACAAATAACACAATCAGTGCTGATCCAAGGATAGATGAAGGCTATACTACAAAAAATGGTTAGATTGATCCGTTCTTATGGTAATGGTGCATGGTATTAAATTCGTCATACAACAAAACAATCGCTTCTTCTTCTTCTTCTTATTGTACAGCAAACGGAAAGAGATTAACGAAAGAAAAGAAATCAAGGGAAATGTTAGTTGGCTAGAAAGCGAATGTACCTCTTTCTCTTGGGACAGGGTTATCCAAGACCAGATTACTACAGACTCATACCCACAGGTCTTATCATAAAGCTCATGGGAGAGGATGAGAAATAGGTGTCTAGGGAAAGCAGAGAAGATCCCATTGGGTTGAAGTGGACTGGGGCCTTGTCGCCTTGGGCCCCATATAAGCTAAGGGAATTATTAAACTAGATTGGACCAGCGTTCTGCTATGTCCACGCCATTTAATGTAGTGGCCATTAGGTCTTGAAACGTGCAGATTTCGGGTATTTGCCTATTGCTGATGACTTTGTAAGGAGACGGAAAGCATTGACCAGATGCAGGTTTGTTTCAGCCATGGCAGGAAAGTGGATAAAGAGACACAATCACCGGTGCTGAAGATATTTACAGAAATAATGACGAGGGAAAAAGAGTAAGAACCAATATAATCATTAATATTTTTTTATTATACTGGTTTTTGACCACCGGCTCGACCGGAGTGATACGGCCTCACAGAAAACAAGCGTGAAACAACACTACCGTCGAGTTTCGGTGAGTGAGTGAGGATACCAGAGGCCCAAACACTTTTAAACAGCGCGCAACGTACTTGCGAACTCCTCTCGTGTTGCGGGTGTCGATGGGCGACGGTAATCGGCTCCCATAAAAAAAAAAGAATATTCGACATTGAAGTAAAGGTATTTCGTAAGGTACTCGTTATATAGATATTAACTCCCGACGTTTCGGGAGCTTTACAGCATCCATGGACACGGGTAAACTGATGGTTTCACTTCTTAATTTTAAACATCTGACAGCTACCTTACACTTTTTCTTAGCAATTCGCGCAGAATGAGCTCACCGTGTCTGTTGGTCTTGCAGTTCTGGGTTTGTATTTAGATTTAAGATTTTTCTCCAATCTCTGAGAAGGAGGCACGTGATTATGTAATAACCATGGTGATCAATGATCCGCAAGGTTAATGTGTGCTCGCTGCGGTTCAGTGTGAGCATGGGTGACCATTTATAGCACAACAGAACCCAGCTGTGGCTCGGGAGAGCACGTAAAGCCGTCGGTCATACTTGTCATACGAACACCTATGGCAACGTTAGTGGTAGTCAGAAGCTAAAAGGTCTTAAGATTATTAATTTTAAATTATTACGTTTTCCAGTGATCCAGAAAAGAGAAACCTCCTTATGGAGCAAAAAGAAGATAAAAAGAGACGGCAATACTCTGGATCTAGGATTAAATCTGATCGTGTGAGTACCTACATAATATTTTTTACTAATATATTAAACTAGCTTCTGCCCGCGACTTCGTCCGCATAGCGTAATGATATATAGCCTATAGCATTCCTCAATAAATGGGCTATCTAACACTGAACAAGAATTGCCCCTTATCCCATAAAAAAATGATATTGATATCCATGGAATTCTTTCAGAGATCCTGTGAATCCAGCAGTTCGGAGCATCGAAAAAGAGGCGGTCCTTATAAAACATCCTCCACTGAACAGAGGGCGGAGTTCAAACAAACCAGGCCACAGAGCATGGTGAGTCTTTCTCCTGCTCTACCTACCTAACCGAAGATAGGGATGTAGTACAATGACATGGCCCATTATCACCATCAGCCAATAATGGTTTACTGCTGGACATAGGCCTCCCCAATATGCACTATTTTATCCTGACCTGAGCTTGTCGTATCCAGCTTCTGCCTGCAACTTTTAGCAGATTATACTTTCCATCTTGTCGGAGTATGATGGAGTGCTGATAACTTGAACTGCCCCCTCCAAAATTCAAAACGATTGAAAGTATTTTTTCTTTATATGGGATAGAGGAGCAAACGAGCCGACGGATCACCTGCTGGTTAGCGTTAACCGCCGCCCATAGACAGCCGCAACATCAAAGGAGTCATAAATGCGTTGCCCGCCTTTTAAAAGAGTTTCGGCCTCCGGTAACCTCACTTACTCCGCGAAACACAACGCAAGCATTGTTTCACGCCGGTTTTCTGTGAGGCCGTGGTATCACTCTGGTCGAGCCGGCCCTTTCGTGCCGAAGCATGGTTACTCTCCCACGTTAAGTAAACACAACCAAGAGTCACACAAGCATCTGTGGGTGAGTCTGCTGATGAAGACGAATATTTACAACTACATACAAACTCTTTTGTAATGGTGGACTTCACACATCGAAACAGTAATTTGGAGGGGCGGGCCATGTTAGCGTAGTAGTTCTGTACTGTCCCGTGACTTCCCAATACACCGAAAATTTGGGTAGTCTGATGTTGTGTTCGATGCGTAGAATCACTCCTTCAACAGATGCGGGTCATTAAAGCCCCATTTACATGATGATAGTTTGCATGTCACATTCTTGCTCTACTGGGCAATTTTTGATTCAAAACTTTTCTTGGTATAAACAGCAAATACAATTATTTCGTTCGTTCAACAGTTGAATAAAAATTTGTCAACCCAAATACATTCAGTATGTACTTGAAGCAACAAGCTAATAAATGGTACACGCACGCACAAGTCTGTGTTTAGACAAGTCTAAACTTGGTGGTCTAAAAGTATTTTGTAAACAAAAAGACAAATTTAATTCAACTTTTTAAATAGTATCCGTGTGTAAACTGTTGTTTACAATTCTTGAAGATCAATTATTGCGCTTAACTTATTGTATGCAATTATTGATCTTGAATATACAAGAAAATTCCATCATGTAAATGGGGCTTAAATCGGCATCCTGCAAAAGTTTCTAGTACAACATTTGAATATGTTTCAGCCTTACCAGAGCGAAAAGAAGGACAGCTGGTGGTTTTGGGTGAGTGTTATGTTAATGATATATCTCCCTATCTTCATGGAGGCAGCTCCCTATATTATGGTCAAGCTACACAATAGCGACTGATGCATGCCTACAGTCAGCTGGGACAGTTCTACTCAAAGCCGCTTTGGCTCTTACTTCAAAAAGCCGTTATAAATTTTACCATGCATTGTATTTAATTGTCTTTACTATGTCAGGACTTTAAAAGAGACCAGTAGAGATGCCTGTATTACCCGAAGGGTAAGACATGGGTGTACTTTTGTACACACACAGTTCGCCGGTATGTTTAGGTCCCATGTAATAGGGGGCGAGCCTAATACCATTAATCGAGCACAAATTCCAAATACCAAGTTGCTACTGAGAATTTCATAGAAAAATCGAATGACACTGCTCGATCTTGGAACAGAATCCAGGACCTCTAGTGTAGCAGTCACACTTGGGATCCCTCAAACGAGGCATTTTAGGGAGGGAGATGATAGATGGCGCTGTCGTCAAGCATACAAAAGTAAAATTAGCTCTGTATATATTTTAATTATTTAAATAGTTTAAGTTATTAATAAACAATAAACCATAGTTAAAAGTGTTGAGTATAGCCAAGAGCATAAGTGATAATGTTATCTTCATATATAAAATGACTTTTCAACAAATAAAACAAAAATAACTAGTGCAACAACAATAAAAGTGTTTAAAACATAAATGCCTAAATTCATACGTTAAATGTTATGTTAAATGTGTAAAAAGTGTTAAAATAAACTTAACTATCAAGTGAAAAAAGTGCAATCTTTCGTATAATTAAATTCTATTTTGTAAACAGATGTGCAAAAATACTTATTGCATGAGTCACAGTAACGGCCGATTTTTAATTCAAATTTACTTCTGGAAGAGAGAGATCCACTATTTTGCAAACATAATAAACTATCCGTTGGTCTAGGGGATAGCAAGTCGGACCAGCGAAAGCGAATTTGAAAATCTGCGCGTTCGAACCCCACTGAGGAAGGTTGACTTTTTGTATTTAATTATCATTTATAAAATAAATTCTGTAGTGAATATAGCAAATATTACCACCGATAAACCAACTCCAGCTCTAAATAACATAGAGGGCACCACTTTAGTAAGAAAGTACAAATAACTACTACACGATGTCACCAAAAGTTACATGCTTTAAATGCAAAAAATATGTTGACATAAAAAGAACAGCTCTATGTTCAATATGTAACAATCGATATGAACCAGATTGCGATGGATTTCCGGAACAAACTTACCGACTCATGGACCTGGAATCTAAAAGAAAATGGCGATGCAAAAAGTGCATACAAGTTAAGAAAGTTTCAAACTATTGTTTGAAACCTGTGTATCAAATATCACAATGAGGAAAAAACAAAACCCGCAAGCAAGCCACTCCTCTTCGAAACAAACTTTAGAAAATAAACAATTAGAAGCTGTACGGTCTCCAATAAAAAAGAATAATTTGGAAATAGACTCACACATTCTAACCGAATACGAAACATCAGATGAATCGTATAATACACCAAGTAAATTATCTAAGAGTGTCGACGGTACCATGTCTGACACCTTGACAATTTTAGAAATGAAAGAGGTAATATCACAGCTCACAATCAAACTGGATAGTACAGAAAATGAGCTAGACAATACTATATTAGAAAATAACAATCTCCACCAACAAGTAAGCAAGTTAACTGCAGAAAATAAAATATTGAAGTCTTTATGCCACTCTGCCTCAGCCTTAGAAACCACTTCAATAAAAGAGAAAAGACTATCCCTGCTACTACAACGAAATGACTTCTCTGCATCTTCTACTCCACTGACAAAGAAGTCCAGCACTGCGAATTGTGACAATGACATTAAAATAGTATGCCTACAAGGAAAAATTACAAATCTACAACAACAGTTAAAAGATGCACAAGAACATATTGAAGCTTTAACGAAACAAATAAACTCTTACGAACGAGGGCTGCACCACAACATTAGATCACCCAAGCGTACCCAGTCACCAATCTGCTCACAACCCTCCCAAGAGCAAAAACAAGAATTATCAAATAGAGTTCTTATCTTTGGTTCTCAGCAATGTGTAGGCCTAGCCAAAGCCATTATGCGTTCGAGACTAAATACGCCGTATGAAGAGTATAAAATTATTGCAGAAACAAAACCAAATGCATTGAGCAACCAAATAATAATGAATTGCCGCAATGCTAAGCTTAATTTAAACGACAAAATTGTCATCTGTGTAGGAGAAAATGATCACAATTTAAAATATACTTTATCACAACTGCAAATAGTACTAGATACATTTTACAACAATATGATAATTGTTTTAAGTGTATTCAAGAATAATTATTTGGATGTTAATAAACTTAACTTTAACATTAAAAAAATATGTAATAGCTATAAAAAATGTAAATTTCTAGAAAGCAAAACGACCAAAATGTCAGAATTGTGTCATTCCATAAACTACCTGATAGACTGTAATGACTACCAAGAGAAATACCTAAACCCGAGAGAACTTGTAAAACGAATAGCGAGTGGCAAACCAAGTTTTAAATTAATTACATCTGTAAATGAACCCAAAAAAGGCACAATCCCTTTTTACTTTAATCGTAAAACTTCCGAGATGCAAAAAACGGCTGATCCTATACAACTCGTAAATAATGCACCAAAAGGGACTATCCCGTATTACTTCCCTGTAACCTGTAAAAAGAATATTTCGTTTTTTCGAGCCTAAATCATCAAATTCCGTCACACATACGTTTAGAATTTTTCATCAAAATATTGCCAGTTTATTATCTAAAAAGGAACTCCTCGAGCTCACTATATTGGAGTTACGTGAAGCGAAGAATGACCCGGACGTTATATGTTTTTCCGAAACCTTTTTAAAACAAGGCTGTGAAAGTTGCGTAAAAATTTATAATTACGAAATGGCCGCCAACTTCTGCAGAGCAAAACAAAGAGGTGGCACATGTATTTTAGTTAAAAAAGGGCTAATCTTCAAACATCTACCACTTATAAGTACCTATGCTATGCAAAATACGTTTGAAGTTTGTGGCATTGAACTTACACATCTTAAGCTAATAATTATCTGTGTCTATAGAACACCCCAATCTGATCCCACCCAATTCTTAACCAAATTAAACAATCTCTTGCACAGCCTATTTCAAAAATATAAATCAAATATAAAAATGGTCTTAGCAGGTGATATCAACATAAATACTTTGAAAAAAGGTAATATTACTAACCAATTGCAGGATATTTCATATAATTATAACCTTAAAGTTCACATTAATGTACCGACACGCAAGTCATCTTGTATTGACCATATCATAAGTAATATCCCTAATGCTACCGCTACAGTAATGCCACTTTACCTATCGGACCACGATACAGCACAAATGTTAAGTTTTCCTGTAAGACATAACACACGAATACAGAACACATATTACGTCTACAAAAGAGACTTCAATTCATATAACATTAGAAAGTTCAAAGAATGTTTATATAATCTATCTTGGTCCGATGTCTATATGATTAAAGATGCGAATGCGGCTTTCACAGATTTTCATGAAACGTTATGCCTTTTTTACAATCTTTGTTTTCCTAAGCTAAGAATTAAAATAAATAAAAAGAATGCCCAAAAACAACATTGGATAAGTAAGGGTTTGAAACAAAGTTGTAAGACAAAACGGACATTACGATATCGATACTATAAAAATAAAAGTACAACTAACAAAAATAAATATATTACCTATTCTAATCTCCTTAAAAAATGTATCTTTAAATCAAAAAGAAATGCAAACATAAAGTTCATAAATAAAAATGACAACAAATGCAAAGCTACATGGAAGGTTATAAAAAATGAATTAAATAATGCAAATGGCAAAGAATATATAGAAAAAATCCAAATTAACAACACAATAATAACAAATCCGGTTGAAATAGCATCTGCTTTTAATAATCACTATATCAATTCAATTAATAAACCAGGACAGGTGTATCTTAAAACCAGTTCTAAACAAAACATATCTGTTAATTCTATGTTTCTCAAACATGTCGGAAAACGAAGTGAGACAGGAAATAATGCTACTAAAAAATACTAATTCTGAAGGATGCGATGAAATTAGCACAAAAATTATTAAAGCATGTGTTGATGAAATTGTCAACATACTGACACATTTGATAAATCTATCATTTTGTCAGGGAACTTTCCCAGAAACGTTAAAATTATCTATTGTTAAACCACTGTACAAAAAAGGTGAAAAATGTGATTTAAATAATTATCGGCCTATTACTTTAATATCGATCATGTCCAAGATATATGAGAAGTGTATGTATAAAAGGCTCATCAGCTACTGTAATAAATATAACATTATAAAAAATGACCAATATGGCTTTCAAAAAGATAAGTCCACCACATTAGCCATCTACACTCTCATTAAAGATATATTAACTAATCTAAATGACAAAAACCTAACAACAGGCTTATTTTTTGATCTGTCAAAAGCCTTTGATTTAGTTTCTCACGATTTGTTGATACAAAAATTAGAGAGAATTGGAATTAGAGGGCCAGCCTTTCAGTGGATAGCGTCGTACTTGAATAATAGACAGCAATGTGTTACTATAACAAGAATTAATGAAAATAACGAGGTAACACCCTATTCATCCGAATACAGATATAATAGGTTTGGAATCCCACAAGGGAGTATACTGGGGCCAATTTTATTCTTACTATACATAAATGACATCACTGAAATAACCAATCATAAATGTATATTATTTGCTGATGACATCTGTATTGTTGCGACATCCAAAAAAACAAATAACGCCATTAACGACCATGAAACGGACATTAACAATACCATCGACATTTTAATTAATTGGCTTGAGCAAAACAATTTGAAAATAAATCTTGACAAATCCGTATATATACAATTTAATAAATGCAATAATAAAATATATAATTTCAAAATTAATATACCTAAAATTAAATCTGTAACGCACACCAAGTTTCTAGGAGTAACTATAGATGAAGACATAAACTGGAAAATTCACGTAGACAACTTAGCTGGCAAAATAAATAAATTTGTATATGCACTAAAAGAAGTAAAAAACGTAACCAGTATAAAAACCGCTATATTAACTTATCACGCATATGTAGAATCAATATTACGCTATGGGCTCATATTTTGGGGCAATAGTACAGATATAAATAGAGCATTTGTTGCCCAAAAAAAGTGCATACGTGCTATTTACGGACTTCAACCCGTTGTTGTTTTATGCAAATAAATATATTATTATTATTATTTAAAAGTTCTATTTGTAGAAATAAATATAATTTATTATTTAGCCGAGTTAAGTATGATTCTCCTTGGTAGATGGATTCAGGTAGTGCTGAAGATGGATTTAGTAGTCTCCATCTACAAGTTACTGATGGTTAAAACTCTGCCGCTATGCAATAATGTGCTAATATTATTGTGTTACGATTTGAAGGGCAATGTAGCCAGTGACATTACTGGGCAAATTAGACTTGACAACTGAAGTGTCAAGATGACAACGCGCGAGTGATACAGTCGGCGCAAAATAACTTGAACCAAAAT
Source organism: Acronicta leporina (assembly GCA_947256265.1). Classification (NCBI taxonomy): domain Eukaryota; kingdom Metazoa; phylum Arthropoda; class Insecta; order Lepidoptera; family Noctuidae; genus Acronicta; species Acronicta leporina. Next base: position 7,128,177 of record OX366538.1, read on the forward strand.
GGCGGATGCGCATTAGTCGATTTTTTGTACATTTTGCTCGCATATGTACTGCGCAAACTTTTCCCCTCTCCGTTACTTTTGGGTCAAGTTATTTTGCGCAAACTATACCACTGGTGTTGCTGGCGTCTATAGGCTGCGGTTGCTGCTGACCTTCGCTCCGAATGCTTTTTTGTCATCAATAGAGTGGCAGATTCACTAGAAATCTATTTAAGTTAAAAAGTGGTGTCAATTAAATTTGATATTTTGTTTCTTTCTAGCAAAAAGAAGAAATCCCAAAGAAGCAAACAGAAGAGACGTGTTCGTGTGTTTCTTGCGCGTGAGTTGATTTTGGATAACAGTTTCTTATAATTATATTAGAACCATCACGGCCCATGGGATGGGTAAGAAGAGATAGTTTAGAACTATCGTCTTAGATAATATCATGATTAATGAAGTTAGCATTAGGGTTTCTGAGTTTACGACCTGTTATCGCCATCATTTTTAGGTTGTGAGAATGGGATAGCGTTGTTTAATCTGGAGAGCGACATCTCTCTCTTTCAATCGGCAAAATTTTTCTTTGGTGTACGCCAGACTACCTATTTTTCGCCTTTCCTTTCTCTTGAGTCCATCCAAAGGTTTTCTGTAAGAGATCGCTTTTGGCGATATGACCACCCATTGTACCATATTCTATGATTGATAACTTATACTTGACATTCGTTATTGGTTTACAATAAAGGATATCTCTTTGTGATTTTTTTGCATTTTTCATGCTAAGATTTTAAAGTTTTAAAGTGACGTCACCTTTAAGACGTAAGTTCAGAATGTGAAGGCAAATTTCGACATGGCAGGTAGGACTCGCGGTGGCTTTGAGGTCATAGCGTCTGGCGTACCTAGCCAGAAGACGCAGGTTCGAATCCTGCCTGCGAGTCGAATTTTTCCTTCACTAAAATAATAAAGGATATTCTATTCTATTCTAAAAATGATGGCAATAAAAAGTCATGATACTGCCTCTGATATTTTTTTAATAACCTTGTATGACGTAGGTGATTTGATATATGGGATTATGGGAAATTCCCAAGGGATCCAAACACAAGGACATCGCGCAATACCTACACAGTCTATATACAAAACAGGCAAAATTGATTGTTTCTGATTTCAGTCAAAGTAAAAATATTTTAATAATTGATGAAATTAAAACTAATCTACTATTTAGGGATTTTATCGAACGCAAACAAGACAAGGCCAAGGCCGCCGCTGATGATGGGCCTAGATGTGATTTTGGGAAACGGAATGATGACAGGTATACATCCAGAAAATCTACACGTTTTAAAAAGTAAAGCAAAGTATTAAGGCTGATCGTTTCGCTGAGCCCGCTAAATTCAAATTTCAATTGGTTTTTCGCAATTTGTAGGTCTATAACACATTCTAGATTCCTAGCTGTAGTAATTGATTCGATACAATTTTATTTGAAACGTGCTGTCTACGTTTCAAATAAAATTGTATTAAATCAATTGTTTACCTTCATGTAAGAAATCGCTCTGTTCAGTATCATAGGTTAGTCTAACAAAGAAAAATGTACCCAGAGAATCAACAACTGAATTATCAAGATGACAACGCGCGAGTGATACTACTGGGGCCCTAGTCTGCTATTTCAATTGACTCAGAATGACCGTCCAATGGCATTAAATGACATAAGAAATGACAGATTTTGTAGAGAAAACTGTCAAAAATCAACCATTATGAAGTCACTGAATCACAATTCTGACACAACTAAATAGTAGACTCGGCACCCTGGTGTTGCTGGCTTCTATAGGCTGCGGTTGTCACTTATTATCAGCCGGCCCCCATGCTTACCATCAGTTGCCACACACAGCGGTCCGCATGCTTGTTTGTCATCTTAAATTACAATAAAAACAAATTAAGATCAGAACCAGATTAGGGTATAAAAAAATAACCCTATTAAATCTCCTTGTTTCAGCCTCAAACGAATCGTCAGTTCAGAATACGCATGCATCGGATGCCTTCTCTTGCTGTTCACGATATCCATAATTGTGGCCTTCCTCGTGGTCTTCAAGAGCGTGCCCAGCATCGCTAGTGGTGATACCAAGGAGTGCCATACCAGTACCACGGCGAAACCGAAGCCAAAGTCTACAGACAGCGAGAGACTTAAGAGAAAAATTGAGATGCTGAATGACAATCGTATGAATAATGATCTCTCTGGAGTGGAAGAGTATCATAAGAGTGATAAGTAAGTCCCATCATAAATAATCATCATCATGATTATCCTAGCTCTTTTTCAAGTAGGTTGGGGTCAGTTTTCAGTGTGTCTTTCTTTAATTCCCCCAAGCCCAGTCCATCATCAAACAACCAATTTTTACGGTTTAAATTATTATTTATTTCTCTAAGATTTACAAAATCACTATCGAGAAACAAAGCAACTTATAACTATTACAATTTTAGCCCAGAATAGCACAGATTGTGTTTTAATTTTTTTAAGTGGGTTACAATTAAGTTACAATTTACTTTAACAAAATATTGCAGAGCGGAACGTTTTCGATGGGTAGATTTACAATATTACTCAGAATGCATGTTGCGCGGCGTCGCTGTGCCTACGCATCGAGCATGCCATTCTTATCGCTATTTTTATAAGGCACCGTTCACACTGTACAGTATCATTACAAATTTTCAGCTTTTATAGAGTAATTTTCGGAGGGTCTAGTAGTAGAATTACATAATATGATCCCTACAAGCCCTTTACATCACCAGACAACAAGAGGGTCGGCGTTGTGATATCCTTACATGATATCGTCATGATCGATGATCGATATCCCACCCCTACGCACGAACCGCTTTGCAAATACTATTATTATGGGTACTGCCAACGCATCGATTGCATTGCTGACGTTGTGTTTAATTACCGGACAATTATGATCTGGCAGTCTTCAAGACTTAGTGAGCAGGTTTCCTTCACCTGTAAAACAGCTGATCTATCCAGCTGGTAGCATTGTACAGTCGAAAAAAGAGTAAGGTATACACTATAGAGGCAGTGAACTTAATTTGCATCCTGATTATAAACTACGAGTTCGATACATAGGCACCTAACGGCCCTGCCTTCACTTTCTCTGTTAAAATACAAATTTCATTAGCTGTCTGTATACATAAGTCTTTTGTCGACTGTACAAAGAATCTCAATAAAGATGGATAATAGTTGGCTTTTTTCGCAGGAAGGGTTATGATGATGCGTTACCAGGAAACCTCGGTGTGTCAAGCGAGATTGGAATAGGTATGTACATACTTTTAAAAGCTTCTTATTAAGAAGATCATTATTAAATAGGTTAGATAGTGTAGTGCCAACGAATTGAGGAGATGTTGAGATTACCCGTTTGGGTTAGAATACTATTCCTCACTGCCTCTCAGATCAGATCAGGCATCTCGTAAGAGGCGAGAAAATATCTAACCTGCTCAGTGATAAGACCTCTTGGGGTCGGGCTGGCTGGCGACCGCCCTTACGTCGGAGTCTGTCGTAAAGCACCTCGGTGTGTGTTTCAACTTTTGCGCGTAAGAGCCAGTTCCCCCTCGGTAGCTGCGGCTCTAGCAGTCTTCAGTTCGTGGGGGCTGTTAACTCCTCTGGTGTTGCAGGCGTCTACGGGCGACGATGACTATACTTACAACCAGGTGGCTCATCAGATCGTTTGCTATCTTAATCAATAAAAAAAGATTGTTTAGGCATGTCAAGAGAATCGATGAAAGAGGACTAACGAAAGGGATTTTATAAAAAAATGTCAGTGCAGCCGCTGTGAGAGGACGTCCTAGAAAGACATAGGTACCAGATATAAACCTCATCGGTGGGGTCATTTAAAAAGTCCAGGTGCGTACTCGCAACCGGCGCGAGTGTATGAATGTGAAAGCAAAAAAAATATGCAAGAATCGTAAACAAATCAGAGTTTGTAGCCTCTGCCTACCACAGTGAGATGGCATGAAGAATAGGCAAACAACTTCTGGGCAATACCAATTCTAACATATTGTTTGTTCTACAGATTTCGGCCCGAGTTTTCGTGAGCTGGTAAGTGTTTTTTTTTTTGTATTCCTTTACTGAGAAAAACCTGTAAGCTAATTAATAGCTTCTCATTTAGCCCGTACGTATTTAGACTATTTAATTGGCTAAAGTATTCTGTGTACCGAATTGAATACTTACTTACCCGTGACCTTTTATGGTTTGAACATCCAAAAACTCCATACTAATCCATCAGTGAAGAGAATCCGCCATTAAATCCTTAAGGCCGGCCGTTATTTTCAATCCTGGCAACCTTCAACAATCCCCAAAGTATTGCCAGCAAATAAATAAGACACTTGATGGTAGTTTGGGGCGACATTTTTTACAATCAGCATTGTTTTTTCTATGATTTAGTATTTGGTAGGAAATGTTGGTATTATCAGCGACATAATAATATTTATTGTAGATATTCTACTAAAGTTTATAACTCAATACACGCACTTCTGACTTTTCATTATTAAGTTGCGTATTACTATTAATTACTAGGTTCTGCACGCGACGTCGTCCGCGTAGCGTGATAATATTATATTATAGCCTATAGCCTTACTCAGTAAATGGGCTATCTAACACTGAAAGAATTTTTCAAATCGGACCAGTAGTTCTTGAGATTAGCGCGTTCAAGCAAACAAACAAACAAACAAACTCTTCAGCTTTATATATTAGTAATATAGATATCACGCGCTTAAACGGTGAAGGAATACTTATATCGTGAGAAAACCTACATGCCTGAGAGACTTTCTCAACGGCGTGTGAACTCTGCCAACTTGGTAGGTTGATTTGATGATAATAAATGTTACAATACAATTCGTTTGGGTTCACCAAAATAATTAGCCGCTAAGCAATAATGTGCTAACATTACTGTGTTCCGGTTTGAAGTGTAATGTAGCCAGTGACATTACTGGGCAATGTAGTGACATTACTGGGCAAATGAGACTTAACAACTGAGGTGTCAAGATGACAACGCGCGAGTGATACCACTAGGTGTTGCTGACGTCTATAGGCTGCGGTTGCCGCTTACCATCAGGCGAAGTTCGTCATATTAAAAAGATGTCTCATCTTTAGATAGTCTCGTCATTAGCCTTTTCTCAGATAAGGTTGGTTTTATCAGTCTTACTAATATAATAAACGTGAAATTTATGGTATAGATGGATGTTTGTTACTCTTTCACGCCAGAACGGCTGAAAGGATCTGGATAAAATTTGGCACAGACATTGATTGTAGTCTGGACCGAGTACCTTACCACTCTTTTTTCATATCTTTCCTGTCCATCCAAAAGTTGTCTGGTAACATAACATACCATCACGCTGTATTCCCCGAAGGGTTAGGCAGAGGCGTACTAATGTACACCCACAGTCCGCCGGTATGTTTAGGTCCCATGTAACAGGGGGCGAGCCTATTGCCATTAACCGGGCACAAATTCCTAACTCCGAGCTGCTACTGGGAATTTCATAGAAAACCCAATAACACTTTGCTCGACCTGGGAATCGAACCCAGGACCTCTAGCTTAGCAGTCGCGCTCAGAACCACTTGGCTAATGAGGCAGGTTGTCTGGGTAAATATCGCTATTAGCGATTAGACCGCCATTGCACCCTAAGTTAAAAAAAATCTTTAATTTATTTTCTTTGAGAATAAGGAGGAAAAATAGTTGAAAATTCGTATCTGTTATTTCAAAGTAATTGGTAAAATATAAGTGGAGGAATCTAATTAAGTGATAATTAAGCCTAATTAATAATTTTAGAACTGTTATGTCTCTGTTTCTCCGTATTAACTCAAAATATACTTGACAGATTTCTATGAAATCAAGTGTACAGATTCTGATAGTCAGGTCAACATTTGAGGTACTTATCATCGTTTTTACCCCTAGGTTCTTTAATAAATAAATAAAAATTCTTCGACATTTTTCACAGCACCATCTAGTCCCAAACTAAGCAGAGCTTGTACTATGGGTACTAGACAATGGATTTAATACATTTAGACATTTTTTTGTAAATACATAGCTATAATACATAAGAAACACCCAGACGAACACAAACACTTATATTCATCACATAAAATATGTTTGTGTCCTGTCGACCTCGAGCCCAAGACCTTGTGTTCAGCAGTCCGGTACTCGAACCAGTAAACCACAGAGATGGTTGGATGGTTTTTTAGGTGAAAAAGTTACGTCAGTGAAGCCGCTGTCAGAAGCTAGTAAATAATAACACTATTATTATAACTTTGACCTACAAATCAGTACCTACCGGGCCCCTTCGTCAAGCAAAGAGAACGATAGTGTTCTTAAACAGGGGTGGCGCGGACAAGTCGTGTGTACTGCGGTTAACTAGCATTGGTCGTTGTATAATGTTAAAATTATATTTCACGTGTAAGTAAATAATAAATAATAAATATTCTGGGACATTTTTACACAGCACCATCTAGTCCCAAACTAAGCAGAGCTTGTACTACGGGTACTAGACAATGGATATAATACTTATATACTTTTTTTTTTGTAAATACATACTTATAATACATGAGAAACACCCAGACGAACACAAACACTTATATTCATCACATAAATTTTTGTGTCCTGTGGGAATCGAACCCACGACCTCATGGTCAGTAGTCTGGTACTCGAACCACTAAACCACAGAGATCGTCAAATAGTCGTGCAAAAGTTACAGAAACTCGTATAAAATTAAAATAAAATAAAATGTTTAATTTTGTAAAAGCACTTATTTATTTAGAACTTTAAAAGGTTTAAACAAACATAGACAAAAAGTTTTCGTCGCAAAAAAAAATTTGTGGAAAACAAATATTTACATCAGTCGGGCTGGAATCGAAACAACACAAGCGGCGCAACAGTAGTGGCAAGTTGAACACTTTAAGTCCTACATGGAATGTGCAGTCGAATAGTATGTATGATGTAAATAGTCGAAAAGCTGGTTAACAAAGGGAATTTATAAGGTGAATGGGAGTGGCCATAGACCACGGTAGCTATTCTCAATAGTACTTTTTGAACGCCATTTTAAATTTTTCAATAGCCTCTAAAATTTCCGCCGGCCTTTCACCGCTTCCTAGTGTTTTCGCTGGGAAAAAGAAGCGGCCAAACGCAACAAACCCCCAACACATTTCTGTCTGTTAAGTTAATAATGCGTCAAAAGTCATATAAAAATAGAATTTATGATAAATTATATTTATTTCTGTAAATAGATCTTAAAAAGACACTTTTACATGTTGTTTTACATATTTTTTTTTACTAGATGGCACCGGCATTTCCTATCTGACGACCTCTGAGAAGAAACGCCGAAATAAACTCAAAGAATCATGGTCTCTTTTAAAGTCCAGACAGTAGTAATATGTAGGGCAAAATCTGAACAGGCCTTTTAAAGAAAGAGCCATAGCAGTCTTGAGTTGACCTGTCCTAACTGACGGCACGCATGCACCAGTCATCGTGTAGTTCAACCATTATTTAGGGAGCTCAAAGACCCGCTGCACGGCAATACCAGATCAGTAGGTCATTTGCGGAGGATATGTTTTTCCGTAGTCATTAATTTTGTACATTTCAAACATCCAAAAACTACAATGATGCCAATCCTCTTTCCCCGCACTATACTCTCAGCCCTATTGTCTCGCCTCTGAGTACATGATCATTGTTTGTATTGTATCTGCCTACTCCCCTCTCTTTGTCTGCGTGATGTATTAGTCGCTGGATTCATTTGAAGCCTTTAAAATATTACCTAGGTTTCTCTTTGTGATGCCTGGACGAAGAGATTTAGCTGTCGCGCAAATTATCCTGCGATGGGTTGTGTTTTTGTTTTGGTTAAAGCTCCCTTCATCATACTCCGAGCCTATTCTCTAGTTTTTTTATGGATTAAGAGCTCACGAGTCAACTGGTCATCGTGGCCCATGAACACCTGCAACACCAGAGGAGTTGCTCATGCGTTACCGATCCTTAGGAGCCTCTTAGGAGGAACTGGCTCTTAGGAGCAAAAGTCCACACGAAGGTGCTTTACGACGGACTCCGACGTGAGGGTGGTGGCCAGTGAGGGTAACCACCGAGCAAGTCAAAAGGCCTATTTATTCTGAAAGCAGATCCTTAACATATAAAATTTGCAAGAAATTAGATATAGATATTTTCTCGCCTATCTGAAAGACAGTGAGGAATAGTATTTTACCTGTGTAGTTTGCACCTTTGCAACAAAACGATGTCACAATTTTTAAAGATTCATAAAAAAATGCACATAGTCTATGGTCCGTTTGACGTTCTCCGTGGGCTTCCTGTCAATGTTATTCTTTCGAGAAGCCCCGGGAAAACCACCGATTTACGAAAGTATTGTCCACATAACATTACTTTTTATATTTTTGAAAGCGGTTTTACTTTTGGTTATATGTTAGTACTAGCTTCTGCCCGCGACTTCGTCTGCGTGGACTTCAGATAAAAAGTAGCCCATGTGTTATTCCAGACTATAATTTATCTGAGTGCCAAATTTTATCCAGATCCGTTCAGCCGTTCTGGAGTGAAAGAGTAACAAACATTTATTCATCCATCCATCCATCCAGCCTCACAAACTTTCGCATTTATAATATTGTTAGTATTGTTAGTATTTGGTTATCTCTACTATTATAACATTGTAAAAAAGCTGTGTCTGTACATTGAAGATATTAAAAAAAAAACAAGTGGGTTATGGTATACAAACGTCTCCGAGCCCAAAAATTTGATTTTTAGAATACTTACTTGTAAATAATGAAAGTTATTTTTTATTCTTGCAAATAGATTTATAAGATCTCATCTGTACTTCTAAAAACACTTAAATGTCACCATAAAATATCATAATACTTGACGCCATGGGAGACATTCTTTACTTAAAGAATCTATGCAAAATTCACTTCACAATCACATTGATAAACTTGACAAACTTAAACTTAACATTGTCTTAGAGAACGTCTTGAAAAACCAACCTTAATACTTTAACAATAGCGTTGAAATTAAAGGTATATATTTGTTGATAAAAATTAAGCGATTTTGAACCTTACTTGTTTAGTTTTAAGGTTGGTGTTGTTTATAATGGCGTGCGTAGTAGAGCGGTTGTAAGGTAAGCTACCCTCTTATGCGATAAATATTGGTACATTATGTTTAGAGGTAGAAAAGAGTCAATTGGTAGATGTCTTAAGTGTACACAGGATGTGTGAATATTCAAAGATGTTTACATAATTTAAAGAATAAATATACTTATTAATAAACTACTGTTGTTCAAGTAAATATGTAGCTAATGAAATTATCACATAGTTTTTTATTTAGAAATGACATCGGGTTCTCAAATAACGTGAATCTTCGTTTAATATAGTCGACCTCAGTCAAACTTGGACATCCTTCAGCGTCCTCACATCTTGTTATCTACCCCACCCACAGCTTGAACTCTCTAATGTATAGAGACCCATACAAAGAAGAGATCATCACTGTTGGTTTTTCGAGCTTCAAGCGAGCGAAGCCGTGGGCAGAAGGTAGTACAATACTAAAGTATCTAATCTTTATCATAAGTCTGTCTTAAACTAACGTTCGTACGCTACGTGTCATTGCACACATCCCAGAGACAAAACCATCTCTCAAGCCATGTTGCACTTTCCGAAGCACGTCTAACAATACAATAAGAAAACTTTTCAATTTCCAACATCCTGTATGCCCTAAGGGCGCCAACAAATCATTGTCGGGACACCTTAAGACCGCGTCCCGTGTGGATGAGGCCTAAATGATTTGTAGTCGCTAGATACAGTAACTCTTTTTTGTGTTTAGATTTATTTCCTTTTAGGGTGTGGGTACTCCGTAGGATTTTTCTGTCTTAGTAACTTGCGATCAGTGTAATGATAAATTATATTCTGTGACACTAGCCTCTGGCTGCGACTTCGTCCGCGTAGCGTGATGATATATAGCCTATAGCCTTCCTCAATAAATGGGCTATCTAACACTGAAATAATTTTTCAAATCGGACCAGTAGCTCCTGAGATTAGCGCGTTCAATCAAACAAACAAACTCTTCAGCTTTATATATTAGTACTAGCTTCTGCCCGCAACTTCGTCCGCGTAGCGTGATGATATATAGCCTATAGCCTTCCTCAATAAATGGGCTACTCAAATCGGACCAGTACTACCTGTGATTAGCGCGTTCAATCAAACAAACAAACAAACTCTTCAGCTTTATATATTAGTACTAGCTTCTGCCCGCGACTTCGTCCGCGTAGCGTGATGATATATAGCCTATAGCCTTCCTCAATAAATCGGCTATCTAACACTGAAAGAATTTTTCAAATCGGATCAGTAGTTCCTGAGATTAGCGCGTTCAAGTAAACAAACAAACAAACAAAAAATTAGTACATAAGTAAGGTACATAAAACAAACAGGTTACAGGTTCTATTCCCAGGTCGAGCTGTGATATTGCATTTTGCTATGAGTCTTGGTAACAGCTCGGAGCATGACTTACCTATGTCGTACGATGCTACCATACCTATTAACTATCTTTTTGTGTTTTTTTAGCATTTTCCATTGTTCAAGTTATATTAGTAATTTTTTCCTTCACTAAAATAACTTTATAATCTTAGCATGGAAAATATTACAAAAACACAAAAAGATTGTGAACATCTATTTATTATAATATATTGAATTTCTGTGAATTTATTATCACTATCACTACTTATTATAAAACAGTCGTTTCCCGCTGTCTGTCCCTATGTATGCTTAGATCTTTAAAACTACGCAACGGATTTTGATGCGGTTTTTTTTAATAGATAGAGTGATTTAAGAGGAAGGTTTTAAGCTATTTAACATCACGCTATGACTCTTAGGACCGGGGCAGCGCGGGTGAAACCGCGGGCGGGTCGCTAGTAATTAATAAGAGTATCTAAACTGCCTCATTAGCCTAGTTGTCCAGAGCGCGACTGCTACGCTAGAGGTCCTGGGTTCGATTCCCAGCTCGAGCAAAGTGTTATTGGGTTTTTCTATGAAATTCCCAGTAGCAGCTCGGAGTTTGGAATTTGTGCCCGGTTAATGGCAATAGGTTCGCTCCCTATTACATGGGACCTAAACATACCGGCGAACTGTGGGTGTATACTAGTACGGCTCTGCCTAACCCTTAATACAGGCGAGATGGTATGTTATGTTTAATAAGAGTATCTATGGAGTTTCTTGTTGATGCTCTATAAGACCCACTATGCATAGGTACTTCAATATTCAGTATTCAGTCGTTTATTGCGTTCCACAAAGTTTTTTTGGATGGTAAGTATACATAATATAAGTACATTGTGGACCCTGTCGGGTACAGCAATATAGGAGAGAGGAAGTACTAATTTATGTCAGCCATTTTAGAGATATTATTATTAACTGTTTTAAATAAATACATGGTATATATACTTAATAATTCAAGTAAATAATGTAATTTAATGTAATAAGACAAAGCCTATAATTAATATAATAACATACCTTTATTTTATAATACCCAATAATTTATAATTGGTAACTACCGTGGCAAGTAAAATAAATCCTCCTCTCTTCTAAAATTGCTGTGCCCTACAGGGTCCATAATGATTATTGTTTAATTACACCACCTTATTGTACATTATGGTATGCAATAAAGAATATGAATATGAATAAATCATAGTACTTTAATTAATATACAACTTATTTTATTCATATGACACGCTTGCGTCATTAAGCTTCGTACATCATCAAGCGGTGGACATTATATCTCAATGAATACAAGTAAACAGGTACCGCTTACCGGTACACTAGAGGTAAATAAAACGCGTCTGGTGCAACCGAAATGGTTGTTGCATTTTTTTATTTTGATTCGGCCCGTAATGTCTCGGTTCGGGAGCTAGGGTGCGTGATTTTTATTTTATCTTTTCTGTATTTTGCGGCAAATAATATAATTTGATCAAATAATGCAAGGGACGGCCAATGCAACGTAGTATGAACTGTCACACTTCATTGTCTAGCCATCTCTTTGTTTTTTTTATGGGCTCAGAGGGCAAACAGGCAGACGTCATCTGATAGTAAGCGGAGCGGACCAGAGGAGTCGCAAGTGCGTTACCCGCCTTTTAAAAGGGTTTGGGCCTCCGGTATCCTCACTCGCTCGGCGAAACACAGCGTGTTGTATCACGCCGGTTTTCTGTGATGCCGTGGTAACACTCCGGTCGAGCCGGCCCATTCGTGCCGAAGCATGGCTCTCCCACGGTATATTTCTTTTTTGCTCATGAATCTTACAAAGCTCCCGTTCGATGCAATAATTACGATAGAACAGGAACCTTGTAAGAATCATGAGCAAAAAAGAAATCTAATATAATATACTAATACCTCACTATTACCATTGCGCCGCATGTCATGATTTCAATCCATAAGGCGAATATTTGCCTTCAATCCATTTGACAAATACTCAGAGATATATGTTTCGAGTATGACTGTACTTTGTATGCGTTATTTGTAGGTTTATGAAGTACACCGCGACAGGGCTTGTTTAGTGCGGGTATTGTAGACTTTTAAAAAGAAACTTGGCAGTTGATATAGCCGTGACAGCCTAGTGATATGACCATTGGACTGCCAAGTCAAACGTCTCGAGTTCAAATCCAAGGCACGTTATGTGCGTAATAGTTAATTATCACGCGCTTAAACGGTGAAGGAAAACATCGTGAGGAAACCTGCATGCCCGAGAGATTTTCTCGACGGCGTGTGAAGTCTGCCAACCCGCATTAGGCTATCGTGGTAGACTATAGCCTAATCCCTCTCATTGTGAGAGGAGATCCGTGCCCAGCAGTGGGACATATCATGGGTCGATTATGCAGTTGATATAGGCATCTCGTAAGAGGCGAGAAAATATCTGCCTTGCTCGGTGGTAGGAGCTCTTGGGGTCTGACTGGCTGGCGACCACCCTTACGTCGGAGTCTGTCGCAAAGCAAAGCGAAAATTGTTGCGATTCTGTGAGCCTACAGTCCGTAAAGGCTCTTAAAATCCGGTGTGTATGGGCATCAATGGCAGCAATCTGACGACCTCTGTGGTTTAGTGGTTCGATTCCCACAGGACACAAAAAATTATGTGATGAATATAAGTGTTCGTCTGGGTGTGTTTCTTATGTATTATAAGTATGTATTTACAAAAAAAAAGTATATAAGATTATATCCATTGTCTAGTACCCATAGACGAGAGGTGCGCGCACGTCCTCTTTTTGCTGTGTCCCATTGCCGCACCAATGCTGGTTTGCGGGCGCCTCTACGTCGCTTGTGCATTGTATAATGATTTTTGTTCAGAAACTACAGAATTAGATTTATTCTCAGTGTCAGCAAATAGATTTCGTTCTGCTTTGTTAAAGAAACTTAAGGATTCCGATGTATAGTCATTTGAACAGCCTTGTAGTCTTACTCGCATAGATTGTTCATTAGTAAAGTTATATGAATTGTATATGCTGTGGATAACGGTGTGAGTTTCACATTTATATAATATCTTTGTTTATATTGTTTGCGTAGATATAATGTGTTACTGTTTGTTTGTCCCAAATAAATAAATAAAAAATAGTACAAGCTCTGCTTAGTTTGGGACTAGATGGTGCTGTGTGAAAATGTCCCAGAATATTTATATTTAAGTATATTATATTTATAATCAGGTGACTCGTATGCTCATTTACCGACGTAAACAATAAAAAAAAATTTTAGCTCTAGCTCCGAGACTATAGTATATTGTTCCAAATACAACTTGAACTCTGTTCGGACGACATTTTTTATACCTCGCTGGCCGCTTTGTGCTTCTAATGACAGTCTGATGCTTTTGTTAGTCTGCAGTACGAATATCATACTGTATTTTAGATGGTCTTGACGAGGTGAAGATCGTTTTGATTTTTTTTTATGTCGGTATCGTGTGCAGTTTTTTCTACAATGATGTAGCGTGGCAGAGTAACATTGGTGTTGGTGTCTGTCACTGGTCATAATCATAAGACGAAGACCGTAGTATTTTTCGAACAAAATCTCCGAGAAAAATATCGACGCAATTTGAAGATACCGATAACTGGGGAGTTTGTTGCGCCGCTTCTTCTTCCCAGTGAAAACACTAGGAAGCGGTGAAGGGCGGGCGTTTTGGGGGCTGTCTATAATGTAAAAATGACGTTCAAAAAGTACTACCTAGTAGTCTATATTGAATAAATGATTTTGACTTTGACTTTGACTAAAAGTGGTCCCTCAATCCTCACATCCACTGACATTTGTGCGTGCTCTAGCTGCTAGGTGGGAGGGAAATCAGACAATCTAGTGTACTTAACTTTTAGTAGAAATTTTCTACTAAATAATAGGCATCTTAAACTGTGCGTTTCCTCTTAGCTGAAATACAGCTAAGAGGAAAGAAATGCACAGTTAATATACTTAATATAATTTTTTTTTTTTTAATTCTATGAAAATGGATGCTGTAGTGTGACCACACAATGAAACAGACTACTATTATACTTCATTAACCCACCTAGCTGCTAGAGCTCGCACAAATGTTAGTGGATGTGAGGATTGAGGGACCACTCTTAGCTATGGGTATCTTCAAATTGCGTCGATATTTTTTAATTTTTCTTTATTACAAAATGCTTTGAGACTCTTACTAAAACTTTATGTAGAAAAAGAAACAATTGATTTAATATTTTCCGTAATATTTTATCTTTCAATTGCGGCTTGAGGGACCACCGTTAAGTCATTATATATTCTTTATCTTTGATGCTTTGTGGCCTATTATTTAGTAAATATCTTTACAAATTCTTTATTTAAGGTATTGTGACTGCAGATATTAAATCTGCAGTCACAATACCTTAAATTGTCACGTGCTTTCCAAGATCTGGCTGATGGTGTGTGAGGACTGAGGGACCACACTTTAAGGGCTGTAGTTTTTAATATATTTGTTTACAAATTCCTAGATTAGTTCTACAATGCTTTTAATGCTACTACTAAATCCTACTATTTCTATTTTTGGAAAATCAGTGTGTTCCCTCAGTTCACACGCACATAAACCTACTTGTTTTTTCAAATATCTTCAACGTACAGTACAGACACAGCTTTTTTACAATTTTATAATAGTAGAGATAGAGATATAGAGAAGAGATAGACTCAATATTCTAATTTGACGTGTTTGAGACATACCATCACGCCTGTATTCCCCGAAGGGTTAGGCAGAGGTGTACTAATGTACACTCACAGTTCGCCGGTATATTTAGGTCCCATGTGGGCGAGCCTATTACATGGGACCTAAATACGTGTTTGAGATCTTGCGCTTACTTATTCAGTTAGATGTTGTATTTACTTTCTCCTCAACAAATACCCAGTTATTTTCACTTTTCTTCTACCTACGGTATAATAACGATTATATACAAAACACTTTCATTCATACGTATATATATAAAATAACAACAAAGGGCCGCAGTCCGTCTGTCTGTCCACAACAATGGGTTCCCTGAGGCTCCACGTAGATTAAAAATCTTCTTGTTGTTAGGATGATGAGAAAACCCTAGACTTGAATGCGTACCTAGGATAGTTATTGTTTAGGATGGTTTTTGTTATTTATTGTGACTGGATACAAAACTCTTAAATGTCTTCAAAAATTTCTTGGAAATCGTTGTTTTTGTGTATTGAGTTGAGACAGCAAAGTTAATCTATATATATATATAAAAGAAAGTCGTGTTAGTTACTTCATTTATAACTCAAGAACGGCTGAACCGATTTGGCTGAAAATTGGTGTAGAGGTAGCTTAGAGCCAGGAAACGGACATAGGATACTTTTTATCCCGTTCCCGATACTTTTTATTCCACGGGGGCGAAGCCGCGGGCAGAAGCTAGTACTTAATAAAGCACTAGCAAAAAATATTCAAACAAAAACCAGCAGTGATGATCTCTCCTTTGTATGGGTCCGTATGACAGAAGAGGTCAAGCTATATCCGTATAATATATAGGATCAGTTGAATTAATTGAGATAATTAAAATAACTAAAAAACCCGACTGCATAAAAACACTTTAAAAAAAGACAAAAACAAGTCTAGTAGTCCAGACCTATGTAAAGTAATATTGAATAACTACACCATTTAAATGTTTTCATGATCGATAAATACATAAAATAATAAATTATAACGTAGAATAAAGTCAATCTTGCCATCGGGACCCATTCAAAATCGTGACCGTCTCTAAAATTCCCAATAATGGGTCCCGACTGCAAGATTGACTTTATTCTACGTTATAATTTATTATTTTATGTATTTATCGATCATGAAAACATTTAAATGGTGTAGTTATTCAATATTACTTTACATAGGTCTGGACTACTAGACTTGTTTTTGTCTTTTTTTAAAGTGTTTTTATGCAGTCGGGTTTTTTAGTTATTTTAATTACGTAACTTGTTTCCGGATTTTTAGTGCAAAACTACGAAAAAATATTAATATGAAAAAGTAGATGATTTCCTACAAGTCCCTTAACAATAAAGTAATGTAATGCTTTCGCTAATTGCTACCGAAAATTTGAGAATACATGATACGGAATGCTCAAAACATATTTTTCAGCCCACGCATTAGAGCGCATAAAATCCGCCATTTTGTTTTTTTTTTAATTTCATGTACCCAGTGACACTCGTGCCATCAAGACAAATCTAATGAGGTATAATTTATCTAAATCGGTTGCACCGTTGAATAGTTACGAGCGGACATAGGAACGGACATACATACATACATACATACATACATACATACACGTCAAACACATAACCCTCCTCCTTCGGCAGTCGGGTAAAAAGTTCACCAGTTTTTAAGTTGGAGCATATACTTTCTAACAGTGATAACAAAATTAAAATCTATTCAGTAGTTTTTGCTCCAACCCGTAACAAACAGACAAGAATTTTAAATTTCACATTTTTGGATTCGGAGACGTTTATATACCCTAATCCACTGGTTTCTTTTTTATATCTTCAATGTATTGTTGATACTATAACATACCATCATGCCTGTATTGTATTCCCTGAAGGGTTAGGCAGAGGCGTAATAGTGTACACGCACAGTTCGCCGGTATGTTAAGGTCCCATGTAATAGGGGGCGAGCCTATTGCCATTAACCGGGCAAGAATTCCTAACTCCGAGCTGCTACTGGGAATTTCATAGAAAAACCCAATAACACTTTGCTCGACCTGGGAATCGAACCCAGGAGCTCTAGCGTTGCAGTCGCGCTCAGGACCACTTGGCTAATGAGGCAGTTAGTAGAGATTATAATAGTAAAAATGAGTAAGTGTTTTAAGCTCTACAACTGAATCTATAAATTGACATACATAAAGACACATTCACACAAGCCTATCTAAGACTTATAAAGCTGTAATTACATGGTCGTATTTATGAATCGCATATCTATCAAGCCCCCGTAATTATGTGAAGCCCGTAAATTGGAGCCCGTAAGGAAATAGGGGTGAATCAATTTATTTTGTTTAATTATGTCTGGAGGATGCAGGTGTGCTTGAAAACTTTTTAGACGGTGTGGTTGTCAAGTAGGTATTTGTATAGAACATGTAACTTAATAAGTGCAAGATCTCAAACACATCAATTAGAATATTGAGTCATCATTATAATAACTAAACACTAAAGTCATTTTGAGAAACGCTAGTATATTTTTTCAAAAAACTAGACTACTGATTTCTGACACTTACGCGAATATTAGACATTGAAATTAAACTACTTTTTACGGATGTTGTATTGATATTATTTAATTCCCGACGTTTCGGATCCTTTACAGCATCCATGGTCACGGGCAGACTGAGGTGTAGGACATCTTAATGTTAAAATTACTAACAGCTACCTTACATTTTTGTTATTTGTTTGCGATCCGATTCATGCAGAATGAGCTCACCGTGTCCTTTGGTCAACACCAAAATCAAGACCAGTTTTGGTCTTGGATTTAGATTTAATAGATTCTATAATGGGGTTCCAAGCAGCTGGTAAAATCCGTAAAAAGTCCGTAAATCTTACCTTGGGTATCTACCAGAGTTCATCGAAACACTGTTTTTGTTATATTTGTTGAATTTAGTAATTTTCGTAAGTAGTGAAGTGTTTTGTTCATTGTTTTTTTGGAAATAAATATTAATTATTTATTTATTATTTTATTACTCAGTAGTCGATTCTGAAAAAACTACTTTCAGGTTTTGCGCTTATTTTTTTACAGTATGTGCAGTACAGTATGTTAAAAAAAAATCTTGTCCGATCTTAAAAGGCTATAAAGATACCCCAATCACATCTATACTTCTATACTAATATATAAAGCTGAAGAGTTTATTTGTTTGTTTGCTTGAACGCGCTAATCTCAAGAAGTACTGGTCCGATTTGAAAAATTCTTTCAGTGTTAGATAGCCCATTTATTGAGGAAGGCTATAGGCTATATATCTTCACGCTACGCGCACGAAGTCGCGGGCAGAAGCTAGTTACCAAATAAGATAAGAAACATTAAATATTAATGAAAGTAAACATATTAATTAAGCTTGAAACTTACAATTGTCGCGCCCAATTACCGAAATTACCCCAAAATCTAGCGAATATTCAAGCCGCGGTAGCCTAATGGCTAGGGCGTCGGACTTGCGATCATGTGGTTGCCGGTTCGATACCCACCCATTGCACTACCGACGTGAATCCACTCGTAACACAAGCATTTAGCTTAGCACGAGGAGTTAACAAGAATACTAATAATGTGTGACCCACATTGCTAGACAGCTTTTCTGTAGAAATAAAAGTATTTAAAAATATGTTTGTATTTTTTTTGCATTTTTCATGCTAAGATTACAAAGTTATTTTGAAAGTAAAATTCGACGATTTTTACGGATTCTATCGCGATATATTGGTATCGACGTTTCGGATCCTTTACATACAATGTATTTACAGATATTCACCCATTACAACATGTAGTTACAATGTATTTACAGATATTCACCCAATACAACATGTAGTTATTAGCCATACATTTAAATTAATGATAAATTTAAATAATTATATTTTAACTTTTTGTGATTTTTTTGCATTTTTCATGCTTATAGTTAGTTATTAGGTATGGTAGCATCGTAAGACATAGAACTAACCGTAAGGTAAGTCATGTCGGTTGAGAGGCAAAGTAACTTGCCTTTCAATAGATGTTACTGACGTCACCTTTAAGACGTAAGTTCAGAATGTGAAGGCAAATTTCGACATGGCAGGTGGGACTTGCGGTGGCTTAGAGGTCATAGCGTCTGGCGTACCTAGCCAGGAGACGCAGGTTCGAATCCTGCCTGCGAGTCGAATTTTTCCTTCACGAAATAACTTTATAATGATATTTTACTCAGAAAAATATAAACATACAAAGAGTCATACTGAGAATGGAACGGAAACGCTATTATTGAGGTGTGGCTTATCTGAAAGATTTTAACAAAATAATTAAGTATTAATAAATAAAATCCAGTTTTATTTCAAAATGTGACATTGTCATACTTTTTATATACCGTCACGCCTGTATTCTCACAGCTGGTAAGAGTGAGTTTTTTTTTGTGCGTGTGGAAAATCCTCATGGGGAGGCGGCGGGGCGTGTCGGACTCCACCCAGAGTGGGTGACCTACCGACTAAAAACCACACGGTGTTCCTTCCTGCACGTTTGCGTCGGGGGCTACGGGAAACAGAGAATTCGTCCGCGGAGAAGAAGGTCTCACTCCAAGAAATTCATAGGTTCCACATCAAGATGGCAAAATGCCATTTGGAACTCAAGCAGGCGGACCGGACATTTCGGGACTAACGCTCTCCTTCAAAAGATGGGTCTGACGGAGACATCAGCCTGCAGGGCCTGTAAAAGGGAAATTGAGAGCATGGAACACCTTCTGTGTACATGCGATGCACTGGCTAGAAAGCGAATGTGCCTCTTGGGGCAGGGTTATCCAGGACTAGAGGACTACAGACTCATACCCCCAGGCCTCATTATAAGGCTTATGGAAGAGCTGTTTGAAGAACTGGGGGAGGATGAGGATTAGGTATCTAGGAGAAGCACAAAAGATCCCATTGGGTCGAAGTGCCCTGAAGCCTTGCTGTCTCGGCCCCACACAAGATAAGATGCATGTAATGAATAAACTCAAAAATGACTGGGCTGATTTCAAAAATTTTTCACCATGCTAAAGCATATTTTGTAAAAATAAAAAAATTTCCATCCCTGCGAAGCTGGGGCGGGCCGCTAGTGTTATATAAATCAATTAAACCGCCCGCTATCACTGTGACCCAACCCTCCGCAGTCGTCGGAAATGCGACGAAACATTAACTCACTCAATATGTTACTACGTTAGCTTCTGTCCCGCTCTGTTTTATAGCGAGTGAGCGAGACGACACATGATTTAGCTCGGCGCCCGTCACATGTTGATAATGACCGGTTAATATAGGAAATTTGTTAAGGGGTAGCTTGTTGTTGATACAGTTTTATCCCATTTTGATTCCCCTATTACATGGGAACTTAATCATACCGGCGAACTGAGAGAGCCATGCTTCGGCACGAATGGGCCGGCTCGACCGCACTGATACCACGGCCTCACAGAAAACCGGCGTGAAACAACACCTACGTTGTGTTTCGCCGAGTGAGTGAGGATTGCGGAGGCCCAAACCCTTTTTAAATAACGGGCACCGCACTCGCGACTCCTCTGGTGTTGCGGGTGTCCATGGGCGGCGGTAATGGCTTACCACCAGATGATCCGTCTGCTCGTTTGCCCCCCTATGACTATGCCTCTGACGTGATGTTTTGTTCATGTTATGTTATAACCATCCCCTTAACAAAACACACACAAGTTAATATCCAAGTTATTAAGCACGTTTTAAGTTTAACTTGACAAAGTTTTGGGTCAGCTTGCATCGGCTTACTGTAAATGTTAATCAATTCGTTATTTAATTGGTAATGTGTGTAAATTTTCAGAGTATATGCGAGTTTTCCGGGTTCAATATTGACTTGAGTATCTAATAAATAAATATTGTTTATAGTATTTTGGAAATCGTAGCCAAATAACATAGCTCCGTGCTATGTTGTGTTCCTAACAGTAAGCAAGGTCGCCAGAGCTCCGTGAGGAAGCGTTGTGTTGGCAGTGGGGGGACCGGTGGTGTTTAAGCATCACACTTATTGTCTCCTATGCTGCCAGCCCAACTATTCCTCCTTGATCTTTACCTCACCCTCTCAAAAAGGATGTAAAAAGATTTTAACATGCGCAAGTTATACCTCTAGTGTTGCAAGCGTTATAGGCTACGGTATAAAAAAAAGAAAGCTAATGCAGCCAGTGAGATAACTGAGCAAATGAGACTTAACAACTGAGGTGTCAAGATGACAACGCGCGAGTG
Organism: Acronicta leporina; assembly: GCA_947256265.1. Lineage (NCBI taxonomy): Eukaryota > Metazoa > Arthropoda > Insecta > Lepidoptera > Noctuidae > Acronicta > Acronicta leporina. The sequence continues at coordinate 7,149,537 of OX366538.1, forward strand.
ATGACCATTGGTGTTGCTGGCGTCTTGCTTCGGTTACCGATTGGCCAGTATTCCTGTTTTCTTTTTAGCACAATAAAACACACCATCACGCTTCCAAATCGCTGAAGGGTTAGGCAGAGTGGTACTAAAACATAGGCGAAGATTATGCAACGACATAATTATTATATAGGACTAGCTTCCGCCCGCGACTTCGTCCGCGTGAAATAGTTACTTAGTCTTAGCGTGATGATATATAGCCTATAGCCTTCCTCAATAATATCTAGCCTATATGTTGACCCAACCTGTTAGTAATATTCATGCAAAATTTTAAGTAAATCCATGCAGTACTTTTTGAGTTTAGTCAGGACATACATATACAGACAAACAGACAGTTCTAAAAACTATATTTTGGCTTCGATATCCATTGTAGATCACGCCCCAAGTATTCTTTAAAAAAAATATTCATGTACAGTTTTGACTTTCCTACGACTTTATTATATGTGATATAGATACCTACTTAACTTACAAAATAGATACATCTATTCGAAGCTTAGGCATAGCAATTAATTCAGTAAAAAAAATTACTAGAAAATCTTTGTACAAGTAAGCATGACCACAATAGTGTTCTCATTTAAAATAATGGAAAATTTACGCAACGCAAATTGCCTTTTAAAAATAAGTCGCCTCCAGTCACGGAGTAATAAAAATGGAACGCTCACTAAGGCAAGCGCATTTTTGGTGGTAATGGTGAGCTCCCTAAATAATGGTTGAGCTACACGATGATTACTGTATGCGTGTCGTCAGTGAGAATAGGTCATCTGAAAATATTGTGCCCGCGGTCTGAGCTTGTCATGCTCACTGAAATGTCCTGCTGATAGTGGCGTTGTGTGTCGGGTCGTTTTATTCCCTACAATATGGTTGAGTCAAACCACGCTGACACACACGTCATACTCGTGAACGGGTGCTGTCTGTCGGGGCTGGTCAGCTCTTACCTGCTGTGGCAATCGCTTTTTTTTGTAATTTAATGAAAAAACCTACATAATTCTCAGCAACTATTTAAAACAATGTTGTAATGCTAATATTGTAATTGTGATTATTTTATTTTAAAAAGTGTATCTATGGAGTTTCTTGCCGGCTCTTCTCCATAAGACCCACTTTTTGGAACCGTGCAACTAGATTTGACTTTTCAAAAGTACCTTCTATAATGGTCTAATTGGAATAAAACATTTTGACTTTGAAAGCTATTATTGCTGTTCAAATATTAGTATTTCCGGACCAATACGACCTTCAAACCTTCAAGAAAAGAGCGTACTCCCTTTTAAAAGGCCGGCAGCGCACTTGTGACTCCTCTGGTGTTGCGGGTGTCCATGGGCGGCGGTGATCGCTTACCATCAGGCGATCCGTCTGCTCGTTTGCCTGCTATGACATAAAAAAAAAAAAAAATTGCCCTACATCGTAACACTCACATAACGTCCTACTATCTAGACTTCAAAAGAGACCATAATTCTCTGAGTTTGTTTTGACGTTTCTTTTCAGATATAATCAGGTAAGTAATGCCGGCGCTCTCTAGTTAAAAAAAATAAAATATTGAATTGTAAGTGTCTATAAATGATCTTTTTCCAGAAATACATACCATTTATCAATATCTTGCAAGGGCGGAGAGTTTAACTGAACAATAAGTACCTAGTTACTTAGAACTCCATTCTTTCTTACTCCGTAACTTAAGAAAACAGCTCAGTTAGTTAACCCTGCGAGCGCCTATAACCAGCAACGTAACTCAAACTGTCCCGGGCACCACCTGGGCACTTTTAAATATCCCCTGACATATTTATTGTTAAGGGTTAATATCGCGAAGTACCCCTTTTAGAGCGCTAATGGCGGCCGCACATTTTAGGGTCAATAAAGTGTTTATAAATTAGTGGTGTATTGTTATGAAGCGTTTACATAATGGGCCAAGCTAGTCGAAATTAAAAAAGAAATCAACTGAAACTACTTTTTACGGATTTTTCGCGTCGTATTGATATTATTTGATTCCCGATGTTTCGGATCCTTTACAGCATACATGGTCATGGGTATTACTAAATTATAATATGATTTAAAAAAAAACAAGTGGGTATATAAACGTCTCCGTACCCAAAAATGAGATTTTTAAATTCTTGTGTTTGTTACGGATTGGCGCAAAAACTACTGAATAGATTTAAATTTTGTTATTACTGTCAGACAGTATATGCTCCAACTTTAAAACTGGTGAACTTCTTATCTCAATTAATTGAACGGGTCCTGAGATACAGCTTGACCTCTCTCATGTATACAGATCCATACAAAGAAGAGATCATCAATGTTGGTTTTTCCATTTTTACTCCTAATGTAGCTACATGTGAACGAAGCTGCGGGCAAAAACTGATATAAAATAACGTTTGGCGTTACTGACCCGTCGGCTTTGCGCCACGTGTTGTGGATTCGCAATTATTTGTGTCACCAACAGATAGTTCTTCCGGGTCTAAGCGGTTTATTTTATGGGATAGGTGGGCAAACGAGCAGACGGATCACCTGATGGTAAGCGATAACCGCCGCCCATGGACACCCGCAACACCAGAGGAGTCACAAGTGCGTTGCCCGCCTTTTAAAAGTTTGGGCCTCCGGTAACCTCACTCACTCGGCGAAACACAACGCAAGCGTTGTTTCACGCCCGTTTTCTGTGAGGCCGTGGTATCAATCCGGTCGAGCCGGCCCATTCATGCCGAAGTATGGCTCTCCCACGTGGAGAAGTTTGCTCGTAGAGTTCACGATGCAGGAGGAAATCCTAGCAACGTTTAATTTAAAAAAATATATGATCCCGTCTTCTTTGCAAACAGAATTCTTTGGATGAATCCGAGAATAAGGCATCGGGAGACATGGACTGGACCAGCATGCTTGAAGCCGACAAGACTAGTGATTTGCAGAGCAGTGAAAAACTTAGAGGTAACAATAGGAAACTCTAAGGCGATCGCAATTCAAACGCCATCTAGTATTCAAAACTTATAGGCAAAGTCAAAGATATTTATTCCATCAAACTGCGTACGTGTGTGTAATGCTTATAATTTTTTTGTAGTCATCAACAGTCTACATAATAATAAATAATAATAATAAATAACTTTATTTGACATAAAATAGTAATAAAAATATGACATGTTAATAATAAACAATATTTTTACATGTTATGTTATATAATCGGGTGTTGTTACACCCGATTATATAACATAACATCGACATCTCGTCGACATCGACACCCGATTATGTCAAATTTAGAGAAAAAGAAGCTAAGAATCTTGAAACATTATCTTTTAAAATATGTCTTTATAGGATATAATTCATAGCTTTTGTCGGTGTTATAAAAATAACTAATATGCCTAGACTATGCAAGGATGCAATCCTGAACGCTGAGCCGAAGGCTCCTAGGTTCAATTCTCTGGTGAAGCAAAGTGATTTGGGTGTTTCTATAAAATTTTGGTAATGAAGGCAAAAAAAATACGAAATAAATAAGACTTAATTGAAGTCTCACGATGATACCACGCCAGTACTACCACGTGGCGTCCATAGGATATAGTTACCACATACTTGTCATAATACTAAAACACTTTCAGAATTTTACAAGAAGCTAGTTCAAACAGACGCGAAGATTAGAAGCCTCAAAAAGATCAACCAAGCTGCTTTTACGGAGAACGAGGAGGTCGTACTCAAATCACCAGAACGTTCCAAAAGATCGCTGAAAATCTACAGCTATCCCAAAAGATACCACGTCATCGAACGTAGAAGAATATTCAACAAAGACCATCACACAACGTTAAAAGATGGCAGTTTTATGAAGAGACGAAGCAACAAGACAAGAATCAAAAGACTCAGGAAAGATTCCGACGAACCAACTGGCTTTGTCATCGAAAAAAAGAAATTAATAGTTCAGTATAAACCAGCTGGGATAAGAAAAAAGATTCCAGTGAAAAAGTGCTCCCACGCCCCAAAAGATTCACATACCCACGAGAATCAACTCAAGCATCCATTCTACCAGAACACTCAAAGATTAGACGAGTTACTAGATAGGTTTTTGAATAAAAACCTTCCGGAAATAGTGTCGGATCCGTTCGGGTTGGATGCGTTATTCAAGCCCGATAAAGCAAGTAAATGCAAACATCCTACTCCGACTAAAAATGTTGATATCATTGTCAAAGATACGCTGGTAGATCAGATTCCGAAACCAAAAGGTACATATTATTATTAATATACTAATTATAAGTTCGCAATACAGTTCCTGAAAGAAGATGGCTGGCAGTGGATGGATGCGAGCTGCCCAAGACCAGGATGCTTGGCGCTCTTTGGGGGAGGCCTACATTCAGCAGTGGATGGCATTAGGCTGATATGATCATGATGATGATGAATACAGTTCCTTACCGCCTTTCAGACAGGCATCTTGTAAGAAACGAGAAAATATCTAACATATTAACTACCTTACTACTTGTAGGAGTAGGAGTCTATCGTAAAGCACCTTGGTATGTTTTTCAAATTGAGCGGGAGAGCCAGTTCCCCCTCGGTTGCTGCGATTCTGACAGTCTTCAGTCCGTGCCAAGGCTGATCGCATTTTTTTTTGTATCATTCCTCATATTCTGTCAGGATTTTAAATCTTGGGATTCTTCATACCATTTTGTTATATAGCTGTCAAAATCACCTCTCCAACGTCTCCTCGGTAGTTTGACTGGGGTTTGACTGGTTACGTCGGAGTCTATCGTAAAGCAACTTTAAACCATTTAAACCATTTATTTTGCCACACATAACAACAGAAGATTAAATACAGACAAAATGTAACTTTATAGTAATAGGTATGTGCAGCCAGGAAAACAGCTCAGTATTTGCTGTGCGGAAGGCACAGCACTGATTTTCAGCTGGTCCCTGCCACAGTAACAACAATAATGTATGTAACTTTGTGTTTAGAATTTTGCGCGGACCCAGTTGCTGCGGCTCTGGCAGTCTGCTTTCCGTAGAGGCTCTTAAGTGTAGGCAACGCATCAGCAACTCGTCTGGTGTTGAAAGTGTCTATGGGTGACGATGACTACTTACCACCAAGAGACTCTTCAGCTCGTTCGCCGATTTAATCAATAAAGGAACTGTATCATTTGTTTCAAGGTAAATTCAAGAAATTGAAAGAAGATAAGAATATTATAGAACCTCAGCCGTCAGGTGATGTTATGAAGATGTTGAGACCAGAGACTTCGACGCAATATGAGAAAGATTTCTATCATCATGAAGTGCAAATGATTGGGAAGGAAAAACAGAAAGTGGTGACAGCCAGTCCTAATGATTTTGAAGTACTTTTGAGCGTATCTACCATAATGTTAGTACTGATTTAAAACAACTAATAGTTTATGAACCTAGATATCTAGATTGAATTGTAACTGGCTTATGCTGAAGGGTCTTTTTAAGAGCCAAAGTAATCTTTCGTTTTTAATGTTTGTTCACGCATCACACAAAAACAACTGCACGAAATTGAATGAGGTATGGCTAGAGGTTGAACTTCAAATCTGGTTCATATATTGATAAGCCATCTAGAACCCGAGTTAGAGTCGGTACAAGCCTACCTTACGCAGTCATCGCCTACCCAGATGGTAGACGATCTATAAGGAATTTCTGCATCCCAAGAAAAGGTTCAGATATTGGAACAAAACTACTATGCCACTATACACTTCACTTTACCCGTGGCTAACGGGTAAAGTGAAGTGTTCATTACTAGTTTTATTTCAAAGTTGAATATTCGCATAAGTATTGAAAACCAGTAAGGCAATACACACACGCGTTTTTTTCACAGTGGTAGGCAAAAGATCTTTTTGAAGGATCTCGCTAATAATATCGGCGTATGCCTTCTGGGCCTACCTCATCCGTCGCTGCCGCTGACCTTATAAATATTTCCGTTAACCATCTTTCATTCATTCTCTCAACATGTCCAAACCATCTTAGCATATTCTGTTCAATACGTGCCACTAAATATATTGCCAGACAGACATTCAGATATTTCTAGAAATAAAAAGAACATCACAGAAAACCTATAGCATCCTTACAGGAATCCTGATGTAAAGAAATCGGGTAGCAAGCTCCCCAACGTCTCTCTTCTGGAAAAGGTGCCTAAGCTACGCCGTTTGATGCAACTGGAGGTTGAAGATGAAGAGAACCTCGGCTATGAAGACTTCAAAGAAGTCCTTACTGATGATACAGAGAATCATGATGAACTGGACAAGAGAGCGGATCGGAAGAAGAGGAGAGATGTATGTATTATTGAACAGGTTGTATTGGTAGGCACATACTGAAGATATTATCTGATATTATCTGTGCTGCAGATTACGACGTACTCTACGTACGGACATGCACTCGACTCCTCTGGTATTACAGGCGTCTATTGACGGCGATGACGACTTAGTTCGTCTTCTAGTTTGCTGACATGACCAATAAAAACTCCTTGCATAGCATATTATTAATTCGGCCATGTTTTTTCCATAGGAATCATCCAGTTCATCACCATCAATTTATTTATAGTTCCTCTACTGAACACGGGTCTCATATTAGGATGAGAGTGGTTAGAGTAGACCACCAGTAGTGGACAAGTTCAACAGGCTTCCTCACGATATTTTACTTCCTTCACCATTTTAAGCGATTGGTAACTTCATTATTGACTTCGTCAATTTCGATTCGACTTCGTCTGCCTGGCCTTCAAAATTGGGTCCAACCTGGATTCAAAGCTGTCTATGTGCTTGTAAACAATTAAATAATGAGCTACCGCCAATTTTGAATTATTGGAACTTGGTATTGCCTTATTTTTTTTAAACATCTACAACACATAATTATAATGTGTAAAGACTTAATCTTTACACATTATAATTATGTGTTGTAGATTTAGAATTGGTCAGTGTCAAAGGGATCTCCATTAAATCTAAATTTTCTGTAATGTACAATGAATTTTATAGGATAATTGTTGATACCTTGGGTTACATTATTGTAATTTTCGTACGGATCTCTAATTAAAAAATAGATAACCTACTCGCTAATAATGTAGCTTATTATTAGTAAAAGTTTTTTTTAAAATTGGTATAGTGGTTTAGGCGTGAAAGCATAACAAACGAACACACTCACTTTCGCATTTATAATAGTTTGGATGTTCACATCATTTCGAAAAGTAAATTACGAATTTGGTTAGCATTGTTTTATAGTTGTATTATATTCTATGTTGTCAATAAATCTACAGGAAGAGCCATGGCCATCAGAAAAGGCTCCGAAGTACAATCCTCCTGGAGTCCACAATCCAAATTGGAAAGGGCCTATGCCTCTGTATCCTGATGAACTGAACTCCATGATCAGGCATGCCGCTCTAAACGTTAATAAGGTTCGTTATTGAATATTTTCAACATATTCATCGAACTTTAGACTGCTTCTGACATCGCCGAAGATATGGCCAAATTGTTGGTACCTAGTTCATCGTCATAGAAAACACCTTTTTATTAAAAACTAGCTGACCAGGCGAACTGCGTACCGCCTAACAGTCGATTCTGAAACTAACGTCACTCAATTGTTTTACCTTCCCGGAACCCCTCCACTAACACTTAAACTTTATGGTATGGTATTAAAGTTCAAATGGACTTTTAAGTAATATTACGAATCTTTTTTATGGGAATATAGAAAAGTGGTGTTTTTAGACTTTTTCAGGCATTTTTTAAAAATTTTCTCCGTAAGAACCATTCTCATACTTCAAAAAAAGAATTATCGAAATCAGTTCAGCTGCTCTCTAGATTTGCGCTTAGCAACACATTTGGCGATCCATTTTTGTATTATAGATAATCCGTATTGATTAAAGTATAAGATTTTAATTTAAATAACTTGTGACATTCAATGAATTTTAGACATTTTTAATATGTTTGGATGGTCGATGCTAAAGTAATTTCGTAAATACCTCTAAGGTACTTAATTTGTGAATTATGTAATGAATATAAATGTATAATGCAATGAGACATAGACGCACATGAAATAAAATTGTTACTATGCAACTAAATGATTGATCTCATTGACATAATATATAATTCGCAGGTTGAAATCCCATCAAGCTCAAACGATTTGCAGCCAGAATTCCTCGAAAGGAAGAACAGGGATCTTTCTGATGTGGAATACGTTGAAGATTATCTTAGGAACAAATATGACCAGTTGGTAGAGATGGCTCAAGCGTACAGTGACTACGGAGTTCTAGATGGTAAAAAGGATTCCAGGACTGATAAAAATTCAGCATCAGATTCCACAGCCACCGACCATAAGATCAAACTGGCCGTTGATGATAATTACAAGGCTGGTCTTCTTGGAAAACTTAAAAAAGGTAATTTCGATGATTTGTTTCCACCAAGACCTCATTTTAAAAACAAACAATATCCACCATTTTAAAAACAAATAATATCTTATTTGCTCGGTGGTAGGACCTCTTATGACTTGCTGGTGACCATCCATAAGTCCATGTCTGTCGTATGGTACATATCTTGGTGTGTTCGACTTCTGTACGTGAAAGATAGTTCCCGTTCGGTTGCTGTGATCTCAGTTCTCGGTGATCTTGGTGTGTGATTTGGCTAAAGTTTTCGGTGGTTCGAATCCTCCCTGAAGTCAATTTTTTCTTTTACTTTTATTTACATTTGGATTAAAATGAACAGCTTCGTCAACAAGAATGAACAATTGTACAGAATAAAATGAAACCAACTTTAAAAAAATAGGTGCAAAAGTATTCTTCGGCAAGTACTCAGAAGACGCACCATTGCCACGATGAATGCTAATATGTACCCCTTAAAATAAACCAACCCTTTGAGCTCACGAAGATTCGACCAATCTCCTTAAATTTCCTTGAAAAGGACACGGGCTCTCGGACTATGTTATAGGGAGGGTTTATCACTGTCCTTTGGAACTTAAATATATTTTTGTCGGTAAAGATAGAGTCCAGAGCTTCGTGACTACTCAAGCGGGAAGCATCAGACGCCAGAGAGATGCAACTACTGACATGAATGAAACTACTGGTTTGTATTATGTTGTAAATGGTTACATGTATAAAACGACCATCTTCTTAGCAATCATCATCATTGTCAAACCATTATATTATCCCATCGCTGGCCATGGTGTTTCTCTCAGATTGGATTAGGCTAAAGTCTACGCTGGCCTATGCGAATGTGCAAACTTCACACGTCATGTAGAAAATCTCTTAGGCAAGTAGTTTTCCTAACAACATTTTCCTTCGCCGTTTAAGCAGGTGATAATTAACTATAAATACTCACATTTCTTGATATAATCGAACTTGAGACCTTTAACTTGACAGTACAATGGTTACTAGGCTATCTCACTGCTATCTGGACACAAAAAATTAGTTGAAGAAAAAAAATACCTACCTAAAGCAAAATTCTCCTCCAAATGATACTGAAATTAACGTGTATGTATTTATTATTACCAGAGCAGACCGGAGGAAGTACTAGTTTGATGAACCTTACAATACCACATACATCTGAAGGCATCAGATTTGAAATAAGACCCACATCTAAAACAAGAGATGACGAAGTGGAAGTGCTCAAGATTTTACAAAAACATATCAAAATAGAACCTAATTTTAATCAACATCAAAACCTAGTTAAGCCTAATCCTATTCACTCAACCCTAATATCGTCATATCCCGACGTGGAGCTGGTTTATAGCACAAAGACTGATTTAAAACCAAAACCCGGGAAATACGAGCCAAAGAAATCATTTAAAAGCAACGAAGACACTGAAAAAGAAAATGGTTTGATTTTTTCCTTAAATAGAGGGAGAAGAAATTTGCTCTCTACTGATTTCAAAAGGACTGGTAACTTTCGAGCTAACAAGGACACTACTGGAGATTGGGCAGCAAGTACCAATAGGAATAGAAGCGCTATTGAGAAATTTGTACAAAATCTTAACTTAAGAAGATATAACTTAACCAACGAGAGAGCTCTAACACGATACATTGAGCGAGTTAAGCAAAAAAATATCCGGATTTTTAGTACACCTCATCCCGATTTCACTAAACAAACTACCACTGAATACGTTGAAGATAACTTCCAAACTGTAGCACCTTTTAAAGTATTTAAACTTGGCACTCACTCTTTACTAAACGATACCATAGTTACAATTAACAGAAGTGAAATAAAGATGGACGAAAACACAGGCAATAACTTCTTAGGAAAAATACTTTTGACTGTACGAAATCCTGATATAGGAGAACAACATATAAACCTGAAATTTGATGTACCATTAACTATAAATTGGCATGACGAGTTAATGATGATGAGTGATAATATTAAATACCCGAACATATATAATCAATTTGAAATTTTCACTGAGTCCTCCATTGAGCAAAATGATGAGAATGAACAAAATGAGACTGATATTGAGTTAGATCTTGGCCCAGGCCCTGATGAAGGTACTATTGATAATAGGACTTTCGGTACAAAATATAAAAGAGATGTTAGTTTAATCGATAATCCACTACAAGAAACGACTACTCGTGCTCCATCCAACATAACCAGTAATAATTCTATAAATTTCAATGTAGCTGTCAGCAGTCGTTCTATGAATAAAAGTGAGCCAGATATGACATTGAGTGATTTTTTCATGATGGTTTCTGATTGGTTCAAAGCTTTGGAAGGTTCGAAGGTTGAGAAACCTAGAGCTAATGCGGGGTAAGAATTTCAAACATTTAAATTTGGATTTTTAATTACTCGAATAGGGTAGACAACTGAGGAACTAATGGCGCCACCTCCGATTTGGCCTATGCAATCCCATTGGCTGACAGCTGTTTGACAGATTACTAATATCAATATAACATGTTTTGATTGGCTGTCGTGGGAAAAGTCGGAGGTGCTGACATCTAAGTCATGTCAGTTGGAGGAGATAATATAGTAAGGTAGAAGAAGATTCTAATCTTTCCTACGTGTTCTTTCCTGATCCTTCATGACAGCAAAATGAACCTAAGTGATTAGTGGAAACAAATTGGAAAACAACAGACTCTAAACAATTTTTTTTTAAAGCTTACTAACAATGCGGGTCGCACATTACTAGTATTCTTGTTAACCCCTCGTGCTAAACTAGATTGCTTGTGTTACGATTGGGTTCACGTCGGTAGAGATTGCTCTACCGACGTGACGTTGCCGGTTCGAACCCCACCCATTGGGGTGGGGTTCGAACCGGCAACCACATGATCGCAAGTCCGACGCCCTAGCCATTAGGCTACCGCAGCTTCAAAAATATAAACTTTAAGGCCCACTTGCATCAACTTCTTAAAGGTGTTGAAATTGTATTTAAACACGAAATTTCTATGAAAAAATGTTTTTAAATACAATTTAAATATATTTAAGAAGTTGGTGCAAGTGGCCCTAAATGTTTATAATTTAAGTCGATTTCAGAATATTGAGCTTGATTTCATTTCCAGGTCAGATGTGGCCGAAATGTTACTCAAATTAAATAGTTCCAGTGAAAACAATAGTACTACAGATACTGTCTACCCCATTTACGATTCAGATATGATTGAAAATATAGGCCATAGATCCAGAGTTCTCCTCTCTATAGAAGAACCTGGCAATAATACCGATGTAACGAGAGAGACGGGTGATATGAACGTGACGAGAGTAAAGAAGACAGAATCATCTGGTGGTAATGGTAGGTACGTTCACTTTCGATTTTAATTGGGATTTAGAGCTCAATTTGTATATTTCAAATGTGAAACTGGGTCCTGTACTCCGAAATGTCAAATTTCATAAATATACTAACTTATTAAAAAAAACAACTCAGTCGGATTGCAAATGTTTGATAGGCGGCCCGCTACTGCCGGGTCTGCGGACTAAAATGCTACAGCGCTCCCGTAGCCACGGCACTAAAGTGGTGACGTGAAACACCGAGGTTGGTTTTAGTCAGTAGCTCGCTCTTTTCAGAGCAGAGTCCGACACACCCCACCGCTCTCCCCGGAATGGAGGATACTGCATAGAGCATTTCCAACTCCGTTACCAAAAAAAAAAATGATATTGTCGAACTTAAGAAACAGTGCATGTTTCATCAAAATCATTCCAATACTTTTTTGAGAAAAAGAATTAAGGGCCTGTGCACACCACGTTTTTTAAACGCAAACTACAGGCTGCGTCTGACTTGCGTGCGCATCGCGACTGTATCGCTACAAATGCGCGTCAACGGAAGCGCGTTTAAAAAACGTGGTGTGCATAGGCCCTTAGAGTGTATCAGTTTAGTCATTAGGGTAAAAACAAAGTAATTTTATATATTTAACCGGACTTTAGAATTGTAATTCATATAAACTGTTATTCCTATTTATTATTTATAAATTACAAATTTGTATTTGGTTTAATGTATTTTTAATTACTTTTTTTTTTCCATCCTTTTGTGCACCATATTTAAAATACCTGAAACATTCCGATTCGATTAACCAAAATAATATTTCCAGTGTCTAACACCACAAATTCATCAACACCTCTATCCAATCTCAATTGCAACATAACCACGCCAAAGAAGGACACAGAAAAGAAATCCAGAGACCCAAAAAGAGATATCAAGAGAAAATCCAGAGCAATATTCAAAAGAAATGCTGAAGACAGTAATTTAATCTTTTGGAATGATATTTATGATGATGAATATGGCATACAGGCTGATAAATTCGATAATTCTATAAGGGACAAGCATTCGGTTAAGGAAAACGATTTTATTAAAAGATCAGGTATGGAAAAAAATATATTTTTATTTCATTTAAGTTACAATTTACCGTGGGAGAGCCATGCTTCGGCACGAATGGTATCGGCTCAACTGGAGTGATAGAAAACCGGCGTGAAACAACACTTACGGCGTGTTTCGGCAAGTGAGGAAGAACGGGAGAACGGGGTACCGGAGCGGAAACCCAAAACCCTATAAGAAGGCCGGCAACGCATTGAGACTCCTGTGGTGTTGCGGGTGTCGATGGGCGGCGGTAATCGCTTGCCATCAGGCGATCCGTCTGCTTTTTTGCCCCCCTATCCCGTAAAAAAGACCTTATGACTGATGCGTGGATAAGTAATTACTAAGCTGCGGTCAGTGTGTGGATGGGTTCCATTTTTAACACATTGTGACCCCTCTGTGTCCAAAGTACGTAAATCTGCTGTTCCGGTGGTGATATAAACATCTATGACAATTGTCAGTGGTAGTCAGAAGCCCAAAAAAGCCTGGCTAGTAGTGTATCCTCCAAATATTGGTATTGTCCAGAATTTGGTTTGTTGAGGTCTGATGGTAGTCGCTTCGTGTAAAAAACTGATATTCAGCCTCATCTGGTTAGACTGGAAGCCAACCTCAACTTAGTTTGGAAAGATCTTTGAGAAGGCCATAAGCTAGAATTTGTCTCAAAAAGTACCTACTTTAGTAGCTAATGTGCTAATGAATGTAAAAATAATAGTACATAACTCCAGGCAGATGGGTACACGATAAAATAAAGAAATTTGCTGAAAATCTGAAGATAAATCCACGAACCGAAGACATGGCGGTCAGGGAACGCGAGTCAAGATCCATGAGGGCTGTCCCAAAGTCTGTGGAAGGTGTTCCAAGGTTCTTGAGGCATAGTCCAAGATCTGTGAGGCGTGTTGGAAGGTCTATGAGGCGAGTGCCAACATCAATGGAACGCGTGCCAAGATCCGTAAGATATCCTAGGTAAAATCTTTGTTTTTTAACGGAATAAGACGACAACACTTATCACTTAAGAAGTACGTCTGATTAAATCAAGTGATAAGTTCTCTGTAAACACATGGGGCCTGAATCTTTTACTGTAAAACACTTGAATGGTATCTTGTAATCCTCTGTTCTCAGTATATTTCCTGAAACGATTGGGACAAAGAAACATTTAAAACGAGACGCTCGGACTTGATGGAGCTTGAATTGTGTGAATTGAATGTGTTATTATTCACATTAATCTGGGTTCCTACCGTACCATTTCGTCTACTACTATATCACTTGAAATAAACGAATGGAAAATCATTCCAAACTTGACGTGGGAGAGCCATGCTTCGCCACGAATGGGCCGGCTCGACCGGAGTGATACCACGGCCTCACAGAAAACCGGCCTGAAACAATGCTTGCGTTGTGTTTCGCCGAGTGAATGAGGTTACCGGAGGCCCAAACCCTTTTAAAAGGTGGGTAACGCACTTGTGACTCCTCTGGTGTTGCGGGTGTCGATGGGCGGCGGTTATCGCTTACCATCAGGTGATCCGCCTGCTCGTTTGCTCCCCTATCCTATAAAAAAAAACCTACTAATGTTATCAAAAATTGCATTCGCTTACATTTATTTCCAATGTATTTTAGATGAACTGGTAGAGCAGGAACCTAGATTAAAGATACCTACGTATCGGAATCCAAATGACAACACAATTTCATTAGGATTTCAAATGATGGTGTAAGGTATATTATTATTTTTTGTTGCTTTTCATAGGTTTTCAACGTACCCTAAGTATCTATATGACAGAATTCATGAACGCTTCACTAGAAAGGACTCGGAGATGGAAGAGGTAAATGTTTATTTATTATATTGGATATTTTTTAGAAAGGAACTGCTATTACTAGATCGAATCATACAAGATACAAGTCCGAGCCATAAGAGTCCGAGTCGTGGGACTCTCAGATGGTAAGAGTCCAAATCGAAAGAGCGAGTCGTAAGACTCCGAGTTGAAAGAAGCCAAATATTAGGACTCCGATCTCTAAGAGTGTAATTCGTATGAGTCCAACATCCAGCCATCTTCTTTGATGGCGAACGATCACCGATGCTTCATCATTCTAGGAGGACTACGATATGGATCAAAAGTCAATATTCACAGCGCTGTCCTCCAATATGAAGGAGGTTTGCAAGAAGGCCGCGAGAGCTGTGCAGCAAACCAGGAACATTGAGGGTATACCACCACTAAGCATTAAAGCAGGTAGTTTTAGCAGATGCTGTAGAGAAAGAATAAATAAATAATACAATTTTTAGGTAGTGAAAACCTGAAATATACCACACCACGAAATGTTTGAATGATTTCAAACATTTCGTGGTATATCAAAGTCAAAGTCAAAAACATTTATTCAATAAATACTACTAGGTAGTACTTTTTGAACGTCATTTTTACATTATGGACAGCCCCCAAAACGCCCGCCCTTCACCGCTTCATAGTGTTTTCACTGGGAAGAAGAAGCGGCGCAACAAACTCCCCAGCAAACACATTTGTTGTTGTCTGTTAGTCTTCAGAACCAACCGAATGTATTTAGGAACGAAGTTTATAAAAAGTAGTAAGTAAAAGAAACCCAAACCATGGATTTATAAAAGTGTCTCTAAAGATTTACTTACAGAAATAAATATCATTTCATTTCATCAAGTATATTTTAAAGATAGAAGTATATTTATTGAACTTCATTGTTCGTACTGTCAGCTTATACTGGAAATATGAGTTGCAGATGTGTATTGGTGAACCATACATCAATAGTCGCTATTTTAGGCTATAGGGTGTAGTATAGTGAGCTGTTATTCGCAAATCCACATCACAGCGCGTATTTTATGTGCTGATAGGAATGATGGACTATTCAAATCACCCTAGCATCTCGAAAGAGTTTTGCAAGCTTTTATTGTGGTTATCTTTTGGACAGTACTCGGCTTACCGAGATCCTTAGACTTATAAGAGACGACGCCGGGACAGTCCGATATGTGGGCTACTGTCCCCTTTTCTCTCAAACCCTGCACAACTTAGATCTTTTCAAAGAGGACTTAAATGTGTTCCATTTTGCAGTAAGAGAGGACTCCAAGGAAGGTTCTATAGCGGCTTCTCTGATGCAGCAACTGGTTCGTCTTCTGACAGACCTGGTTGATTACCAGGTCCAGCAAAAGACCTGCACACGTAAGTGCTACAGCGTTACTTAGAAAAGGTGGAAATTTCTCAAATAATATCTATTTTTGCAATTTTCATGCTAAGATTATACAGTTATTTTAGTGAAGGAATAATTCGACTCGAAGGTAGGATTCGAACCTGCGTCTTCTGATTAGATACACCAGACTCTATGACGGCTAAGCCATCGCGAGTCCCACCTGCCATGTCGAAATTTGCCTCCACATTCTGAACTTACGTCTCAAAAGTTACGTCAGTAACATCTATTGAAAGGCAAAGTAACGTCTCTCAACCGACATGCCTTACTTACCTTAGGGTTAGTTCTTTGTAAAACAACTTAATAATCTTAGCATGAAAAATGCAAACAAAATCAAAAAAAGATAATTAACAGGTATGGTAGTATCGTACTACATAGAACTAATCGTAAGGTAAGGTATATCGGTTGTGAGGCAACGTAACTTGTTTTTAAAAAAAAGTAAATAGTTTCGAGAATTTATTTTTTTGTTTTTAGGGTTACCAGCTGACCTCCAAAGCTTTCTGGAGTGGTTGACGTTCCCAAGGGATGAAGTGCAAGATTCTCAATCGGAAGCCCTCACTATCAAGGCACCTTTACAAGAAGAGGATCTCATTGAGGAGTTGGAAATGCAGAGCGCTGATGGTACTTATTTACTAAAGATAGAACCCAGTAGAATTGTTTTGTATTTTATTGGAATAAGATTACAAAGAAGCATACGGGCCGCCTGATGGTAGGCGGCCATTACTGCAACCTGTAGGCGCCAGCAAGAGATGTCATTTTGACATCACTTGTATAGTCAAAGTCCTATCTCCAATAAGCAAATCTACTGACAATGTATTATTGGGACCGACCATTAATCGCTAAACGCGCAGTTTAAGTTAACTGCAAGACTTACTTTAAAAACTTCTTAACATAACATAACATACCATCACGCCTGTATTCCCGGGAGGGTTAGGCAGAGGCGTACTTTTAGCACACCCACAGTTAGCCGGTATGTTTAGGTCCCATGTAATAGGGGGCCAGCCTATTGCCATTAACCGGGCACAAATTCCTAACTCCGAGCTGCTACTGGGAATTTCATAGAATAACACTTTGCTCGACCTGGGAATCGAACCCAGGACCTCTAGCGTAGCAGTCGCCCTCAGGACCACTTGGCTAACGAGGCAGTAAAAACTTCTTTAGCAGATAAAACGACGGATCACAGCCAGGAGATGGCGACACAGCCCTCGATGGAGAAGCAGTCTACCACAGACTTGAGGGTACACTACCTGGAGTGTCTCCACACGGTCCAGGACTTGCTCGAACAGTACGAAGAGCTGGCTGATGAGGACAAGGTTGAATTAAAATAATTATTATTGTAATGAAACTTGTAGGCATTCATTCGCAGGATATCGGGTATTTACGCCGATCTTGATAGCGATTTCCTTCAAAAAGGTCAGATACATATCATAGTACTTGTTGGAACCGACACGTGTGTATGGCAACATTTATGAATTTGCAAGGAGCAAAAGTATGCAAGAGTCCCCACAAGGCGGCAGTATTTAGTTTCTGCCTATGGCTGTTGTAAAGAGTATCATGTGTATCAAGGGTATTGTTGTTAATTACCGTATCTGCAAGGTTAAGTTGCGTTTTCCGAGATCAGTTTATGGATAAATTCTTAATACATTGGGACTCCTCCGTACTGCAGGCAAAGGGTAGTCATACGAACACCTACGATAATAGTTAGTGGCATTTAGAAGCTCAAATAGCTTGACAACCACTCTGTGTCTGTCCTTAGAATATCACTATTACCTAGAAAATGAATTTCTGGCATCAAAACTTTTTTATTCATAATATTTATACATACTGCCTCATTAGCATAGTCCTGAGCGCGACTGCTACGCTTGAGGTCCTGGGTTCGATTCTCAGGTCGAGCGTTACTGGGTTTTTCTATGAAACTCCCAGTAGCAGCTCGGAGTTTGGAATGGCACCTAAACATACCGGCGAACTGTGGGTGTACATTAGTTCCCCTCTGCCTAACCCTTCGGGGAAAATAGGTGTGATAGTATGTTATGTTATTGTTTGATTCCAGAGTAAAATGACGGGTGTGAAAAATTATCTGGAGAATCAGATGAGATTCCTGAATAAGCAGCTTTCTAGCTACGATTTGTTTACTGTAAGTATTATTATGGATCTGATGAGTATTGTAAATGGGTGACTAGCAGTGTTACGAATGGGTTTTATTTAAATCAGGTTAAAAGGAACGTACAGTCACGAGCATCAATATGTATACACTTACTAAAATTCGAAAGCGTTTTCTAATGAAATGACGATTGCAAACTTTGAGATAATAACAATATCATTAAAGCATTGGTTCGAAAATACTATGTTCATAAAGTCATAAAATTTCAATTAATACATTAAGAGAAAATCGCTTTTGAAATTTGCCTAGTGTATACATATGTGCTCGTGACTGTACGTCTTCAGAATATCTGCAAAATCAGTATACCTTTACTGTTAGCAGTTATATATTTGTCCTTATTAATTTCAGAAAATCAATTTCTGTAAATATTAACAAAATAATTAAACTTTTCCGTTTCGATTACAATAATTATCCCCTAGAATATCCTTCTTCGTCATACTAAGAAGACGGAGAAACGAAGAGAAATAGAAAAATAATTGCAATACATTCATGCTTTTAGGAATTTTTTAGATAGTCCTTCGCAGTTTTTAAGGAATCTACCACATATTTCACTTCACTTTCGTGTTACAGCTTTTCGAGAAACACCACTCGATGAGATACAAACGAGATCTAACAAAGAAACCACATCTCATAAAACGTCGACCGCGAAGAAAGATTAACAAATTCATCAAAAACTTTGGTAAGAAACACACAAGGACCACAGCCAGCTTCTATGACGCCGTCCAAGTAACAGACATGAAAAGAAAACCTTTTACCAACGACAGAATTAATGAAAAAATCGACAATGACTTCGATGAAAAAGTGTCTAATGATGTTAAGAGAAATTTAAAAGATGTTTATTATAAAGCTGTTGCGGAAGCCAAGAAATACGCTACAGTAAAGAATGTTCATAAAGAGGACGAGATTACACATTTCGCGTCAACTACAGCGAAAGAGAAGCTGTGATCTCTAGATGTACTAGGGTTTGTTTACCCACAACTGCGTTCGTGTGGATTTTATCACTATAAAACGTAATTTGTATCGCTCGGGGGTATACAGTGTAAAAAAGTTGAATCGGCTCATTCGAACCGGAGAAACTTACAAAAATTTACCTCTTTATTATTTTAACAGTAACAAATACTATTAACAGGAGTAGATGACATTATACACAAGACAAGTATAATTCAACAGACAAACTAAGTTTTGTTAAGAATAGTTTTGTTGGACACCATGTACTTCATATTAATTATTACCATGTACCTTATTATCTAAATAAATAAATAAATAATAAATAATTAGAATCTAGAGTATTGAAGAGGTTATTATCAACTTCTTACTCATACAGTACTTCATAACTCTAACGTCTAAGCAATTATCCAATCTATAGGCTATGGTAATTTTGATCCCTGATAGGCTAACCATGACTACTATTAACATTTTACGAATCACTGTCGGGGAAACGGCTTCCATATTTTTTTTCATTTACCTCGATGATAGGTTTATTTAGCCCAATATTTGTTAGTGTGTTCCAAGTTACCACCTAGAGTTCCACTACTCCCCAAGACATTATAAAATGGTTCTTGTAACCTCAAATTCCAATATAATTGTGCTAAATTACATTATTTTCTTATTTTCAGTATAGTTATAATACTTATATTATTACATCTTCACTAATACCTGAAAATATAGTTATTTTTATTCCGGTGTACGGTCCTTCATACATAACTAATAGATTTACGTACAGAAAAGGTACCCCCCCCCCCCCTCTTTAAAGTTAGGTACCCCACAAGGATGATTGCTTTGTATTTTTTTAAGGAGTATATCTATATACATATTATTAGTATTATCATCTGTTTTCTCCGTCCCTCGTTCTAAGCCAGATTTTGTCCTGATAATTTCCAACTGTGGCTTTGTAGAAACGTTTTAAAGTATTCCTTTTTTAAACACATTATTTGTAGTAGACTTTATTTTTAGGATTTATGTGACCAAAGAGGAAAATAAAAATTATGACATAAGTTTTTTTGTTGTTTTTTTTCACGATCATTGTTTAATTGACGTAAAAGGCTGTTTCTAAAATGTTTTTTGTTATTCTTTATTTTTATTACGTTCGCGTTCGTTCTTTTCAAGAAACAATTTTGACCATTTTTTATTTCTCTACTGGCTAAGGCGTCATCATCATCATTGCGATCATCTGGTTACCGGTCAGAGTCCGTGGGAGAGCCATGCTTCGGCACGAATGGGCCGGCTCGACCGGAGTGATACCACGGCCTCACAGAAAACCGGCGTGAAGCAGCGCTTGCGGTGTGTTTCGCTGGGTGACTGAGGTTACCGGAGGCCCAAACCCTTTTAAAAGGCGGGCAGCGCACTCGTGATTCCTCTGGTGTTGCGGGTGTCCATGGGCGGCGGTTATCGCTTACCATCAGGTGATCCGTGTGCTCGTTTGCCCCGCTATCCAATAAAAAAAAATAAGCGGCGGTGGCTAAGGTGTCGGACTTGTGATCATGTGGTTGCCGGTTCGAAACCCACCCATTGCACTACCGACGTGAACCCACTCGTAACACAAGCATTTAACTTAGCATGAGGGGTTAACAAGAATACTAGTAATGTGACGTGACGACACGTTTGGCGTAGCGGCTGAGCGATCGGCTTCTGCGACACGTGTTGTGGGTTCGATCCCCACACGGAGCAAATATTTGTATGATCCACATGTTGTTCCGGGTCTGGGCGTTTGTGTATGTGAGAATTTGTGTTTGTAAACGCACCCACGATACAGGAGAAAATCCTAGTGTGGGGCAACGTTTTTAACAAAAAAAAATGTGTGAACCAGTTTTGGGATCAAGTATTTAAAAACTCAGGTTTTTGTAATGAAAATGTATCTCTCAAGTCGTATCTATCTTATAAGATTCATAAATAATACACTTTATAGTATCATTATTCATTTTCAAAATATACTTATGCAGCAGAACCAATCTTGAAAAATTGCAATACATTACTTACTCGCATCTTAGGGATGTGACACAATTCTAAAATCGGTTCGAACTGTACGATGTTTTTTTAAAAGAAATATTATTTTTTTGTACCTAGGCTAAAATCAAAAATATCCATTTAGGCGAAAAATTTTAATGATGGAAAGAAAAAGTTGGTAGTAAGAAAGATGAGTTCTATGAATTAATGCAAGATTTGACATTTTACTCAAAGTTATAGAAAAATATTAAAAAATTAATTTAAATACCTTTCTCATATTTTATTTTCTTTGAATTATTGCTTAATTATTATTTACCTTTGATTTTACTCGCATTCCAAAGGACACGTTCTTTCTCAGGATGCAATATAATATGTATATTCGTGCAAAATTTTATCGAAATCTGTTGAGCAGTTTTGGCGTGGAAAGTTAAACAATTTGTCAGGGTTACATACTTTCGCATTTATATCTATAAAATTAGACAAGTAATGAATACGTATGAAATTACCCTAATGTTTACTCAGTTCTTTACATAAATATTCGCGTACCAACACGCCTGTATTCCCCGAAGGGTTAGGCAGAGTCGTACTAATGTACACCCACAGTTCACTGGTATATTTAGGTCGCATGTAATTGGGGACGAGCCTATTGCCATTAACTGGAGACAAATCTCAAACTCCGAGCTGCTACTGAAAATAACACGACCTCGACCTGGGAATTGAACCCAGGACCTCTAGCGTAGCAATCGTGCTCTGGACCACTAGGCTAATGAGGCAGTTTTTTAATAAACTTCTTCTTCATCGTATCCTTATGACTGAGGGACGTGACGGCTGTGGGCTCTCTTCACCATTGCTCGCCAGGCTGCACGATGTTGTGCTTTGCACTTGCCTGTAGAGTGGAAAAAAATGTCATACTGCCTATTATTTTTTTCGCTCCATCATAGGTCGCAGTGTAGCTTAACATCAGGGGAACTGGCGATCAAAAGTAAGCCTATCGTAAGAATAAAAAAAAATAACACTAGTGTGTTAAGCCCTTTACCCAGCCCAGGGGACAACTGAAAACTACAGTTTAAAAACAAGTAACAAACTAATCCATTTCACCCAGCTTCTGCAATAAAACACAGCAATAACATAAAAGCATTCGTCTCGAATTAAATATTGCATCTGACCACCCTGTATGTTTGGGTGATAAAATACAGGCACAGCCTGTATTATTAACTAGAACGTCTGCGAGCGAGATTAAAAACTGTACGGTTTACGTCTCAGAAGAAATGTTGTTTATTTTTTTTCTATCTTATGTGACAAAGTTGGGGTGGTGAGTAGTACGTCACCTAACCTAATAACCCTGTCTTTTTTCGTAGTCGGTACAAAAAAAAACCACACAATATTTAAAACCGGTAAATCTATAACTTTTTTAGCCTAACGGTCCTGAGCGTGATTGCTACGCTAGAAGTCCTGTTATTCAGTTTTTCTATGAAATTCTCAGTAGGTAAGCTCTGAGTTTGGGATTTGTGCCCGGTTAATAGCAATAGTTTCGCCTCCTATTACATGGAACCTAAACATATCGGCAAATTGTGTGTGTATATTAGTACGCCTCTGCCAAACCCTTACGGGAATACATCTCTACACATTTATCATTTATTTTTTTATGGGATACGGCAAATGTGCAGACGGATCACCTGATGGTAAGCGATAACCGCCACCAATGGACACCCGCAACACCATAGGAGTTGCAAATGCGTTGCCCTCCTTTTAAAAGGGTTTGGGCCTTCGGTAACCTCACTCACTCGGCGAACCACAACGTCAGCCTTATTTCACGCCGGTTTTCTCTGAGTCCGTGGTATCACTCAAGCATTTAGGAAATTAGAACGATGGTTCAAGTTCAATTTCAAATGTTTTTATTTCAAATAAGCTTTTACAAGCATTTTATTAAACGTTATGCTTCTAGTTGCACGGTTCCAAAAGGTTTATCCTATGGAGAAGAATCCGGCAAGAAACTCCATGGACACTCTTTTATAATAAACTAGCTTCTGCCCGCGGCTTCGCCCCCGTGGAATTCGGTCTGTCATCACATCCCACGGGAACGGGACAAAAGTATCCTATGTCCGTCTCCTGGTTCTAAGCTACCTCTCCACCAATTTTCAGCGAAATCGGTTCAGCCGTTCTTAAGTTATAAATAGTGTAACTAACACGACTTTCTTTTATATAAAGTTACAATCTTGACGCAGGTATAATATTGCGAATGGTAGAAGAATACTATCATTTAAATGTTTATTATTCTATCTCCATCCTCGAACAATGAAGTCATTGGTTGTTGACATAGTTGCGAGAGTCCATGAGCGACAATTTCTGGACTGATCCCAAAATAATCTTTTTATTTTAATACAATACAATTATACAATTTATCCCTTATGCTATTTCCACGTGGGAGAGCCATGCTTCGGCACGAATGGGCCGGCTCGACCGGAGTGATACCACGGCCTCACAGAAAACCGGCGTGAAACAACGCTTGCGTTGTGTTTCGCCGAGTGAGTTGAGGTTACCGGAGGCCCAAACCCTTTTAAAGGCGGGCAGCGCACTTGCGACTCCTCTGGTGTTGCGGGTGTCCATGGGCGGCGGTTATCACTTACCATCAGGTGATCCGTTTGCTCGTTTGCCCCCCTATCCCATAAAAAAAAAACCCGTCCCCATACCACAGATAGGCATCTCTTAAGAGGCCAGAATACATCTGACCTGCTCGGTGTTAGGATCTCCTCGAGTCTTACTGGTTGGCGACTTTGCTTACATCGGAGTCTTCTTAAAGCATCTCGGTGCGTGTTTCGAATTTTGCGCGTTAGAGCCAGCTCCCTCTCGGTTGCTGCGGCTCTGGCAGTCTGCAGTCCGTAGGGGCTCTTAAGGCTCGGCAACGCATCAGCAACTCCTCTGGTGTTTCAGGTGTCTATGAGCGATGGTGACTGTTGACCACCAGGTGGGGCCCCAAGTCTGCTAAGTTGTCGTGTCAAAATCGTCACTCTTTTTTTTTATTATTATTGTGGCACCACACTTTTTGTGTATTTGCCAGTGTCAAGTATTAGAGTAATCAATTATGTAATATTTCCCCATCATGGGATTTTATGGCACCACACTTTTTGTGTTCGCCAGTGTCAAGTATAATGTTGTTCAGTTGCCCCAATAAAACGGTAGAAACTTTATTGAGGCTTCGATGGAGTTTAGGAGTGAACCCAAAAAGTCACGATTTTCAATTTTATATCATTTGCCTACACTCTCACACGTTCACGAACACTTAATGGTTAATTATCCACCTTAATTACACATTAAACTTCGGAGAAATTCAAGTTTTGAAAAATAATATAAAATCGACAATGTGCACTTTTCATTTTCCCGCCTAAACTCAAAATCGTCACTCAATGGCTTCAGAATTGTTGATTTTTGACAGTTTTGTCTACGAAATCTGTCAGTTCTTATGTCATTTAGTGCCATTGAACGATCATTTTGATACAACTGAAATAGCAGACTTGGGCCCCTGGTGGGTCGTCAGATCGTTTGCCGAATTAATCAATTTAAAAAAATATATGTTTTTCCTAACCAAGAGGAATGTAATATGTACAAGCTACTAAAATAAATATAAAAAATGTTTTAAACAGTAATATCAATGTAATTCGGTTGTCGGAGCGGTTATACGCCATTTTGTCGACATAACTGCTTCTCGAGCCGTTTCATTGCACTTAAAATAGAGTCACCATGTTGTTGGAGGATGGGAGACTTTCTCAGAAATCAAATTCGTGACATGTGTGGCACTGAAGCAAATAATTCCTCATTTATTGTGCCCATCTATAGTCAATTTAGTAGTTAGATAAATTACATAACATACCACCACGCCTGTACTCCCCAACGCATTTGGTAGAGGCGTACTACAATATACTCGTATTTAGGACCAATGTAATATGGGGCAAGCCTATAGCCATTTGTGGCACTGGGCACGAATTCCAAACTCCGAGCAGCTACTGAGAATTTAATAGAAAAACCACTATATACACTTTTGTTTAACCTGGGAATTAAATCTAGGAATATAATATACATACGCTTTTTAAAAGTCATTTACCGATTAGACAATCAATTTTCAAACTTTACCCAATTAATTGTATAATCATGAATCTACCCTTATTTTTGTTTTTTATTATGCGCGACTGCTACGCTAGAGGTCCTGGGTTCGATTCCTAGGTCGAGCAAAGCGTTATTGGGTTTTCTATGAAATTCTCAGTAGTAGCTCGGAGTTTGGAATTTGTGCCCGGTTAATGGCAATAGGCTCGCCCCCTATTACATGGGACCTAAACATACCGGCGAACTGTGAGTGTACATTAGTACGCCTCTGCCTAACCCTTCGGGGAATACAGGCGTGATGGTATGTTATGTGTTTAATATTTTATCTTCTCTATTTTACGTAGTATAATTTCTTTTTCACCAGGAATAAATTGTTTTTCTCTTTTTATTTTCTTATTTCAATTTTATTACGATAACTTCCTTTAATGTAACGTCTCATCTTCATTTCTTGCCCGAAAATAGGACTGTCCCGCTCCCTTTACAAATCATTGTCACCCCACACTAAGTGCACTTGATAAATGTTTATAGTACATTCCCACGCGATCTCCGAAACATTAAAACGTGTCCCGGGGAATTCGTATAGCTTGTACACTCTAGTACCTTATATTTTTGTTAATAATTTAAGTGTTTTCTGTTTTGATCTGAAATGAATTTAGTTTTGTTGTTTCGACAGTAACCAAAAAAGGTGTTGACTATATTTTTATAAGAAGAATAAGAAAGAAAATATTATCAAGATAAATGTAATTGAGAAGTATTATTTTCTAAATAATATATAGATAGATCTTTTAAAAATACTTTTAGAAGAAAATTATTTAATTATATTTTTACTAGATGACATGTCATAACATGCATTTTTTTTTTATGGTTCTGGAACATGTATTTAATTATACACGAAGGTAAGTCAAAGTCAAAGTCAAAGTCAAGTCAAAATCATTTATTTATTAAAGACTAATATGTAGTACTTTTTGAACGTCATTTTTACAATATAGACAGCCCCCAAAACGCCCGCCCTTCACCGCTTCCTACTGTTTTCGCTGGGAAGAAGAAACGGCGCAACAAACTCCTAAGCTTTATGCGGTCAAACCACGGGTGGGTCATACAAGTGTAACAAATACTGCACTTACTTAACAGAAACATACATAATCAATCCCAGTATTCCTCGGAGTCTCCTAATACTGGCAATTACTTACCTAAAGGAGACTTCAATCACAAACTGTAACGACAAAAAACCAGTATTTCAAATAAATCTCCTCTCAGAATGAGAGAGATTAGGCTATAGTCCACCACGCTAGCCTAATGCGGGTTGGCAGACTTCACACGCCGTCGAGAAAATCTCTCAAGTATGCAGGTTTCCTCACGATGTTTTCCATCACCATTTAAGAGCGTGATAATTAACATTGGATTCGAACTCGAGACTTTTGTCTTGGCAGTCCAATGGACATATCAGTAGGCTATCATTGCTCTACACTTGCGGTCAATTCATGGATGGGTGGTCGTTATTTACACATCGAAATTCAAACTTATAGCATCAGATTATTTAATTATTTAAGCACCACTATCGAAATGCAACTTCAGGTAGCAAAACTTAATAGGATGTAGGTAAGTTAAATGCATTATCGATATACGGAGACTTGTATACGATAATTAGTGTTGTACATTATCGACATTATGACGTCGAGACTGCACTTTGGTGAGACTATTAGGCTAGTGATGTGAATAAGTTCGTGAGTTTTGTCGATATCTATGTATCTTATAATAATATAACTACAATTACTTAGTCACCACTTGTAAACGGTTTAATTTATATATTAATGTAGTATAAATTATTATTGTAAATTTTAGTTTATGAGCGCTTATGGCAAAAATAATGTATTGAGATAGTTCTAATTATTTTTTAAATAAGTACTAACTTCAATTCTTTCTTTGTTGTATTTTATTAATAGGTATATTGTAAGTGGGGATTCATTTTACTGGCAATTAATATTTTCTTGTATTGATTCATCAAGGAAAAGGACAAAGAGGAAGCACTCAATAAAATACAAACTGAAAGAAAATAGTATGTTACATTTATTCATTGTTTTAATTTGAATTCATTTTAAATTCCCCATGGTGGTGGTAGTGGTGGGGTAGTGGTGCCAAGCGCTACTGATACGTTACAGGTCCTGAGTTCGATTCCCAGTTCGAGCAATGTTTTATTGGGTTTTCTATAAAATTCTCACTAGCAGCTCGGAGTTTGGGATTTGTGTCCTGTTAGGCTCGCCTCCTTATATGGGTCCTAAGCATACCAGCGAATTGTGGTTGTATACTAGTACGCCTCTGCTTAACCTTTTGGGGAATACAGGCGTGATGTTATGTTACATTACGTATGTGTTTCTTTCTAATATACTTCGTGTTAAAATTCAATATACTAAAACTCAAAAAACATCGATATCGATACTCTATCGACTTTTCTCATCACTATTAAGTCCCAATGCTATAATTTTCGTACAAAATACAGCACTTACCACGTTGGTTACTTTCGATACAAACTCACAACCCTACAGTATACAGGTTGATGTTTTTTTAATGCTGTCAAATGGGAAACGTTTAAGTGCATAGGGTAAAAAATATTTAAAATACAAAGAAAATTATGTAAAGAGAGAGAGAGACACGGCATGGAAATATTGTAAAAGAGTTTATAACTATATATTTGTTTTTTTTGGGAATATAATATATACTTTAGTTCTTTTGTCTTTAGACTTGGTAACAAGGTATGTTTGTTTGTCATTTATAGATATAGAGTGACTTTGATAAATACATCCATACATACCATCACGCCTGTATTCCCCGAAGGCGTTTTAATGTACACCCAAAGTTCGCCGATATGTTTAGGTCCCATTTAATAGGAGGCGAGCCTATTGCCCTTAACCGGGCACGAATTCTTAACTCCGAACTGCTACTGAACATTTCATAGAAGAACCCAATAACACTGCTCGACCTGGGAATCGAACCCAGGACCTCTAGCGTAGCACTCGCGCTCAGGACGATTTGGCTAATGAGACAGTTTTTTAAAAATTGTTGGTATCAATTCAGGTTATTCTAAAAATAATGTTGCATAATAATTTCCCGTGACTTTTAACACCCACCTGTACATAAATAATGACGCCGCCCGTTGGTTCAGCCATATGTATATTTAAATTTGATACGATCCGTATATTTGGCGCTTTTCTAAGTGTATGTGTACATTTGTACACCTGAACGTCTGCTAGGAAACTGAAGGTGTACGTGACGTGAATTCAAGACAGCTCAGATCCAGTTTACATGTATATCAAGATGATTTTTTTATTGATTCTCTAGCAAGAGTCGCGGCTTCGTTCGTGAGTATAATAATATGTTGTATTTATGAAATACAAGCTTTTGCCCTTGGCTTCGCTCACGTGAAGCTATAATATGAGTAAAGATGCATAAACACACATAGATGATCTCTTTTGTATGGGTTTGTATACATCAGAGAGGTCAAGCTGTATCTGAGCATCCGATCAATTAATTAAGATAAGGAGTTTACCAGCTAATAACTGATAACAAAATTAAAATCTATCAATAGTTTTTACGCCAACCCGTAACAAAGAGAAAAGTAAAATCTCATTTTTTGGTTCGGAGATGTTTATATACCCCAACCCACTCGTTTTTTATATATATATCTTCAATGTATAGACACAGCTTTTCTACGATTTTATAATTATGAGATATTTATTAAAGTGATGTTAGAAGAATTTACAATAACTAGTGGTATACCATATTATCTATACTCCATATTTTCAACCTTCTTAGGTTAACCATAAATAAAACACATGGTATTCACGAAGTCAGATGAAAATATGAACCTGAAACTGTCTTTAGTCTCGTTCTATCTTATAGCATGAAAAGGATGTAAGAATTATACAAAATATTCACCGTTGTTTTTACGTTTTTTTGGCAAATTGACGCAAGACTCTGATTAGATTCTAATTTATTGACACTGTTATAAAGTACTAGCATCTGCCCGCGACTTCGTCCGCGTAGCGTGATGATATATAGCCTATAGCCTTCCTCAATAAATGGGCTATCTAACACTGAAAGAATTTTTCAAATCGGACCAGTAGTTCCTGAGATTAGCGCGTTCAAACAAACAAACAAACTCTTCAGCTTTATATATTAGTATATAGATATGCTCCAACTTAAAAACTGGTGAACTTCTTATCTCATATAATTAAACGAATCCTGAATACTTACCTGATGTAAGTATAGAGACCCATACCAAGAAGAGATCATCACTGTTGGTTTTGGTTAACACGTTGAACGCCACATTAAAAACCATGATTTGGCTAGTGAGCCGCGGCGGACACCATGTGCCCGCCAGTATGTCGGGTCCAAGGCGCCGCGTCGGACACCGTGTGTCCGCATAACTGCCATCACTTCAGAAGCCTCTAGACGGCCGACGGACCGCGTTTCTACTATTTTTACGTAGGCAGGTGACCCGCGCGGCCCCACAGTATAACCTGGCCGCTTGGCACAAAGAAATTCAAAAGGACTTAGAAATTATGGTATTTTCACCAAGTTGTTGCCAAATGTGTCGTAGGTAAACAAAGGAGGCTCTAATGTAAATGTATGTAAATATAAAATGCTACCTAAGTATTTATTAATTTATTTTTGGGGGCCATTTTTAACCCTAATATAGTTTCAGGTGAGCGAAGCCGCTGGCAAAAGCTAAAAAAAAACAATTCGGAATTCAAACACAATTTATTCAAAGTTTGTTATTATACGGTTTCCAATACCGTTAATCTAGGTCTCTGCTGTACCGTTTCATCCAAAATACTTCACTGGAAATAAATGTAAGCGAATGCAATTAGGGTTTTGAATTTATTTATTTTTTGTGATAAATGGAAAGATGATACCTATATAAGTTCCATAGCAAAACTACTTTTATTTTTTTTGCAATAAAACAAAAGTTATATCAAAATAAACAAATTTTTTTTTTTAATCCAGAACCGAAGCGCGAGCGCGTGTGACGTCACAATGTTAGTTTTTATACATTGCCGTCCAAACAGAGATTTATTATCTCTGTGTAAACTGCAATGAGTGAAAATTAAGCAAGTACAGTTGTATAACATTATGACGTCACAACGCAGCGTGGCGCGTTTTTAGTCTCGTGATTTTAATTTAGATTTCATTATTTTTAATTGCTTTATAATTCATAGAAAAAATATTTTTTTCAAGAATTTCGCATTAAATAACATAACATACCATCACGCCTGTATTCCCCGAAGGGTTAGGCAGAGGCGTACTACTAATGTACACCCACAGTTCGCCGGTATGTTTAGGTCCTAGGAGCCTATTGCCATTAACCGGGCACAAATTCCTAACTCCGAGCTGCTACTGGGAATTTCATAGAAAAACCCAATAACGCTTTGCTCGACCTGGGAATCGAACCCAGGACCTCTAGCGTAGCAGTCGCAGTCAGGACCACTTGGCTATTGAGGCAGTTAAATATCGTTCGCATTAAATATCAATACCACAGATAAAAGAATACTAGTATCAATACTATTAATAATAAAGTTTCAAATCATTTTTTTTTTTCAAAAGCCTAATTCTTGATTTATTTACAAATGGAACGATTTTCCGGTCGTTTATTTCCAGTGATATAGTGTCACGAAATGGTGTGGTACAAACCTAGACCGAATATTAGCAGAATTTATTGAAATATTGTAGGTATACATTACTATTTAATTTGGTATATTAAGTTTTTGTGAGCAAATCAAACTCCGGCGGACCCTTAGGCCCACTTGCACCAACTTCTTAAATGTGTTTAAATTGTATTTAAACACGAAATTTCTATGAAAAATTGTGTTTCAATATGACTTAAACACATTTAAGAATATGGTGAAGTAAACCTTAGGTACTAGCAATGTGGGTTTACATTACTATGTATTCTTGTTAACCCCTCGTGCTAAGCTAAATGCTTGTGTTACGAGTGGGTTCACGTCGGTAGTGCAATGGGTGAGTTTCGAACCAGCAACCACATGATCGCAAGTCCGACGCTACCGCCGCTTCAAATTTTTTTATTTTATTTCGTGTATTACATGTTTGTGAGCAAATCAAACTCAGGCGGACCCTTAGATTACAATTTAAGTTTATGACTTCGAGCGACTCTTTTTAAATGTTTCCTTGTCCCTATCGCTTCAGGGAATATACCGAGAACAGAGGATTACAAGATACCATGAAATTGTTTTACAGTAAAAGTTTTAGGCCCCATGTGTTTCCAGGATTCAGTTATGAAAACTGTATTATGTTTTGTGTTGAAGACAGTAAGAAGAAAATCAGTGGAATGATTTTGGGTTGTTTTTAATTCAATATTTTTATCTTTTTACTTTACTACTTTTTGCTTAAGTATACTTTTTTTCAAAAAAAGCCTGATGTTATTTTAGTGAAGGAAAAAATCGAGTTGCAGGCATTATTTGAACCTGCGTCTTCTGGTTAGATACACCATACGCTATGACAACTAAGCCACCGCGAGTCCCACCAGCCAGGTACCTACCGAAATTTGCCTTCACATTCTGAATTAACATCTTAAGGGTGACGTCACAAATTTCGACTCGGCGGGTGGGATTATTTTCTCCGCTATTTCTAAACTTTCTTCACCTATTTAAGTGTATAATGTTAGCATGCAAAATGTATAAAAAATACTAAAAGATAGTCCTAGCCTAATGATATAAATACTACTAAATCTACTAATGTCCTTTAAGATGCAATCTATCTTATTACCAAATCGATGATTGATGATCGCAAGTCCGACGCCCTCAGACTTCGGACTTGTGTCTTGGGTGTCATGTGGTTGCCGGCGGTTGTCCGGCGGTAGCCTAATGGCTAGGGCGCCTTGCAATCATGTGGTTGCCGGTTCGAAACCCACCCATTGCACTACCGACGTGAACCGACTCGTAACACGAACATTTAGCTTAGCACGAGGGTATAACAAGAATAGGTACTAGTAATATGCAACCCACATTGCTACTTACTAAGCTTTTATTTTAAAAAAATATCTATTCCTATCCATCCAGATATTCAGGCGTGAAAAGGTGACATACAGAGTTACTTTCACATTTTAAATATTAGTAAGTATGGATATGGAATTACCGTAATATAATCATATTAATCATACATTTTTTCACCTGGGAGAGCCATGCTACGGCACGAATGGGCCAGCTCGACCGGAGTGATACCACGGCCTCACAGAAAACCGGCGTGAGACAACGCTTGCGTTGTGTTTCGCCGAGTGAGTTGAGGTTACCAGAGGCCCAAACCCTTTTAAAAGGCGGGCAATGCACTTGCGACTCCTCTGGTGTTGCGGGTGTCCATGGGCGGCGGTTACCGCTTACCATCAGGAGATCCGTATGCTCGTTTGCCCCCATATCCCATAAAAAAAAAATAGCTTCCGCCCGCGACTTCGAACGCGTGGAGTTTGGTCTGCCACTTCGTGTAAATTACTGATATTCAGCCGCATCTGGGTAGACTAGAAGCCGACCTTAACGTAGTTGGGTCGGAAGAAGGTCTACCCAACACAAAAAGTATTTTTTCGAACCAGCTAAGTACTGCGATTTGCGCGTTCAACCAAACTAACTCTTCAGCTTTATACTATTAGTGTAATTAGTTCTGGACTCAGTTATAATCCTTTAAAAGTCTTGAATTTAAAATCGAAACATACAACGCAGTGATGTTGAGAGTCATGGTAATATCAATAGATTATCGCCGTGTTCCTTAGCCTGTCATTGCTGCACGGCAACTTTAAATAGGGTAAATACACCAACAACTAACTCTGTCACAACCACACTAGGGTGGAAACACCAATTGTCTCACCTCAAGTCTTGCGCCCATAAAAGTCGTTGGCAGTCGAATAAAATATTAACATCGGCTACCCACCCCAGGCGGGGCCAGGTCGTAAACATAGTGCAATGTGGCGGCTAGTTCCCGAGTTATTGCGATGCAGGGGGAGGTAAGTGGCACGTTTTTCTAAGATAGGTAAATTGAATTTGAGTCGAATTGAACATTTAACCTTGCGTTATTTAGTTTTTTTTTATGGGATAGGGGGCAAACTAGCAGACGGATCACCTGATGGTAAGCGATTACCGCCGCCCCGGACACCCGCAACACCAGAGGAGTCGCTAGTGCGTTGCACGCCTTTAAAAAGTGTCTCACTCACTCGGCGAAACACAACGTAAGCGTTGTTTCACGCCGGTTTACTGCGAGGCCGCTCCAGTCGAGCCGGCCCGTTCGTGCCGGCTCGACTGGAAGAAGAATTATTAGCCAATAGCTTTTTAGGTGGTGGAATTCTCTTGTATGGTGGTGCTAACATTACTGTGTTCCTGTTTAAAGGGTAATATAGCCAGTGACATTACTGGACAAATGAGACTTAACAACTGAGGTGTCAAGATGACAACGCGCGAGTGATACCACTGGTGTTGCTGGCGTCTATAGGCTGCGGTTGCCGCTTACCATCAGACGGCCTGTGTGCTTGTTTGTCGTCTTCTCTATTATCATAAAATCGTAAAAAAGCTGTGTCTGTACATTGCAGGTATTAAAAAATAACAAAGTGGGTTAGGATATATAAACGTCTCCTAAGACAAAACATATTATTTTAAAAAAATTCTTATTGTTGAACCGATTTGGATGAAAAAGAAAAACAATAAATAATTGTCGTCAGGCTTAAGCTTCTGACTACCACTAACCATTGTCGTAAATGATAAATGATTGAAATAAAACTATTTTTACGGATTTTATCGCGTTGTTATAATATTATTTAGTTCCCGACGTTTCGGATCCTTTACAGCATCCATGGTCACGGGTAGACGTTGGACGTCTTAATGTTAAAATTACTAACAGCTACCTTACATTTTTGTTAATTATTAGCGATCCGATTCACGCAGAACGAGCTCACCGTATCCTTTGGTCTTGCAGTTTTGGGCGTAAAAATAGTTTTATTTCAATGTCAATTTTTTTTTGTCTGTCTGTAAAATTTTAAAAATCAGTATCATAAATGATATTTACATTAACATCACATACCATCACGCCTGTATTCCCCGAAGGGTTAGGTAGAAGCGTTCTAATGTATCTAAACCCACAGTTCCAGTATTATGGACCTGAACACACCTGAACTGCCTCATTAGCCAAGTGGTCCTGAGCGCGACTGCTACGCTAGAGCCCTTGGGTTCGATTCCCAGGCCGAGCAAAGTGTTATTGGGTTTTTCTATAAAATTCCCAGTAGCAGCTCGGAGTTAGGAATTTGTGCCCGGTTAATGGCAATAGGCTCGCTCCCTATTACATGGGACCTTAACATACCGAACAGCGAACTGTGGGTGTACTCTGCCTAACCCTTCGGTGAATACAGGCGTGATGGTATGTTATGTTATAAACATCTTATTGGATTTGAACTCGAGACCTTTGACTTGGCAGTCCAATGGTCATATCACTAGGCTATCACTGCTTATTAGTACGCCTCTGCCTAACCCTTCGGGGAATACTGGCGTGATGGTATGTAATATACATTCCAAATTATGCATGCTAAAATGACAGCAGGTGAAACTTTTTAAATCTGTCTATGCTACAGACAAAGGAAGTTTGTTTGACATCCTATGTGAAGAGCCTATGTAGGTATGTGTTCTTTATCTATGCTGGTGTTAGGCCACGCCCAAAGTGGGCGGGGCGATTTTGGGCGTGGTGAAATTGTGCGCGATGTATGTAAGGTTGGATGTGGCATTTTTTTGGAAAATGATCTTTTATTACTTATCCCATGATCTTAAACACGATGTATTGCAGTAGATTTTTAACATACCATCACGCCTGTATTCTCCTAAGGGTAAGACAGAGGTGTACTGTCACCCACAGTTTTTTCTTTTTTTTAAAAAAAAAGCTTACTAGCAATGTGGGTCACACATTACTAGTATTCTTGTTAACCCCTCGTGCTAAGCTAAATGCTTGTGTTACGAGTGGGTTCACGTCGGTAGTGCAATGGGTGGGGTTCGAACCGGCAACCACATGATCGCAAGTCCGACGCCCTAGCCATTAGGCTACCGCCGCTTCGCTGATAAGTTCACTGGTAAGTTCCAGTTCCATGTAACAGGTGGCGCACCTATTTTTTTTATTGATAAATCTGCATATTATGAACTGCCGAGCCACCTGGTGGTAAGGAGTCATCGTCGCCCATGGACTCCTGCGACACCAGAGGAGTTGCTGATGCGATGCCGAGCCTTAAGAGCCCCTACGGACTGCAGACTGCCAGAGCCGCAGCACCCGAGGAACTGGCTCTTACGCGCAAATGTCGAAACACACACCAAGGTGCTTAACCACAGACTCCGACGTAAGGTCCGAGGTCAGATATTTTCTCGCCTCTTACGAGATGTCTCTCTGAATGGCAGTGAGGGACAGTATTCTAACCCCTCGCATCAGGATGCCTATGCCTTGGTTTTTGGGAGATCTACGACGTTCAAAAGTTTATAGTAAGTGTAGGGTCCGCATATAATTATGTTTATTACACTGGCTCACCAATACACCAAGCACAGCCTTCGTCCCGTCCCAGACTATGTGGGTATGTCTCTCGGAACATAATTATAAAGGCATGGTCTCACTGCAAACTTCGTAACTGACAGCTGTCAAGACAAGTTGTCCGCTAATACTTGTGTATGTGAGATAGTGTCATTATATCTATGAAATACACCTTCAAGGTCAGGGTCTCACCTGAAAGACGCAATATGTAAGATGTTTATAACATAACATACCATCACGCCTGTATTCCCCGATGGGTTAGGCAGAGGCGTACTAATGTACACCCACAGTTCGCCGGTATGTTTTTAGGTCCCATGTAATAGGGGGCGAGCCTATTGCCATTAACCGGGCACAAATTCCTAACTCCGAGCTGCTACTGGGAATTTCATAGAAAAGCCCAATAACACTTTGGTCGACCTGGGAATCGAACCCAGGACCTCTAGCGTAGCAGTCGCGCTCAGGACCACTTGGCTATTGAGGCAGTAAATGAAGATGTTTATAATAAAGTTTATAAAGTTTTAAAAATAGATATAGAAACACAAACACTACAGTAAGTATACTATACTACTACTATTTATAAACTTGTAAAAATGTGAGTACATTGTAGCATGTCTAAGGACACCTAGTTTTATGTCCTTGATGATGTGTATGTTTTCATATAGATTATTAATTATTTTTTATATTAACTTCTTCCCACTTACACATAAACCTTCAATGTTCACACAAGCTGTTATCGCAATATTGTACCTACCAGTGAAGATTGTAACTTTATTTATTTTAAAAGAGTGTCCATGGAGTTTCTTGCCGGATTCTTCTCCATAGGATCAACCTTTTAGGAACCGTGCAACTAGAATCATAACGTTTCATAAACGCTTGTAAAAGCTTATTTGAACTTGAACTTGATATATTTTGATGGTCTAATTGAAATGAAACATTTTGACTTTTGACATTGATGTACGGATGTTTGTTACTCTTTCAAATAAAATCTACTGTATGGACTTTAGAGAAACTTCAAATACCGTGAGAGAGCCATGCTTCGCCACGAATGGGCCGGCTCGACCAGAGTGATACCAAAGCCTCACAGAAAACCGGCGAGAAACAACGCTTACGTTGTGTTTCGTCGAGTGAGTGAGGATACCGGGAGGGCCAAGCCCTTTTAAAAGGCTGGAAACGCACTTGTGACTCCTCTGGTGTTGCGGGTGTCCATGGGCAGCGGTAATTGCTTATCATCAGGCGGTCCATCTGCTCGTTTGCCTTATGCCATAAAAAAATATCTACGGGGACGAAGTCAGGGGCAAAAGCTAGGCTTTATATATTTTAGCTTTTATGGTTCATTAGTACTCTCAAAATCACCAGAGAACTACATACTCATACCTCAGGCCTCAATTTTAAGCTCATGGAAGCTGTTTGTAGAACTGGGAGAGGATGAGGTATATGTTATCTAGAGGAAGCACAAAAAATCCCATTGAGTCGAAGTGCACTGAGGCGTTGCTGCCTCGACCCCACACAAGATAAGTCAAACTCAAATGTTTTATTTTAATTAGACCAGTAATACAGGTACTTTTGAATTGTCAAAAACTAGGTGCGCGGTTCCAAATAGTGGGTCTTATGGAGAAGAACCGGCAAGAAACTCCATAGATACTCCTTTCAACAAAGATTATATCATTGTTTTTTTTTTATAATTTAGGTCTTATGATGTGAGAATCGTGCAGCTTGATATGCATGATAACAATTGAGTTTAACAAACTACGATGACTTGCCTTCCAAAGAAAAGAAAAGTGATTACCATAGCATGATAACTACAAGAAAGGAGGCTTGCTAAAATTATAAATACTGCTTGAAAATAATAACATGTGCGCCAGCTGACAGTAGCAATGAATAAATTATTAAGTACCCCAAACAATGATTTGAAATCTTGTATAACGCCTTAGTAACTTAACAGACAGAAATGTGTTTGCTGGGGAGTTGGTTGCGCCGCTTCTTCTTCCCAGCGAAAACACTAGGAAGCGGTGAAGGGCGGGCGTTTTGGGGGCTGTCTATAATGTCAAAATGACGTTAAAAAAGTACTACCTAGTAGTCTATATTGAATAAATGATTTTGACTTTGACTTTGACTTTGACATGTCAAGAGCCGACCAGTTCCGACAAACGGCGCCCGTTCATAAGATAAGATACCCTCTGAATCCCATCTCTGCTCAATCTATTCATACCTCCACTGTGTGTTCAGTAGGCGTCCTGCCTACTGCCTCATTGGTCGCAATTCAGTAACGAAAAATCAATATACCAGTATCGTTCCTATGAATGTTTGATTCTAGTATATTCTACATTTTATTGCGTGGATCTCAGGATTTATCATTACGACTCTACCTCAGGGGTATGGCGCAGTGTCATATTTTTTCTTGGATAGCCGCGAAGGAGTGGATTAAGATGGGTATTGCTGGCTGTGAATTTCAATGGAGTTTTTTTCTATGTAAAGCTTAAAGTTGGTTGGTACCTGTTTTTTTTATGGGATGGGGGGCAAACGAGCACACGGATCGCCTGATGGTAAGCGATAACCGCCGCCCATGGACACCCATAACACCAGAGGAGTCGCAAGTGCGCTGCCGGCCTTTTAAAAGGGAGTACCTTCACCTTTCTTCCTCCACCTACCCTTTTCTTGAAAGTTTAGTTTGGTCATAAGCGCAACTGCTTTTCTCAGCTGTAGCAGCTCGAAGTTTTGATTTGTTAAATGGTTAATGGTAATAGGATCGCCCCCTATTAAATTAGGCTTAAGCATACCGGCAAACTGTAGGTGTATATTAGTATGTCGCTGCCTAACCTTCGGGAAATACAGGCGTGATGATATGGTATGTTATGATCATCATGCCTGAGAGATTTTTTTGACAGCGTGCGAATTTTGTCAATTCATATATGGCTAGCGCCTAATCCTTCCGCCTGCCTTCAAGATTAATAATTAAAAAAACTAAACAATTTGTAACTTTTTGTGATTTTTTGCATTTTTTATGCTAATTTTTATAAAGTTATATAGTGAAGGAAAAATTCGACTCGCAGGCAGGATTCGAACCTGCGTCTTCTGGCTAGGTACGCCAGACGCTATGACCACTAAGCCACCGCGAGTCCCACCTGCCATGTCGAAACGTCACCGTGACGTCACCTTTAAGACGTAAGTTCAGAATGTGAAGGCAAATTTCGACATGGCCGGTGGGACTCGCGGTGGCTTAGTGGTCATAGCGTCTGGCGTACCTAGCCAGAAGACGCAGGTTCGAATCCTGCCTGCGAGTCGAATTTTTCCTTCACTATATAACTTTATAAACAATTTGTGTCATTTGTAGGCACTTTGTGGGAGAGGTGTGATTGTAGGATATTCTGAACATAACATAAACCTATTATACTGTCCCACTGCTGGGCACGGGTCTCCTCTCACAATGAGAGGGATTAGGCTATAGTCCACCACGCTAGCCTAATGCGGGTTTGTAGACTTCACACGCCGTCGAGAAAATCCCTCAGGCGTGCAGGTTTCCTCACGATGTTTTCCTTCACCATTTAAGCGCGTGATAATTAACTATTAAATTGTTGTATATTAACTTCGAAGACAGAGATGCGTGCCTTTGATTTGAACACAAGAAATTTTACTTGGCGGTTCAATAAAATTGTCAGATAATAACTAGGTATAGTCTTTTTTTCTAGGCCTTTGATCCAGTTTTTTGTATTCGATCTGCTTTTGGACATGTGACACGAGTTGTGGGTTCGATCCCCACCCGGAGGAAATATTTGTACGATCTGCAAGTAGTTGTTCCGGGTCTGGGTGTTTGTGTATGTGAGAATTTGTGTTTGTGAATGCACCCACGATACAACAGAAAATCCTAGTGTGGGGCAACGTTTAAAAAACCTTTGAAATGACTTCACAATCTCCTTCTTTAAATTTCAAACACACTTTCATTTCCCCTTTACGACTTCATTAAAACTTCTTGACTGTTTAAAGAAAAAAAATATTTAAATTTTAAATCATCTGAATAACTATAACAGTTTGCTATTCAATTAATATGCTAACAGCGACCCATTACAATAAACTTCTAGTTATTACATTTTTTATGCGCTTAATATCAAATAGTTATGGGCTTACACTAGCTTTACCAACGGCTTTGCTTGCCGACGGAATTTAAAAATGATTTGAAGACAAGCATTTGAAGCCGCCTGCTGATAAGCAGGAACAGCAGCTTATAGACGCCAACAACATCAGTGATATCACTCGCGCTTTGTCATAATAAATCCTAGGAAAGAAGAGATTAAAACTTCTCAAATAATGTGAATCCTCGTTTAATATTGTCGACTTCGGTCAAACTTGGACATCCTCCAACGTTCACACATCTTGTTATCGCAATATTGTACCTGTGAAGATTGTAACTTATTTTATTTTAAAAGAGTGTCCATGGAGTTTCTTGCCGGATTCTTCTCCATAGGATCAACCTTTTGGAACCGTGCAACTAGAATCATAACCAACGTTTCATAAACGCTTGTAAAAGCTTATTTGAAATAAAAATAAAAAGCGGCGGTAGCCTAATGGCTAGGGCGTTGGACTTGCGATCATGTGGTTGCCGGTTCGAAACCTACCCATTGCACTATCGACGTGAACCCACTCGTAATACAAGCATTTAGCTTATCACGACGGGTTAACAACAATACTAGTAATGTGCGACCCACATTGCTAGTACCTAAGATTTTAAAGAAAAAAAAAGAAAAAAAACATTTGATTAGATTCACATCCCTTCAGCTGAGTTATAGAATAATGTTTTTTTCTATTCATGTCGGTAAACGTGGAGACGAACCACCAGATGGTAGTTATGTAACGTGGTGGACACGTTTTAGGAACGTGTTCGACCGGGAACTATTTAGAGGAGATAAATTACACTCGGAACACAATTTTTTTTTTTTTTAAACTTACTAGCAATGTGGGTCACACATTACTAGTATTCTTGTTAACCCCTCGTGCTAAGCTAAAATGCTTGTGTTACGAGTGGGTTCACATCGGTAGTGCAATGGGTGGGGTTCGAACCGGCAACCACATGATCGCAAGTCCGAAGCCCTAGCCATTAGGCTACCGCCGCTTGTAATTATTGTGTTATTGACACTAGGTCTAGAATTTAAACTATATTAAGGCAAGAGTAGGGCGAGTTAGGCTGAGGGCGGTTTGATGAAGGCTTTGAGGCGAGGTCCGCGCCACTTAGCTTGGGCAGCTGCAGCAGAAAGAAGAAGGCCCGCGCGTCGTCTGCCGATCCTTTTATAGAGACGTGCGGGGTGAGGTTTGAGGCGTGGAGGTGACTCAACTGTGTTTCGCCGAGTGAGGGAGGTTACCGGAGGCCCAAACCTTTTTAAAAGGCGAGCAACGCGCTTGTGACTCCTCTGGTGTTGCGGGTGTCCATGGGCGGCGGTTATCGCTTACCATCAGGTGATCCATCTGCTCTTTTACTCCCCTATCCCATAAAAATAATGTGTTAAAACCTTAGCATATTGTATCTACTTACAACCGAGTAAGCAGTGCTTACAAGCACTAAATCTGTCTTATAGATAATCCTGACACACAGACAAACCGATTCAATTCAAAAGAAAAGCAACAAGTAATGCTAAACTAATAAGAAAGACGTTTATATTTTGTATGTCTGTTTGTCCAAGTCGCCTGTAAGCCGCGCTTGAGTAAGCGGGGGTTAAAAATATAACCACGTTAGGCTTAGAGTGGATATTACCTTAAATAATTTCATTTAAAACGATTTCTGTCAGAATTGACCTCTCAAAGGTTTGCTCCATTTTGGTGGAACATTGTTCATTTTATAATTATTATAAATTATTGTTCATTTTATACTGATCTGTCAGATGTGATTACTTACGTATAAAGATTTGTCGATATAGAATTGATATAGAATTAGAAAAATAATTATATATTTTTTTTTATTATAGTGCTAAATTATAAAATTTTGCTGTGGAAGAGCCATGCTTCGGCATCAATGGGCCAGCTTGACCGAAGTTATACCACTGCCTCACAGAAAACCGGCGTGAAGCAACGCTTACGTTGTGTTTCGCCGAGTGAGTGAGGATACCGGAGATCCAAACATTTTTAAAAGGCCAGAATCCTCTGGTGTGGCGGCGGTAATCGCTTACCATAAGGCGATCCGTCTGCTCTTTTACCCCCCTATACCATAAAAAGACGATGTTTTCTTTCACCGATATAATATATTGTTCCGGGTCTGGGCGTTTGTGTACGTGAGAATTTGTGTTATTTAAAAGAATTTACGATAAAGGAGCAAATCCTAGAGTAAGACAACATTTGTTTTAAAAATAAAGAAAAATCATGACATAGATCTAACCGTAAGGTAAGTCATGTCGGTTGAGAGGCAAAGTAACTTGCCTTTCAATAGATGTTACTGACGTCACCTTTAAGACGTAAGTTCACAATGTGAAGGCAAATTTTGACATGGCAGGTGGGACTCGCGGTGGCTTAGAGGTCATAGCGTCTGGCGTACCTAGCCAGAAGACGCAGGTTCGAATCCTGCCTGCGAGTCGAAATTTTCCTTCACTAAATAATAACTAAATAATAAAAATCTATATTATTTCTTGAGTCTTATCCATGTTAACCTGAACTAGTGCTTGCACGCGGCGTGCGCCGGGGATCTGTATAAAATACCAATTATTTGTCGCTACCGGAATATTAAATATCTCGCTTTATTTGCATGTACTTTTATTAATTTTTATATTATACACTCTTAGTTCTTTGTTTTGTTACTTATGCCTTTTAAAATGTGTTTTCTTTTTCCAATTTGTGTATTTTGTTTTATTGTTGTTTTGAAGTTTTCTTTTTTGTTACTTTTTAGGCATTCATCTTCCGAGACTTTGGATTCGGCTTCCAATCTACCCAGATGCGGCTGTATATCAGTATTTTACAGGAAGCGACTAACCTTCGGAATATCAGATCTGTGCAACCCAACTTCTAGGCAATACCGATATTCGGAGACTATGTCAGGCTTTTTTGGGCTTCTGACTACCACTAACAATTGTCATAGATGTTCGTTTGACAACCGGGACCGACGGCTTTACGTGCTCTCCGAGGCAGGGAACGGGAAGAATGGTCACCCATCCACACACTGACCGCGGCGAGCACAGCTTAACCTTGCAAATCAGTTGATCAGCTAAGTTATTACTTAACCGCGAACCCCTCAGTTTACTTTTTAGGCATTTTTGTAGTAAATGCTAAGGGCTGTTTCAAAGGTCTGTATATACCAGCACGCCTGTGTTCCCCGAAGGGTTAGGCAGAGATGTACTTATGTACGCCCACAGTTTGCCGGTATGTTTAGGTCCCATGTGATAGCAAGTCTAAGTTGTTCCTACTTAACTAGCAACACAGACTCCAGCATGGTTTAGAAAGAAAGAAAGAAGTAAGAAGAAAGAAAGACGTTTTTCACGTGGGTGAGCCATGCTTCGGCACGAATGGGCCGGCTCGACCGGAGTGATACCAAGGCCTCCCAGAAAACCGGCGTGAAACAATGCTTGCGTTGTGTTTCGCCGAGTGAATGAGGATACCGGAGGCCCAAACCCTTTTTAAAGGCGGGCAACGCACTTGCGACTCCTCTGGTGTTGCGGGTGTCCATGGGCGGCGGTTATCGCTTACTCATAAAAAAAAGAACAAAGAAACTAAATTTATTTATATAAGGATAAAAGATACAGTTCTGTGTTATTATTAGCCTAGTGGTCCTAATTGCGACTGCTACGCTGGAACATTTGGGTTCAAAACCTATTTCGAGTAAAATCTTATCGGAGTTTTCCATGAAATTTTCACTGCGTGCTCGTAATTTGAATCTGTGTCGGGTTAATATAAACTTTATAGAGCAAGGAATAAAGGTTACACATTTAAATATCACTGTAGAGACCGCTCC
Source organism: Acronicta leporina (assembly GCA_947256265.1). Lineage (NCBI taxonomy): Eukaryota > Metazoa > Arthropoda > Insecta > Lepidoptera > Noctuidae > Acronicta > Acronicta leporina. The sequence continues at coordinate 7,193,147 of OX366538.1, forward strand.
AAGAAGGCGACAATATGACGGGTTGACTGGCGGAAGAGTCAAAGACATAGCGCGGACGTTGGACTCATTGTTCTATCTAGAGATAGCGAGTCAAGCAACTACTTGATCGGGCCGTCCGCATAAGGTCAACGTACTGCAGGGTGCATATCGTTTTATGAAAATTTTGAATAATTGTCAAGTCCTTTAACACGGGATTGCTTAAAGATACAAATTATAAATTATGTCTAATATGTTATATGTTATCAATACTACACTATGTTGAAGCAGTGCAGGTGATTATATCGCCACCCTGTATTTATATCTGTATTTAAATAAATTATACACTCTGTACCTCGACAGTGCCTACACCAGACGCTATGACCTCTAAGCCACTGCGAGTCCCACCTACTATGTCGAAATTTGCCTTAACATGCCTCATTAGCCGTTCTGAGCGCGACTACTACGCTAGAGGTCCTGGGTTCGATTACCAGGTCGAGAAAAGTGTTATTGGGTTTTTCTATGAAATTCCCAGTAGCAGCTCGTAGTTAGGAATTTGTGTCCGGTTAATGGCAATAGGCTCGCCGCCTATTATATGGGACCTAAACATACCGGCGAACTGTGGGTGTACATTAGTACCTACGCCTCTGCCTAACCATTCGCGAAATACAGGCGTGATGGTATGTTATGTAATGTTATTCTGAGTTTACGTCATAAAGGTGACGTCAGTAACATCTATTGAAAAACAAGTAACAGGTAGATGTTAAAAAATAAGTAATAGAATAGAATTACCAACTAGGTTTTCTTTACTACTTATTATGGCGAAAAACTAGTAAGGAAATTTTCTTTGTATTTTAAAATTTGAATTAATGTATTATGGCATTCGTCTGGTTTAGAGTGAGTATTTCCATTGTTACTCCTCGTAGCCTTTTGCCCATCTATATTTGGGTCGGATCCTCTCTAACTATATGGTGGTGAATCAGTATTTTATACGAAACGTCTGCGATCAGGCCTCCGCAACGCAGTTACTGGGCAATGCCATTTTTTTTATGTCGAACAAGCAGACGGATCGCCTGATGATAAGCGATTACTGCCTCAAATGGACACCCGCAACACCAGAGGAGTCACAAAAGCGTTGCCCGCCTTTTAAAAGTGAGTTCGTAATTATTTAATATATCCACCCATTCTAAAAAATCTCGTGCTACAATGAAAATAAGTCTTGATCCGGCGATACGGCACGCAGCCACCATCTTCCAACACCGTTTAGCGCGCAAACGGCTGTCATCTGTCAAAAGTGACAGTTCGATTTGGCGGGAACGCATAACCCTATCATAGACTGCTGCAAAGAGGCCATAATGTTCAGCAAATTAAATATCGTTGGGAAGGACGAGTAAAAAATTTGTTTGTTCACGTGTATCAGGTTAGATATTTTACGGCAAGTCAACGGTTTCTTTTACTTAAATTTGATCCACTAGTTAATATTTTCTGTTCTATTTCAATTTAAAATCTGAGACAACTTCGGAATAGTGAACATAAAATTTAAAAACAATATATAAATATTATAATCTTCTTACAAACATAAATTTACCTATTTATGTAATTGTACAATTGTAAGGACCCCGCGAAAATCATAAATTCATCAAAACAACACAAACTAACTATCACATTTCACTACAAAATTGAAATCTAAGCCCAACAACGGTGTGCGCCCGCCGGATGCGTCCGACATCGCATTTCCGGTCAACCGTTAAATTTGAATTTCGAACTGATAGCGGCATTCCGCTGCAGACTTTTGTTATGAGCGGACGTGTCGCCGGCCGTGGGAGCTTCGGAAATTGTCACGTGTTTTTGTTTGTACGAAATAACCTTTGGATATTGAAAATTCATACAATGAATTTTAATTTATATTTGAGGACTTAATATTATTATTGAAGTAGAAGATTTATGAAACAATTAAGAAACGGGTTATCTTTAGAAGCACACATAAATGTTGTTAAAAGTATTTTTTTTTAATAAGTTTAAAAGAGACTTTATAAAATTAGTTAGTTAATTAGTGTGCGCACTGTATCTACACTATGGAGGTTTCACATTATAAAATGAGTTACTATAAGGCTGGATGCTATAGAGAAGAAAACAATAATTGACAAAATTATCAACTCAAAATGACACCTGTTATCGAATCAAATTTCATTGAGGTAATAACGATGTCGTGTTAGTCCGCTAGAAAATAAGTTGTCATTCTTTGTTTACTTCTTTATCCTACTCAAATTTAGTTTTTAAACCGGCTTGTGCTCCCTGGATAAATCCTATGTATGTCCCGTGATTCCCTGTATAAGTAGAGTTAGAATAACTCACTACTAACTAACTAATATTTAGTCCCTGTAAGTGTATTTTTTTATTTTATTACTTGATTCTGTTACAATTTTTGACCCGTGCTAATCTAGTACAGAAATACTTGAAAAATAAATTTTCTTCAATGGTTATTTTCAAATTCAACGTTTTCAATGGTTAAAATGTTAATAACTTTTGATAGAGAGAACCGATTCGAATTAAAAATAGTCTAAATGTTAATCCAAGAAACAGGCCATGAATTCCTGTCCACTTCCTCCAAATCTCTTCAGTAGTTATCATTTGATGCGTGGTCAAACACACAGACAAACCGACAGACAAACAGACTGACAAAAGTTGCAATAATAATAGAAATGGATTGTGTTACTGATTCTGAGTCCCCCAAATTAGTTTTTTTTGTAAATATAAGCAATGTACAGACACGGCTCACTTACATTCTTATTATATGTAAGATGAGTGTCCATGGAGTTTCTTGCCGGATTCTTCTCCATAGAATCAATCTATTGGAACCGTGCAACTAGAATCATAACGTTTCATAAACGCATCTAAAATTTAAACTTATTTGAAATAAAAATATTTGAACTTGAACTTGAACGCGCTAAGTCGAGACACACTTAAAAAAATCCGTAAAAACTAGTAGTGAAATATTATTATAGTGAAGGAAAAATTCGACTCGCAGGCAGGATTCGAACCTGCGTCTTCTGGTTAGGTACAACAGACGCTATGACCTCTGGTGTACCTGCCTGCGAGTCAAATTTTTCCTTCACTAAAATAACTTTATAGTATTAGCATGAAAAATGCAAAAAAAAAAACATAAAGATAGAAAAGTGAAATTCATTAAATACATTCTCAACATCAATTTTAACTTCATGACGAGTTCCTGTTGCTACCCCATCTTGAGTGGGTGACAATGGTAGCCCACGCTTAAATGTGTCGGGGTGCGAGCAGGGTTTAAACAAAACCGGGTACGCAGGAAGCGTGGTGATAACGTCATGTCAGTACCTACTAAGGAAACTCGAATCGACTGGTTTGTGATACTCGTGTGAATATTAGACATTGAAATAAAACTACTATTTACGGGTAAACTCGACCATGACCATGGATGCTTTAAGGATTCGAAATGTCGGGAATTAAATAATGTCAATACCTATAACGCGATACAATCCGTGACAGGAAATTGAAATTAAATTAATTTAATTGTAATTGATTGAATGTTTAATTGAATAATGCTCAAAACTGCGCACGATGCTGGAGAAAATCCTAGCGTGGGGCAAATGTTTCTCTTATTTAGGTTTTTTCTAAGATTTTAGTTTTGGAAAAAATATAAAACCATGATAAAAGCACACCACATTTCTCACAAACTTCTCATGAATAGTGTATATATATTTTTTTATTCATGATAGACTTACCTGACCTACAGTTCATCTGACGTTAACTAAGCGACACTGCGACCTACGATGGAGCGCGCTTGCCTAGAAAAACCGATTCACTCGTGATTTATACACACCCAGATTATCTTTTATGATGTTTTTACATTTTCCATGCTAAGATTATAAAGTTATTTCAGTAACTACCTACCCAGATTATACCTATTCGCGCTTGAATAGAATACCCTTTATTGTACACCAAAAACTAATGTCAAGTATAAGTTATCAATCTTAGAATAAGGTACAATGGGTGGTCTTATCGCTAAAAGCGATCTCTTACAGACAACCTTTGGATGGACAGAGAAAGGAAAGGCGAAAAATAGGCAGTCTGGCGTACACAAAAGAAACTAAACACTTAAGTGAAATAATTCACAAATTTCAAATAAAGCAAATTACAATAGTAGGGGCTTTCAAACCTGCGTACGAGCACACGTCGGATCTGTCGAGAGACATACATTGTTGTAACGACAACATGTCATGTCTCAACTTATATTTTCAGATAAGAATCTATTAAATTAGGGTAAGGGTGGTTTGGGTACCCATGTATGTAGGTCATATAACATGTTCCTTTATCTACACCAATAATAAAAAGAAGAAAGATTTCATTGTTTGTTATAACAAACAATGAAATCTTTCATAACATAACATCATAGCTGGGCACCGTTAATCAAATAGTTAACTTCGTTAATCGTTAATCCGCTACAAAAAAAGTTAGCTTCGTTAAGCGTTAAAGCGTTACATTTCGGAAGAATTAACGCAAGTTAACGTTAATCGTTAATCCGTTAATATGTGTAAAATTGCATTTTTATATCGTTGCGTTAGTGAACTTATACAACTTGTTGGTTTAGGTTCTGGAAGTTAACAGGTTAGGAATAAAACAAAATACTTGTATAATTCAAATGTGTAATTTAATCGTCGGGCATAAGGTGCATATTCCCCTTCATGAACATTAACATGTTGAAGTTCTCGTCTGAAAGCGAGGCTCGTTTTGGTGTTAAAATGTCTTTACCCGTGGAAAACAGACGTTCAACTGCAGCGCTTGAGGGTATAGCAGTATTGTATTTAATAAATAGATTTATGAATATCTGTTCCCCGAGGAATGCAGCATCGTTGAACGAGTCTTTTGATTTCATATCCAGCCGCATTTTAACGAGAACTCTTACGCTTATTAGCAGAAGGCTGATATTGTTAGTAAAAAAAATTTGCTAGTCTCGTGGGGAGTGCGGATAGTCTCGTGGGGAGTGCGGGTAGTCTCGTGGGGAGTGCATGCTTGAACTAAACGATTATTTTATACTCGATTATTGAATCGGTAACGTCCTCGATCTTTATTAATAAATTGTATTATGTGATTTAAATAGAAATAAATGAACTTTAATACTTACATACGGAAAATAACTCCATCTTTATCTAAATAAGATATTAGATAATTTTTTGCATACAACTGCACGTATCGGTGCAACGCATCGGTATTTACACGGAGCATTTATGATGACCTTACGGAGCGGAAACGATTCTGTTTATGAAAAATCGATTTCGGAAACAGTTTTTATAAACGCGTTAGATTTGTTAATTCACTACCTTGACAGAGGGGAATGATCATGAGAGGCGGGTCCTTATAGATAGATAGTCAAAGGGTAAATAGTAGGCATTAGATTAACGATTAACGGGCTTCTGCATATTAACGGAAGTTAACGTGTCCGTTAACATTTTTAAAAGTTAACTTAAAAGTTAATTCGTTAATCAAAATGTTAACTTCGTTAATTAACGATTAACGGATTAACGAGTTAATGCCCAGCTATGCATAACATACCATCACGCCTGTAATCCCCGAAGAGTTAGGCAGAGGCGTACTTAATGTACACCCACAGTTCGCCGGTATGTTTAGGTCCCATGTCCCAGGGGGCGAGCCTATTGCAACTAACCGGGCACAAATTCCAAACTCCGAGCTGTTAATGGGAATTTCATTGAAAAAACCCAATAACACTTTGCTTGGTCTGGTAATCAAACCCAGGACCACTAGCGTAGAGGCACATAACATCATCAAATAAACTCGAATTTAACTTTAAACCATATGCAATACACAAACAAATCCAATTCTGCTCAACTCCTTGTTACAATAGCGTGATAATACAGTTAGTTAATAGTTAACAATACTAGCGACGTCAAGTGAATCAGTTATTTTAACTTATATTGTTTTAAAGTTAGCGTTGGTTGATGCGACAACATAAACTGTGGACTTGAGTATTTTTGTTTTACACGCTAAATTTTCGTTAGACTTCATACGACTTAGAGAAAAATGAAATGAAATGATTTTTATTTCTGTAAGTAGATCATTAGAGACACTTTTACAAGTCAATGTTTTTTTTTTTTATAGCTAGATGGCTTCGGCATTTCCTAACTGACGACCTCTGAGAAGAAACGCCGAAACAAACTCAGAGAATCATGGTCTCTTTTAAAGTCCACACATAAAATAATGCAAATAATGTGAGTGGGACAATGAAGGGCGTGTGATAATAAACTTTTTTTATTTTTTAGTTTATTCAGGATAAAAATAAATAACACGCACATTTTTTTCGTAAAGTTAGAGGCGTACCTTGGATTCGAATTCGATACTCAATACTTTATTGCATTCCATAATGTGTACAGATGTCATTCTTTAAAATTATAGTAGGTATCAATTACCTGTCCAATCAATCTCTTCTCTTCTCTCTTGATGTATCAATGACCCTTTAACGTGGGAGAGCCATGCTTCGGCACGAATGGGCCGGCTCGACCGGAGTTATACCACGGCCTCACAGAAAACCGGAGTGAAACAGCGCTTGCGTCGTGTTTCGCTGGGTGAGTGAGGTTACCGGAGGCCCAAACCCTTTTAAAAGGCGGGCATCGCACTCGTGACTCTTCTGGTGTTGCGGGTGTCCATGGGTGGCGGTTATCGCTTACCATCAGGTGATCTGTATGATTGTTTGACCCCCTATCCCATAAAAAAAACCCTGTCGGGCACAGCAAAGTTTATATAGGTTCGTCGAAGAGAACATTCATCGTACATTTAATTTAAAAACTTCATTCATGTTATTCATTCATTCCTAAAAAAGTGTCAAGTTCACAGTATAACCATCCATTTTCATGGCGTAAAACATTGCGGATTCAATTTCCACCTGTCTATTGTTTAAGAGGTAGCATTGTGTTCTCACTGTACCTAATTCTATTGACTGAATGCTGTATATTGTTATATTGTCGCGCCTCTTTCCTATAGGGGTAGGCAGAGACCACAGACTTCCACTTGCTACGATTCTGACATACCTCTTTAGCTTCATCCACACTCATAAAAAAAATTCATACATTAGCGTCGGATTAGGGTACTCTTGACCGAGTCATTTTTCAGAACGTCCTCAATCTCATTTCTGAACGTTCGCCTAGGCCTTCCCCTACCTACACTCCGATTCACTTGATTCTTGTATAATTTGTTTGGTCAGTCTCCTTTCACTCATTCTCTAAACATGACCAAACCATCTTAACATACCTTTCTCTATTTTAGTCACTACATCTTCATTCACACCACATTCGTTCCCTTATCACACTATTTCTTATCCTGTCACTCAATTTCACTCCAATCATACTTCTCAAAGCTCTCATCTCAACTGCATTTATTCTACTTTTATGCTTCTTAGGTTTATATTACCTTTAAATAAAATAAAAAAACCTAGCCAAAACAGCGAAGGTATCCGATCAGATATGTTACCACAAACACTGACCGGACAAACACCTCGTGCAAACCAATAAAGTGTTATATTGTGACCCCGTGTGTTTAGGACTGGGGGCGTCGGAGACTGGACATCCAAATATTTCGGTCCAATTTTGAATAAAAGATAGAAAAAAAAAGAAAGCAGTGCAGATAGGTAAATAAAATAATATTTTTTATCTATCTTTTTATGAAGACTGCCTCATCAGTCTAGTGGTCCCAAGTGCGACTGCTGAGCTGGGTCCTGGGTTCGATTCCCAGGTCGAGCAAAGTGTATTGGGTATTTCTATGAAATTCTCAATAGTACCTCAGAGTTTGGAATTTGTGCCCGGTTAATGGCACTAGGCTCGCCCCCTATTACATGGGACCTAAACATACCAGCGAACTGCGGGTGTACCTTAGTACACCTCTGCCTAACCCTTCGGGGAATACAGGCGTGATGGTATGTTATGTTATGTTAAAACTAGCGAAGCTGCGGGCAAAAGCTAGCTAGCTTTTGACCGCGGCTTCGCTCACATGAAGATAATAAATGTATATTAGGAGTAAAAATGGATAAACCAACATTGATGATCTCTTCTTTGTATCGATCTCTATACATCAGGGAGGTCAAGCTGTATTTCAAGATTCGTTAAATTTTTTGAGATAAGAAGTATACCAGTTTTTCCGTTGGAACCTATCTATCTAAAAGTGATAACAATATTAAAATCTATTCAGTACTTTTTGCGTTTGACAGACAAACAGCCAAGAATTTTAAAAATCACATTTTTAGGTTCGGAGACGTATACCCTAACCAACTTATTTTTTTTAAATTTCTTCAATGTACAGACACAGCTTTTTTACAATTTTATAATAGTAAAGATGTCATTATATAATTTCATAGCTTAGAATTCTCTAATTCGAAGCCAAGACGAAACTCCACATATATCAGATCAGTTCAAATTAAACTAAATGATAACTACCAAACCGTAAAAATTACCTGTACCGAAAAATTGCCTGTCGGTTTCAGCAATAGATATATTTTGGCAACATTCCTATATTTTGATAAGTACGCCGTGTCTGTCTCCTTGCTAGCAACAAGTCTTCCAAACTATGAGAATCTTTAAACTAATCTATAAAGCTGAAAAGATTGTTTGTTTGTTTGTTTGTTTGCTTGAACGCGCTAATCTCAGGAACTACTGGTCCGATTTGAAAAATTCTTTCAGCGTTAGATAGCCCATTTATTGACGAAGGCTATAGGCTATATATCATCACGCTACGCGGACGAAGTCGCGGGCAGAAGCTAGTAACTTATAACTAAAAAATATTTTAGCTTTGAAGGAGCACAGCTATACAACAAACTACCTTCCAATATAAAAAAAGTAAGCTCGTCCAGTAGCTTCAAGTCTCAACTCTCTCAATATATCATTGAACAAATTTTCACCTCCCGATTGAGACTAAGAACACTGATTGAGTGCTCGGTGACCGTTACAATAAGTTCACTAAAATGTTAATAAATATTTTCATGTGAATGACATAGATTATCTTTTTTTAAACTATTTTTTAAGGCGGATCGTTCACCTGAGCCCGCCAAATTCAAATTTCAATTAGTTTTTCGCAATTCGTAGGTCTATAACACATTCTAGATTCCTAGCTGTAGTAGGTAATGGCGGCATTAGCTATACAATATTCACAACTGAGCATTAAAAACTTTGCTTGTAAATCGATATTGTAGCTAAAATTAGGTACAATCGTAATTTTTGGCCAAAATTGACGATTGTACCTAATTTTAGCTTCTTTAACGTTTATTAAGCAAAGTTTTTAATGCTCAGTTGTGAATATTGTATAGCTAATGCCGCAATTACTACAGCTAGGAATCTAGAATGTGTTATAGACCTACAAATTGCGAAAAACCAATTGAAATTTGAATTTGGCGGGCTCAGGTGAACGATCCGCCTTAAACCCAAATAATACCATACAATATACAGACAGAGGGGCTCGCGGTAAAGAGACCGAATTTCATACACAAACGCAATACCAAAATAAATTGTGACTGAGTAATTTCTAACGAGTGACTCGTGCGTTGATTCGAATGCATAATTTTTCTCGATTTTATTAAGGCTCGCTCCTTTTTTTTATTTATGAGATAGGGGGCCAGACGAGCAAACGTATCACCTGATGGTAAGCGATAACCGCCGCCCATGGGCACCCGCAACACCAGACGAGTCGCAAGTTTAAAAGGGTTTGGGCCTCCGGTAACCTCCTTCACTCGGCGAAACACAACGCAAGCGTTGTTTCACGCCGGTTTTCTGTGAGGCCGTGGTATCACTCCGGTCGAGCCAGCCCATTCGTGCCGAAGCATGGCTCTCCCACGTGAAAATCCTAATACATGGGACCTAAACATACCAGGTAAATGTGGGTGTACATTAGTACGCCTCTGCCTAAGTCTACGGGGCACACAGACGTATGATGTGTGTGATCATCATAACAATTTTTTAATTAATTATTTTAATAACCCGTTCTTTTGTCACTTTCTTAATAGTTCCATATGAGCTTAGGATGTTAGTAAATAAAACAAAACAGGTATACCTATATTTCAGTAACAGTCTATAATTGCAGACAACAAACAAATATAGGGCCATAATAAGAATATATCCAATAGCTATACCGAATAGCCCAACTGCTGCTCCAACATCATCATCCACTCTGCCCAAGGTATGATCAAAACACTGCTTATCGGTCGACGTACAAAATACTAGGTAAAAAGTAGCAGATACTAGCGCTATTATCATATTAATCACTGTTAAACCTATACACCAATCTATACCACATCTCTTCTTGGACAAAAGGCCAGCCATTAAGAAAGCATTGGTGACAAATATCAGCCAGAATAAGCAGGTGATTATTATTAATAGGTTCCCGTAGTGAGGTTCCGTTTCTAGAATCTTTGATAAGTTTGTTTTTTCACCTGTGAAAAAATATTAGGTGATTAATTATGAGATATCGGTTATACTCTTAAGTGGTTCTTGAGCTCCTGACAGTCATAATAGTCTTGAAATAGCACCATCGTTTTGAACTCACTCCACTTTTTGTATCTGAGGAAATGAGCTGGCAACACCAGCTCACCTAATTGTAAGGGGTCATAGCTGTCCATAGACACCTGCAACACTAGAGGAGTTGCTGATGCGTAGCCAGCCCAAGCCTCTACGGGCTGTCGAATTTTGGAGCCATAGCAACTAGGCATAACTGGCTCTCACGTGCAGAAGTCGAAACACACATAAAGATGCTTTACCACAGATGCTAGTAAGGGTAGTTACTAGCGATTTAAATCCCAAGAGATCCTACCACCGACCAAGTCACATATTACGAGTATTAAATAACAGTGAGGAATTGCATTCAAACCCGTCCTCCCACAGGAAAATATTGAGGAGGTTAGAAGTTGCGTCGAGGTAGGCATAGTGTAGGATGCCAGGTAGCCAGGTGGAGTGATAATTTACGGAAGGCAGCACCAATAAATGGATGAGAAAACGAAACACTAAGTCCACTTTTATCATGCGCACCGCTGAAATGTGGAATGCGCTTCCCGAGTGGGTCTTCTCCGATAGATATAATCTGGGTGTCTTTAAATCACGAGTGATTCGGTTTCTTCTAGGCAAAAGCGCTCCATCGTAGATCAAGCCTATCAGAAATTAAATAAAGGAAGGCGAAGGTAGGGCTTTATGGTTTCCATTAGGAGAGGCCTACACCCAGCAGTGGATGGATGTAGGCTTATGTATGATAGAACTCAGCTGCCGAGTTCATCCGGCTTGAAACCACCGCACTGCCAAATCTTCTGCGGCTATGCAGTAATATTTTAATGCTACGGGATCGCCTGATGGCTGCCCAGAAGAGTCACAAGGAAACCGGCCTTTGAAAAGGGAGTACGCTCTTTTCTTGAAGGTTTGAAGTTCGTGTTGGTCCGGAAATACTGCAGGCGATAGTTCATTCCACAGTTTTGTTGCGCGAGGCAGAAATGTTCTAGAGAATTGAAATAAAACTATTTTTACGGATTTTATCGCGTTGTATTAAATTTTATTATTTCCCGACGTTTCGGATCCTTTACAGCATCCATGGTCACGGGTAGACTGAGGTGTTGGACGTCTGTTAAAATTACTAACAGCTACCTTACATTTTTGTTAATTATTAGTGATCCGATTCACGCAGAACGAGCTCACCGTATCCTTTGGTCTTGCAGTTTTGGGCTTGGATTTAGATTTAGAATAGATTATCATTATCATTATAATTCTATAATGGGGTTCCAAGCAGCTGGTAAGACCCAACCATCTTCTCTATTGAAATTTGGGTGTTTTTTAATTTCAATAGCCTCACGAATCATCCTAGGTAGGAATCGGTTTTCTTTTGCGAGGACTTGTGGTTTATCATATATGATGTGTGTTTATATATAATCTGATGTAGTGCTGGGTCTTGTCTAGGGTATGTTCACAAACTGCAGACTTTCTGGAACGGCGGTGTTTGAAACGTCGGGAAATAATAAAATTTAAAACAACGCGATAAAATCCGTAAAAATAGTTTTATTTCAATGTCTAATATTCGCGTAAGTGTCAGAAACCAGTTTGTTCTAGAGAAGTTTTGTGGACTGCCAAGCATCTAGAAGATGGGAATATGCTAACATTAACTGTGTTTTCGTTCGTGGGTAATATTACTAATGAAATTACTGAGCAAATTATGAGTTGCTGAGAGACAACGCGCGAGTGATACCACTGGTGTTGCTGGCGTCTGTAAGCTGCAGTTGCCGCTTACCATCAGGTGGCCTGTATGCTTGTTCCTCATATTATCATCTTCCGACTAGGTTGGGGTCGGCTTCCAGTCTTCCCAGATGAGGCAACCTAATTTCTGGGCAATACCGATATTCGGAGGATAGACTGGTTGTCAGGCTTTTTTGGGCTTCTGACTACGATGTCGTTTGATGTTCGTATGACAACCGAGACCGACGGCTCTCCGAGGCATGGTAAGGGTCTCGATGTGTTAAGGATGGTTACACACCGACCGGGGCGAGTGGAGCTTGACATTGCAGATCAGTTGATCACCTTAGATTACTGTCATAGCCACGAGACCCGTTGTTCCTCATATTAGCACAACATACATACCATCACGCCTGTATTCCCCGAAGGGTTAGGCAGAGGTGTACTAGTGTACACCCGCAGTTCGCCGGTATGTTTAGGTCCCATGTAATAGGGGGCGAGCCTATTGCCATCAACCGGGCACAAATTCCAAACTCCGAGCTGCTACTGGGAATTTCATAGAAAAACCCAATAACACTTTGCTCGACCTGGAAGCGTAGTAGTCGCAATCTGGACCACTAGGCTAATGAAGCAGTTACATATTAGTACAATAAGAATAAAATGTACCACCTCCATATCCCAAGTTTATCATTAAGGTGTTGAAGGGTCCAAAAATACATGATATAATTAACACAAAGAAACAAATTCCTAATGTAAACAGGCGCCACGTTTCATATTCTACACGCCGACACATATTTGCACTTTATTACATAAATATTTATAACATATTAACTAATTTAGACGCACATTAAATTTTGTGTTTTGATTTCATGAAGGCATTTTTGACGTGCAAATGGCTTTTTATTTTTTAATTCTTTCCGTATTTCTGCAATGGTATTGGTGTATTCAGTCTAAATAGAAACTTTTTCATTATTTTGTGCATTTTACATTATTTTCGTGTGACCTAAACAAATTTCTCGCTGACCTGGTATGGTCTTTGAGAGCCATAAATAATGGTTGAGCTACACGATTATTATTATTATTTATTTAGATAATAAGGTACATGGTAATAATTAATATGAAGTACATGGTGTCCAACAAAACTATTCTTAACAAAACTTAGTTTGTCTGTTGGATCACTTTTGCTAATCATTACTAATACTAAAACTTACAATTATTATAAGTATTTATACATGTATGTTATGTATATATTAGTTATATAGACTTGATTATTTCGAATTATATTAAATAGTATTATATATTTGAATATAAGTATATGCTTAATAAGTATAAAATATGTAGTGGGTATATCTAGGTCCATAATAGCATAATATATAGTGTATATAGGTATATATGGGTAGGATATCATAGTATAAGGTAAATACTAGTATAGAAAAATATATGTATCTAATAGTAACATAGTGGTAAGTTATTTAAGTCAACATTATGGTAGTGTACTAAATAGATATTTTTTTAGCCTTCGCTTAAATTTATTTTTATTTTTTTCATCCCGGATTTCGTCGGGTAAATAGTTAAGTAAATAAGGGATACGCTTATTTAATGATCGATCACCATACACATTATTAACTTTTGGTACCACATATTTACCAGACGACATCGTTCGGGTGTTGTATTTGTTGCATACTGTTATCAATCGTGAATTAAACTCCTGTTTGCTATGGTTATTGGATGCGAGAATGTATTTATGCTTAAGTCTAACTGATGTATGCGTGCCGTCAGTTAGGACAGGTCAACTCAAAGCTAGGCCTATGCTTAAAAAGCTTTACAAAGCAGGGCAATGATTGAAAAACGCTATTAAAAAAAATCTAATGTAAGTACTTAGGATTAGATGAGATTTTTTAAAGGTTTCATGAAATTTAGCCTGACAGTTTTTGTGTGATTGTCATTTCTTTCCCACGTTAGAAATATTCATATATATCAAACTAGGTATCTATATTAACAGTATTTCTTTTCAATATTAAGTACCTATTAAAACCGATCGATCGATCCTATGGAGAAGAATCCGGCAAGATACTCCATGGACACTTTTCTGTTTTAAAATAAATTATGTTACAATCTTCACTGGTACAATATTGCGATAACACGATGTGTGGACGTTGTAGATTAATGTCCAAAGTCAAAGTCAAAGATATTTATTGCTTAAAACTGTGTACATATGGTGTTTAACAATTTTTGGTAGGTTTCAACAGTCTACCCAGTCGGGTGTAGCAATATAAAAATATTAAAATCTAATAAACATAGGTGTCTGTGCTAACAATCTTATAAACAATCTTGAAAACAATGACAATTATTATTTTTTGGCAAAATATTCATGCATATAAAACATTTTTAATTAACAAGTTTGATCGAAGTCGATAATATTAAAAATTGTAATCGCCTTACACTGAAGTTGATATTACTAAAAGGCTTCCAGAAGAGCCGTCCCAGCCACAAAGTACGCCAACAATCAACAGAATTCTCAGACTATTCCCCAGCCAGACTAAAAAAAACATGACTAATGTTGACCTGGTTGCCAAGGTAATGCTAGACAGCGATAATGAAAATATTTCCGAGTCATTTAGTTAAATGGGCTGCAGAGGTGATTTTACTGCAGACAGACAAACAGACAAATGAGTTGAGCTCTTCATTATGAGGTACAGGGACAGGGGAATATGGGTTGAGGTTGGAGGGCTTAAGCTCTCTCATTAATTTAAGGGGCACACATCCAAACTCCGAGCTGGAATTTCTTTATAGAATTCTTCGACCCCGAATCCAAACCAGGACCTCACACTCACCTTCCGTATTTCAACTACTAAACCGGGTCCGGTGCAATTTGAAGTGAAGTAGGTATTGGGTGAAGTTGTAGACCAGGAACCAAAATCCAAATAAACACACTCTGGCTAAATTGTGTTTTTTTTTTATATTCTGCGACATTGTACACATCACCATCTAGGCCCAAACTAAGCAGAGCTTGTACTGTGTGTACTAGACAATGGATATAATACTTTTTTTTTGTAAATACATACTTATAATACATAAGAAACACCCAGTCGAACACAAACACTTATTTATCACATAAATATTTGTGTCCTGTGGGAATCGAACCCACGATCTCGTGGTCAGCAGTCTGGTACTCAAACCACTAAACCACAGAGATCGTCAAAATCGTTCGAATCACTATTTATTATGGTATAACGTTTGTATTGAAAATTTGGTCCGCCACACTTATGCAGTTATTCCTAATTCCTTTCCATACTAATATTATTAATGCGAAAGTAAGTCTGTCTGTTACATTTTAACGCATAATCCACAATAACATAAGAGTATATTTTGCATGGGTCCCAAAATCTATAGTATTATAGTATATCGCGCTGTTGCTCAGCTATTAGCCAATTATTAGACAGAGTTGTAATGTCGACACGTTTTTGTTCTACTTTACTAGCAGGAGTATTTGACACAAGAGGTTGTGGAAGAGGGTTTCTTGAAAAAAAGTCTACATGGTTCATATACCTGCCTTCTCTATATAAGATATCTAAATCATAAGCTTGCAGAAAAGCCCACCATCTATGTACCCGTGGTGTTAAATCCACTTTACTTCGCGAAGCTTTAAGGGAGTTACAATCAGTTACCACAGTAAATCTACGTCCCTGTAAATAGTAATGAAAGTGTTTTATTGCGTTAACTACTGCTAAAGTTTCTAACTCGTAAGAGTGATATTTACTTTCTGTTGGTGTGGTTCTCTTACTGAAATATTCGACAACGTGTAATTTATTATCTACCTTTTGAAAAAGAATGGCACCGTAGCCAAGGAATACTAACTTTAGGTATTGGATGTAATTCGGCTTGAATTTTACCCGAATGAGATTTAGAAATTTTACATGTGATACAGTTATCAACAAA
This sequence comes from Acronicta leporina, assembly GCA_947256265.1. Lineage (NCBI taxonomy): Eukaryota > Metazoa > Arthropoda > Insecta > Lepidoptera > Noctuidae > Acronicta > Acronicta leporina. Next base: position 7,209,295 of record OX366538.1, read on the forward strand.
TTTTCTAACATATTTAGACATTTTATCGAACCAGTAGTGCTCATAGACCTTTTCAAGCGTTTTTTCCCAACCTAAATGCATTATTGACTCATGTATGTGATTTATGACCGACCACCTATAAGCTCTTGGTACTATAGGTAACCACCGAGACTGACCATTGCGTTGGATTTTGCGATACAAAACTCCTGATCGTAATTCATAACTTTGGGCAACATCAGGGGCAAGTAAATTATTTTTAAGATTAGAAACTATCAAATCAACTTCTGAACTACCTCTTCTCTCTTCTCAACTACCCTCGACATATATATAAAAGAAAGTCGTGTTAGTTACTCCATTTATAACTCAAGAACGACTGAACCGATTTGGCTGAAAATTGGTGGAGAGGTAGCTTAGAACCAGGAAACGGACATAGGATACTTTTTATCCCGTTCCCGTGGGATGTGATGACAGACCGAATTCCACTATATATAAAAGAAAGTTGTGTTAGTTACACTATTTATAACTTAAGAACGGCTGAACCGATTTGGCTGAAAATTGGTGGAGAGGTAGCTTAGAACCAGGAGACGGACATAGGATACTTTTTATCCCGTTCCCGTGGGATGTGATGATAGACCGCATTCCACGGCGGCGAAGCCGCGGGCAGAAGCTAGTTTATAATAAACTGCCATCAGAATTGTGACTTGAAAATAACATAATCATATTAAAAAAGAGGATGTACTGACTGCTTGTGGAAAAAGCTTACTACTCTGTTAGCAAATATCTAGAAGATCCTACTATAAAATAATTGTCACTTTTAATGTTCTATTATTTTGACATTTTCCATTATTTTTGTATTCATTTGACATTTTCTATTATGTTTGCATTTAATTTGACATTTTTCATTGTTTTTGTATTCATTCGACATTTACCTATATTTTTCTGAATTACCTACTTACTCAATTTTTGCATGCTCTAAGAGGCTGAATGTGGTGAAACAACTTTTTAATATGCAACATCCAATATGCAAGCCAATAAAGAATTTGATTTTGAAATTGAAATTTGAACATAAACCGCTGAACTGATTGTGGCGAATTTTGATACAAAAATAAATTGTTGTCTCTAAAAGTCCTACGATTCCAGTGAAGCTGCGGTAAGCGGCTAGTTCAAAATATGTTTTTAACAAAACTGCAATTCGATTGCCACTTCGAGCAATGTTGTTTGCTTTCCTATTTGTAACAGCTGAGTTTTGAATTCGTGGCTGGTTTTTGGCAATAGGCTCGTACGTACCCTATTACATGGGACCTAAATATACTGGCGACTCGTCCGATCCCGACGTTTCGGACCCTTTACAGCGTCCATAGTCACGGGCAGATTTATACTAATATAACGCGATATAATCCGTAAGGTTGTTTTATTTCAATATGTCTGATATTCGCGTAAGCTTCAGAAATCAACATTTTGTTAGTTATATTTAAAAAAAGTATTTTAGATTTTTAAGTATTATCTGTAATAAAAAGTTAGATTAAAAAAAAATAGTTTAGATTTTTAAGTATTATCAGTGAGTTGATTTTTTTACCACTATTGTATTGGGGTTACCCTGTAATACTATCATTACAGTGTGTAGGTAAAAAATCAATAAATGTTAAAACTGCAATTTATCTGGTTCCAGTTTTGCCGCGCCCTGTACACAAAAGTATGCACAAAAATGTTCATTAACAGTGCGAGGTACAGTTAGACAAAACAATAACTGTAATACATGGCTTGTACAGACAACAGAAACAAACATTGTTGTTTTTAAAGTTAGGAAATTGAAAATAGCAACATGCAAAGGCTTGTTTTTTAAACGGAATTCCACGGCCTCACAGAAAACCGGCGTGAAACAACGCTTACGTTGTGTTTCGATGAGTGAGTGAGGATACCGGAGGCCCAAACCCTTTTAAAAGGCGGGCAACGCACTTGTGACTCCTTTGGTGTTGCGGGTGTCCATGGGCGGCGGTTATCGCTTACCATCAGGTGATCTGTCTGCTCGTTTGCCCTGTATGCCATTAAAAACAAGCTGCCTGATGGTATGGAAAAAAGCCGTGATAGCCTAGTGATATGACCATTGGACTGCCAAGTCAAAGGTCTCGAGTTCAAATCCAAGGCACGCACTTCTGACTTTTCGAAGTTATGTGCGTATTAATAGCTAATTATCACGCGCTTAAACGGTGCAGGAAAACATCGTGAGGAAGCCTGCAAGTCTGAGAGATTTTCTCGACGGCGTGTGAAGTCTGCCAACCCGCATTAGGCTAGCGTGGTGGACTATAGCCTAATCCCTCTCATTGTGAGAGGAGACCCGTGCCCAGCAGTGGGACATATAATGGGTTGATTATGTTATGTTATGCCTGATAGTAAGCGGCAACCACAGCCTGTAGATATCACTAAAGCGTAGTCATCTTGACACTTCAATTGTAAATACATACACTCAAGCATTTCTCCCACAGGGGTAGGCTGAAACTATAGACCGCCACTTGCTAGGATTCTTTCATACTTCTTTTGCTCCTTCCACATTCATACATCTTCTCATACATTTGCGAGTACTAGCACACCTGCCTTTTTGAAGGACCTTGCCAATAAGATTGGCGTATGTCCTTCTAAGGCGACCTCTGCTGAAGCTAACATTGACATTCCCCTTATAAATTGCTTTCGTTAATCGTCTTTCATTCATTCTCTCAACATGTTCCAAATATCTCAGCATAGTTATTCTTTTCAATACTAAGCTGCAAAATGCAATTTGCTATTAGAAAAAAACGCATCGACCCGGGAATCAAACCTCAAACGTTATCAGTTGCACTTGAAAACACTACACTAATAAGGCAGTGACGTCATTTTGAAATATACTTAGATTTTTTACCACATTTTGGAAAAAAACTAATTTTTGCTGCGTTGCGGAGTTTTTCACAACGGTAAATAAACCCTATGCAACTTTTTGTTCAGTCAGTTCACTCAGTAATCCCTGTTATAAATTCTAGAGTTCATATCACGCGTGGTCAAGCGTGAACTGGTCTTTAGTTGCAACGGATCTGACCGTTACTGTTTATACGTACCTAGTTATTTCAAGTTCAAAGTTCAAGTTCAAATGTTTTTATTTCAAATAAGCTTTTACAAGCGTTTATGAAACGTTATGATTCTAGTTGCGCGGTTCCAAAAGGTTGATCATAATTATGGAGAAGAATCCAGCAAGATACTCCATGTAATTATAATATGACAATAATTAATTACACCGTTTGAGATCTCGACGCCGTCTCGACCGGAGTGATACCAACGCCTCACAGAAAACCGGCGTGAAACAACGCTTGCGTTGTGTTTAGCCGAGTGGGTGAGGAGACCGGAGGCCTAATACCTTTTAAAAGGCGGGTAACGCATTTGTGACTCATCTGGTGTTGCGGGTGTCCATGGGCGGTGGTAATCGCTTACCAACAAGTGATCCGATGGTCGTTTATTGAACTTTTTCATGAGGCCTTAAAACCCAGTCAAATTATCCATTACATGGCGGAACCCAAATGAAAACAACGCGTGCTTAAGTTTTTTAATATCTACCTGTATGTTAGGAATGCTGAAAAATTTCAAAATGGCCGCCCATTTCGAAAGTATGCGTGAAGTGTTTACGAGTTCGTCTACAATGAATATAGTTGATTCTTTTTTCTATTTGCAGTGTTGTTACCTGTGTTATTAGCCTAGTGGTCCTGAGCTTGACTGCTACGCTTGGGGTCGATTCCCAGGTCGAGCAAAGTGCTATTTAGTTTTTCTATGAAATTCCCAGTAACAGCTCGGAGTTTGGAATTTATCTCGCCCCCTATTACATGAGACCTAAACATATCGGCGAACTGTGGGTGTACATTCGTACGCCTCTGCCTAACCCTTCGGGGAATACAGGCGTGATGGTATGTTATGATGTATGTTACCTGTGTATTTTTATTTAAGTTACTCGTTATTGCATTATCATCCTCCAAGCCTTTCCCTAACTAAGTTCTCTGCTTCTACTCTAACCAGATGAGGGGGAATATCCCTATCTAATACTAAGCGACTGCCATCAGACCTCCGCATCCCAATTTCTGGACAATACCGATATTAATAGTTGTAGTGGGACTAGGACTTAGGACTAGAGTGGTTGGGACTAGGACTTAGGACTAGAGTGGTTGGGACTAGGATTTAGGACTAGAGTGGTTGGGACTAGGATTTAGGACTAGAGTGGTTGGGACTAGGACTTAGGACTAGAGTGGTTGGGACTAGGATTTAGGACTAGAGTGGTTGGGACTAGGACTTAGGACTAGAGTGGTTGGGACTAGGATTTAGGACTAGAGTGGTTGGGACTAGGACTTAGGACTAGAGTGGTTGGGACTAGGATTTAGGACTAGAGTGGTTGGGACTAAAACTTAGGACTGGATAACTGGCTTTTTTGGGTTTCCGACTACCACTAACAATTGTCATAGATGTTCGTATGACAACCGGGACCGACATTTTAACGTGTTCTCCGATGCGCGGAGTGGTTTTGATGTGTTAAGAATGGTCACCCATCCACACATTGACCGCAGCGGGCGCAGCTTAACCTTACAGATCAGTTACTGTTGATCAGATTAGATATTATTTAGCCACGAGCCCCTTAATCGTAATTGCATAGGTCTGATATTTTGAATTCATGCGCGCTCTGAATTCCCACGATGCATGTTAAACGTATGAATTAAAAACCTAGGAACTTTGTAAGGCATGTAGGTATTAATCTACCTATTCTAAGTTCTATATCTAATAATCTATGCACCATTGTAAACCTTTATATTGCATTATTCTATAACATATAACTCTTTATTCCCTACAACATGGTTGAGTCGAACGGCGCTGATACACACGTCATGCTCGTGAACGGGTGCTGTTAGTCGGGGCTGGTCGTCTTTTACTTGCTATGGCAATATCTGTTTATCTATTATATTGAATACTGTTATTCTTACACATCAATCTGCATAGTGCATTATACTCAAAACTATTTAGTATACAATTGGTAATTTATATTGTAATTATGTGTATTTTTTCTCGTTGTCCATGTTGTATATTGTATGTGATCTTATTTTGGTCGCGTTTATTATACTATTTTGCTTGACATTTATTATTACTCAGTTGACATTATTTATATGTATCTGACATTCGACTTTCAATTTTATTCCTATACTAGCTTCTGCACGCGAATTCGTCCGCGTAGCGTGATGATATATAGCCTATAGCCTTCCTCGATAAATGGGCTATCTAACACTGAAAGAAATCGGACCAGTAGTTCCTGAGATTAACGCGTTCAAGTAAACAAACAAACAAACAAACTCTTCAGCTTTATATATTGTTTTAATTTAAATTCCTGAATTTGTTATTTATGTAACACTCACATAATATCTAATAATACTATTACTGTCTGGATCTAATTACAGAAATAAATATCATTTATCATCATTACCTACCTATTTTCTCTCCCATTGGGGTAAGCAGACACTATAGCTTTTTGAGAACGGCCGCAATTTGTTGTGGTACGTTCGCCGAGGTCGGTCCCTTCCAACTCTTCCACGTATACTCGTTTCGTCAATCTCCGTTCATCCATCGTCTCTACATTTTTTTTTATGCGATAGGGGGACAAACGAGCCAACGGATCACCTGATGGTAACCGATAACACCCATGGACACCCGCAACACCAGAGGAGTCACAAGTGTGTGTTGTGTTTGTAACCTCGACTTCACGCCGGTTTTCTGTGAGGCCGTGGTATCACTCCGGTCAAGCCGGCCCATTCGTGCCGAAGCATGGCTCTCCCACGTGAAAAACATAAAACAAACATAACGTAACAAACACATACATGCCCAAACCACCTTGACATACCTTTCTCAATCTTTGTCACACTGTTTCTCACTTTATCTTTCAAAGTTACCTACCCCACACATACTTCTCAACGCTCTCATCTCTACAGCATTTATTCTACTTTCATGTGTCTTCTGTCATACCCAACTTTCGCTTTAGTGTCGGCTATACTACACATACGATGGCATATTATATTATCACGCTTATATTCCATATATATTTAGGCAGAGGCTATTTTATTCTTGATGCGATACTGCGACCTACGATGGAGTGCGCTTGCCGAGAAGAAACCGATTCCAACTCCGAAATGCTATTTCTTAATAACACTGCTCGATCTGGGAATCGAATCCAGTACGCCTAGCGTCGCAGTTGCACTTTAAGATCAATGATGTGGCATGTCATAAATATTAATACAATCAAATTATTTTTGGTAAGCTGGAAATTTTTTATATTTTTGATAAAGGTCATCAACAATTCTCTAAAAATATTATTATAAAAGTACTAATTTCATTAATTAACTGAAGCCTAATACAGAAGTCCTAAAAGTTTTTTAGTTTTACTAAACTTCAACAACGTACAGAATTTTGAACAAATCTAGCGACACCTAGTGTCGAGTAGCTAAACTATAAATATATGAAGATTCACATTTTTTAATTATTGTGAAGGGCATTCGGAAAACAAAGCTTTTGACAGGATTTTCTGTAGATATAAATTATTTCAACACACAAAGATAGAAAATACAGATATTTGAGTCGATAATAATTATTAATGTCTCTGTAGCGCCATCTGTAATCTAGTAGTAGAAAACACAGCTGTAATAAAATATTCAACGCGGGCAAAATTTACAATGTTAGAAAAATTTATCCTACAACTCGAATTCGACTTTATCTCATGTGCTGTAGAGTTTACTATCGATTTGAATTTGAAAATACCGACGAATAACATAGCTAAATAAAATATTGAAGACGAGCTTGTTTAGGCGGCTGAGGTAGGTAAGTAGGTATCTATATCGCTTTCATATTTCGAGAAAAAATGCGTAATTATTTTGTCCATGTGTCCACCACCCCAAACAGAACTATTTTGACTTTAAACACCAAAAATATAGTTCGAAATTAACTAAAAACCATTAAAATCATCAAAATTACTTGTTGCAAAAATGAAAATTTGCAATGACGGAATGAAAATCAATTTTTTCCTGCGAATTTACATCTGTCAACCGCTGTGCAAGTGACAGAGACAGAACATGTAAATACATAGTGTGTAACAGAGACAGCAGTATTCGTCGATATAACATTCTGTGTGTGAAACAATAGAACGTTTCGTCTGAAACTCCGGATAACACTGTGTCGGCCGCTCCTTCGCAATTTCTGAGAAGAACGCCATCTGTGTTCGTAGTTGGAAAGCTGCAATATCTTCCTTAGTGTGCCATATTCATAGGCTTGTTCGTCGGGATGTGTGCAGTTTTAGTAGTGTGAGTAGATGGAGGGTTGAAACGGACGCAGGGAGTAGGAGCAGCAGAAAAATCTTATTTTATTGTTTAATTAATTCCATGGTGTAGTCAAGCGGTGTTTTTTTTTTTAAATCAAAATTAAATTTGTAATCATTAGTTTATTTGGCTCGTAAGTAAGTGCGACTACTGTGTACAAGGCTCTGGGTTCGATTTATAGGTCGGGAGCAGAGATGATATAGGTACCAGTGTACACCCCTTTCTCCTATTTGTGGATCCTAGTGGTATTTAAAGCATAATTTTATCATTTTACGAAGCAAAATTCCAACTCCATGGGTTTAATTCCCTTTGATTTAAACCCTAATGTACTCAAAAACTGCGCCATCTGCCTAGTGCTCCTGCGCGCGACTACTAATCTAGAGGTCGTGGGTTCGCTTCCCACGTCGAGCAGTGTAATTGGGTTTTTATTTAAAAAACAGCTAGGAGTTTGGAATTTTTGCCCGGTTAATGGCATTTTTTTTAGTTTCCGGCAAGTATAGTAAGATATGCGAAAGATTGCTGGTGAAAGCTGTATGTAATATGAGAATAGAGTGAAATGGGTTACATTAGGGGAGGCCTACGACCAGCAGTGGACTGATATAGATAGGCTGATTAACCAAGAACTAGACAAGGGACTTAATTGTAAGTAGGTATATCACTTTTTACAGTGTCTCAATTTCTAAATATTTTAGTCATGCCAGTATAATATGAAGCATCCCTACACTAGGAGCTACTTGCACCAACTTAAATTGTATTTAAACAGAATTTTACAATGAAAAATTGTGTTTAAACACTATTTAAACATTTGGTGCAAGTGACCCTAGGTGACAGTGATGAAAACAGTTAAAAAATATGAAACCCACGTTGGGTGCCATTTTGATTTTGGCGCCCAACTTGGGCCTAGAAAAGTATTACAAAATTCTGTATTTTTGGTCCATTTCTCTTTAAATTAGAAGAAAAAAGTACAACGTTAATTTACTCATATTAAACAATAGCAAAACTTCCTTATTTTTTTAAAGGATTACAACTGATTAATATAATTTAATGAAACTTTCACCCAAACAAGAATGTTTATAAACTTAATCAGTACGGAAAAATTAACCCAAAAATCACTAATTAAAACCAACGGATTAACACTAATTAATTTATTGTCAAAGAGGAATTACATTATTTTTTTAATATTATCTCGCAAGCCTTGGCTGCCGATCGTACGCCTAATCTGCGCCACCCTCGCGTAATAGGCCATCTCCTCGTTGCTATGGAAACGGCAAAGATGGCCGCCGCCCCGTTACCTCTTCCACCCGCGCAAGGGTATATAAACGTGCCCCCGGAGGTTTTGGACCAGAGCGCCACTACTTCCGTCTAAGGCGCATGTGTCGCGATTTTCTTTCCATTTCTCGATATTTCGAAAAATATCATATCCTATTTTATTTCCTGCCTACTTCCTACGCCTATGTTTTGTTCGTCAAATTTTGTAGCATTAAAATCTGTTTTTTATTTGATATTTTGTTTTGTTTTATTTTTCTTTCTATTTTTTCCTGTGGTCGGTGTGAAGCTGCGGTTCCAAGGTAAGTGCATTAATACTAATGTTTGTTTCAGAGATTTTCGGTATTTACTATCATTTCTCAAAACGTAGGGTAGACGCTAAATCATTTTTAAACACGTGCAATGATTATTGATTTCGGTGCAGATGCGAAGGGGACTAAAAATAGCATCTACACCTCCTACACTCGTACAAAAGCCGACTTTATTCTGAAGATTGTAAGGTTTATTATTCTTTGAGAGGGCGTGTTACTTACTGTAGACTTGTGGATAGGAGAATTAATCTAAAATCTTGGTACGATTATTTCGTTGATCCGGATCGGAAACACGAGTATCTTTAAGAAAAAGCTCAAGTCTCGCTTAGAACGGATATGTAAACGACTATTAATAAAGCCTAAGGTGACACTGACGGCGTCCATATTTTAGTAAATGGAGTGGGGGTACAATGGAGTCTGTATTCCCGCGCCAACGTGAAGTTGGTAGACTTGCTCGCGCTAGGGGCAGCCATTACTTGGTAAATTGTCAGTCTATTAACATTTGAGATGAAACGAGACTTAACGAACATAGTTTTACTCATTTAAATCAAAGATTCAATATATTTAGTGTAGACGTTCAGATAGATTTTTTATTTAAGCGAAATGGAACATATGCCTATAGGTACTTAGGGTATTTAGATACTTTATCAACCCAGCCTCAAATATTGCTCTAAGCGCGGCAATTCTTTTTATCATGTAGCCTGTATTCGTTTTTTGCCAACGTGATATGAAGAGGAATAGGATAGAAAATCCTGGACTGAGGTAGGGAAGAGCTTAGCAGTCAGTGAGACACAACACGTGCTACATAAAAAAGAAAATTATCTGTGACATCTTGCCAAAGGTTTGAATAAGCAATATATTAGGTTTAAGTCTTTAAGACAACACCAAATTATGAGTCATATCTTCGAATTGGAAAGGAAGAATGAATAATAGTTGAGCTACATGATGACTGATGTGTTTTCCGTTAGTTACAACAGGTCAAAGCTATTATATGGCTGTTTCTTCAAAGAACTAGTTCAGATTTTTCCCTTCATAGATAACTCACATATATGACCACTGTCTGGATTTGAAAAACCATGACTCTCTGAGTTTGTTTCGATATTTCTTCTCAGAGGTCGTCAGCTAGGAAATGGTGATTTAATATTGTTTAAAAAAATGCCTATAAAGGATCTATTTACAGATATAATTACCATTTATACGACATACTAACTGCCTCATTAGCCAAGTGGTCCTGAGCGCGACTGCTACGCTAGAGGTCCTGGGTTTGATTCCCAGATCGAGCAAAGTGTTATTGGGTTTTTCTATGAAATTCCCAGTGGCAGCTCGGAGTTAGGAATTTGTGCCCGGTTAATGGCAATAGGCTCGCCCCCTATTACATGGGACCTAAACATACCGTCGAACTGTGGGTTACATTAGTACGCCTCTGCCTAACCCTTCGGGGAATACAGGCGTGATGGTATGTTATACGACATTAAAGTTAGATATGAAGACGTAGATCTTAATAAAATAAATTATAAGCTTCTTTATATCCATAATATACCATTACGCCTATATTCCCTGAAGGTTATGGAAGAGGTGTATTTTTTAAACTCAAGTAGGTTTGAGTTTATTGCCATTAACCTGGCATAAATCCAAACTGAGAATATCATGAGAAACTCAAAATATTCGAATTGAATCCTATACTCAAAGGTATCTGAGCTTTAAAAGGATCATGATTCATGAAGTTTGATGCCTAACATCAATTTTATCCCGTGTTGGGAAGTTCTTCACTGCCATTGAGACAGGTATCTCTTAAGAGGCGAGAATATATCTAACTTGCTCTTGGAGTCTGACTGGCTGGAGACCACTCTTACGACGGACTCTGTCGTAAAGCACCTTCATGTGTGTTTAGACTTTTCCGTATCAGAGCAAGTTCGGCCTTGGTTGCTGCTGCTTCGGCTGTCTGGAGTCCATACGGGCTAAGTTTCGGCAACGCATCAGTAACTCTATCGGTTTTCCAGGTGTCTATGGGCGAAGATGACTATTTTACCATCAAATAGCTAGTCTGCTCGTTTGCTGACTTACCCAGTTCAAAAATCAAGTATAGCTACATAATATTTTTTTTAAATATTTATAAATTTGCTAAATACCTCATCGCGATAAACTTTTTAGAGCCAAGTTAATTTTATATAGAACGGAATTTGAGCATAGGCTCTATAAAAGAATGGGATTTTTCTTCCGTTCTCCCCTTATCCATAAACTCAATCACACTTCACTCAACCTAAAAGTTGATTCCACAAACAAAATTGTTTGTGGAACGCTCCGTTAACGCAACGTTGAACCGTTTTCTATTTTACTCGAAAGATTATCGACTGCCAATATCAAATCCACCTAGTACTCTTACATTTTCGTTGAAATCGAATATTTATAAAACCGTGTATAAGATGAAGTAGATGGTTCATTATATAAATTAAAAGAATTGGCCTCCGGGGTAATTGTTATCAAATCTCTGTTAAGTTACTGAGATTGTTTTTTCTATAACTATAAAGTTTAAAACTAGGAGGACTCTGCTTCCGGGGTGACTACCAAATTGCCAAATAAGCTGCCGCTAAGCCGGTGACATTACTGGGCAAATGAGACGATTCCTGCGGACTGAATTTTCCATACAAACGTAATACAAAAATTAATCGTATTTCAGAGTTCATTAAAAGTATATTATTACTAGCTTCTGCCCGCGACTTCGTTCGCGTAGCGTGATGATATATAGCCTATAGGCTACCTCAATAAATGGGCTATCTAACACTGAAAGAATTTTTCAAATCGGACCAGTAGTTCCTGAGATTAGCGCGTTCAAGCAAACAAACAAACAAACTCTTCAGCTTTATAATATTAGTATAGATTCGGATTCCGATACCGTTAATCTAGGTTTCTGCTCTACAATTTTGTCTTAAATACAAAACTTGATAACTTTACCAAGATTGGAACGATTTTTCTAGTTCGTTAGAAATAAACGATTTCTAGTGAAAGAGATACGGTAGAAACCTAGATGAAATGAACTATATCTCAATCCGCATTTGAACACAACTTGATAAAATATTGTTTGGATTAAGATTCATTTTGGTGGTACTTTTCTGTGGGCAATTCAAACTCCGCCAGACCCTGAACAACTCAGGTCCTAAGATACCATTGTTGTTGCTGGCTGATAGGCTGCGGTTGCCGCTTACCATCAGGCTAGATACTTGTTTTTTATAACAGCATAGCCATCAACAGGGCCCAAATCGAAACTTCGAGCTGATAATGAGAATTTCATATATCAAATATTTTACTCGACCTGGGTATCTAGAAACGAGCGTTGTAATAAGACCACTGGACTAATAAGTCGAAAATTTAATATAGAATGTTCGAGACTAGTTCAATCGGTAAAGCGGTCAGTATAATTCTAAAATTAAAATAGAAAAGTCGAATACATTCCAATTTTAAACTTGTCCCACTTTATGTCTGGTTCTGGACTATGAATAGGCTTCAATACGACTAGTTGATTGTGGAAGGAGCTGATCGAGGCTAAATACGTCAATCAATCGAAGTGCACAGTTAAGCTGCTCTCTCCGCGGTCATTATATGGATGGGTGAACATTAGAGCTAGAAAAAGCGACATCGATTCATAGTGGACATTCCAAAACCCGAACGAAACGATTTAATTTCACTTTTTTCATGCATAACGCTGAAATGTGGAATGCGCTTCCCGAGTGGGTCTTCCCCGATAGATATAATCTGGGTGTCTTTAAATCACGAGTGAATCGGTTTCTTTTAGGGAGCGCGTTCTATTGTCGATTGCAGTGTCGCTTCACATCAAGCAAAATGGCGATCAAGCGTAAGCCTATCAGGATTAAAAAAATGTAAAGCCGTCGGTCCCGGTTGTCATACGAGCATTCTGCATTGGTAATCGTTAGTGTTCAGAATCCTGAAAGCGTGACAACCCTCTATATGTCCTTGCCCAGAAATTGGGTTGCGGAAGTCTGATGGCAGTGGCTCCATGTAAAATACAGATATTCAGCTGTATCTGGTTAAACTAGAAGCTGATGAAGTTTTTTTGATACCACTAAGGTGGTAATCAAGCCTACGGCCCGCCTGATGGTAAGCGTTTACCGTATACTATGGACGCTTGCAACACCAGAGGTATCACTCGCGCGTTGCCGACCCCGTTAAAAACCGTTTCACTCCTTTTTTGAAGAACCCCATGCTGTAATGTTTTGGGAAAACATCATCTGTGAAGTGGACACACAATAGTATGCTTACAGTATTGTTGTGTTCCGGTTTGAAGGGTAATGTAGCCAGTGACATTACTGGGCAAATAAGACTTAACAACTGAGGTGTCAAGATGACAACGCGCGAGTGATACCACTGGTGTTGCTGGCGTCTATAGGCTGCGGTTGCTTGCTATCAGGTGGCCCGTATTTTTTATGGGACAAATAAGAAGACGCATCACTTAATGGTAAGAGATTACCGTCCCACATGGACACCCGCAACACCAGAGGAGTCGCAAGTTTGTTGCCCGCCTTTTAAAAGGATTTGGGCCTCCGGTATCCTCACTCACTCGGTGAAACACAACGTAAGCGTTGTTTCACGGCGGCCGTGGTATCACTCCGGTCGAGCCCATTTGTGCAGTATGCTTCTTTGTCAACATATTGCGATATAAAAAAAACAAACGCTATTATATGGCTATTATAGTGAAGAATTTCCCGCCATGGCCCGTTACTCAATAACCATCAATCCATGTAGGTGGATTTCCATAAAATATTCTGCGAGAATCTATCGACATTTCCATATAAAATAATCTTATTTTTCCCCCATTTTGTTTATTTTTGCGGGGTGGCAATTGTTTTTGATGGATTTTACCCCATTCTCTGTTGGGGTAAGCGGAGGATTGGATAATAGGGTTTTTTTGATTATCAATTAATTTTTATGAGATGTAGAAATTAACATTTAAAGCCAAAAGGGAAGGGTAATGGATTTAACAGTTTAAGTATGTGTATTCGATCCTAACTCAAACTACAGATATCGACAAAAATGATTGACTGATTCGTCTTTATAATAAGAATGTCACAGGCCTATATTTTTTAAAATTTTAGGTACGTATGATATTTTTTTAAATATTATTATATGATTTTTTTCACCACTTATAGCCTATTGATATGACTATTGGACTACCAAGTTAAAGAATAAAGATCTCCAGTTCAAATCCAAGGCACCTCTGACTTTTCGAAGTTATGTGCCTATCACGCGAAATTGAGAGAAAACCTGCATACCTGATAAATTTTCTCGAAGGCGTGTGAAGTCTGCCAACCCGCATTAGGCCGTGGTGGACTATAGCCTAATCACTCTCATTGTGAGACAAGACGCGTGCCCAGCAGTGGGACAGTATAATAGATTAATTATGTTATGTTAGTATTTTTAACAAACAATTTCGTTACGGAGAATAAACCCCTAAATAATAAAGACAAAGGCACCATAACCCCCCCCCCCATTTTATCCCCCTCCTCCACCCCTAATCAACTCTTACAAGTGATGTCAAGTCTACAATGTTTTTGTTTAATTGCCTTTACATAATGGTAAAATAATATACAAAATATAAACTCGTTACCCATTTTAGGGTAAGTTACTTGGAGAAGTAGGTATATAATTATTATTTAAACTAGCCCTTCACCTTACATGCAATGCACTCATCTAGTCCACATGTCATGTCCATAAAAATATATAATAAGCTACCCCCGCGAATAAAAAATGAAATTAAAGACAGTATTTTTATTAAAAAATTAAAACACATCCTAATAACTAAATGTTACTACCATATAAATGAATACCTAAATGATAAATGTATATGAAATATAATAAATTGAAATTTAAATAAATACTTGTAATAATATACCTAAACATAAACACAAATACATAAATAATATACAAGCATGACATACATTTATAATAATAATATCTGGGACATTTAATTTATTTTCTTTTTACAAACTGATAATGGCCATAATTACAATAACATATAATGAAATAATATAATTAAGAATATTAAATAATAAAAATAATTATAGTAATATATCTAACTATAGTAAGCGCACCTTATTAATTACCTTTATTAATATAATAGTCAATAAATATCAATTTATTATAAGTAAAATATGAAAATTTTAAAATATGTAAAACTTCCTCCTCTCTCCTACATCTTGCCGTGCCGACAAGGCCCACACATGTTTCTTATATATTATACCATTGTAACATCAATTTAACTTGTGGAGTGCAATAAATGTATTGAGTATTGAGTATTGAGTACATTTAAATTTAGATACGTTTCATTCGAATAAGAGCTTGTTTTTAATATTAATAATCAATACCAATATTATTAATGAAAAAATAAATAACTCTATCCGTCTGTTTCTTACATTTTCGATGAATTTTGACATAGAGTTAGATCGGAACGTTTGTCTCAAAAAATCCTTCGGGATGAGATTTAAATTGCAGAAAATAATAAATGTGAAAGTTTGTCACGACTTCCAAAAATGACTAAAAGGATTTTAATGTAATTTGCCGTAGGGATAGTTTATAAACGGGACTAATACATACGATATTTAATATTATCCAGATTGGACAGGTCAACTCAATGCTGCTAGGGTTCTTTCTTCAAAAGGCCTGTCCAGATATTGCCCTACATCGTAACACTCGCATAATATCTAATACTATTATTATTATAATACTATTATTACTGTATGGACTTTAAAAGAAACCATGGTTCTCTGAGTTTGTTTCGGTGTTTTTTCTCCGAGGTCGTCAGCTAGGAAATGCCGGCGACAATCTAGATAAAAAAAAATTTAAACATTGACTTGTAAAAGTGTCTTTAAAAGATTTATTTACAGAAATAAATATCATTTATCATTTATTGGTTTCAATTCTAAAGTAGTAGATGAAGTAAGAAAACTAGTAAACAAAATAGACACCTTCAATAAAACACAACACAATATTCTCTGCCTATATTATTCTCATAAAAACCGTAATAATATAATGCAATAGGTCACGGGGTCATCGACCGATAGTGTGAAGGTGCCTCACGGATGCTGGATCGATAGGGACGTCTGTGCGCGCCTCGTGATGGGACACAAACGATGTCGATAAATTTATTATTATATTTTTATTCAGATTTTCAATCGATAAAAATAATAAATTATTTATTGTTATTTTTTTTCATTTGGCGTTTGTAAACGATTATAAGAATCATGTTAGGTATTATGGTAAAAATATAAGACCAGTAGCTTCGTTATCATCACCGTGGTTACATGTTATGAGACTTAACAACTGAGGTGTCAAAATGACAACGCGCGAGTGATACCACTGGTGTTGCTGGCAATAGGCTGTGGTTGCCGCTTACCATCAGGCAACTTGTATGATTCTTTGCCATCTTATTACAATAAATAAAAATCTTTTTTTTTATTCTCATGGGCCTGGACCAAAGGCAAGTAGTTTTAGTCTGATTTATAACGACGACAAATGACAATCATAGATATTTGTATGATAACTAGGACGTAACAAGCTACGAATTGCTTTGCATGTGCTTAGACTAGTTACTAGTCTAAAAACTGGCAGCGGCAAGCACTAATACTCCGGATATATTTCTCAACAAGCAGTTATCCAAAGGACTTTTAAGAAAGGTAACCTGTACTTTTCGCCATAGTCCTATCTATATGTATACTCATCAAAAGTGATTTAGTGGTTTAGGCATGAAGACGAATGCAAAAAACAGAGCTATACATAAACTCACGCCTTTCTCCCACAGGTGTAGGCAGAAACTATAGACCGCCACTTGCTATTCTTGCATATTTCTTTTGCTTCTGCGACATACATACATCTTGTCATACAAACGCACCGGTTGCTAGTACTACGCATCTGACCTTTTTGAAGGACATTGCCAATAAGATCGGCGTACGTCCTTCTAGGACGTCCTATTCCAATCGAAAGAAAATCTAACTACCTCGTTAGTCTAGTGGTCCTAAGCGCGACTGCTACACTAGAGGCCATGGGATCGTTTCCCAAGTCGAGCGGTGTTATTAAGTTTTTCTATAAAATACTCAGTGCTGTTGCGGCCTAAAGTCCACTTCATGATAATAGGCTCGCCCCCTGTTGCATGGGACCTAAACATACCGGTGAACGGTGAGTGTGCATTCGTACACCTCTGCCTAGTCCTTTGAGGAATACAGGCGTGATGATATGCTATAGATATCTAAATAGATTACGATAACAACGGCTACCAAACAGTTCTATTTTAGACGAAATATAATTTGGAATCTACCTTATTTGACGTATAAATCATTAGATTGGACAGGCCTAAGTGTTTGGAACCTCCTTTGAACAATTATTGGAGTAATTAATATTAGTCTAGATTTATTGTTACAGCTCCTATGTTAAATTGATTTAGTATTATTTAACTGATTTGTTAGTTCATTTTATGAACCAGGTTTACGTTTGTATCAGGTGATCGGCAGGCAACTACCCATCCTTATGTCGGAATCTTACGTTGAGCAAGCATGAGAGCTAGTCCCTCCTCGGTAACTGGGGCTCCAGCAGTCGGCAGTCCATTGGGACTCTTAAGGGTCGGCAACGCATCAGCAAGATGGTGTTGGTGGTGTCTATGGGCGACGATGACTACTTACCACCAGATGGTGGACTTCTTCTTCTTCTTCCTGCCCTTGTCCCAATTTATTTGGGGTCAGGGCAGCATGTCCTTTCATTCCTGTCAGCCGTCGTCTCACCATTCACTCCCTTTGCGATCATATCGGCCTTAACACAATCCATCCATATTTTCTTTGGCCTTCCTCTACCCCTCTGTCCCTGCACATTCATATTCATCACTCTTTTAGTCACATGCCTAATCAGTTAAAAAAAAACGTTTATATTACATACAGATAAACTATATTTATTTCTGTGAAATAGATCATATACTATTAAATGGTGCAGATATTTCTTAATTGACAACCTCTGAGAAGAACTCAGAGAATAAAAAACTCAGAGAATCATGGTCTCATTTAAAGTCCCAGTTAAAGACGAGTGTTACAATGTAGGGCAGTGTCTGAAATGGCCATTTGAACAGGCTTTGGCGACTTTGAGTAGACCAGTACCAGCTGACGGCACGCATGCATCTGTCATTGTGTAGCTCGACCAAAATCTAGAGAGCTGCTTTACATGAAAATACAGATTGAATAATGTCTGATGATATTTTTAAATGTTATTCTTTATGTCTACCAGAATTTTGCGTTCGTTTGTCTCTTGCATCACATGTTTATAACGTGAGGAAGACGAGAGTACATACATTATGATTAATACATACATGGACATTAGCAGCTACTTCACGTTGTGTTTCGCCGAGTGAGTGGCGATACCGGAGGCCCCTTAAAAAAGGCCGCAACGCACATGTAACTCCTCTGGTGTTGCGGGTGTCTAAGGGCGGCGGTTATCACTTACCATCAGGCAATCCGTTTGCCTGTTTGCCCCCATGCGCCATAAAAAATCTGGAAACATTCTGTCTCCCCTTCTTCCTGGATATGCGTCATACATCGTAATTGGATCAGCCTTCCGTGTTTTACGCTCTGTACAGGACAGGTAGTCAGAAGCCCAAATAGTCTACAACCAGTCTATAACCAGTTTATTCTCCAGATATCGGTATTGCCCATGGCTTTCAGAAGTCTGAAAAACACTCAAATTTTTGCCTGATCTGGTTATACTGGTGGTCTGGTTAAACAGTAAAGCTTTTAGGAGCACATTATAATTACATTAAAATAATAAAAACATGGTTTTATTGTTTTCGGAAGGGCAACTATTGCGCAAGCAGTCGTGGTACGGCTTTTCAAAAGTTACCTGTGTTTTTCTCTTTCATAATAAAATACTAATTTAATTTGTTGTTGGAACCAAGCCTTGTTTCTGTGGCTTCCAATATAACTTACATTTTATTTATTCTCAAGTGGTTTTCTTTTTAAAAGCAAACAATTACTTACTTAAAACGCTTTGCAATTATGCTTCTTGAGGGCATTATTAAAATAATATTTCTCTTACTTATTGAAATCTTAAAATGATAATACTGCTCTTATTAAATACAAAATTTTTAGATGACTTAAAAAAGGAGAAGTTCTCTATTTAAATGTATTTAAGTAGTTACGCAATATCTTCGCTGTTCAGGAAACACTTTCTTTTTCTTTTATCCACGTCAATTTACTAGAGATCGGCGCAGTATGCCTTTTTCTTCTTTAATCTCTATGCCTGATAGAGATTGTCATCTTACTATCTATCATTAAAATGTTTCTTTTATATCAAATAGAATATACTTTCTAGCTTATCTCGTATAATTTACGTTGTATTTTGGCTATCAGTTTTAAAGATAATTAAACCAAAAATTCCTTGATCTTTTATCGATTTACTCTTAAAATGATTAGCATTCTCCATATACTTGTCATTTTCTTTCTTTATTTCTTTGGTGTCTCTTTAAATCTGTGGCCAGGGATTTCGCCATAGCGCCATTTTTTCTTCCCAGCCAAAATACTTAAAGACGATGAAGCGTAGCGGTGGCTGTCTATAATGTGAAAATGACGTTAATAAAGTAGATACTATCTAGTAGTTTATCCTTAATAAATTATTTTGAGTTTGTTTAGCAAGACGTATAATCATCAGTAACCCAAATTATAACCTCGACATCTATCTTCTTCGCCACTTTAAAGTCAGCCAAGTATGAAGCAAATATTACCGAAATTGATGACAAAATTGGCAATAAATTATTAATCTCATCTCTGGACATCACTAACAATCTTCCTGATACCTTGGCAGCCAGAATTCACGTATCTTATACGAATTTTCGAGTAATTACTCTATTTAATGGACTCTCGTTAGACGTGATATAATTAGAAAGTATGGCCTGGCTGAGGCAAGCCGAATCTAATCGAATTTCCTTAAAGGATAACGTTACAAGACTGCGGTATCATTTTATATATTATGTTGGAAGTGCTTAAATAATCTTTGATGATGCAGGAAATACTACAACAGCAAGATAATAATTACAATAATTAATTAACACTGCTCAAGGTGCATTGATCAACGTGGTTGCTAGCGAGATCGATTTTCACGTTTAAGATTCTATTCTCAGGACGAGTTATTGAGATTTACTATAAAATTCACAAGACAAACACAACGGGTCGACTGATGGTCCCCAGCAATACCAATGGTTGCTTTCCCCGTTACCCTTCAAAACGGAAGACAAAAATGTTAGCACACTATTATTTGGCAAAGCGGTGGTATAAATCTAAACGCTGCAGCAGAATTAACCTTACAAAAATAAATCACACCATCAACCCATTATATACTGCTGGGCACAGGTCTCTTCTCAAAATGAGAAGAATTAGCCTAGTCCATCACGATAGCCTACTGCAGGTTGGCGGACTTCACACGCCGTAGAAAAAAACTCTCAAGCATGCAGGTTTCCTAAAGATATTATCCTTCACCGTTTGTGCGCATGTTAATTATTAATACGCTCATGGCTTCGAAAAGCTGCGTGGCTTGGATTCGAACCCAGCAGTCAAAAGTCATATCACTAGGCTCTTATTTCTAAAAATGAAAATATAACAAATCAAATAAAAGCTGGTAAAATGTCCTACATAGCAGGACAAAATCAATAGTCACAGCATTAATTGACGACAGAGTGCTCTAAACACTGTAAAATACACAAATTAAATTAACACCATCCCTTTTCAAAAGTCCGCTATTGTTAACGCTTTTAAACAAGCACAGAATTTTATTAAATGAGACATTTATTTGAGAGGAAAAGGGTTTCTTGGTGTTACAACAGTGTCTGATCTTTGCTGTCTGGTTTTGAAGGTAAAGAAAGCTTGAAATGCGTATTTATTTTAATAACCTTAAAAAAAACTACTCGAATTCTTATAATTATGCGAAATATTATAAAAGGATCCATTATCCGATTGTGTTTGTAGAAATTAATCTGTAGAATTAAGTACTGATCCGATTTTAATTGACAACGTAATTTTATATCGATAGTAAGCTTCACATCACTACTTTACGGCCCCCTTCATACTTAATGCACATTCCGGTACACACACTCATAGATGCGTTGCGCGTGTGTGCATCACTTTAGAGAGGGGAACGTTAATATATAATTTATGTCGCTTACCTTCCCAGACTGATCGGGAGAATTATAAGAGAATGAACCTATAATGTTTCATTCTCTTATAATTCTCCCGACAGAAAAGCTGAAAGAGAATCGATTGTCTTGGTATGGGCACATGATATGGGGCGAAATGCATATGACTGAAAGAGTGGTGAATATGAATATGGAGGGATGGAGGCGTAGAGGTAGTCCGAGGAAAATATGGATAGTGTTATGGAAAAGAAAGGACAGGGGCAGGAAGATGATAACAATAAATCTAGTAAATGTAGATTCGTAATTGCAAATCAATATTTTATCATCCACACGAGGCGTGGCGTTCTGCATGGAGCCTCTTTACAACCTTGTATCGGACTCCACTCAGAAGTTACCCGGTTTCGACTCGGACCGTAAATCTTGGACCCGACTGAACGATTCCGTTCCAACCACGGGAAAACTAACCACCACCGCCATAAATGGGAACTAAGAGAGTCACCAAAATGCGACTGCAAAGCACCCGATCAGACTCTTTCCCATGTAGTAAATGAATGTCCACAAATATAGGTACACCGGCTGCCACAACCAGGCAAAAAAAGAAAGGAAAATTTGATAGATATGATCCACGCAGAATAAAAACCATGCGCAATGATGATGATCATCAACACATTTCTACTGCTAGGCACGGCTCTTCTCTCTGATTGAAAGGAGGCTACAGTCTACCTAATGTTGGTAGATTTCAAACGCCGTCGAGAAAATCTCTAAGGTAGGTTTCTTCGCAATGTTTTCCTTCACCGAAACGAGTGATAATCTTCGAAGTTAGAGGTGAAGATTCGATTCGAAGTTGATTCTATTACTTTTTAGACAAAACTAGAAAATTCAAGTCAACAACAAAAAATATCAGGCTGAAACCAACCATAGGCATAAAAAAACTGTAAAACGCAATAATTTTAGTCAAGCTAAAAGTCCTTACAAAATATTCTTGGGCTTAATAAAAGGTGAGGAGGCAGTGCAAATTACAGACCCTCACAATAGACGGCCCCTTTTGAGACGGCCCCCGGGTAAATGAGAACTCACAATAGATAAAAAAGATAAACGCATTGTAAAAAAAGATACACAGATATTTTCTTTGGCATTTATTTGAAAAAAAATATGATTGTCGATATTTTTAATCTGTAGCAAGTGATTGATATGTCAGTTGATGTGATTTTAATGATATTTTGGATTCATGAAACGTTAAACGATATTTATTTTTGTATAAAATATAGATCTTTTAAAGATTTCTAGTCAATGTTTTGAATTTTTGCGCGTCATCACGCCAAAACAAACTCAAAGTACTAAATTGTCATGGTCTCTTTTAAATTGCAGAAACCAAAGAGTATTTTTGTAAGTCTCTCTATGGCAATGTCGCAACTGACACTACGCATTTAGATATTTCTTTATAGTATCCCTTGCCAGTTATTTTTATAAAGGAAAAATTCGACCGCGGGCAGGAATCTAACCTGCGCCTACCATTGAGCCACCGCGACTCCCACCCACATTCTGAATTTACGTCAGGTGACGTCAGTGACATCTATTGAAAAGCAAGTTACTTTGCTTCTCAACGGCCATAACTTACCTAACGGTTAGTTCTATATCGTACGATGCTACCATGCATATTAACCGAATTTACGTTTCTGAGGTGTATTCAGAAAAAAAGCAAAAAATGACTTCAAATATGCAAAAAAAAAATACAAAAGTATAATAGGTAGGTACTCCTACGATTTGGAACTGTTCTACGAGCTATGTGCCCCGCCCATTGCAACTTAAGCTTACTAATCCTTTGAGCTAAGTCGGCAACTTTATTTCTTCTACGATTTTCCTCATTTCTGACTCGCTCGGAAAAAATATTTTGTAAAATATCATGGAAACAGCTACCAAGATTAAGTACTTATAACGTCATTGCAGTACGGCGGAACAAGTGAGGCTGATTAGTTCTCAAACCCTGTCACTATGTTTGTACGTAACCCAAATTATGATGTGATGTTTCTACCCTGTATTTCTCTCACAGTAATCACAAACACAGCGTCTTCAAGTGTAATCAAAAAAATGTCTTCCTAATTTGTAGGTAATGTTTGCGTCGTGCTTACATCATTTTAAAGATACTTCTTTTGCTTGAAGTAAAACATGGGTCTGGCGAACCGAATTTCCTATGCAAGCGTACATACATACCATCACGCCTGTATTCCCCAAAGGGTTAGGCAGAGGTGTACTACCACACTTACTATAATAGTATAGAATAGAATATCCTTTATTGTACACCCACAGTTCGCCGGTATGTTTAGGTCCCATGTAATACGGGGGGAGCCTATTGTCATTAACCGGGCACAATTTCCAAACTCCGAGCTGCTACTGAGAATTTCATAGAAAAACCCAATAACACTTTGCTCGACCTGGGAATCGAACCCAGGACCTCTAGCGTAGCAGTGGCACTTGGGACCAGTGACTAACGAGGCAGTCGCAAACGTAATACTGAAATAAATCGTACTTCAAACACAGACACAAAGTGTGATATCATTCGGCTTCCGATACCGTTAATCTAGGTTTCTGCTGTACCATTTCGTCCAAAATACTTTACTGGAAATGAATGTAAGCGAATGCTATTCTTGATAACTTTAGCATAGGAAGTTTGGGACGATTTTCCGGTCGTTTATTTCGAGTGAAGTAATTTAGCAGATGAATTGGTAGGTAGTAGGACGGTGTCTCAATCCGAATATCAACACAATTTGGTAAAATATTGTTTGGATTACGATTTATTTTGGTATTACGTGTTTGAGGGCAATTCATTCTCTTCTATTTACAGGAATATATGACACATTATAACGCCAGTAGTCTCCGAAGGGTTATACAGAAGTTGAATTACTTATGTAAACTAGTATTTATTTAGGTACCATGCTATAGGGGGAGATGCCATTGTCATTAAAAAAAGTAAATAAATAAAAAATGTATTTATTTTTCTTCCACAAATTACATAAGAAACAGTTTAGATGTTATCACAAAATTTAAACAGAGAAATAATAATTTGTGGGATTAATCGGACATAAATCCAAACTCCGTGCTACTGAGAATTTCATAGAAAATCTCGACCTAGGAATCGAACAGCCGAAGCCGGCATTACGACCAATGCGACTAATAAGTAAATATCGTAGTAAAAAGGTCAACTTGGCATTTTCCAAAATGGCGACAACCCTATTACTAAGGTATTGTTAAAACTGTGACATTTAAATGTCATTCTAATGTCAAATATTCTCATAGGGATATTCTAAGGTGCTAAGATCTTTGAACCTAAGTAATTACTTTTACCTTTGGAGTAGAATGGCTCTTTTTAGGGTTTATAATTTGAAAAATCCAGTTTCCCGGATTTTAGCTTGTATTTTTTTACATAGTATTAGTTATTGCTTTTTTAACTTTACAAAAATGTTCATGAAATTATTGCCACTGAAAATTACTATTTACCTAGCCCCTTGAACGTTACGCAGACTTAATAAGTCTGCGTCAAAAAAACACGCTGCTTAAATTCGTGTCTTGTATGTAGGTAAGGTGTTTTTACTTACCCAGCCGGATAGGACGGCTACCTACTGAGAAAAAAAATGATTTCTACGGCATTTCTAGTCCACCAGATGATCGAAATGTCAATTAAATACCCCCAAAACAATCAATGCTGCCATTCCACCCCAAAATTGCTCGCCAAATTGCCCGCCAAACATTTTTACCTACAATAAATCAACACAAATTCTTCGCATAAAGCTATTCGCGCTATCCGCCGCTAGATGGCGCTGTTCACAAATTCTGCTGCCAACTATTCTCAATAGCATAGTTTGCGTTCCCGTTTAGGCGAAAACTTTGAAATTATGCTATAGTAATGTCTATAGATATTTTAGACGGCCAAGTTTAGAGTTTGGTAGCAGTTGATTAAAGTTTCTCTTTAATACTTACGTTATTGTGTTAGCAACATAGGATTGGTACATTTGTGGTTAGGTTGAGATAGCAAAAATCCGATTTGCGGTGTGTTTCGGGATTTCGTGGTTAGTTTCGCCGAGATCGGGTGTATACACGACATTTAGCTGGGATTACTTCGTTAGTTCTCATTTAGGCAGATATTTAATGCTTTAATGAGCTTACATTATAGGTATTTTTAGCTCCCGCTGCCGCGAATACGTGTCTGGTCCGCGAATACAGTTTTACTCGCAAAAGAGACATAATAGATGTTGTCCGATGATATAAATAAAACTTTGTTAAAAAAATATGATTAGTGCTTCTTTAAAATGATATTTTTCTGATAAATTCTTTCATAGACGAATATAGTTCATTTTTAGCTCTGAATAGCGACGGCGTTTCTTTCTTCTCTCTTCGAACAATTACCGAAATACCTACACTCAGAAAAAAAATCAATTTTAAACATATTTCAGAAGTTAGTGCAAGTGGCCCTTAATGGTTAATTATTATCCACCATTACTCATTAAACCTCGCAGAAATTCAATATTGGAAAATAATATAAAATCGATAGCGTGCACTTCAAATTTTCCGGCCTAAACTGCCTGAAACTGCAAATAATAATTATTATATAAGTAGGTACTTTTAAAATTCTAAGAACATAGTTCTTTTTTAGCTCTGAATAGCGACGGCGTTTCTTTCTTCTCTCTTCGAACAATTACCGAAATACCTACACTCAGAAACTCAGGAACTCAAAATATGGTATCTTTTAAAGACTAGATACCTATCTTAACATATTATGTGTAAATTATATTAAACACAGAGTTATGACAATTCCAGTCAGTCCAGCCACATAATAACTATGTTGAAACATTCCTTTGCATTAAAAAAAATATCTCAATTCATCCAATAGAAACCTACATTCACTAATGACATTCGCGCGTCAAATGTCAGATTTCCCTCCAAAGCGATATGAACTGTCAATCGGTACATGGAGGGTAATCTAGCGTGGCCATTTTGAAATGCCGTTTTTTGTGATAATTCTTTGAAAAGGTTTCTCTTTGTCAGTTTGCTTTCGAATCAATATTTGATTCTGTGATTTTTAAATTATGTTGGAAGTTTTTTGTTGTTAAGTGCCAGATTTAACTCGTTTTTGTCACTAAACGTGTTAACCCCACACAAAAACGTTAAAGGTTACGTATGAGAGTGTATAAGAGTGGGTAACCAATGGGATATTATTCATCTAGATTGTGATCTCGATTAGATAAATTCTTTATTTTGTCAGGCTGACATAGGACACCAGACAGAGAGACATTACTTTTGACGCAGATTATACGTATAACTAGCTTCCGCCCGCGACTTCTTCCACGTGGAATAGTTACTTACTCTTAGCGTGATGATATATAGCCTATAGCCACAGATAATAGAATACTAGTACTATAGCCTTTCTCAATAAATGGGCTATCTAACACTGTTTTTTTTTTTTTTTTTCAAATCGAACCAGTAGTTCCTGAGATTAGCACGTTCAAGCAAACAAACAAACAAACTCTTCAGCTTTATATCTTATATATATAAAAGAAAGTCGTGTTAGTTACTCCATTTATAACTCAAGAACGGCTGAACCGATTTGGCTGAAAATTGGTGGAGAGGTAGCTTAGAACCAGGAGACGGACATAGGATACTTTTTATCCCGTTCCCACGTGATGTGATGACAGACCGAATTCCACAGACAAGAATTTTAAAAATCACAATTTCGTATTCGAAGACGTTTATATACCATAACCCACGTGTTTTTTTTTTAATATCTTCAATGTACAGACAGCTTTTTTCCAATTTTATAATAGTAGAGATTTCAAATAAAAAACGCTTTTACAAGCGTTTATGACACATTATGACATGTGTCTAGTCGCACGGTTCCAAAAGGTTCATCTTATGGAGAAGAATCCAGCAAGAAACTCCATAGACACTCTTTTAAAATAAATTACCTATGTTACAATCTTCACTGGTACAATATTGCGATAACAAGAAGTGTGGACGTAGAAGGATGTCCAAGTTTGACCGAAGTCGACAATATTAAACGAGGATTCACATTATTTGAGAACCCGATCTAAAGGCAGTCATTTCAACACTGTAACATGGTAAATATCTTTATTTTGTCGCTATTTTTCTGATACTCTTGGCGGGTTCACAGATCTATCTACTTATTTTAAAGATTAAATTGATTACTCAAATGTACTTTTACTTCTACATAAAAAACAATTATGTATGGATACTCGACCCAGCAAAATTCTATCTTCTCTCCAGAGTTCAGTAGTAGGCGCCAAGTGATTTGCCCCTCCAGTCAGGCAATTTCAGACATAAATTTTTAGTCGGGTCAAAATTCGCGGTCGGGCTAGTTATTAGTAATTTCAAAAAGTTGGCAAATTATTTAATTTTATCCCGAAAACGGAATAAATATATTTATTTATAAGTAGTCAGATCTAAACATACCTACAAAACTTACAATCAAAAGTTGTATATACCGCCATCTATTGTTGAGTAGCAAAAACTTCGATATACACAGAAATGAATGAAAAAAGAATGAAGAATGCATTATCAGCTTCCACACGAATAACTCTGCTTGCAAATGCATACCTCAAAAGATTACGAGCATACGCGCTTAGATGTTATTTACGATCCAGTGAACACGCTTACCTATTTTAAAATCTAGAAAATGAAAATTGTTCACGCATACAATGTAAAAATAAAATACAAAAAGGTACTTTGGAGGCGCCGGGTATCGATCCCGGTACCTCTCGCATGCTAAGCGAGCGCTCTACCATCTGAGCTACGCCCCCTGTTGGCATTCAAAGCGAAATTCTTGATCATTATTTTAATGTTGTTCCACTAATTTATAACATTTTAGAATGGAAGATAGTATCAACGTACTGAATAATTATCATGAATTTAAAGCCAGTTTTAGAATGACAAAAATATGATTGCGAATAATTCAAAAGAAATTACCCCTAAATGTTAAAGGCTTAAGGTAGCTTTTCTAAAAACTCTTGAAATGTATAGTAATTACATGATGTGTATGACAATAATTATCTACACCTGCGAAACTGCCCATAGGTCGTTAATAACTTAGAATATTGTTATTATAATTCCATAAACAATTTAATTGCATCACCATAAACGCATTAAAAAAATATACCTACCATTATATTTTATACAAGCCAGCCAGCCCAGTGCTTCTCAAACTTTCCTCCACGCCCCCAAATAAGTTTGAGAAACACAATACTAAAATTTCTATCGACATCTGAAGTAATTCAAAACTACCAATTACAGGTCCCCTGTAATACAGGAAAACACGAAACTCCTTGAGAATCGCAGTTATTAATTAGAGTTTGCAAAATTCGTTGTAATTGTCGACGGAAAATTTCTCGAAAAAAAAATTGCAAAATAAAAATGTCCACCTAGTTTGTTAAGCGGTTGAAAGCGGTCTCAACCGGTTTAGGGTTGGCGAGTTTGAGTTTGAATTTAGTTGATTAGGGCTTTTGTTGTTACCTGAAGTTTGTAGGGCTGCCTGTTTAAATTTATTTGCTTTTTGCCATGGTTAGAACTTTGATTGTTTATGTAGTTGAAGTCGTATAAAGTACTTGTTGTATACTTATTTAAAGTCTTGCGCAAGACGCCAAATACATTACTTGGCGTCATTTACGTAATAGCTAGGTACTTATATTTCATACTATCTCGGTGGTAGTACCTCTTGAGGTCTGACTGGCTGAACTTACCTACATTGGGGTCTGTTGTAAAGCACCTTGCGTGTGTTCCGATTTTTTCCTGTGAGAACTAGTACTCCCTCATATACCTACTGCGGCTCCAATATTCTGCAGACCGTAGGGGCTCGGCAACGCATCACAGCAAGTTCTCTTATGTTGCTGGTGTCCATGGGCGGAGATAAATACCTACTTACAATCAGGAAGTTCGCCCGCTCGTTTGTAGACATCCTACTAATATTCTAAATGCGAATGTTTGTGAGGATGGATGGATGTTTGTAACTCTTTTGTTCCAGAGCGGCTGAAAATTAGGCTCAGAGATAGTTTACATATAGTCTGGAATAACACATGAGCACCTGGCAGACGAAGTAGCAGGCAGAAGTTAATCAATAAATAAAACACCTATACCTTAGAAGGGATAGGCAGAAAGACTATTCATGCACATGCTTGTAGGTTTTAGGTACCATGTAATAGGGGGCGAGGCTAATACCATTAACCGGGCACAAATCCAAACTGCAACTTTTCACAAAAAGCCTAATACGAGTAGCTTGAAGGTGGAACCCAGGACTACAACGAAGCAGCGGCAGCTATCTAACACATAATATTTAACATTCTTAGAATTTAATGTAATGTTTAGCTAAAAATATCAGAATAGTTTTCAGTTTATACAATAGAACAGGCAACCCTAATCTCGAAAAAAGCACACCAACCACAATAGAAATCTTCACTGTTGCTACTTAAAGTTGCAAAATTGAAATTATCAGGGCTGCCAACATCAAAGCGCCATTGTAGGCCGGTTCGAAGCGGTTTAAACCGGTTATTACCGACCGCAACTGGATGTAGGGCGACCATGCCTTTTTATGAGGACAGGACGTTTTAATGTGGTCATTTTAAATGTTTGAGGTGTAAGTATAATGAGGTTTCGGCATAAAGGGGATGGAATTGGGTTAATAAAGGGAGCTGTTGTGTTGTTAGGTATGTGGACGGTATATTGGTCATTTTGTTTAGCTAAGCTAATCTGCTTCAGTGGTTATGAAATCACAAGGGAGGCAGCTGAATGAGAAGCCCTAGGTTTGATACCAAGTTTGCACCAATTTTCAAACGGCATCATTCTCAGTAACAATTTAAAACAAATTTGTAAAGCTTAATACTGTAATCTGATTTGATATATTTTTTAAAAAGAGTATCTATATACTTAGTTTCGCCATCATTTCTCCATAAGACCCACTTTTTGGAACCGTGCAGCTAGTTTGACTTTTCAAAAGTACAATTTTTTTTGGTCTAATTGAAATAAAACATTTTGACTTTGACTTTTATAGGGGTTTGTTTCTGAAATTCGTAGTAACAGCTCAAGACAGCTCAGATTCGAAGTTTGGAATCATGATTGGTTCATGAAAATATGCTTGCTCCTTATAAAATAAACACCGGCGAGCTGTGGTTGCATATACGTAGGTACATGCCTGTTTACCCTTAGAGAAATACAACTGGAGTACATAACTAAGCATGTTATATTGAAAAATTATGAATAACAGTGATAAAAAATCAACAAAAAATAATCAAATATAATCATTGCACGTTTTAATCTATACTAATATATAAAGCTGAAGAGGTTGTTTGTTTGCTTGTTTGTTTGTTTGTTTGTTTACTTGAACGCGTTAATCTCAGGAACTACTGGTTCGATTTGAAAAATTCTTTCAGTGTTAGATAGCCCATTTATTGAGGAAGGCTATAGGCTATACATCATCACGCTACGCGGACGAAGTCGCGGGCAGAAGCTAGTTATTTTATAGAATGGTAGTATAATTATTAAGTGGATAGTACAGTCAGGTAACTGGCCGTGTAGATACATGTCATCATAAATCATAGTTAACTGTAACTTAGGCCCTTTTGCCGTCAAACCTTAACGATAGAACATGATTGGCGGAATAACTGAACAGTCGGCTTGTGTACCACAGGTCAATTCCCACACGGTATATTTGTATGGTACACCTTCCAGGTCTGAGTATGAGTGTGTATGTGAGAAAGATTGAGGAATAAATTATGTAATAAGCAGTGGTTTGAAAGACAATTAAGTGAATAGATTCTTCAAAAAGGCCGGTGCGTAGTACTCGCAACCGGCGGGCGTGTATGAATGTTGAAGCAAACGAGGTATGCGAGAATTGTAGCAAGTGGCATTCTATAGTTTCTGCCTACCCCTATGGAAAAAGGAGGTGAGTTTGGGGGGAAAGAGAGAGAAACATTAAGAAGATTAAGAAGAATATTATGCTGTGATGGTTTGCATAATGTCGAGAGGGCAAATGTCTGCGGAAACGTGAAGACGGGGATCTCTCCAAAAACATACACCTCTTTGGATCTTAAACAAGATCTGGAGCGTAGCACTTGCAAATGTCGTGATGTATAGGATGCATGAATTGGGACGACTCAAAAGAAGTAGGTATGCCAGATTCGCAGCAAGTGCAGCAAGTGGCGTTCGAAGTTTCTACCTACCTCTAAACCCCGAGTGAATGTACATAAGTAATAAATGAAATCCCAACAAAGACGTTAAAACAATCAATATTTATATGGTGGACGTTCTCAAAGAGCGCCCTAAACCGACGATCATGCATGATTAGGTTAATGAACGCAGATGAAGCGAGTGGTGTGCCAGGATTGTAGTAAGTGGAAATCTATTGTCTACCCATATGGGAGACAGGCGTGAAAATATGTATGTAGGTATGTATATATTTAAAGCAGGAAATGAGCCCAACAATTTTATCTCGGTCAGGAAATATCCCCCACAATTCATAGTCCCCCTACTATTAAGGGTCGCTCACACACCCCTTTTTGTTTACAGGCACTGCCCACACGAGCTCGTACGGCGAGGTGAGTCTCTCTAATTATTTATGGTCGAGCTTTTGCTCTTCCGATGTGGAATAATTGTTGTTTGCAATTTTTTTATAAGAGAAAATTGTGAAAAATATGCCTGATGTTGGATTTATTAAAAATATTTAAATCAATTATGTAATATTATCTATAATTTAGAAAAAATGGGAAATCTCTGAAAGAGTCCGGCGCGGCGGAGTCCGAATTTCCCATAAACGTAATAGTTAGCAAAATAAATCGTAATTCAAACAAAATTTAATTAAATTGTGTTTTTATTCGGATTCGGATACCGAAAATCTAGGTTCCTACTCTTACTACTAGCATTTCGTCTACTACATCACTAACACCGGGACACCAATTGAAAAAATATCTAAAATGACATTGAATATAATTTATCTATATTTTTACGTAACGAATAAACTCAACTACTGGGCCGATTTCAAAAAAACTTTCATAATTTTTATTATGCTATAGAATATTTTGAATAAAATAAGGGGTTTCTCCACCCGTGCGATGCTGGGGTGGGCCGCTAGTTTCCAATAAAGTATCTGAATCCGAATATCAACACAATTTGATTAAATTGTGTTTGAATTACGATTTATTTTGGTATTAATACGTTTATAATGGACGATTCGTTCCGCGACGGACCTCTAAAATAAATAAATAAATAAATATGAAAGGGGTTAGCCTATAGTCTACCAAACCTAATGCGAGTACTTATTAGACTTTACACGCCCGTCGAAAAAAACCTCTGTATGTAACCTACTTACAA
Organism: Acronicta leporina; assembly: GCA_947256265.1. Lineage (NCBI taxonomy): Eukaryota > Metazoa > Arthropoda > Insecta > Lepidoptera > Noctuidae > Acronicta > Acronicta leporina. Next base: position 7,241,742 of record OX366538.1, read on the forward strand.
AAAGAAATGCGAATTCTACCCTTACATTCTAACAACGTTTAATAATCTGGCAACATTTACCTGGATATTACGTCATATCCTGTACGCAACGGACTCTAAGTCGTCACGTTATCGTGTTGCTTCCGCACCCTATAAACAACGGTTTGGTATATTTTATTGTGGCAACTTTATCTTTAAATGTTGCCAACATACTTAATACTTAAACTAAGCTCTTTTCTCTTTTTATCTGCTTAGCATGATATGAGGTTCGATTCCCACGTCTGGTAGAGTCAATACTTAGCCACGAATCCCTCTTTCTATTCTTAAGCTTAAAAAGCATATCATCACGCCTGTTTTTCTCGAAGGATTAACCAGAAGCGTACTAATGTAATGAAAATGTTTATGATATTTAAAAATCAAAAAAAATATTAGTTTATGTAGTGGTCCTAAGTGCGACTGCTACGCTAGAGGTCCTGGGTTCGATTCATTCCCAGGTCGAGCAAAGTGTTATTGGGATTTTCTATGAAATACCCAGTAGCAGCTCGTAGTTAGGAATTTGTGCCCGGTTAATAGCAATAGGCTCGCCCGCTATTACATGGGACCTAAACATACCGGCGAACCGTGGGTGTACATTAGTACGCCTCTGCCTAACCCTTCGGGGAATACAGGCGGGATGGTATGTTATGTTTAACAATTCGAATTCAATATTCATAGTTAAAACAGGACGTCTGTGGGTCAGCTAGTTATATATGTAGTTAATCTGTGTTATCACAGACACAGACGTAGTTTTGTTCATAGTTTATCTAACTATTTCGTCATTGCGTTGTATGAGCGATAAACACAAATAATTTGGTTACGTTTCTCAAGATTTTTATTAAATAACATAACATATGTAACGTAATGTAACGAGAAAAGGAGCTGCACGAAATTAAAAGTACCTTAAAAGAAATTCAACAGTCTAACATGAATATAGATAGCTCCATTACTTTTTTGACTAGACAATTTGAAGAGCTTAAAAAGAAGGTAAATCTGTTAGAGAACCAAGAGAAGGAAAATAAGCAGTATATTACCATTCTAGAGGACAAAATTGAGGATATTCAGATGGGCTGTCGTAAAACAAATTTTATAATAAAAAATGTACCAAAAAAAGCTAACGAATCCAAAGAAGACCTTATAGAAATGGTTATGTGCCTCTCTAATAGTGTGGACTGTAAAATCGGGAAACACGACGTCAAGGATATCTATAGAGTAAGAGGGAGGAATAACGAAAACCAGAATATGCCAATTGTTGTGGAGAGCAGTTCTACCCTCTTGAAAACAGAAGTACTTAAAATGGGAAAGGCTTTCAATATAAAGCATAAAACGAAACTATGCGCTAAACACTTAGGTCTTAAAGTACAAGAGGATACTCCCATCTTTATAGGTGAGCATCTGACCCCAAAAGCGTCCCGTCTACATTTTCTTACTCGTGATCTTTCCAAATCTGGTGCATACAAGTTTTGCTGGACTGCATATGGCAAAGTTTATCTTAAAAAAGATGAACAATCACCGACTATATTGATTAAATCTGAGGCCCAGGTACATCAACTTACGCAAGGAAAATGACTAGTGATACTTCTCTCATGTCACAATGTAAACTGTAAATCACGAACCTATCATTTGCTATTATTATTTTCATATTATTTTAGAACATTTAACTTATTTCATAATTGTCCTACACCATTAAGTAGTTTTGCATGTTATTGTCTTGTAAACATACTTACACAATTACAAACACACACATATATACAAATGTTTACTACATACCACTTCCACACACTTTCCAATCACAAACAATACATAATATACAACATAATGATGAACCAAAAATATATATATATATATAGCAGCAGCACCGTAAGGGGCCTATTTTTTAGACTTTATAATTCTACAGGTTACATATTACTTTATGCTAACATAAATAAGACTCATATCAATTTAACACCAAATTATTTTTACTCTTATCTAGAAATGTCATTAATTCACCTTAACAATAATTATGTGTGATAGATTAAAAACACTCACTGATATAGACAACATCAAAATTGCACGATCTGTTGAATGTGACCCGTCTGACCTTACCAAATACATAAAGATAAATACTAACGATTTCACAATATTTTGCCAAAATATAAGGAGCATCTACTGTAATTTTGACAGTTTCATAGCAACTGTGTCCACTTTTCCATTTGAAACTGACATCATAATACTGACTGAGTGTAGATTAAGTGATGAAAAAGCTATCCCGCAACTCATAAACTACACTTCTCATATTACAACACGACACTTAAATCAAAATGACGGGGTAGTTGTGTACATAAAAAACTCTCTTATGCCCAAAGTAAAGGAAATAAATTTAGTCCAGGCATCTTGCCTACAATTAGACATACTTAACAATGTTATTTTGTGTATTTACCGTTCCCCATCGCATACAAATTGTGACAGTTTTATAGAATCACTCAGTAAAGAACTCAATGCTCTAGGCACACAGAAAAGTATTATTATAGCGGGTGATATAAATATTAACATTAAACCTAAAGATTCAGAACAATCCAATGAGCGTAAAAATAGAGTTAATTATCTTACTATGCTATCAACTTACGGCATACTACCTGGCCATATACTTCCCACGCGAGAAATAAACTGTCTAGATCACTTTATGCTCAGGATTAATAACAACAAGAAGACAGCTTTTGTTGGTGTACTACACACTACAATTACTGATCACTATACGACATTCTTATCTCTATCTAAAATAAAAACTAAACAAGTTGCAAAAAAAAACTAAAAATAGTCTAAATATGGAAGCGGCGCTGAAACATATACAGGAAAATAAAATAGCGGAACTACTCTTTTACAATGATCCGATTGAACTCATTAATATTCTCATACAGAAGCTGACTGACTCAATTAATGACAATACTACTACTGAAACAATTCCTAGCAAAAAACGAATAATTAAGCCGTGGATTACTCAAGGTATATTAAAATGTATAAATAATCGTAATAAAATGCAAAAATCGCTTAAAAATGATCCTAGCAATGAAATTTTAAAAATCACATTTTATAGATACAGAAATTATTGCAATAACCTCTTAAAAAAATTGAAAAGGAAACATCAAAAGGAATTATTAGCCAACTCAGTAACAAACAATAAATTGCTCTGGAAAAATATAAAAAATGTTACCTATTCTTATAAAACTAAGACCGAAAATACTGAATTATTAAACGTAATGTCATCCCCAACAGATTCAGTTAATCATGTCAACAATTTTTTCGCTAACATTGGAAAGCAACTGGCCCACCAGATTCAACCCGACTTAGACCCTGACCCCCAACACCTAATTACAAATCAATCTTCCGTATCTCATTCTTTTGTACTCCACGATACTGACTGTAATGAAGTAGATAGAATCCTAATGAGCTTAAAAACTGATAGTGCCCCAGGTTGGGATAAGGTTACTACAAAATTTCTTAAATATATAAAAATTGAAGCTGTTCCAATCTTAACTCATCTGACTAACCTATGCTTTAATAAAGGCGTCTTTCCAGAAGTACTAAAAAGATCAATTATTACACCTGTACACAAGGGGGGGAGCAGAGACGATGTCAACAACTATAGACCAATATCAGTCCTACCAGCAATTTCCAAAATCTTGGAAAAACTAATAAATAATAGACTCATTAACTATCTTAGTAAATTTAACTTATTGTCGAATGCACAATTTGGATTCAGACAAGGTGTATCAACCGAGGATGCAGTAACCGCCCTAACAACCCTAGTAGCAGATACTCTGGATAGCGGCAACAAATGTGTTACTGTCTTCTTAGACCTAAGAAAAGCGTTTGACACCGTCTCTGTTCCTACCCTGGTGAGTAAATTAGAAAAATACGGAATAAGAGGAACCCCACTTTCTCTTCTACAAAACTATCTCAGCAAAAGGACGCAGAGTGTTAAGATTGGAAAGTATACCAGTGATCATGCGGATGTAACTTACGGAGTACCGCAAGGAAGCGTATTGGGTCCCACATTATTTTTAATGTACATTAACGATCTCTGCAACTTAAATATCAAAAACGCCAAAATTTTCTCCTATGCCGATGATACAGCTGTTGTCTTTTCTGGTATGTCTTGGCAAGATGTTGAGTACACAGCTGAAATAGGCATGGCTAGAATAGCCAAATGGTTAAAAAAGAATTTACTTACCTTGAATACAAGTAAAACTAATTACATGTGTTTCAGTATTAGTGCACGAACTGAACCGACGAATGATTTTAAAATTAAAATACACGATTGTGAGGACTTTGAAAATAAATATTGTAATTGTGATTGCCCAAAAATAAATAAAGTAATACAAACAAAATATTTAGGGGTCGTAGTAGACCAGAGATTATCTTGGTATTCGCATATTGATTTAGTTGCTAACAGGATTAGAAAGCTGTGTTGGTTATTTAGTGCACTGAGACATATTGTGCCAAAAAATATAATTAGTCGTAATAACACCTCTAGAAATCTCCTTAATGAGATATACCTTGCTTTGGCTCAGTCTGTTTTAGTGTACTGTATTCCTATCTGGGGAGGGTCAGCAAAAACTAAATTCATAGAAGTAGAGCGTGCACAACGTGCCCTGATAAAAACTATGTACTTTAAGAAAATTAGATATCCCACCGATAGTCTTTATAACATAAGCGAATTACTCTCAGTAAGAAAATTATATATAATTCAAGCTGTATTAAAAAAGCATAAGACCCTACCTTACGATGCATCTAAACTAGCAAAACGAAGGAAGCATGCTATTGCAGAAGTCCCCCAAACAAAAACATTGGTTGCCTCCATGCAATTCAAAACTCGGTCTGCCCGGTTGTATAATAGGATAAATAAAGAAATATATATATATAAAAACCAATATAATGATTCCAAAAAAAAGATACTGAAATGGATCAAAACACTTACTTATGAGGAAACGGAAGAACTCCTGAAACCTACGACATAACCTATATTCTCACACAAACACACATGCAAGCACACAATACACACGTACACACACGCACACACACAAGCACACAAACACACACACACACACACAAGCACACACACACACACACACACACACACACGCATATAAACTATACATTAGCCATGTTATCATGTCTACTTACCTAAGTTTAATTTGTTATAAATATTTTTCTTGCTTTTGTTATGGAAGAGCGGAGTCTTCTACTACAGGCATTGTTTGCTTAAAAGAAGGCTCCAATCACAAACTAGTTGTTGTAATCATGGTAAAGAAATAAACAAATTTGAAATTTGAAATTTGAAATGAAAAAAAAAAAAAAAATATCACACAACTCGATAAAGTACTCTATTATAAAGAATTAAAATGGTTATAACTTTTTTATTTTTGAGCCACATTCAAATTTGTTTTCGTTGACCGTCTCTATTATTTTACATAACATACCATTACGCCTGTATTCCCCGAAGGGTTAGGCAGAGGCGTACTAATGTACACCTACAGTTCGCCGGTATGTTTAGGTCCCATGTAATAGGGGGCGAGCCTATTGCCATTAACCGGGCACAAATTCCTAACTCCGAGCTGCTACTGGGAATTTCATAGAAAAACCCAATAACACTTTGCTCGACCTGGGAATCGAACCTAGGACCTCAAGCGTAGCAGTCACGCTCAGGACCACTTGGCTAATGAGGCAGCTATTATTTTATTATTAAAAAAAATCTGAGGTCATAAAAATATCAGACTAGCCTGCGAAAACCTAGAAAACTAACCTGAGGTACATTATGTGTTGTTTTATGTGTGTGATAAAATGTTGTGGGCTCGCATTGCCCTGTATATAAATTAACTTAAAGGGTTTTCCAATTACATGTATTTTTATAGATATTGTTATTAGGCACTTTCGTTGATTAAATAAATACACTATGTTAAAAAAATCCTGATCGATCCGGAAATAAGTAACATTAAATATAGCTTCTGCCCGCGACTTCGTCCGCGTAGCGTGATGATATATAGCCTATAGCCTTCCTCAGTAAATGGGCTATCTAACACTGAAAGAATTTTTCAAATCGGACTAGTAGTTCCTGAGATTAGCGCGTTCAAGCAAACAAACAAACTCTTCAGCTTTATATATTAGTACTAGCTTCTGCCCGCGACTTCGTCCGCGTAGCGTAATGATATATATCCTATAGCCTTCCTCAGTAAATGGGCTATCTAACACTGCAAGAATTTTTCAAATCGGACCAGTAGTACCTGAGATTAGCGCGTTCAAGCAAACAAACAAACAAACTCTTCAGCTTTATATATTAGTATAGATGTAGGTATTAATTAAAGTAAACATATTATTAAACTTTAAAATTCCGATTGTTTTTTTGTTATGGGATAGGGGGGCAAACTAGCAAACGGATCACCTGATAGTAAGCGATTACCGCCGCCCATGGACACCCGCAACACCATAGGAGTCGCAAGTGCGTTGCCCGACTTTTAAAAGGGTTTGGGAATCCCGTATCCTCATTCACTCGGCGAAACACAACGTAAGCGTTGTTTCACGCCGGTTTTCTGTGAGGCCGTGGTATCACTCCGGTCGAGCCGGCCCTTTCACGCCGAAGCATGGCTCTTCCACGGTGAAGCGGTTTTTTTTATTTCTCATACAGCTTAGTATCTTTGACAACCGGGTATGATTGTCATATCAGTTTCCTCGTCTTACATATTTTTTTCGTGGAATTATTTTTTTCCTATACTTAACGTGATATAAATAGAACCGGATCGATGACAATACCTTCAAGGGAGAGACAGGGTTTTATAAAACATTGTTTACCTACTTTTTTATGCTTGGGAAATTGGAGGTTAATATTCGATTTGCTAGATACAAACACCAGGGTAGAGATTAGATTAACTAACTACCTTTGGTGTGGGATGCAACTTGCGTCGATACCCTTGCTCCATCCCATCTTCCAAGCTCGGCGGGTTGTGCTGGCTGCCGTTGCTGGTGGAGAGACCCTCAAACGGCGCAAATGGGAAATATAATTTTGAGCCGTTTGGGGTGGAAACGCTCGGGCCGTGGGGTCCGAGTGCGCGCCATCTCTTCAAAGAAATTTCTAAGAGACTTGTCGACTCTTCGCGGGATCAGAGGGCTGGTTTATTCTTTGGTCAAAGGATTAGCATTGCCATTCAACGTGGCAATGCAGCCTGTCTTCTGGGTACGTTACCCTATGACAGTGATGTGGAGGAGTACTTTGACGCCTAGGCGTGTCTATTTTTCTTTGTCTTTTTTTAGGTTATATTTTTATAGATCTTAATTATAGTGGAAGTGGTGGAAGTGCCTAAATCTCGCACGAAACGTTTTGCGTCTACATTTATAGTGCGTACTGCTATATTGTGGAACTCGTTACCGGAATCTTTGTTCCCTGAGACCTACAATTTGGGTATCTTCAAGACGAGAGTGAATAGGTACCTTCTAGGCAAGCGCGCTCCATCGTAGACCACTTCGATGCTTAACATCAGGCAAGTTGTGGTCAAGCGTAAGCCTATCAGTGATAAAAAAAAAAGTTGAGATATTCTTACTCTAGTACTTACTAGAGTAAGATTAACTTGCAAAATTTATACATTTTACTTAAATAATTTTACTTAATTAAAATATATATTGAGGAAGAAAATCCGCAGTATTTTTTGTTTAATATTTTACTTACAATCTTATAACTTCAATATTTCGTTGTTACGTCTTATATTTTGTGTTTACCTCTTTTTAATGAAGATAATATTGTACCGCGGTTTTGCAATATTAAGGTTAGCTTTAAGCCCAAGCTTTTTTATAGTACTAAGATACGTTTTAATACATGTTTGATCTAGTGGTTACAAGCGACGTTAGGTCCTGAATCCGACTTCCAGGTCGAGCAAATTGTAATTGAGTTTTTCTATGAAATTCCTAGTAACAGCTCAGAGTTTAGAAATTGTGCCCGGTTAATGGCAATAGGCTCGCCCCCTATTACATGGGACCTAAACATACAGGCGAATTGTGGGTTTGCTCGACCTGGGAATCGAACCCAGGACCTCTAGCGTAGCAGTCGCGCTCAGAACCACTTAGCTAATGAGGCAGAGGCAGCAAAAAAAACAAAAATATACCTGAATATGTACTTAACGTACGTGTACATTACTAGACCTCTGCCTAACCTTATGCGATCGCTTCATTTGTTACATTACTAAAGACAAAGCTCTCTGCCACTCCTGCTCACCTCATGACGTCACCGTTATTACGTCATACGGCATACATTAAGTCTTATTAGAGTAGCTGAACGCATTTGCAGGAAGACAAAGCGTGGCGTTAAAAGATCATACCCGTGATATGTAGGTCGCGAGATGCGGGCTTAGTGTGGAGCGGAGCGGGTAGCGGAAAGCGGGAAACGTCTCGAAGGACCAATTTTTTTATGTACATTTTCCAGTATGGGGTCATCCAAGTATTACGTAAGCAGATTTTTTGCAATTATTAACTCACCCCTCCCCCTCGTCAGCAAAAGTAAGCAAATCTCTTACCCTCCCCCCCCATGCTGGTATAATTGATTGATTTATGAGCAGCCGTTACAAGTCTAGAAATAAGGAATAGGTTTGGAATAGAGGACTGTAACGCACATAATATTCATTTAAATAAACTTTACTGACACGATATTCAACATAGAGAAACTTACAAATAATATAATCTTAAGTAATATTACGATATTGCGATATATAAAAAAGTAAATTATTACTGCTGACGTTATCACTATCTAGATCCCCCCACCCCCCATGTCATCAAAAATAAGCAAAGCAAAGACCCCCCCCGCCCCTATATAGTGCTTACGTAATACTTGAACGGCCCCCATGTAGCAGAATTAAGACCGAGAAGGCTTTAAGTACTTTATGAGATACAGAGTAGTGTCGATAATACTGGCCAGTTTTCCCTATGAAAAGCATAATTGATACGTGAAAACAAATACAACTTTTCCCCGTGCCCAGACAGACATCTCGTAAGAGGTTGTAACGTGGTGGTCACGTTTTAGGAACGTGGCCGACCGGGAACTATTTAGTGGAGTTAAATTACACTAGGAACACAAAATATACAAATTTTACACTAGGTAGGTTTAGAATTTAAATACAAAGGTGAGTTAAGTTATAAAAGGTAGAGGGCGGCACTTAGCTTGGGCAGCTGCAGCGGGAAGAAGGAGGCCCGCGCGTCGTCTGCCGATCTATTTATAGTGACGCGCGGGGGGAGGCTTGAGGCGTGGAGAAGGAGCGGGGGGCGCGGACTATGTCACAAGTTGAGAAAATATCTGACTTGCTCGGCGGCCGGAGCCAGTTTCTCTTCGATTGCTGCAGCTCTAGCAGTCTGCAGTCCGTAAGGTTTGGTAACGCAATAGCAACTCCTACGGTATAGGTTTCGAAGGAAAACATGTTGAGTATGATGCACATGTCTGCATACAGGTGATTCTACTCATCGTACGTACTAACAACTGCCTCATTAGTCCTGAGCGCGACTGCTACGCTAGAGTCCTGGGTTCGATTCCCAGGCTGAGCAGTGTTATTGGGTTTTTCTATGAAAGTCCTCGGAGTTAGGAAATAGGCTCGCCCCCTATTACATGTGACTTAAACATACCGACGAACTGTGGGTTTACGTTAGTACGCTTCTGCCTAATCCTTCGGGGAGTTCAGGCGTGTCGGTATGTATGTATGTACTCAACTAACAAAATTTACAACTCGTATAAAAAACGTATAATATTGTACCTTACCCGCTTCCGCTTATGAGCGTGCCTTCACCGTGTTTTATAACCCAAGAGTATAATTACACCGGTGCTTTTCAGGGAACACTGTATTTGCTTTACTCTGTTCCTTATGTGTTGCTAGATGGAAAATATTGCTTTTTTTTAATGAAAAATAACTGCCTGATCGGCCTGGTGGACGCATTTGTCCTGGCTACGATTCCCTAGTTGATTTTCAATTTTAGTTCCTCGTGCTGTTAGCATAGAGTGGTTATTTTAAAAAATGCTTACCGGAGAGATTTCCATATGGGCCCGACGACGGACCGAATTACCTGGGCTAACGTAATTCTAAAATAAATCCTAATTCAAACAGAGTTTAATCTAATTGTTGTTATTCGGATTCTAGGTTCTAGGTTCCTATCCTGCTATTTCGTGCAAAATCACTAGAAATAGGGGGCTGAAGCTATTGCCATTAACCGGGCACAAATTCTAATTCCAAGCTGCTACTGAGAATTTTATGGAAGCCCCAAAAATACTTTGCTTATCCTGGTAATCGAACTCAAGAACTCTAGCGTAGCAATTATTTAGATTACCACGTTAATTTCGTTCCGCTGTCAATACCAACATTATCAAAATCGATATTAAACCTTCTTACAATCTTTCAATGATTAAAAACTTTTGACACTGGCTGGAAAAAAGTTCTATTTTCAAATTTCAACCCATTGCTCGCAACTTCACCCCCAATTGGCACAACCCATTAATACAGCATTGCTTTCAACCCGCAAAAAAAAAGAGTCGCGTAATTCCAAAACTTGCTTACATAGAAAGACACTTGGGCGTTCGAAGTACATGGAAAAGGACTTTTTTCTCGACCACCAATCGGCTATTTTGAAGTTCTTTCTTTAAAAAGAATTTCTGCTAAAGATGTTCTTTTTAACCGATGTTAAAAAGGTGCAGTTATATCTCAATGCATTTGTATATTTTGACAATGTTATTTCATTCACAACTCCGAATTTCTCTCCAATTATATCTAAATATACACATAATATAGTCAACTTTTTTACTTTATAATGCCATTGCATATAGTCAATACTTTATTGCAATCCATAATGTTACGTCAAGTTAGTTTAAATAAATATTCAAGTACCTAATTTCTAATAGCTCAATTCTGTCAGACAGAGAGCTGAGCAAAAGTGCTTACCCGTTTATTATTTGTAATTGAATATTATACTGTGGGAGAGCCATGCTTCGGCACGAATGGGCCGGCTCGACCGGAGAGATACCACGGCCTTACAGAAAACCGGCGTAAAATAACGCTTACGTTGTGGTTCGCCGAGTGACTGAGGATACCGGAAGCCCAAACTCTTGCAACTCCTCTGGTGTTGCGGATGTCCATGGGCGGCGGTAATCGCTTACCATCAGGTGAATCGCTGTTGGTTTGCCCCCCACCCCATAAAAAAAATTAGGCGATTGAAAATCACATAACTCTATATATCTTGAAGTAGGTATGTAGTTGTTGGTATTATAATTAATTAACCTGGTTTCGATTCCCAGGTCAAGCAAAGAGCATTTCGTCACTTACTTCCTTAGCATGTTTCAACGACAAAATTCGCTTAGTAACAAACTCAAAAATGGATTTTTGTAATAATCCGTCGTCTCAATGACGCAGCTGTCAAAAACGTTCTCATAAAGGGGACTTAAACTCAAAGCAGACCTCACAAAAGGTTGAATTTGTACAAAATTACACGACAAATACCTTACAATGTTCAAATTGTTCCCTTTATGGTTATTTTTTATTCAAATGCTCACTTTGATAATGTTTTATGTGAAACATTTTTGTGTGTATCAAGAATTTTGGCGTAGACATGTCGTTTCTTATAAAATACTAGCTTCTGCCCGCGGCTTCGCTCACTTGAAGCTCAAAAACCAACAGTGATGATCTCTCTATGTATGGGTCTCTATACATTAGAGAGGTCAAGCTGTATCTCAGGTTCCGTTTAATTATTTGAGATAAGAAGTATACCAGTTTTTAAGTTGGATCATATTCTTTCTAACAGTGATAACAAATTTAAAATCTATTCAGTAGTTTTTCCGCCAACCCGTAACAAACAGACAAATGGACAAGAATTTTAAAAATCACATTTTTGGGTTCGGAGAAGTTTATATACCCTATCACACTTGTTTTTTTTTTAATATCTTCAATGTACAGACAGCTTTTTTTCAATTTTATAATAGTAGAGAAGAGATGTCGCATAAAGCGCGTTGAGCATATTTTTAAATACTTCGTAATATTGCTCGGTAGGCATGGAAATGATTGCTACTTCTAATTCATTTTCATTTGATGAAATTATAATAATTGTTCACAATAATTTCACTTTCAAAATTTCACAGCCTGCTACTTTTTGTGCGCAATGAATTTTTCCAAAACTATTTATCGCTATACATACTTAATTGTTATTTTGCTACTTACAATGAAATCATGAACAAAATGCTATTTCATTAAAATTCGGCTCTAAGCAGGCTGTTTAAATAAATAAATAAGTATGTAAATAAATATTCTTGGATATTTTTACACAGCACCATCTAGTCCCAAACTAAGCAGAGCTTGTACTATGGGTACTAGACAATGGATATAATACTTATATACTTTTTTTTGTAAATACATACTTATAATACATAAGAAACACCCAGACGAACACAAACACTTATATTCGTCACATAATTTTTTGTGTCCTGTGGGAATCGAACCCACGACCTCATGGTCAGCAGTCCGGTACTCGAACCACTAAACCACAGAGGTCGGTGTTTGAAACAGTCGCGGGTGTTAAGTATTAAAAATGATTTCATGTGATTTTTTCACATGCTATTTGCGAAATGCTTCATGCCTATTGCTCATTGTACTAGTAGATGCAAGCGCAGCTGCTGTGTTTGAGGTCTCGTCTTCGATGCCCCGGTCGACAATATTTATTACGTTTTTCTATGAAATTCTCAGTAGAAGTTATGAGTTTCCAAAATCAAAATCATGTATTCAAGATAGGCTACTAATACTTTTTGAACGTCATTTTGACATTGTAGACAGCCCCACAAGTCCGCCCTTCACCGCCTCCTAATGTTTTCGCTAGGGAAAAATACGGCGCTAAAACTCCCCAGCAACACAATTCTGTCTGTTACTAAGGCGTTAAAAGATATATAAAAAAAAAAAAAACATTAGAACGTCATTAGATTCATCTGAAAGTTAAGATTGCAGATGTTTTACAATTATGACATTAATTATTACAGTGGGAAAGACATGCTTTGCCCCGAATGGGCCGGCTTGACCGGAGCGATACCACGGCCTCACTGGAGACCGGCGTGAAATAACACTTCGTTGTGTTTCGCCGAGTGAGTGACGATACCGGAGGCCCAAACCCTTTTAAAGGCGAGCAACACACTTGAGACTCCTCTGGTGTGGCGGGTGTCCATGGGCGGCGGTAATCGCTTACCATCAGGTGATCCGTCTGCTCGTTTCCTCCCCTATCCTATAAAAAAAAACTGAAAATAGATACTATAATGTTAGACAGATAACAAGAATGATAGGTTAAATAATGTTCAAATTACCCACCGTCAGACTGTATGTGTACCTACATTATTACAATTCTGCTTAACCCATCACGGAATACAAATGCGATAGTTGTTACAACAAAATATCCCGCGTTGCGTCCCAAAACTTTAAGAATCGCTGTAATTTGCACGTCATGACGCGATTGGTCGGCCGTAAAGATGACATACGAATATCTATCCATGCATCGCTTCACAAAAAGCGCTTTACGCCTATAATTATACGCCTTTATTTGTCTCTCTGACGTTTACTACCTGGTATTAAGAATTAGGGGTGTGGCAACCGACTTATTAGTTGTATCGATGATTGGAGGTTCGAGAAACAAGGGGCCTCGACATGTGTAAGGAAAAAATCGTAGTTAGTCATATCTAGAGCTGGGACCAGCCTTGTAGAGCACGCTACGCCACTGAGTTTAGTAGAAATAACATTGCTTACGGCTTACGCACTTACGGCTTTTGACTCTATACAATAGATAATACTACTAGGTTCTGCCGGCGACTTCGTCCGCGTAGCGTGATGATATAGCCCATAGCCTTTCTCAATAAATGGGCTATCTAACACTGAAAGAATTTGTCAAATCGGAGCAGTAGTCCCTGAGATTAGCGCGTTCAAGCAAACAAACAAACAAACTCTTCAGCTTTATAATTATATTAGTATACAGATATAGATTATCTATTCGAATCTAATATTGGTTTCCAATCTCACCGATGTGATTGACTGTTCTGTTAGTATTTCAAAGGATAGACTGGTTGTCAGACTTATTAGGCTTCTGACTACCACTAATGATTGTCATAGATGTTCGTATGACAAACGGGACAGGCAGCTATAAGTCTCTACGGAGCACGGAGACAAAATGAAATTGTAGAAAATTGAAGATAATACACCAAATTCCTCTTTGAGATCCTACTAATGTTATAAACACGAAAGTTTGTGAGGATGGATGGATGGATTTTGCTCTTTCACGTCAGAACGGCTGAACGGATCTGAATAAAATTTGCCACAGAGATGGAATAACACATGGGCTTTTATCTATGTCAGACCTAACTCTGAAGGCCACGCAGATGATGTCGCGGGCAGAAGCTAGTAAGTTCAAGTTCAAGTTCTTTATTTGCATTCATGACGTGTTACAAATCTATGAATAATCTATGAATTATAATTTTTGGAAACGTTTAGCTTAGGTACGATAAAAAATATAACTAGGAAGGTTTTCTTTGTCTAAAAACTCCTAATTTTTAATTTTTCAATGTGATGTCGTGTTTAGCAGCAGGGGAAGTTCTAAATATTAATATTATTAGTATTGTAGTTAATTGTCGAATACTTATGAATTAATAGCAATATAAATTTATCAATAAAATATCGAAATTCATAAAATATTTGGAATTCTGTTCATGCCAACAATGGATTCGCGAATTCAAAGAGAAAACGTTTTAAATTCTACCAACAGCGTCGCTTGAAATAAAAATAAAATGAAAACTGCCGCTGTCTAAAGCGCTGAAAGCGCTGTCAACGCATGTCACCCAATTCCTCCCTTCGACTATTTCTGATAGTCATTCAGTGCTTCATTCAAATTACATTTCAGTGCGATTTTGCTCTCCAGCGACGGCGGACGTGTGTTCTCCTTGAACATTCCATTTAAAATGACATATTTTTTTAAAATTAGAACGTCAGACATCATTTCGCGCGCGTGTGTCAGTTGTTAAAGTATTTATTCTCAAAATGGCGGGCGTATTTTAGTGTTTTTTTTTAGTTTTCAGTCGCAAGTGTTTACCGTTTGTGCCTGTATTATGTAGGAAAACGGTGAGTAACGTTTCAAAAATAGTTTTTATTTTGTTTGTAATTTTTCTGAACGTTTACGCTCTGTTGCTGGGCGGTTGTTCAAAATTTTTGTAGTATGACCATGCGTCAGGAGGTTTTCGGGACATCTTCTAATTACGTCAATTAATTTGTATAGCAGAATTTTAACGGTAACAATGACGTAGTATGAGTGGTTTATAGTTTTCCTGTACACTGTAATTAAGTATTTTTAGAATGAAAACTAGTCAGTTTTATATCTTAGAAAAATATATATTACTCTATTTTTGTTTATGATGCAGTAATACTAATCAAACAGTTATTTTTAGAAATGGTTACAGTAGTAAAGCACATGAAAATATCTTCCTGTATTTCTGAAAACACGTACTCATTTACAATGTCAAGTCCATTTGTATACCATAAGCGAAAGTAATTCCGTCTCCACACCTTGCTATGCGTGATACATCGCAATAAAATAGACAAAGTACTTATCTATCACCTTCAAGCTTGTTTTCCGTGAGGGTGTGGACTGATTCTTCAACATATAACGTAACATATCATCACGCATGTATGAGTATTAGGCAGAGGTATACGAATATATATTCACAGTTCTCCAATACGTCGACATTAACTGGCCATTAAGCCAGATTCCGAGCTGCTACTGAGGATTTGATACAAAAACGTGATAACACTTTGCTTGAACTAGCAATCGTACCGCGTAGGACCTAGCGTAGCAGTCGCGCTTACGGCCATTGAGCTAATGAGGTAACTCAAAATCTTCAACCTACTATGTTTAACTTAACATACAGACAGGACAGTCAGAAAATTTGAACCTTTTTCTATGACTCTATGAGACTCACTAGCATTTATTACAATAGAGTCGCTGTTGTTAAGACTTTGACATATGAGCAGTGGGTTCACCTAGAAAACTGATTAAGTAAATTTAGTTTAAACTTAAAGCAGTAACAGCAGCAGGGTGTGAAAAGATTTTTACAGGGTCGGCAACGCGCAAGTGATACCCCGCCTGTTGCAGGCGTCCATAGACTACGGTAACCGCTTACCATCAGGCGGGCCGTATGCTTGTTTGACACCTTAGTGGTATATAAAAAATTCTAGTAATATGACCTTTCAAATCCAAAACCTTTGTCTTTTCGGAATTATGTGCATAAAATTAATAATTATTTATCACTCGCTTAAACGGTGATATATTCTCAAAGGCGTTTAAAGCCTGCCAACCTGCAGTAGACCAGAGTGAGGTTTATAGCTTAACCCCTCTTGCTCTGATAGGAGCCCCGCGCCTAGCAGTAAGATTGTATATGGCTTGACAATTATGAAAAAAAAAACATTGTTCATTATTATTGCAATAAAAAGGAAAAAACCTGATTGAAATCCTGTATGATCTGAATATTACCAATCATTTTGCTAACACGTGATTGGTTTTGAGTTAGTCCTGTCCTCATAAACCCCAAAGCTAAGCAAAGCTTAGATACATGAACATCTATCTAGCCTTTTCGGCGTAAAGATGTTAATGTCGAAGAATAGGAGTCCCCTATTCTTCGACAATTTGGATTCTAAAACTTATTTGTAGCCTTAGCTAGTTTTCACGTACCGTACATGTCTGAGCTTAGCCATTCCGAATGGGCACGCAGACAAAAATTACCAAAAAAGTGGTTTGGTCTAAATATATCGAAATTAGTAAGAACACTAAACACAGGAAACAATGTTTAAACGTGAGAGAGCCATGCTTCGGCACGAATGGGCCGGCTCGACCGGAGTGATAGCCTTGTGATACAACACTTACGTTTTGTTTCACCGAGTGAGTGAGAATACCGGAGGCCCAAACCCTTTTAAAAGGCAGGCAACGCACTTGTGACTCCTCTGGTGTTGCAGTTGTCCATGGGCGGCGGTAAATCCTTACCATCAGGTGACCCGTCTGCTCAGTTGCCCTCCCATAAAAAACACAGTCCTAACGGTTTTATATCGAACTGTTATCATAAAATTTACCTTAGAAATTCAGTTATTTCATCAAAATGGTACTGTACAAAATAATTTAAACCTTGAAAGTATCATTACAAGTTTCTATACCCACAGTATGGAATGAACAGTATTACTTATTGTTATTTTCTAACCATATTAGTAGTTGAGTTACGGGTAGCGGAATCAATCATGGTCTATTGTTTTATTTCCCTTGGGATACTGCAAGGAACCAATTGCCGAAATTCCCGATTGAATCGAGTA
This sequence comes from Acronicta leporina, assembly GCA_947256265.1. NCBI lineage: Eukaryota > Metazoa > Arthropoda > Insecta > Lepidoptera > Noctuidae > Acronicta > Acronicta leporina. Next base: position 7,259,120 of record OX366538.1, read on the forward strand.
GGCTCACTCTCGAAATTAATTTCCGTGTCTAGTTAGATGGAAAGCCAACCCCAAAATCATCAGCTTAATGATGATGAAATTAAAGCATCTTAAATTATCCCTTTTTTTAGTAGTAATGTCTATTACAAAAGTATTACGTACCTATTTTATGAATCGTGGTGCATGTTATTCGGTTTTTGTATGAAATTGTCAGTAGCAGCTCGGAGTTCGAAATTGTATCTAATGGCAATGGGCTCACTCCCTATAACATGGGGACCTAAACATACCGTCGAACTGTGGGTGTAAATAAGTACATCTCTCCCTAAGCTTTTGGAGATTACAGGCGTGATGGTAAAATGGTATATAATAAATTAATACTTGTTTTAACAAAGGAGGAAGACGGCTAAACCCTAAAGATCTTATTCTAAGACTTCATCAAATTTTTCAACAAACTATGACGCTAAGATTAGTCTCTTAATATTAGCTGAAAAGTATCGAAGGCTTTTGTGAATTCTGTGAACTCCTAGTCTATAGGAGTCTCTGTCCAGGCTTGAGAATTATTTTTAATACGATTAACACATGAGAAATGGGACTGGAATTCAACTTTCAACTAAAGGCCCAATCAAACCGCTGATTCGTCGTCTTGTTTCTCAGATTGGCGCCTACTTGTCGCCTCGTGTCCTGCCTTGACATACGATATTCTACTCTGTGATATATGATATTCTGTCCTTACTATTGCTACATTGAATAACTGCTTTAGGTCCACATTCCTTTGAATTAAGACGCTGGTGTGCTAATTTGTTTTGCTTGCCTGGAATGTCTGACTGGGATAAAAGCTTGCTTGTGAATATAATTGATGTGTAGTGGACAATATTATTGAAACGAGGATAAATTTATGTATGTAAGCAAGTATCCTGGACTAAAAGTCGTAAGATAACTCACAGAGGCACTATCGCAGGTGAAAACGTACAAGGTGAAAACGTGGGATAGCCCTGCTTCGGCACGAATGGGCCGGCTCGACCGGAGTGATACCACGGCCTCACAGAAAACCGGCGTGAAATAACGCTTGCGTTGTGTTTCGCCGAGTGAAGGAGGTTACCGGAGGCCCAAACCCTTAAAAAGGCGGGCAACGCACTTGCGACTCCTCTGGTGTTGCGGGTGTCCATGGGCGGCGGTTATCGCTTACCATCAGGTGATCCGTTTGCTCGTTTGCCCCCCTATCTCATAAAAAAAAAAAAATATCAGGCTTGGTTTCCAATTTAAGCAGATGATATTATCCTGTTTCATTCAGGTTCACCCGTTACACTAATGCATTTTACTCGTAATGCTTACCAAAAATTTCCAAGAACTTACACTCTTGATCATCTTTCTTAAATTCACGGTCCAAAGAACATTGGCTCCTATTAAGTGCAATTAACTAGCTTTTCTCTTTTACTGCACTTATTTAATCAAGCACAAAAGTAAAACGTATAATATTTCGCTAAAGCTGCGATACTAGTCACAATTTTCTTCATTCAATCAAACATATTCATTAAATTAAGTAAGCCATCACATTATTGAATAGAAGCACGCATCAATCTCACGACCCCTCAAGTTTCATAAAACAATTACATTATAATTCGTAAATCCAAAATTAGGACATTCTACCTAAATTCACGAGAGTAGGGCACCCTACAGTGTACTTTTTTAATTTAAGCCCTTCACCCTTGTGTTATGGCGAATAGTTGAATGTTTAATTTCAAAGCCGGCACGCGGAGTATGCGCAGCGGGACTGGTGCGGGGACGTGACGTCAGCGTGTGTTCCGTCAATTTTAGGGATGCGGGCAAAAATTGAGAGGGAAAAGGGCACATTTCTGAATCGCTTAGTGATGTATTGTAGGTGTTTTACTGTAATATTTGTGTTATATAGAGTTATTTGTATAACACTAACAAATATGCACTATATTACTACCATCATAAACAGTAACTTTTATTAAAATTCAAGTTAACTCTCATGTAAAATTAAATATATTTAAATTGTGCACCCTCAAAGTTGCCCTTAGCGCATTTTTGGTTAATTTATTATGGTTTAAAAAAATCATAGAAAAAACATTATTGTCTGCATGGTTGTCAGGTTTTTACAAATAGGTAACTCTGTATATATTTGTAGGAACACACAAATAAGACAGCAGTCACAGTTTTTCAGATATGTTTTCAAAATCCATGAGAGACGTGCTTATCTCGACGCGAACCAGAAAATCATGATGCTTTCTGTCATCATTTTTTAATAATTCTGCGTCATGGAATGTGGCCTTACCTAGTCCTGAAGGCCTCTACAGAACTGCTGCATACAATTTATCATCAACACAATAGATTAACATTATTGTGTTCCAGTTTGAAGGGTAATATAGCCAATGAAATTATTGGCTGCACCACCACCACCAACAACTGCCTCATTAGCCAAGTGGTCCTGAGCGCGACTGCTACGCTAGAGGTCCTGGGTTCGATTCCCAGGTCGAGCAAAGTGTTATTGGGTTTTTCTATGAAATTGCCAGTAGCAGCTCGGAGTTAGGAATTTGTGCCCGGTTAATGGCAATAGGCTCGCCCCCTATTACATGGGACCTAAACATACCGGCGAACTGTGGGTGTACATTAGTACGCCTCTGCCTAACCCTTCGGGGAATATAGGCGTGATGGTATGTATGATGGTATGTATGAAATTATTGGGGGTTCTCAAAATGACAACGAGTGATACCACTAGTGTCGCTGACGTCTATAGACTGTGGTTTTCTTCCCATCATGACGTAGCCTGTATCCATGTTATACAGTTGCTTCTAGATCAATTTTTCCTCTTTAAAAGAGTCTAACATTGGGATATTAATACGTAATTACTCAACTACAGAGTTTGTACCCAATAATATTACAATACATATTATTTATCCGTCACCTTCGACCCTGTAGATAAGGGAATAAGTACATACGTATTTTTATCAGCAATTTATGTTTCATTGAACTAAAAACGTATTTGTTATACTTATTTTATGTAAATTTAGAGTGCTTTGTTTGTTGAAATTAATGTTTTGAATGAATTTGACGAAAAAATTTAATAATATTTAATTCAAACCTTTTTTGTTTAGACATCAATTCGATTAATCATGACGGAAACGGAAATTAATTCTATATGTTTCTTCAGGGATTTGAAATCGTCAGTTCTATCGAAATTTTTGCAAAGAATATAACATAGTAACTGCACACGACAGTAATCATTGTAATTGAACCACATTCATCAATTCTTATTTAAGTTAATAAAGATTTATCTTCACTACATGCTGGTCAACCCATGGTTCCATTAGCCAACCCCATGAACATTACAAATCAATGGAAAACAATTTGTTCGTCTCGTCCGGCAACCCCATGGAATCTGCACATAGCCAATTAAGCTTGTTTCCCATGGAACTATGGCCCCCATGCTTTTGTACCACCACGTGCACGGCAGATGTGCGCCGGAGTTTATTTTAGTTTAGTGCGGCGACCATGAGGTTTGGATTTGGAGGACATTGTTTTTTTTTGTCTGAACGGTCATTTTGTGTTCGAAAAATGTTTAGTTAGATTATTTCTTACACAGTTTAGATCTTTTTCCGAAACAATGGTCATATTAATGTCATTATAGTTTTACAATAATACTGATTCATTACTGTTTTCTCTCAAAATGAGAAGGACTAAACTGTGAAAAAGAAGAGCTTTCATAATATGTGCATAATTAAGAAATAAAAACCGTTATAATTTAAAAATACAGTCTAAGTATTAGCGAGACTGCCTGCAATCAGATTGACATTGAAAGATTAATTTCTGGCTAAAAATATGCCACGTAGTTGTATTGATGAAATATCGTTGGTTCAATATTTGTGCAGTCCTCGACGTATATTTGTGTGGTCCACATATATTTATTTCATATCCCTTTTTGTCCGTTAATTACATTATCGAATCCCCCGTGACAGGGTGTTCAAAAGTTCTGAAGCTCCTGTAAAATAAGAAAATAATTGTCGTTTTCAAAAATATACATCTAAATGTAATTACACAATATATTTCATTGCATAACTCTTGATATAATATTATCTGTACAAATTGCTGTGTTAGATAGCTGATTCGTAGTATTACTAGCAGATAAGGCACAGCTGTGTCGCCCATGTGTATCAATGTAACCATTTGTGGTATCTGGCTCTGCTCTATAGTTAATAGATAGCAATAAAAATATCGCTGAACTTATTACGAAATTCATCTTTGTTATAAAACTTTATGTATGCTCCTTTTAAAAACACTTAAAAAGAAAGTTAAATCGATTATTTCATTTTCAAAATCGACGATTGTGTGTTGGGTTATGTATGTAAAAAATCAAAATTTACAGTGTTAATTATATAGTATATTAATTAGTATTATATTTTATAAAATATCCCTTCTTGTTTTGAAGATAACTTACAAAAAATAATTTATTATTGTATAATATTAATACTATAATTTCGTCAAATTCCATTTCTTGTCTATAAGAAAGAGATCGGTAGTCTCATTTCAGCAAAACTTAAACTAAGTGATTTTCACATCTCTGTGATAATCTACACGCATAACATAACAAAAGGCTTGTAGCACATGCTCCAAAAAAATGTTACGCTGTCCCTCGACCCCTGCAACGCACGGACACCACACATCTTGTCACCATCCTACTAGCAGCTGTACCATTCAACATCCGGGTCCATTGTGAGCCTTACAAAAGGACTTTATCCATCTCTTGTTCGAAATCATGCTCAACCTATTCACTTCTGTGAATTTTTTTTTATTAAGATTACTAGCAAAGCAATGTGTGTGGTTCACTAGAAATATGTTAGCTGGAGAAGCGCAGACTTACATGTAATTAAACACCAATATATTAGATTTGCGCACTTAATGAGAAACGTGAGAGAGCCATGCTTCGGCACGAATGGGCCGGCTCGACCGGAGTTATAACACGGCCTCGCAGAAAACCGGCGTCAAACAACGCTTACGTTGTGTTTCGCCGAGTGAGTGAGGATGGAGGAGGTCACGCACTTGCAACTCCTCTCTCTATCACATAGAAAAACTATTGAACAGATTTTCAGGCGGTTTTCCCAAATAGACGGTGTGGTTCATGAGGAAGGTTTTAGACCTACGACTCGCGTGTGGGTCGCTAAAAGCTAATATTATGAGTGCTTGTATAAAATTTTGCCCACTCATAGTCTACTTAAATTATTTTTGTATAGGTACCTAAGTCCAATCTATTAAGTGGTACGCTCAATAGATATTTGAATGGCCGCACCTTGAGATGGCCCAAGTCATAGGAAATATGAAAAAATTATGGCATCATCCTCCTAGCCTTTTGCCAAACATGTTGTGGTCGGCTTCTAGTCTACCCAGATGCCGCTGAATATCAGTATTATACCCAGAGCGACAGCCATCAGACCTCCGCATCACAATTTCTGTGATATTCGAAGGATAGACTGGCTGTCAGACTTTTGTTGGGCTTCTGACTACCACTAACAATTGTCATAGATGTTCGTATGACAACCGGGACCGACGGCTTTACGTGCTCTCCGAGGCACGGAGTATATCCATAGTTCGCAGTATGTTTTGTCTCATGTAATAATTGTCGAGTCTATTGCCTTTAACTGGGCACAAATCCAAACTTCAAGCTCCTACTGAGAATTTACAAAACCAAAAACAAAACGCAACTGTTTGAGCGTTCATTTTTTTTATGGAATAGCGAGTCGAGCCGGCTGATCACCTGATGGTAAGCGATTACCAGAGGAGTCATAAGTGCGTTACCCGCCTTTTAAAAGGGTTTGGGCCTCCGATATCCTCACTCACTCGGCGAAACACAACGTAAGCGTTGTTTCACGCCGGTTTTCTGAGAACCGTGGTATCACTCCGGTTGAGCCAGTACATTCGCGCCGATGGTCATTTCCCACGGTAATTTAATAAAGAGTGTAATTTTTTATACTAAAACCGCTGTATCTTATGAAAGGGACCAGAAATTGTGTTGTGGGATCAATAACTACGTGTAAGGGAAGAAATACTAACACTTTTAATGTACTAACATAATTTCATTCTTATGTGTAGGCTTACTGGCATTTCCTACAAAAAGTTTTCGAGAAAAAACATCCCCTTCTCCAATGTCCAATTTATCTCTATGCGGAAATTCATTCAAATAGGTTATGTCGCTTAGACTCCTAAGCGACATAACCTAAAAAGAAGAAGAAGACCTAAAAAGAAAAGCGTTACTTTACTTTCCCATTTCTCTCATTATAAATTGTTAGGGAGGCAAACGAGCAGACGGATCGCGTGATGGTAATCGATTACCGCCGCCCATGGACACCCGCAACACCAGAGGAGTCACAGTGCGTTGCCCGCCTTTAAAGGGTTTGGGCCTCCGGTATCCTAACTAACTCGGCGAAACACAACGTAAGCGTTGTTTCACGCCGGTTTTTTATGTGATAGCCAAAATATAATACAGCCATAATATTTTAAAATAGGAATAATGTTGACATCTGTGTGTTACTAATCCAAGATGGCCGTCGATGACGTCATGCGCACATGGCATAACAATTAATATATTTTTACTGACCACATTCCTGATAGTTTAGTAAGCTCTGAAACAATGTCGTCATGTAACGATTTGATTCTTGTTGTTTATGGTTGTAACCTCAAAAACTGCTGAACACATTTTGATTGGGTTTTGCCGCTTGGTATTTATTACTATTGCCATGCTATTGATAAATTTATCTAATGGTTGCAAGCCTGACCTAAAAACATGAGGTCCTACATTCGATTCCTAAATCCAGTTGTTTTATTAGACTTTTTTATATAAGTTTCTCAGTGGCGGAGATTGGATTTGTGCGCGGGTAATGGCAATAGGCTCGCCCCATTTTACATGGGAATTAAAGACATACAGATCAACTGTGATTATACTCACGTATGCATCTGCCTAAACCTTCGGGGAATAAATGCGAAGTACTATGTCATGTTTCTGATATCTTGACAAAAAACACTACAAAAACACCTGTTTAGATCCTTACATGAAAATTACTGACACTTAGAAAAATTTAGACCTAAAAATAATAAATAAAATAAATATTCTGGGACATTTTTACACCGCACCATCTAGTCCCAAACTAAGCAGAGCTTGTACTATGGGTACTAGACAATGGATATAATACATATATTCTTTTTTTTTTGTAAATACATACTTATAATACATGTCTATTATATATATAATATCAATATAACGCGATAAAATCCGTAAACAGTGGTTTTATTCCATGAAAATTCTTGTCATATTAATAAATGAAACATTTCTGGCCTAAAATTGAATATAATATCAAATATGTACAAGATAAATTATACAATGCTACGTTTGACAGATAACGGGTGTCCTTCGCCCGTTGATAACACGCCGATATCTCTGATAAGGGCCATTAGCCAATGTTGGATCTAAAAGTACCTACTATAATTTACATTACTTTTGTTAAAAAAAAAACATTCTTAAAACGTCAAAATTAATAAACAAGGAGGTCGCAAGTCTTTAGACCTTCACTTTTCAAAAAAGAAACAGTAAAAATTTGAATTTGTCTAGTGCGAGCGGCCAGTACCGTATGTTTTGCTGTTTCGTTTATGCTATGGTGATAAAACGTTAGCATGTCAGTTTGTTGAAATCAGGGCTAAGGCCATAGGTAATTAAAAAAAAATTTTGGTGTACCATAAATACATATTTTATTTTATTAAACTATTTGTGATAACAGCCACTTTGTTTAACATTCTCAAAATTAATGAACGATTATTGTTTGCATAATGATAAACCCAAATTAAGTAGATAAAGAAAAGTAATATTTTTTTTAATACGCATAATACAGCATCAATAATTATTTAATACCGCAATTTAAGGAGAGTTTATGCAACATCATTTGATTTAGAGAAAAACTAAAAAGAAAATCATTTTTCGCCAACTGTCACCCTATAACACTTTCTAGATTCATGACAGTAGTAATTGCGACATTAAATTATGCTATTCACAACTGGAAGTTTAGAAACTTTACTTGAAAATCGTTATTACAGCGGCCAAACACTGTACTAACTGCCAAAATTTACAAATTAAGTAATGATATCGATTATTAAGCATACATTTTAGTATCAATTGTGTATATTGTACAGGTACTTATCGCGATTACAACTCTTGTCAACCTAAATGAAAAAAATCAATATGAATTTGGCGGGCCAAACGAACGCCATCAAAATTCTTTCTAAATTCAAAATGTGAGAAGTTTTATTGAAGACCTTAGTCTAAATTTTCAAAGGAGTTTGTAAATATATATAAAATTGCTTAGCAAAGAGGTTAAATTATTTCCTTTGTTGTCTATGGTAAATTATTTTGACAAGTTTATCTCAAAAACTATCCAAGCTTCTGAAAAGCTTATCGCGTCACAAAAACAGATATGAAAATTAGGTCGACGCTATTCAGAAAATTTAAACCTACCTACTTAGGAGTCCTTTGGAAGTTTCGATAGTCGTCCTAAAGCTCAAATAAGATGCTCTTCGAGGTATTTTGGGGGTTGCAAGTGGGTACCCTTTGTGGCTTTAGTTCGGTGCAACTTCAGACTTATTTGATAGGTAGATTTATAAGGATTGTTGATAATGCATTTTCCTCTGTGTAGGTAGTGTTAGATAAAATTGTAGTTTTTACATACACAAATGTAAGGTAAGCACTGAAGAAATTGATATTGGGCAATTGTGTTTTTTTTGTTAGGAATCTAGATTATACTCCATTTACTATGCATTAGATGATTAGACAGTTTCATATTAGTACTATTTGCGACATTAACTATACAACATCCATAACTGAGAACTAAATCCTTATCTAGCCAAAAACTTGTATAAAATTGTGCTAACGTTCAAAATTGATCGATTGACCTTTTAGCTACAATAATGACTTTTAGGGAAAGGATATGTATATTGTATAGGTAGTTAATGTCGCAATTACGCATGAATCTAAAATGTGTTTCCTATTGATCTACTAATTGCGAAAAACCAATTGAAATTTTAACTTCGCGGGCTCAGGTAATTGACCAGCCTACGAAATTTAAAAATACAGTTCTACTTAAGATCATATGGTATTTCTATTGAGGTTGCTTAACGATATGACATCGAATTAGCGGGGGGTGGGGTAGTATCTATGTTTAAGAAATTATAAATAGAAACGGTATTGTAATATTGATTTGAAATCCCTCTGAAAAAAGGCTACTCTTGAGTTGTTTTTATGGGATAGGGGAGCAAACGAGCAAATGGATCACCTGATGTTAAGCGATAACCGCCGTCCGTGGATACCCGCAACATCACATGTGCGTTGCCCGCCTTTTTAAAGGATTTGGGCCTCCGGTATCCTCACTCACTCGGCGAAACACAAAGCAAGCGTTGTTTCACGGCGGTTTTCTGTGAGGCCGTGCCGAAGCATGGCTCTCCCACATTTAAAAATACACTGTTCATCTGGATCAGCGATATAACGACAATTATTGCGTTGTAGTCTTGCATAAATTCCCAAGAAGCTGAAAATTTCTATGGACACTATAATAGGTAATGAATTGTAAAAAGTCCCCGTCGATCCCTTTGTGCAATAAAATAACCATAAACCATATCAAAGTGACGGCTAGTTGTATGTTTCTCACGTGTGAGAGCCATGCTTCGGCACGAATGGGCCGGCGCGACCGGAGTGATACCACGGCCTCACAGAAAACCGGCGTGAAACAACGCTTGCGTTGTGTTTCGCTGAGTGAATGAGGTTACCGGAGGCCCAAACCCTTTTAAAAGGCGGGCAACGCACTTGTGACCCCTCTGGTGTTGCGGGTGTCCATGGGCGGCGGTTATCGCTTACCATCAGGTGATCCGTCTGCTCGTTTGCTCCCCTATCCCATAAAAAAAATTGCTCTAACACGCAAACAATTACTGAAAATGTTATGTGAACTTCTAGTTTTTGTAATCAACAGCAGTTATTTAAAACCGATCGGTTACAGTAACGATTATTTCTTAGTAACAAAGCGTTACTGTTATTATTATAAAAGCTAACACAAGCTGACTGATTAAATTTGATACAATATAAAATAATTTCCTTATCAGATAGTTTTGACTACTGAATTTGTCGACAAGTATTTTGCTATAGAGATTGAAATAGCTACGATCATGCATTAATGTTTTAAGTTTATATTATATACTAGCTTCCGCCCGCGACCGGGATAAAAAGGAGCCAATGTGTTATTTTTTTTATTTCTTATATAAAACGTTGCCCCACACTAGGATTTTCTGCTGTATCGTGGGTGCGTTTACAAACACAAACTCCCAGACCCGGAACAATTACCTGTAGACCATACAATTATATTTATTATTTGCTCCGTGTGGGGATCGAACCCACAACACGTGTCGCACAAGCCGATCACTCAGCTGCTACGCCAATCGTGTCGCCGGACTATATTCGTTCGTTATTCCAGACTATATTCTATCTCTGTGCCAAATTGTATCCAGATCCGATCAGCACTCCTGGCGTGAAAGAGTAACAAACATTTGCGCATCTTCACAATCTTTCACGTTTAAACTATTAGTAGGAATCTTTTTGTGATATTTTATTTGTTTAAGATCAACAACCATAGCGCATTCGATCCCAACAAACCCTATTAAATATTAACCAAAGTTTCCTTTTTGATAACTAGATGGCGTTGGGATCGAATTAGATCGCGCTATGGTTTCGTTCACAAAATGTAACTAGGTCGCCGATTTTATTTTCAATAAACAGTTAGTCAGCTAGAGTTGACGTTGCTAACTCCACTTGTATAGCTGAAGTATCAGCAGAGAGCAGTACATGGTCGTTTTATTTAAAACCTTCGGTGTACCAGCAAGTGTATCAACTATCAAGACCGGCTAAGGTATTTGACATGGTCCTTCGAGCCGGATGGATATCATATCACTAGCCCTAGTTTGCTAGTCTGACTGTTTTGAGGATTTTTTTGGCGTAGAGACCAGTGGCGAACCGTCGCTGAAGCGCCACACACCCAAGAAGGTGTGACTAGTTTAGTGCAACGAGTGAAGTTGCCCAGCCTTCAGAAGACGGAGCCAGGGCGGAGCAGTAGAACGCCCAGCAGCCAAGAATTGAAACAGTCGTTGGAGGAGCAGTGACGACATCTTCAACCAGTTTGTGAATGTGTGATTGTGTAGTGGTTTCAATATTGGAGTAAAAACCGTGAGTACTTTACAGTGATCTGAACTTAGAATAATTTGCGATTTATGTAGTAGAGTTAGGACTTAGAATAATTTTAGCATTGTAGTTAGGACTTAGAATATTTAGGGAAAAACGGTTACTACGGGGAACCTATGCCCGATTTTGCACAGAATTCTAAGTTCCAAACACTTGTAAAATTTTATAAAAATTTCTTCATCTTAATAGTTTGTGGTCAAGTCAATACAATTGGAACTTTTTGAACTTATACTTTCACGTTGTAAAAGATTTATTTTCTATATAAAAAAAATGGAGTGTTTATATAAATTACAAAATGATAAAAAACTTCTTCTTGAAAAGGCCAAATCTAATTTTAAAAAGTCACCAAAAGATAGAATTACCAAGTCTTATGTCGAAACTAAATTAGAATCCCTTGAAGTTTTGTGGAAGGAGTTTTTAGCTACCCATAACAGCTTAGTACAAGCTGCTACGGATGCTCATCGTAAATGTGATGATTATTTTGTAAATGATTTTTATGACACTACTGAGGAAGATTATACTATTTACAAATCTATGTTAAAAGAAGCTTTGAATACATTTTGCAATAATAAGTTCGAAAAACAAGGAAAATCTCTTACCAACGATTCAGTTCCAAATAATAGTGTAAAGTTACCTAAAATTAGTATTCCTACATTTTCTGGGGATTATACAGAATGGACCACATTTAAAGATTTGTTTACATCTCTCATTCATCGCAATGATAGTCTAGAGAATGTGCAAAAAATGCACTATTTGAAAGGTTTACTATCTGGAGAAGCAGAGCAATTAGTTAGACATATTCCTGTTACTTCAGATAACTACACAGAATGTTGGTCTTTGCTAAACAGTCGATTTGATAATAAGCGGTTTCTGTCAAATTGTTTACTTAAGCGTTTAATGAGTCAATCTAATGTAACAGAAAGTTCTAGCAGTATTAAAGGTTTATTAGATACTACAATGGAGTGTCTCAATGGTCTAAAAAATCTTGGGATTAATATTAGTTCATGGGATATAATAATTATTTATATCACTAGCTCTAAATTGGACTACGAATCTCGTAAACTGTGGGAAACTCAAATAAGTTATATAGATGAATTGCCCAAACTATCGGAATTCACAGAATTTCTAGGAGCCAGATTTCGCGCCCTTGAATTTTTAGACCCCAAATCTAACAAACCGAAACCAAATTCTACCTCTAGTTATAAGCCAAAGGTTTATCATACTGTAAGCGCAGACAGTAACAACACTGTAATTATGTCTTGTCCATTCTGTGGCGAAAACCACAAATTAGCCAATTGTAAGCAATTTGCAAAGGAGAGTTATGAAGTTCGTCATGGCTTTGTACAAACCAAGCGGTTATGTTATAATTGTTTAAATTCAAACCACTCCATCAAATTTTGCCGTCAAAACTCCTCATGTCGTATATGCAAACGGAGACATCATTCCTTATTACATCCAAAGTCGGTCTCAAACTCAGCTGCTCCTAGTGAGGATTCAAATGCAGCAGCTGAAGTTAAAGCAGCGGTGTCTAACGTTCAGTCATCGTCATCAGCGAACGAACCATCAACGTCTAACATCGTTTCACATTTTTCAAAAGGCTCAATACCTACTCAAGTTTTGTTGGCCACAGCTCTTGTTGAAGCACAAGCAAGAGATGGCTCTACACAACTGCTGAGGGTGCTATTGGATCAGGGATCCCAAGCTTCATTCATAGCAGAATCAGCAGTGCAACTACTTGGTCTCAAGAAGATTCCGGTTAAATCCGTCATATCAGGACTAGGCGGTGAGAAGAGCGCTTTAGCCTCTAAGTTTACAGTCACAGTGACTATTCACTCACGCTTAGATCCAAATTTTAGTGTCCAAGTAAAAGCGTTTGTTTTAGGTACAATAACTTCGTTTTTGCCTTCTGAAAAATTCAATGATTTTCACTGGCCTGAGTTAAGAGCTCTAACTCTGGCTGATCCAGAATTCCACACACCAAATAAGATTGATATCTTGCTTGGTGCTGAGATTTATAGTCAGGTTCTTAGAGAAGGTTTAGTTCAAGGTCCACCAGACTTACCTGTTGCTCAAAATACAGCGCTGGGTTGGATTCTTTCGGGAAAGATTACTTCAAATGGTGATTCTATACATTGTCATCACGTCGTTAGTAGTAGCATAAATCAGGCTGATGACAACGCATTATTGCGACAGTTTTGGGAAATAGAGTCCGTTATACCTGAAAGGAAAATACTTACCCCTGATGAGCAACGTTGTGAAGATATCTTTGCTAAAACTACTTACCGCGATGAAGAGGGTCGGTATGTAGTCAATCTTCCTTTCCGTGATGTTGATCCGCAATGTAAATATGGCAGTTCCAAGGATCTCGCAATAAAAAGGTTTCAACACCTTGAAACCAAGTTTAAGAAGAATCCAGAGGTAAAGGCTAAATATTCTGAAGTGTTTCATGAATACTTAGACCTGGGCCATATGGAACTTGTACCCTATAAAGATAGTAAGGCGTCTACAGCAGTTTACTTACCACATCATGCTGTTATTCGCGAGGATAAAACAACTAGTAAGTTGCGAATTGTTTTCGACGCATCCATGAAGGGCTTAAACGGCGTATCTTTGAACGACGATCTTATGGTCGGTCCTACACTGCAGCCGCCGTTGCGTCATATCATTATGAGATGGCGAATGCATCCCATAAGTATCTGTGCTGACATTGTTAAAATGTACAGACAAGTGAAGTTCTCTCCTGAGCATACAGAGTTTCAGCGAGTAGTTTGGCGCGACGATCCAGCATCTGAAATAAAAGAATACAAATTATTAAGGGTTACCTTTGGTACAGCATCGGCTCCTTACCTTGCAGTGAAATCCTTGCAGCAGGTGATGGTTGATGAAGGTGAAAGTTGTCGTGAAGTAGCTGAAAAAATAAAAAATGAGTTTTATGTGGATGATCTGATGACCGGGTGTCAATCAGTGAAAGAAGGGTTATATTTACACGAAAAAATTAAAGAAATACTTACCAAGGGTGGATTCCAGTTACAGAAATGGGTAAGTAGTTGTGATGAGTTGAACAAGATAATCGCGGATAAAAAGGAAGATGACAAGCAAGAAAGGAAAGATATTAAGATAGATGAAGTGATAAAAACGTTAGGAATTTCATGGCATCGTAATAGTGACCAGTTTAAATATTCCATGCTGTTACCTCATCAGCAAGCTCCAATAACGAAGAGAAAGGTTTGTGTCAGACATGTCCAATAGCAAGAGTTTGGAGAAAAAATGACAGATATAAGGATAGGACATGTGAAAGCAAGGATCAAATTGAAATCTCTTTGCCCAATTATTGATGATGATGGTATTCTTCCCGTCAGTGGTCGCATCCGAAACGCTAATTTGGGTGAAGCTCTGATAGCGATGCCTGAACAAATTTATGAAGACATAAATGTAGGTAGTTTAAAACGTTGGCAAGTAACTCAACGTAAGTTACAAGACTTTTGGCGAAGGTGGTCAAAAGAATATTTAGTTCATTTGTTACAGCGCTACAAATGGACTAAGCATATTCCAGAACCAAACGTTGGAGACGTGGTGTTGGTCAAGGAGGACAATTTACCTCCTTCTCGTTGGCTTATGGGTAAAATAGTTAGTAAGAGCCTTGGTTTGTCAGTTGTTGTCAGAACACAGTCACACGAGTAGTAACTCTCCAATGTAATGGTTCTTTAATCAAACGTCCTACATCTAAATTGTGTATTCTTCCCATCACAAATTAGTGATAATAAGTTTTTTTTATTGTTATACATTATTTACAGTCCACAAGTATTGAAGTTTTGTTTTAGTTGTTATAATGTTTAGTGCATTTTGTTGAGATTTAATGTTGTAGTTTAAAGCATCTTAAGTACATATCATTCTTAAGCCCCTGACCTCATGGTGGGCGGTTTTCTTGTTGTTAAGGCCATTTACTGATGTCCTTGGTGGGCGGTATGTTTAAGATCAACAACCATAGCGCATTCGATCCCAACAAACCCTATTAAATATTAACCAAAGTTTCCTTTTTGATAACTAGATGGCGTTGGGATCGAATTAGATCGCGCTATGGTTTCGTTCACAAAATGTAACTAGGTCGCCGATTTTATTTTCAATAAACAGTTAGTCAGCTAGAGTTGACGTTGCTAACTCCACTTGTATAGCTGAAGTATCAGCAGAGAGCAGTACATGGTCGTTTTATTTAAAACCTTCGGTGTACCAGCAAGTGTATCAACTATCAAGACCGGCTAAGGTATTTGACATTATTTGTATTTTTCATGCTAAGATTATAAAGTTATTTTAGTGAAGGAAAAATTCGACTCGCAGGCAGGATTCGAACCTGCGTCTTCTGACTAGGTACGCCAGACGCTATGACCTCTAAGCCACCGCGAGTCCCGCCTGCCATGTCGAAATTTGCCTTCACATTCTGAACTTACGTCTTAAAGGTGACGTCAGTGACATCTATTGAATTATCTAGTTCAGGATGTGTAGATAATTTCTCACAATGACTCCAAGATGCGTGTCCTCATAAGTTTCTACTCCAAATAGCTCCAAATTGATGCAATTGTGAAATGGTTTATTTTGGACTTGATTACATTTTTAGCAAAAGTTTTTTTAAGTTGTGAATATGAAATAGAAAACTTTGCTAGAAACCGCGAACTACAATTCGAGAAAATCATTTGAATTTGGCGGGAGTCTCGAGATCAGCCTTAATTTCCAAATTTAAAATTAACAGTTCGTTGAACCAGTTGCCAGAACCAAAATCAATTTTCTCATGAACTAGTTCCTCAACAATTTTACAATTTGCAACCCCAATTGAAATTCGATAAAGGAACAGTTTTATTATACAATAAGAGTACAGCTGCGTTCAGTACAATGGCAAAGATTTTATTGTTAAACCAACAATAGTCTGGAGTTCTGGACCCGTAACGGTATTCCGGGGCTACCATGTGCAAATATTATTATTAGATTTTATTGTTGTCTTGCAGTTGCGTCAAACTGGACTTTTATGTAATTTCCTGTTTACGATCGACGTATTGTCACTTTTTGTGTTTCTAAATTCAAAAGAGGTTTAACACTCAGCTGCTTCATAAAAAAAACTATACCGCATCTCCCATTTTCGAGCATTAGAAAAAATCTAATAAAAAGAAAACAATTGCTCTAAGCTTGGTATTTAAATTCTTAATTGGAAAATTGCAGCATGCTTATAATAATGACAGATGAATTAATATCCATTATGACAGCAAATAGTATTTTTTTCATTTACGAAGAAACGTTACGAAAATCCTTTCACTAAAGATAGATAGTCAAAGCAAAAATTTGCTCAGATTAAAATCTTGAGAAAAATAATGCATCTCTCTTGGGTATTTTATTTATAACAAAAGATTTAGGTGTGCAGAATTAACGATATGTTTTTTGACATAGATTGTTTTTTTAAATAATCATCCGCCAAAAGTTTTGAGAATTATGAAGGCAGTAACAGTTGACAACACTTGCTTTGAAAAGATAGTACCTATCTACCTACGTGCTATATTAGGTGTAATCTATGCATATCCCGTAAAAGTAGTGTTATTCCTAAATCAAGTCAGTAAAATGGAATTTGACGTGTGTATAAATGTGCTTGTGATAATTTTAATTGTGTACCTAGGTACCTATTTCAATTAATACGAGTTTTATCCTGTTATTTGTTGATTAGTAATGAGGAAAACTAAAAAATAGAAATGATTAAATTATGTAAGTACCTGCCTAAGTAAAAGGTTTATAACGTCTAAAACGGTGAAGCAATTTCGATGAATTTATACTTATAGCGAAAAATAAATATTATAGCGAAGCGGCGGTAGCCTAATGGCTAGGGCATCGGACTTGCGATCATGTGAAATGAAATGAAATGATGAAATGATATTTATTTCTGTAAGTAGATCATTAGAGACACTTTTACAAGTCAATGTTTTGTTTTTTTTTATAGCTAGATGGCTTCGGCATTTCCTAACTGACGACCTCTGAGAAGAAACGCCGAAACAAACTCAGAGAATCATGGTCTCTTTTAAAGTCCAGACATAAAATAATACAAATAATGTGAGTGGGACAATGCAGGGCAATGTCTGAAATGGCCTTTTGATGAAAGAACCATAGCAGCTTTGAGTAGACCAGTCCTAACTTGACTCTTTTTCTCAAAAAATGGTTTGGAATAAAAATACCTATAATTTATCATCTATAGTCGATATGCTTTGTTAAAGTTCTTTTCTATTTTTATTCGCTTGGAATTTGTACCTGAGGCAATTTATAGTTTATCAATCGCTAATATAAACTACTAGCTTCTACCCACGTCTTCGCTCGCATGAAGCTCAAAAACCAACAGTGATGATCTCTTCTTTGTATGACCCATACAAAGAAGAGATCTCTTCTTTGTATGGGTCTCTATACATTTGAGAGGACAAGCTGTATCTCAGGTTCTGTTTAATAATATGAGATAAGAAGTATACCAGTTTTTAATTTGGAGCACATACTTTCTAACAATGATAACAAAATTAAAATCTATTCAGACGTTTTTGCGCCAACCCGTAACAAACAGACAAACAGACAAGAATTTTAAAAATCACATTTTTGGGTTCGGTGACGTTTATAATTATACTCTAACCCACTTGTTTTTTTTAATATCTTCAATACAGACACAGCTTTTTTACAATTATAAAATAGTAGAGGTTTACACAATTATTCAGGGCCCACGGGCCTTCTGTCAGAATAAAAAGATTTGTCCACCACACTGCTCAAGTAAGAGACGATAGATTTTTACACACCTTTAAGATCTTTTATTCTTTCATAAAAATACTTTTTGCACATTTTATTGTGTTGTATTGATTTTTTTTTTTTAATAAAAAGTAATAATCAATATTCTGGGACATTTATTTTTACATAGCACAATCTAGTCCCAAACTAAGCAAAGCTTGTACTATACAATGGATATAATACTTATATACTTTTTTTGTAAATACATACTTATAATACATAAGAAACACACCCAGACGAACACAAACACTTATATTCATCACATAAATTTTTGTGTCCTGTGGGAATCGAACCCACTACCTCATGATCAGCAGTCCGGTACTCGAACCACTAAACCACAGAGGTCGTCAAAAAAAAGTAGTTTTATTCTATGTCTAATACTCGCGGAAGTATCGGAAACGCATACATATGAATTAAAAAATATATTACTTATTCCAAAGCTCTAAATACTGTTTTTTTTTTCTTATAATATGTTCTCGCATTTAAAAAGAACATCTTAGTAAGTTTATCCCCGGATAAAAGTAGGCCATTTGGTATCGATAATAGCTGACGTCACTAGAGTTTTAGAAAAATTACCCTAAAGGTATTAAATAACAATAATGACTACTATAACCCCAATGAATCTAGAAACGTGGCAAAATATCAATGTCATACAACATCGTCCCAACGTTAGGAGCGCCATTAGCCAGAAAATTGGGGTCAATTGTTGTTTGCCCATTCGCCTCGTTACGGCGGCCATGTTTGAAATAATTTGGAAATGGAACGCGTTTCGGCGGGAACGCCCGCTATTGGCTGTTTGGGGCTTTGCTCTTTTTTTTAAGTGGACTGGGAATGGAGTGACAGTATGCGAATTGTAAAGGAGTCTGTCAATCCGATTGAGTCTTCTTTGTTTTAGTGAAGATAAAAATATAGATTATTAAATCTAAAGTTACTACGTGAGTAATTTTTAAATTAAAAATACGAAATCTATACTTACTAATATATAAAGCTGAAGAATTTGTTTGTTTGTTTGCTTGAACGCGCTAATCTCAGAAACTACTGGTCCGATTTGAAAAATTCTTTCAGTGTTAGGTAGTCCATTTATTGAGGAAGGCTATAGGCTATATATCATCACGCTACGCGCACGAAGTCACGGGCAGAAGCTAGTATAGAATAAAATTGTTCAAATTGTATTTACTTAACAAAAATGATTGGCAATACGTTAAGGCCCCCTATTACATAGGTCTTAAACATAGTAACCGGCGATCTGTAGGTGTACATTAGTACGCCTCTGTCTAAGCCTTCTGGATATATAAGCGTAATATTTGGTACTTATATAAACATTTTCAAATAATTACCTAAGTACTTATTATTTGATTGTACTTACCTATCTATGTTTTGAATCACTTTTTCTCTTAGGAACCATAAAATCAAGAATAACTATCAAGCGGTCGCCTTCATCCTTTAATAGCTAAAGATAATAATAAAATACCACAGTAATAGAAACTCTTTCGAAAAATAAAAATCTCAGTCTCGCCTGCCAGGAGCAAGCCCGCACAATTTATCTAGCCGCCATTATTGCATTGATTCGAATTTCGAATCTTGATTCTGTTGCCGACATGCGAACAAAATGTCGCTCTAATCTCGCAAATCGAAACTATTCCGCTATATAGGTTTATTGTTTTTTTTTATATTTTTTTTGATTCAGTATTATATTTTCTTTATTAAAATGATTTGAAGTCAAAGTTATAATGAGATGCTTATGCTTATGGCCAAGTACTTAACTGTTTTTAGTTTATGCAATAATACTGAAGTATCGAGCGAGACCTTTATTAGTTCTTTGACTATGGCTCTTTCTTATCTCATCTAAATCCCATACAATATCGTCAAAAGAATCATCCATAGAATAATGGTAAAAGAGTCGAACCAAAGATGGCAATCAATGGAAGGTTGCCGACAATCAAAAATCTTCCTAAAGTCATATGACGAAAGGAAATCCCAAAAATTACTGAGGATGAGCAGAGAAAATATAAAGATAGCAGTAGGGATCGCAACGGGACACTGTGGACTTAACAGACACCTGGCGATCATGAAAATAAAGGAGGACCCTATATGCCCAGCATGCGGGGAAGAAGAAGAAACAAGCTTCCATCTAATAGCAAAATGCACAATGTATGCGCTACTTAGATGGGAAATACTAGGAACCGATGAGATAAATGAAGAACGGCTAGCAGAACTCTCCATCGGACAACTGGTGGACTTCTGCAAGGCTACGGGAAGATTTGCGACGCCGAGCGCCAGTAACCCATGACGGGATCCACCAAAATGGGGAACTGGGCGAAATAATCCCGATATGAGAACTGATCGCCCGCCTGGTGCCTGCCGGCGTCCCCAAAAGATAAATAGAATAGAATGGCTCTTTCTTCAAAAGGCCTGTTCAAATATTGCCTTTTAATAGTAACAGTATATCTTGAAAGACTACGACTATTGTCTGGACTTTAAAAGAGACCATGATTCTCTGAGCTTGTTTCAGTGTTTTTCTCAGAGGTCGTCAGAACAATTTAGTTAAAAAATGTAAAACAATTACTTACTTGTAAAAGTGTCTTGTTAAATCTATTTACGGAAATAAATATCATCATTTATCATTTACTTTCTGTGCCTCCGAGAAGAGCATTGGTATGAAAAGTCCCGAAAGCCTGTGGAAATCTTAGTTTTTTCTTAGGATATCGTTATTGCCCCGAAATTAGGATGCATAGAACATGTTTGATATATCGATATCCTGTAGCATTTGATACCTAAAGTACTTGAAGCCGAACTCAACATAGTAATTGAAAAAGGATTAGGTTATTTTTTTTCTTACTTCTTTATTTAAAATTCGAATACGCGGCATGTTCTTTTGTCTGCATAATTATAGTGAACTTATTTATCTTTTTAATTATTTAAGGCCCATTTTTTTATTATGTATTTGTATTGGAATCGAATGGGTGCTTATCGGGCCGAGGTCAGACCTTCCTATCTTTTATCGACTTCCGTTGGACATATTTGTATTAATAATATGTATATTGAAACTTTTTGTTGCTGCCGGATGGGTGTTTTTTTTGCGGGATTGTGTTTAGTGGTCAATTCTTGGAAGGTTCAGAAGTAGGATACAGATTAAACGCTTGTTTTATACAGTACGTGGTATCATGGCTAAAATATAGGAGTATACTATCCGCTGAACGGATATCGATAAACATTTACGACGAGATAGATAGCATCTTGAGGCAGGACAGAAATACCTTTGCGATGCTAGTGAAACCGCGGTCAACAGATAAGTTAGAAAAAATAAACTGAAACTAAGATAAAATTGTAACAAAAAACATATCGTCACAATTTCGTTATTTAAATATGTAGTTATTCAAATTGAAAAAGGAACTATTTTCGCGAGCAACTTGACCTTTCTGCCGCTTTACAAAGCAAAGACCTCTTCAAACACAGCATCAAAAATTCTTTGTAATTACCAGTTCTTTAAATTTGCTCTGCAAAAAAAGTAAAAAGAGTAAATAAAAACAGACGACAAAACGCGATCGTATCGCGGAACGACCTTTTTAATTAAAAAATCTCTAATTTCCAAAATGGAGGCCGCATTCGAGATTCAAAATTTGTATGTGTTCTTTTTTTAAAGAAGCTATTGTTAACGGTTTACGAGTAAGTAATTGCTTTGGTTAGATTCATTTTTTGAATTGTGGCGGGAAAATAATGAACATCTTCGAAGGGTTAGGTACAGACAACAAAAGAGTTATGTATAAAGACAACTAGCGACAGCTGATTTTGACAACAAAATTTTTCAAGCAATATTTGTGTTCAAACGCAGGTGCTCTTAGTATGCCTACATACCTTGATCGTGCTGAAGTTAAGCCATAATTATACTTAAATTATCCCCCACAAGTCAATAGCGGCTGCAACCTCGGTTATAACCCGGATACCACTGGTAGAAATATATAGAATAGAATAGAATATCCTTTATTGTACACCAAAAATTAATGTCTAGTATAAGTTATCAATCATAGAATATGGTACAATGGGTGGTCTTATCGCTAAAAGCGATAAATATATTGTTTTGAATTTAGTAAATCGCCTAGTGGTAGTACTTAAAATTATGCGTTGGTTATCCTGGTTAGGGTTGTCAAGTGTCCGGCTTTTTACCGTCGTGTCCGGCCAAATATTCAAGTCCGGTCTATCCGGCTTTTGCTCAATGCAAGCATGCAAATGAATCACGCAGACACACTGACCACCAGTGTTTCAGGCTAACTGCCTCATCAGTCTAATGGTCCTTAGCGCGACTGCTATGTTAGAAGATCTTGGTTCGATTCCCGGGTCGAGCAAAGTGTTATTGGGTTTTTCTATGAATTCAGAGTCTCGGAAAATCGGATCTATGAGTCTCGGAGTTTGGAATTTGTGCTTGGTTAATTTCAATAGGCTCACCCCCTATTATTTGAGAGTTAAAAAACTGTGAGATTACGCCTCTACCTAACCCTTCGGGGAATACAGGCGTGATGGTATGTTATGTTTATGTCCGGCTAAATACTTTTTTTTTCTTTTTTAAAAGCTTACTAGCAATGCGGGTCGCACATTACTAGTATTCTTGTTAACCCCTCGTGCTAAGCTAAATGCTTGTGTTACGAGTGGGTTCACGTCGGTAGTGCAATGGGTGGGGTTCGAACCGGCAACCACATGATCGCAAGTCCGACGCCCTAGCCATTAGGCTACCTACGCTTACTTAGCATCTGTGTCCGGCTTTTCTATTTTTGGGTCTGGCAACCCTAATACTGGTTCGTTTATTTTGAGAGCCAAGTGAAACATTATTTCTCTTCGGTGACTAATAATGGCGATTTGTAACTTTCTATAACAATTTAAACAAATACTTCTTTATTTATTACTTCAATACGTTACTACAGATGTTACTTGTAATTAATTAGCAGAGTTAGTTACTTGATGTTATGTTTATTTCAACCTTATGTTAATTTCCCTGTTTTACGAATAATTTTGCCACACTAGGACTTTCTCCCGTATCGTGGGTGCTTTTACAAACACAAATTCTTACATACACAAACGCCCAAATCCAGAACAACTGCCTGTAGGTCGCTGCAACGCCAAAGGTGAAGTCAAACTTCCCTAAGCTATTAAGGGAAGCTAGATAAGTAGATACTAAATGTGAGACCTGGCTGATTGGACCCTATGTTAGATCTGTCAATGAAAATAACAGCTAATAAAAAAGCTAAAATTGACAATATTCTTAACTCTTGGAAGGAACGTCTTAGAATACATAATCCGTTGAATATGACATCAAATTATACTAACCTTTAAAAAACCGTTAAATTGAAACACGATATATTTTTAAGGTTATTTTAGTGAAGGATAAATTCGACTCGTAGGCAGGATTCGACAATGCGTTAGATACACCAGACGCTATGAACACTAAGCCACCGCGAGTCCCACCTGCGCAGGTTCGAATCCTGCTTTCACTAAAATAACTTTTTAATCGTAGCATGAAAAATGCAAAAGAAAATCACAAAAAGACACTAAATCGATTACCAGCATTTGAAAATCGAACCATCAAACACCAATCTCCATTCGCAGGCCAAAACGCGACCGTTAAGTGCCATAGACATCGAATTGTAATGTTTTAAATACGGAATGGCGGACATCCGTAGACTTCAATTTGTCGGCGGATGGAGCCAATCGCGCTTGTTCCCGCGCTCTGACGCACGTTACTCTGGGGCTGACTTTAGGTGTGATAAAAAAAAACTATACTTTATGACTCGATGTTATGTTGAAGGCACCTTGATAAAGAAAACAATCTGAGAAAAAGTACTAAAAGGGCCATTGTGAAGAGAATACTTTTTAATAATAAAAAATATTCAAAAACATCCACCAATGTAATCGATGCAGTAGTCGATTCTGAACAAACTACTTTCACGTCTTGCGCTTATTCTGTTACAGGTTGTACAAAGGAAACCATCAACGCAGCGCAGTTTTCTATTTCCTCACATCCTTTATTATCTCCATTCACTAAGAAATACATGATTCAACAGTCCCATTCATCTACAAATCGTTTAAATTCAGAATACATTACAAATGATCAATGAATAGTTGCCTAAGAATCTAATCTTTGAATCTCAGCCCCTAAAAATAGGTGAATATATGAATACCATACACAATCATATTCAAATCATTAAAAAAACACACAAACAACTGAAAAAAACTGTTGAAATTCAATAAAAAGTAGGACACAAACAGTATTCCGAATTTCAAATTCAAAATCGAAGAGCATACAAAAAATCGAACCTTGCTTTGGGAAATATAAGATCGAAATCGTAACGGTCGTGGTCGAGATTTGAAATTTAAATTCGAATATGGAACGATGTTGATAAAGGCTCGGCTGTCAGTTTCTTCAATGCCAGCATTGTGTTGCCTGATTTCTTTATAAGTTGTGTAACCATTATGTCAGGATATAGTTCGATTTTCTGGGACAAACCAAAATCTTTGTTAAGTCAGTTGTTAAGTCTCATTTGCCCAGTAATTTCACAGGGTACTAATTAAAGTCAATGCCCGCAATATTTTAAATTCTTATTGTACTTTTATCAGAATTTAAAACGTCAAAGGTTATCGTTACTTTAGCCCGGAGTTCAATTCTTAATTCCTTAACTAGAACGAGGTGGTAAAGTAACTATTGCTTAAATGGTCAAGGAAGACATTGTGAGGAAATCTGCATGCTTGAGAGATTTTCTGGATGGAGCCCTAGGCCAGCGTGGACATGGAAATCATGATTAGGGAAAATAATTTATTCTTTTTTAGTATTTTGAAAAAAGTTTGTTAACGTCTCGTGCGTCTTTACTTAATTTTCTAGTGAATGGTAAAAAAAAATTTGAATAATGTAAGTGCAAAATGTTGCCATACTTCAAGTAGTAATTGTCTGCGTAATAAACTGATCGAGCGACGACAATAACTTGGTTCGCACCATCTAAGATGAGAAATCAATATTTTTTTTGTACAATTTAGACTATTGAAATTACATTTTAAAATGAGTAAGAACCTCACATTTTTATTTTTCATGTTTTCAAAGTCCCCCTGTATAGAGCGCTTTGCAATGCATCTATAATTGCATAGACTTGGCACTAAATTTTTACCGTGCCGACTTTATTAATTGTGTGATTGTACATGAGCGAATTTGACACATCAAAATTTGTTCTATGCTCGTACCGGAGGTACACTTATTTAAATTCATTCGATGTCAAATGTCAAATGCGCACACGTCATTGTTCCCACATTCTGTTTATTTAAAATGTATTAGCATAATAAGGGAATTTCAGGACGCACAAAACAATTTATTAATAAATTAATTAACTTAAAAAAACGTCGTCCTGTTCAATTTTATTTCCGATAGCCAATTCCAGACAAAAACAAAAAATATATGCATTCTAGACACGTAAAAAAAGCTTCTAAAAATAGAATATTTTATATTAAATATGTTTTTTATTTTGCAGATGCGCCGACAACTTCACTTTAAAAAGATATCAAGTTGCATAATATGAGAAGCGAAGACCCTTGTAAGTATAACTAATTATATTTTAAATACTAATATGTATAACATACCATCACGCCCATATTCCTCAGAGTGTTAGGCAGAAGTTTACCTATGTTTTTGGAGTTTGGAAAATGCAGTAAATAGCCATTTTTAACGCGAGTAAGTCCACATGCAACTACTTAGCTAGTTATTTAGGTATATTTAATGTTTTTTTTCAATACTCCATCTAAATCCCCATAATTTATGGTAGAGCTACACCATGATTTGTACCATCAAGCCATCCGTCTGCTCGTTTGCCTGCCCTAAAAAAGAACAATACAGCTCATACATCAGAATAACACATATCTATGTGGACGAAGGCGCGGTGAAAAGCCATAAAACAATACGAGAAACACAAGGGTGTCCATACGTCTAAACAATTATTTTATCAGACAGCAGAATTGATATTTCCGTTCCTTTTCTTTTTACTAATGTCCACCCCTACAATACAAAGATATATTAATACTGGAAGTGGCTTGTTCCATAATCACATCAAAATTAATTTATGCGCGTGAGAGCCAGTTCCTCCCCTCTGTCACCACGGTTCTGGCAGTCTGGGTTTTTAAGTCTCGGTAACGCATCAGCAACTCCTCAGGTGTTGAAGGTGTCCATGGGCGATGATAACTACTTAGCATAATATCTACTCATCTTTAACCATGGGAGAGCCATGCTTCGGAACGAATGTGCCGACCGGATTGATACCACGGCCTCACAGAAAACTCGTGTGAAACAACACTTCCGTTGCGTTTCACTGAGTGAGTGAGGATACCCGGAGGCCTCAACCCTTTTAAAAGGCGGGCAACGCAGTTGCGACTCCTCTGGTGTCGCGGGTGTCCACGGGCGACGGTAATCGCTTACTATCGGGTGATCCGTCTGCTCGTTTGCCCCCCATCACATAGCAAAAAGGTAGCTCTTCCGATATAAACCTTAAACTTTAAACAAGTGACCAAATACGCAGACGGACGGAGCAAATATCTACAGTTAGTTGTTCCGGGTCTGGGCGTTTGTGTATGTGAGAATTTGTGTTTATAAACGCAACCATGATATCTAGGACAGGAGAAAATCCTAATGCGGGGTAACGATTTTTTCAAGAAACAAATAAATATATAGACTTAATTTAAACGCTTATTTTAACAGCATAGAAGCAGCGGTAGCCTATTGGCTAAGGCGTCCGACTTGCCGATATGGTTGCCGGTTCGGAACCCACCCATTGCACTACCGACGTGAACCCACTTGTAACACAAGCATTTAGCTTAGCACGGGGGGTTAACAAGGATAGTAGTAATGTGTGATCCACATTGCTAGTACCTAAGCTATATTTATAAATAAAAATTGATCGTTTTTAAACTAAAAAAATATTGATCACGTTTTTCTAACTCTAGTGCAAATGAACGCGTATTTTCCATTAATTATATATCTGTGGCCTGCCACGCCTATTAGGGTGACCCGACCTTAACACCTTGTGTCAATTTGAGGGCAGTGTCTACTGCTATTTGTAAATACCGTAAACATCACGCTATTTTGCCCAAAACGGATGAGCAGAGGTTATTAAACTTGAATGTTAAACGCACTGTTTTACTTGAATATGTAATAACACTTATCTTAAAAGAGTCTCCATGGAGTTTCTTGCCGGATTCTTGTCCATAGGATCAACCTTGTGGAACCGTGCAACTAGAATCATAACGTTTCATAAACGCTAGTAAAAGCTTATTTGAAATAAAAACATTTGAACTTGAACTTGTCGCCTTTGCTAGGGTTATAAAATTTCCTGTTGAGTAAGTCAAGTTTTGTCTTTCTCTTCGGTCTAATGGTCGTATCCTGGGTTCGATTCCCAGGTTATGTAAAGTGTTATGGTATGTTTCTAATACCATTGCCTTCCATCCCAGTTTCGTCGTAATCGAATGAATGGTATACTTAGGTAACGCATGGATGACAAATATAAAAAATCATTTTTATAATTTTTTTTTTTTTTAGAAAGCTTACTAGCAATGTGGGTCACACATTACTAGTATTCTTGTTAACCCCTCGTGCTAAGCTAAAATGCTTGTGTTACGAGTGGGTTCACGTCGGTAGTGCAATGGGTGGGGTTAATTATGTAGTCTACAATACACGTTTAAAATGATTCTCAACGCACATTTGAACGCTGCCGACAAAATTATGTAACAACTGTGTCTGCCTATCAAAAACATGTCTATACATTATTCACATAAATACTGGGAACCCTGCCCACCCCCCTCAGGCCGAGACGAGGCGTAATGAATTAATTAGAGACTTCCACTCCGCTGAGAAGTCTGATGGGAAATTACTGCGCCGCTAACGCCATCTAGTAGGGAGTAGCGACAACTTTTTAGTGTTGGCTACATTTTTAAGATTTATAAAACAGTTGCGTTGTTGCATTTCATTTTAGTTTTCATACCTGGTTTCATACTATATAGACGTTTTCGCTTAAAAATGAATTTCAATAATTATAAATATTCTGATAGGCATTTAATGTTGTATTCGTTAGTTTTTATGATATGTAATAATAATTAATGTAGCTCAACATAGAATATTCGAGATGAATGCAGAAATCGTAGCAAGTGACTATCCAGGTCGAATTTCTGCTTACCCTATAACAAGTCAAAGACGTCAGACCAAGGATAATATGTATTTTAACGCCATCCATCGTCGAATAGCAGTACCACCCACTTTATTGAAAATAATTTTGTAATTTACTGATCATAACCACCCCTATACAACTATGACTCATCATGAGCTATGTCACTAAAGCGATTAAATTCAACCCATAAGTCCATCAAAATGCGGGACCCTTATTGAAAAGATTGCTTAATTTTTTCAACCCCTACGCTTGTATTTGAGTAATAAATATAAGAGGGTTTCAATAGTCTGAGCTCAAAATTATTATTAGTGTATTGATGTCTGTATTTTGTAAATAATCACCGGTTATGTATTTTAGTGATTATATAAAAAAAATGTTTGTCCTTTTGCTACTAGATGGCGTTAGTAGTAACTAATTTTTCACAACACGCGGTGGACCGAAAGGCAGCATTTCTCAATCTGAGCGGATATTTGATAGACACTGAAAAATGCATTTAAATAGTCCTTCATTCATATGTTTTTGTTTATTATTTTTTTCTTCATTGCAGCAATATTATTGGTAGGTCCTAAATTAGTTTTTTTTTTAATATTATTGGTCGTGGTACAGTCTACTTTGGGAACCACTGTTATTATGGTATTATGCTACCTACATAACTTGTATATTATAAGCTTCTGAGTTACCTACCCCTTTTACCCTAATACACCGATATTTTTTTTCTAAGCCCTTCTAGTAGGAGCTTACTTTGGCGCAAGTTTCGAATTTCAATTCTTTAAAAAAAAACCTTCGGAATTTCAAAATAATAAATCATAATAATTATGTCAAGCTATCATGATCAGTTTCATTTTGCTTACTCCTCTAATCTTAGGCGAGAATTTACACAATTATATCGCCAACCGCTAAACGCTATGCCCGGGGCATTTAGAAATCAACACGGAATGGGGACAAACCGTAATGGGGCGGGCAAAATAAAATGGCAAAGTTACAAAACATTTGGATTCAGATATTTGTGCAATTCTCGATTAAGTCCGTATTTTAAAAGCTATTTATATTTCGTAAAATTAAACATGTTACTCTTTGATAATAAGATTTGCAAATAAAGTTTTCAAAAGTAAATATAGGTTTAGATAATTTTGATTCCTTGAACAAATGAATCAAACATAAAATTAGTCTACTCTGTAAAAAGTAATGCGTAGTCTAACATAAAAAAATATAGGTACGTGACGAATTGAGAACCTCCTCCGTTTTTTCGTCGGTTAAAAACAAAAGATTGCAGACCCTTTGAAAGTATGAATTGTTAATAATGAATGTCGATTAACGAATATTATTACATAATGCGAAAGTAATTCTGTTTGTCTGTTCCGTTTTCACGCTTAAACGGCTGTACGAATTTTGATGAATTTTGGTACAGATACAGTTTGGACCTTGAAGAACGACATAGGCTACCTTTTGTCTCAAACATTCACATGGGTTACGCAGTGGAAAAATATATATTGTAAGCGTAGAATCCCCGGGTCGAGCGGTGTTAATGTAATTTCGAAATTCTCAGCAGCAGCTCAGAGTTTAGGATTTGTGCCAATGAGAATAGGCTCGCCCCCTTTCACTTGGGACTTAAACATACTAGAGAATTATGAGTATACTAGCTTCTGCCCGCGATTTCGTCTGCGGACTTCTGGATAGGGTCCGACCTAGATAAAAAGTAGACCATGTGTTATTTCAGACTATAATCTATTTTTGTGCCAAATTTCATCCAGATCAGTTCAGCCCCTCTGGCTTGAAAGAGTAACAAACATCCATCCATCCTCACAAACTTTCACATTTATAATATTATTGTACACTACTGCCTAACCCTTCGGAGAATACTGGCGTGACGGTAGTAATGATTTATCTCAAGTATAGTAACAGTAACCAAAGATTTAAGCCAACATTGCAAACCACACGGTTACCTGTCCCCTTTTTCCACCCCACCCCATTCCGTCCCCAAGTACTGTTTGCCCACGCCCCGCTCGTTATCATGTTGTCCTACGTAAATAACATAAAATTTAATACACTCGCGTTCTGTGTACTTGCTCGGTTATCTGCAAGAGTAGGTTAGTTGAGTTTAAATTGGAGTCATTTTTGCGCGAAATTAACTGCTAGAAACATGATTCTTTATTGAGTACTAGCTTCTGCCCGCGGCTTCGCCCCCGTGGAATTCGGTCTGTCATCACATCCTACGGGTACGGGATAAAAAGTATGCTATGTCCGTCTCCTGGTTCTAAGCTATTTCTCCACCAATTTTCAGCCAAATCGGTTCACGCGTTCTTTAGTTATAAAAATTGTAACTAACAGGACTTTCTTTTATATATAGATATCGCTAAGCATACGAGTATAGGAAGTCTGACACTGGCACCAGTGACAAAGTTGAAAGGGAATCGTTTGTCTTGGTATGGGCATGCGATGAAGAGGGATGAAATGCATGTGACTAAAATAGTGATGAATATGAATGTGCTGGGACAGAGGGGTAGAGGGAGACCAAAGAAAAGATGGATGGATTGTGTTAAGGCTGATATTATGGGTAAATGGTGAGACAACGGCTGACAGGGATGAATGCAAGAAAAGGACATGCTGCTCCGACCATAAAAAAATTGGGACAAGGGCAGGAAGAAGAAGAAGTAGATCGCTAATACACAAGCGATGAGTACTACGCTTGGAACATATTTTAAGCTCGGATGAAATAAAGGAGCTCCCTCCTAAGAAAATCCTGCAGTTCATAGTAGCTGCAGGATTCAGCGGTGAACTCTAAAGCAATGAGTGACGATCATCATCGAAAATGAGCATATGTTAACCCGTAAATCCGCTAAGCCAAATCAATATTTATTATTATTATATACATAAGCTTAAGTAACTGTCTCTTTTGTAACCGTTCGTCAGATAGAAAATGCCGGCGCCATCTAGTAAAAAAAAATATGTAAAACGACTTGTAAAAGTGTCTTTTTAAGATCTATTTACAGAAATAAATATCATTTATCATTTACGCCAAAAGCAGTGAACCAATTTTGACGAATTTTGGCATAGCAATAGATTGGATCTTGAAGAAGGCCCAAACCCTTTTAAAAGCCCGGCAACGCACTTGCGACTCCTCTGGTGTTGCTGGTGTTCATGGGCGGTGGTAATCGCTTACTATCTGGTGATCCGTCTGCTCGTTTGCCCGTTTGTAAAGATATATTATATTAAAATCATAATCAACCAACTAAATTGTTAGGTACTAAACCATCTTCCCCTCTCCTAACTATTGCTATTTTTTTTTTTTATGGGATAGGGGGGCAAACGAGCTAACGGATCACCTGATGGTAAGTGATAACCGCCGCCCATGGACACCCGCAACACCAGAGGAGTCGCAAGTGCGCTGACCGCCTTTAAAAGGGTTTGGGCCTCCGGTAACCTCAACTCACTCAGCGAAACACAACGCAAGCGTTGTTTCACGCCGGTTTTCTGTGAGGCCGTGGTATCACTCCGGTCGAGCCGGCCTATTCGTGCCGAAGCATGGCTCTCCCACGTGAAAGAGCACGTGCTATGCCTGACAGGGTCCATAATGATCAACTTTAATAATAAGTTCACCTTTCTGTTACCTGTCCACATTATAGAAGCAATAAAATATTGATTAATGAGTATTAATAATCGAAAATATTCAAAGAAATGCTTTAAATCTTACCACAAACAACAGTATTTATTAACATTACTATAATACCATAAGCTTTAAATGTTCAGAACGTTATCCTAGGGTTATCCCATACTAATTCTCGCGGTCGACATAATCAGTGAAGCTCAGGTGTGAACACATTATTGCGGTAACTGCGCCCTCTGCTAATTACGAGAAACAACACACATAAGGGTTGGTTGTGGTTAGTTTTTAGAAGGATATTTTTAAGCATTTTATTTTTGTTTTAAAGTTACAATTCAATTCTGTCTACCTATTCTACTACACTACCTAA
This sequence comes from Acronicta leporina, assembly GCA_947256265.1. NCBI lineage: Eukaryota > Metazoa > Arthropoda > Insecta > Lepidoptera > Noctuidae > Acronicta > Acronicta leporina. Next base: position 7,291,327 of record OX366538.1, read on the forward strand.
TAGATACAGCAATTATACTGTTTAAATACTACTTAAAAAATCATAATTATGTAACTGACTGTACCTACATCATTTATAATTGCGGTTTTTTATTTTAAACTTAAAAAAGATACATCAGTTAATAGCTGTCACATTTTATTTTTTAATAATTAATTTTATCAGGCCTATCAATTTAAAGCATTCACAAAGGAAAATTCATGTTCTCCACGATACAAAGATTTAATAAAAAATATTGCTCACTATAATCTAAAAACGCATATGGAACACGCTTCCGAAATCAGCGAGAGAGTGAACTAAAAAAAACAATGAAAACAGATAACAAGGGATCTTTTGTTTTAAAAACCGTTCCGACGTTTAAAAAAAATCGTAAAAATTTTCTTTCGTCACAATCGGCAATGGAAGCAGGAGATTCTTTTCATGTTTCAGTATCGGAGTTTTTTTTTATCACGGCACTGATTTTTAGCGAATGAAAACGCTTTTTCGCAACCCTCCATCCGTTTTAGTTCTTTCATTCGTCTGCCCTCGTATAATATCTTTCGCCCGTAATGAGATTACGCGGCGCGCGCGGCGGCGAGCAGCGGAACTAAAATTATTATTATTATTGATGACGTGATGATGTAATTGAATGAAACAGTGTTTAAGCGTTAATGAGGTTGGTTGAGCGTTATTTATGACAATGAAGATATAATTTGTCCATAATTTATATTTTTTAATCAATTAATCGATCTAAATTAATAGTATCGGTAGGTAGGTATGTATTTTTTTATGTGAAATGTCGATATAATAATATAATATGTAGGTACCTATATCAAAATGCGCTGAAACAGTATATGCCTATTATTATAATAATCTTTTACCTACTTCCTGCTTACTCTCGCTAGATAGACCATCACAATGCAATCATCTTGCTAAACAATTCATCAAACAAACTTTGCCAACAAATCCCCAAACAACCATAAATATTAATACACTCACTAACACCATCTAGCGGCGAGTAGCAAAACAAGTTTCTCTAACTTTACGGCAGGTGGCGTTGTGTACAATCGACAAGACGTCAATACTGGAGCCATGCATATTTTAATACGTAGAACGCATCATATCATGGTCCCTGAGCGGAATATAGCTTCAAATTGCTAACGCTTGGCCGGGAATGACTAGTAAAATATTCAGTAACTGGGTAACGGCGTCGGTGTTCGCCTTAATGAAGTATGGCCGAGTTAGGTTAACTTTTTCTCGCGGAATTTTATTTATTTTATCTGTGTTGCTATTGTTAGTTTGGCGGGAAAATCATTTTTCCCTTTGAATTAAGTGAGGTATGAATATTTTAGTAGATATGAGGTATTTTGCTATTTTCACAGGTAGTTTCCTTAATTAATAATATACCAACTCATTACTAACGTTTCGCTCAGATTTAAATGAACTAAACATTATTTAAATAGATGCTATGATTCACATATCGGTGTGTCCTGGTTGCAAGGCCAGCCGCTAAGCGTAAAATTTGATTCCTAGACAGGGTTTTTGGAGGAAAGAAATTCCCAGAAGTAATCCGATGTTTATTTTTATATCCGGTTACTGGCAATATGCTCACCCCTTATTACATGGGACCTAAATAGGTATACCTATATCAAATTATCTTCATCAAATATGGACATATAGAATTTATACTATCTGTAATTCAAATAACACTTTGATTGTAAAAAGAAAATTCCATAAATATAATGTGAAAGTGATTATTGGGCATAAATCAATTTTTATTTCGTAAGTAGTATTATTTATTATGTCGTGTTACCAAAATGATATGTCATTAGGAAATCTTTATGATACCAAAAGCAAATTACATTGCGTTCCACGCAATCATTTGAAGAATTTACGGCATCATTAATGGGGAATCAACAGTCATTAGTTATTTGAGGATCTTGAGATTCTTAGGTGTTGATAAATGATTTTTATGGAGCTATCTAGACAAAATCTGCAGTACATAATGTGGTAGGATGATTAAATTCTTCATTTATAGCATCTGAAAACCAATTACAAATACAAACTCTGACCCACTACTCAGATTAAGGAAAATTCTAAATAATGTGATAAACTATTATTTGGATTTTGATTCATTTGGTATTATATTCTGTGTTGTTGTGTTTCAACCTTCGCTGGACCCTTAAAAATTCTTACTTCATGATTTAATACAATGACAATAAGTGTAAATTCTCAGTGGCAGCACGATCTGTGCATATTAGTAGTACACCTCTGTCTAACCGTTCGGAGAATACAGGCTTGATGGTATGGTTAGTCAATGTTCAATAAATATTTTGCATTGGCAAAAGTGTTAGACAACTAATACTCCATTTCCAGCGACATCTCCCAGCATGCTAACATCATCAACAGCTTCGAAAATTACAACCGCACATCTATCTACACAATACCGGAAACCCTATAACAATCGTGCCAGCGCTTCTCGAGATGTAAGCTCACAAATTGAATATAAAATCAAACGATTATAAACCATAAGCTTCAGTAGTAAAGGTCAAAATTATAGAGCAGAACGTCACAAAAGGGTACATCAATTGGTATCTGCCTTCTGCAACACAGAGTGGTCCAGACATGTTTGTTTATTGCTGTGTACGGTTGGCAAAACAAGCTGGACGGTATATTGTGTTGATGTGGTTAGCAAAGCTGGAAGCTTTGCCTTTAGGTATAGTCAGAAAAGAAAGTGCTATATTTATATACACCTTAAAATTATGAAATAATTGATTTAACGAGATAGAACTCGTATAACAGCATTTTGAAAACCTCTGTAAGTTAAGTACTTGAATCTTTCATGAATCTTTTGATACTTAACTGCCAGTACAGCGATATTTATTTAAACAAAATAATAATTTTATTTTTGTACATTATTCTGCTGACTATACATAACGTTGTCCGAGGACAGTGCGTAATGGGTGTTTATTGAGTGCAGTACCATCTGTCGGTGAGTGGACAAGCTAATGTTGTGGGCTACCCGACGGTAGATGGCACAGTTAGTACTTATGTATACTATTAAATATTTCTTCAGTGTAAACGAAACCACAATTTTAAGGCACAGTCATTTTAAAATTTAACATTAATGAAATCTGACAGCTGTCACAATACTGTGTAAATAAAAAAATAGTGAAAATTTCACTAAACGTATTGTATTGTAAGTCAAAAAGATTTTCTAATAATTACTATATATTCGTTGTCTCTTTCTATCGCTCGTTATTTAATTATTATATAATAAACTAAAATCAATGCTCCAATTTACTTAAAAAAATTAGTGACTCATTTTCTAAAAGAGTTGCTAAATTAATTATAAGTGTACCAACTGAGGGTAGTATTAAAAATTGATTTAGTGCTGTTTCTCCCCAATAATGTTTCTAACGACCCCCATTTGGGTCATTCGAGGCTCAATAACGACCTCTTATGAGTTTTCTGTCGCTGCTAACTACCTTTATTATTAATTATTGTGGTGATACTAATATTTTTTATGAAAAATGTGCGGTAGAGCGAAATTATTATATTGAAGATTTGAAAATTGATAAGAATAATTTAATATTTGATTGCATTTTTCTATCTGAGCGTGATTGATCATAAAACTATAACAATATCAGTAAAATATCTTTTAAAGATACTCCTGCAAGTCATTTTCTTTCCGAGTCAGTTCCAACAATGGTAGAAAATATGACATGTGAATGTTACAATGTACAATGAAAAACTATTTGTAGAAGAATTCAGCATGCTGTTGTAACAGATATGCTTTTCTGCAGCCTCCTTAGGTTTAACAATGGAATGCGATGGGGTAAATGGATTTAAATTGAAATGTTGAGATATTGAGATAAAACTGCGTCTTAAGGGTTTTATCACGGTATATAATATTATTTAATTAAGATGTTTCAGATCTTTTACAACATCCATGACCCTAACAGAACTATGCAATAAAATTCTTTAAGTAGTTCCATGTCAAGTTTATTTTCACTGGTTTTGGAAATTTGGTCCTTCGGCATGAATGGGTAGGCTTGACCAGGGTGATACCACGGCCTCACAGAAAACCGGCGTGAAACAACGCTTACGTTTTGTTTCGCCAAGTGAGTGAGGATACCGGAGGCCCAAACCCTTTTGTTTTAAACAAAGGCAATTTAGACTCCTTTGGTGTTTTGGGTGTCCATAGGCGGCGATATCTTATATGCCATAAAAAAAACTTGATCGTCGATTTTCAACAATTCAAATTCCCTTCAGTCTCCTCACTCACAGTCGTGGTCTCACAGTGACTTTCGCCTTCCAATTTCCTGTAGAAACCTTGTACACTAGTCTAAATTCATTAATCGTCTTGAACGTTCATAACCGAACTAATAGTAATTTTAACAGCACCGTGAGTGATGGGAAGGGGCGCGAGAGGTTCAGAATTCAATTCCCAGCGAGTCACTGACGAGGGTACAGTAAAGTTATCTATCAACTTTTGCTAATGGCGCACAAGTGGGACTGTTAAATATCTTGAATAGAGAAAGGAGATTGTCTTAAATTGTTTTGTATTTAGTCGAAAGTTTATTTCAAAGATGGATCTTGTAATATCGTGAAGCTATTGTATAATAATGCTGGCTGTGTCTTGCGTTCTGGATTGTATATTTTGTTCTTAGAGGCTTATTTAGGTACAGGTGTACGTATGAACACCAACAGTTAACAGATACATTTTTAGTTCATATTTAACAAGCCCACTAGCTACTACTGAGAATTTCATAAGAAAACCATAAAACAGTTTGCTGAAACTGAAATCTCACCATGAAGACAGCACATATGCCTCGAGCATTTAATGTTAATAGACTTGTCCTTTAATAAAATTATATGAAATTACTATAAAAAATATTGCAACACAAGATTCAAGCTATTCTTTACCCTCAAAAACTGAGTTAAAATTGGCGTGTGGCCCCGACGACTGGTCAAATGGACCACGATTAGATTTACGAGCAGTGGCCGGCGACCACTCCATTCGAGCGTTAATCTGGGGTCTAATCGACCAGCCCCGGCGTGTTCCACGTATGTTCCAATTGATTTCTGTTGGTTTGGCAAGCTATGTTTTTTTTTAAAAATGATGAAACATGTTTTCTAACTGTCCTCGAAAGTTGGCAGCAGTTGGCAGTTTTCGGTTATGGATAGAGATGAAATCTACCTGGACATTAAACACTGCATGTTTCAATCTTTGGTTGAATATGTAACAGTAATAAAAAATCTTAAAACTTAAAGTGAAATTAATGTAGTTAATCAGAATTAGTAAGAAGCACTAAAGATATAATTTAAAATGCATATTTGAAAAAGAAATCTCGAAGATGAACAATTCCGATGTCTTGGATTAATTTTAAGATTTGAATAAAAAAGTTAAAGTTAGTTCACGATCTATTAGTTAGATTATGACAAATTTCTCTTTACAAATTTCTCTCTAATCTTTCTTCTTTCAAAGCTTAGTTCTCCTATTTATAAGTTTAATAAGTTAAGAAAAAGGGCATCGATATTTATTTATTGCTTTTAAATTATTTATCCACGTGTCTTCATCATTTTCTAATCAAAGTGATGCGACGGCAATAAAACCTACTTTAACTCTAGTTGTAAAACATGAAAATTTGTGGAAGGAGCAAGTCAAGTCTCCTTTCAATTAGAATGACATCCCAACCTTGATTTCTATCTAGAGATTTTATCGAGTTGGCGTGCCACCCACAGACCCCAGAGGTCTCTAATGGCATGGAACTTGAGAAATTCCACCCCAACATAGTCGAGTGATTTTATTTTTATAAATTGTAGCCCGTCTATGTCGCCGACGTTATGTTTAAACGTTTCTGCGGGATTGGTATGTAATAAAATATATGTTGGCGCTTAATACTGTGAGCTTACTCGATATTGGAGAGTAAAATTATGAGTAGACATTTTCAGAATAGTTACGTACAGAAACATTTATAGCATTATGCTTATATCCCAGAATTCAGGCCTAGCAGTATGATTTCATGTGTATTCTAGATACAGTAATTTCAAAGCTCACAAAACAAACCGATAGACTGATACAGTGACCAATCGGTCCAACTGTCATTTAGTAAGGTTTCCACACTTCATCCAAATCATTTACTTAGATGTAGGTACTACCAAAACGATTAGATATCTATTTTCACCAAACTATTTGTTAGTTCCAGGATCTGTGGTAGTCTCTACGTTAGCCACGTTATATTGTTAGATAAACCATTCTTGATACACACCAATAGAACTTTACAATCTTGTAAACAATAACTAAAATAGAGACAAATAATGTAAAATACTTCTCGGTCCACCGGCAATTGAGCCGACATGATATCTTAAAGAAAAAACACACAATACGTTCATAATTACCTCTATAATAACGCATATTAAAATACCAAAGAAAAGCGAAGAAAAGCTTGGCTTTTTTTGACAAATTTAATTAAAAGATGGCTTCTTAGTACAATAGGTCCCACGTTTGGGTGCCATTTAGTCAGCGGCCATTTTCTTTTTTATTATAATTAATCGTGTCTTCTTTTGTTACAGGTACTTAGCTGTTTACTAATAAATATAAGACTGTAGTTTGATTTAGCTTTTGAGAATTAATGTGAATTCAAATTCTTTTTTTGTCAAGTATTATAATTATGTTTTGTTTTATTAGGCAAATGTGATAATAGTAGATATTAGCAAGTTTTTCTTATTTGTGTTGTAATAGTTTCCTAAAGGACGTATCATCCTTCAGAGGTAATCAAGAACCTTCAAAGAAGAGCTCAATTTTTGCATTTTACTTTGTGACAAATTATCAATTTGCTCACACTTAGGATGCAGGAATCAAAAAGCACGACATCTTGCGTTAAACTTGTAAACTACAAGTTGTTTACTACTCGTCAACAGATGGCGCTACTGATACTTTTTATTTTGTTACACTGAAAAGTTAAATAGAAGAAAGAAGAATTGGAAAGAATGTAATGTGTCGTTCCCTTGTCATTCCTCTTGCCCCGTGTGCCTAATACTACTGGACGGAGAACTGATAAGGGCATGTCCATTACTAATACATCTCGAGAAGAATGAACATGGAAACTTCAAGATTTTATTAAACAATTTCCTATTTAATTTCTAATCTGCTTAAGACAAGATTGTATAATGTGTCAAACGTTTTTCTATTTGTAAATTTCTTATTTTCTAAGCTGTTGTAAAGAAAATAATAATTAGGTATACCTACCCAATAATTTTCTATTGACGTTTGGAAGTCGTAATTGTGTAATAATGGAAATAAGAAAGCATGAAAATTCATTATTTGCTACAAAGACACCATTACATTATTAATATAGGTTATAAGCACCATTAAATCTTCAATCAACCATATAATACTATTTTTATGGGATAGGGTGTCAAACGAGCAGACAGATCGCCTGATGGTAAGCGATTACCCCCACCCGTGGACACCCGCAACACCAGAGGAATCACAAGTGCGTTGCTGGCCTTTTAACCCTATACTTGGCAAGATATTTATTTTTGGAAATCTTGATAAATTTTACGAAAAACGGTTTCTTAGGTATTTATTGAGGGCCGGAAAAATAAAAATAAAAATATTAATTTATTATTTTAGGATTTATTAAATGTATCAAATAAGGCACACTGCCAGACTCTTAACAATCAACCTTTTTAAATCTATGTATCATATTTGCCGCACCGCCAGGCTTTTAACGAGTTATAAAAAATATTTTAACAAAACAAAAAACTACATTCTTATGTGGAATAACATAAAAATGTAAGGTCTAATTATTTTATACTTCCATATATAATTTAAAAAACAGAACCTCTTAACAGAGTGGTTAAAAATCAACAATGGAGGTAGTTATCGCCTTTGAACCTTATAATATCTAAATTATTATTATTATGAGATCAATAATTATCAGTCACACAAATTCTTCTTTAATTTAAGAGCTCTGCTCTTGTCGATGAAGCAATCGCCACTGTTCTCTATCCTCTGCCTTCTGCTTAACCCCTTGATACGACATGATTCCCACTTTCTCCTTCACTTGTTCTATGAAACTTCGTCTAGGTCTCCCTCTTCCTCACTTTCCTTCAATTTTACCTTCTAGTATAGTTCTAAAGAAGTCGTCATGTATCAAATAGCCAATCCCTTTTCTCTTACAAATTACTAATTATTATATCTTATTGTGGTCTTATGAAATCTTTGACGTCATCTTCTGTGATATTTATTGAGCTGCCATTTCTCTGTGTGCTATAGATATTTATTTGTTGCACTATGAGAGAGATGATGTCATCTGAAAAGAACAGCTTGAAATATTAAATGGCACTCTTCTCTTCACGTGGCTCAAACGAGTTATCTTCCACGTCTGCAGAACCGGTAAACTTCGAGCAACACCAATTCGGTTGAAATTTTTTTGCGGGTATTACTTTACGCTTTATCGCGACTACTCTAGGTCTTTTCGACCGAGTTGCCGCTGAGGGAGAAGGTGCAAACAATGGAGACAGCACCTAGTTATGATGTGTCAAATTGCTGGCTCGTGGTGGTAGTTGTGAGGAGGTTGCCAGTGGTACTTGCGAGTAGGTTGCCAGTGGAGATGGTACACTTACTGGATGTACTAAAGGTTCTACCCGAGATAATAGACTAGCGTCAGCAGCATGAAGCTGCCTTATTAGAGATTGATTGGATGATAAAATTGATGGCGAACCAGGGTTGGTCGACGGCGATGGCTGTGGGTATAGTACCAAAGATGTAGAAGCAACCAATTGATTTACCTCATTATCATCATTTGATAAAAGATTGAGGTTTTCTATCGAAGATGACAATGACGGAGGCGGTGAACTACTGTCGGAGTGTGTTGGACGGAAGTAGTACTGTAGCTCATCCTCAGCAGATGATTCACTATCGTCCAAATCCTATTTTGCCCCTGGCTTCGGAACAAGAGCCACAAGATGCCGAACTCTTCTTGAGTTCGAGTTGTTGCATACTAAGGTATTGAACCACCTGTAACAGAAAATTACGATGAACAGACTATTAACAACTAATTAACATTATATTTAACAATTAATTAGGTATAATTATTATTATAATATTAAAATTTACAAATAAATAGTTTCTGTGCAAATCAAGCAATGTCACATATTTGATACATAACAAAAAATGTCTAGAATGTTGGCTAACTGGCAGTGTAGCATATCTGATACACTCGAAAAAAACAGTGAATTACATAAGTTTTAAATCCTGTTCAGTTCACAAAAATAGCGTTTTCGGCTAGCAAATATTGTAAGCTATTCAAGTTAAGCCGCTTTTGAAAACAATTTGACCAAAATATAATAAAAAATAATTATTTTTACCTTGCGACGCCCAGACGCGTTCGATCGGTTCGCAATCTTGCTGTGTACTGCATTCTCAGTGTTGTAAGTAATTGGATAGTATTTTTAAGTAGAATTGGGATTATATTTTGTAGCATAAAAAATATTAAAAGTTTTAAAAATACATTTCGTAACGTCCCTAGAATTTCAAAAAGTTCAATGTATCAAATTATCCACCGTGCCAAGAATAGGGTTAAAGGGTTTGGGCCTCCGGTAACCTCACTCACTCGGCGAAACACAACCTAAGCGTTGTTTCACGCTGCCGCCGGTTTTCTGTGAGGCCGTGGTGTAGTCCAGTCGAGCCGAAGCATGGCCCTCCCACGGTCAAACTATTAACTTTAATATAAAATATTTATATAATTTGTAAATAAAGTACCTATTTAAGTCCTTATACCTAGATTTCGAAGTAAGCACAACATAAAAGTTTAAAATTTGATATATTACCTAAGTAGGTAGCTATAATATATTTCAGTTCGCTTTTTCTTCCATTCACAATTTAAAATGTATCCCATATTCTTTAATTTTAAGACTATAGAGTAAGAAAATTGTGTACATACCTGTTTGTTTTCCCGAAAATGAAATAAAATAATTGTTAAGACAAGGTCTGTAGTTTTTTATTATAAATCTATCTACAAAGGCAGAAATTGGTATGGGAAAATTTACATAAGCGAAGTTACAAATTTCTATACCAACACTGTATTTTTTTTTAAATAAAACCGTTATTAAAAATACCCTGTTGTATTTATTCTTAGGCCCACTTGCACCAACTTCTTAAATGTGTTTAAATTGTATTTAAACACAAAATTTCTATGAAAAATCGTGTTTAAATACATTTAAGAAGTTGGTGCAAGTGGCCCTTAAAGTAATAAATATCCTTATCTTAGCATTTTGCACCTGTATTGAAGACGTTTTCAATTCAAAGACACTACTGAATACCAATATTACCTACAGCTTGCAATAAAATAACATAACATACCATCACGCCTGTTTTCCCCGAAGGGTTAGGCAGAGGCGTACTAATGTACACCCACAGTTCGCCGGTATGTTTAGGTCCCATGTAATATTGCGTGCCTATTGCCATTAACCGGGCACAAATTCCTAACTCCGAGCTGCTACTGGGAATTTCATAGAAAAACCCAATAACACTTTGCTCGACCTGGGAATCGAACCCAGGACCTCTAGCGTAGCAGTCGCGCTCAGGACCACTTAGCTAATGAGGCAGTTTTGCAATAAAATTTCCGAGCAATACCTATCTAAGAATTAATCTTGTACCATAACAACACAAGGGAAAGTACGAAAAGTACAATTTAAGACTGGGACAAATTTACAATGAAAAAATTTAATTTAAATTTAAATGCAGTTTAAACACATTTAAGAAGTTGGTGCAAGTGGCCCTTAGGGCTGAACGTGAATTGCCTACAAAAACATACTTAATACTAAAATAAATCGCAATCCTAACAATATTTTATCAAATTGTGTTATGATTTCTAGGTTCCTACCGTACCATTCTGAATAATAATAACACACTGAATTAATTGTGTTTGAATTAAGATTTATTTGGAATTACGTTTGTATTGGAAATTTGATCCGTGGATTTTTCTAAATATAAAATCTTCAGTACCACGTCGTAGTTAAGATTTTGTGCCCGATTAATGGCAATAGGCTGGCGCCCCCTATTACATATTAAGGTAGATGTGTAGGTACTGATCTACGCTTCGCCCACAGTTCGCCGATATGTAAATAGGGTCAGCCTAATTACGATTAACCAGGCATTACTCGAAACTGAGTTTCTACTTAGAAGTTATTTAGTGAAGAAAAATTCGACTCGCAGGCAGGATTCGAACCTGCGTCTTCTGGTTAGGTACACCAGACGTTGTGACCTCTAAGCCACCGCGACTCCTACCTTCTATCTCGAAATTTGCCTTCACATTCTGAACTTATGTCTTAAAGGTGACGTCAGTAGCATCTATTGAAAGCAAGTTACAAAAAAAGCATAAAAAGATTCCTACTTAGAGTTTTATAGAAATTCCCAATAATATGGCTCATCCTGGGAAGCGAAGCTTAGATCTCTAGTTTTCTAACTTTTACTCCTAATTTCATTAAATGATTCTGTTGTGTTTCGTTACCATAGCAACCACAAAACAACACCTTTGGGTATTAACTTCATCCAATTATAGTTAAGTGGGTGTGGTTAGTTAGTTACCCTACATGATTTAACACAACTGGGATTGGTAGATAACTGTGTAGAAGGGTTTAGAATATACGAGAAATAAAAAAGACATAAAAATAGTTTTCTTTTATTATTTTTGTCGGCAAACGCGGTGACGAGCCACCTGATGGTTCAAATTCAAGTTCAAATGTTTTTATTTCAAATAAGCTTTTACAAGCGTTTATGAAACGTTACATGATTCTAGTTGCACGGTTCCAAAAGGTCGATCCTATGGAGAAGAATCCGGCAAGAAACTCCATGGACACTCTTTTAAAATAAATTATGTTACAATCTTCACTGGTACAGGTATGTTATGGTAAGAGTTACCTTCGCTCATGGACACCTGCAATACCGGAGGAGTTGCTGATGCGTTGCCGAAGAGCCCCTACGGACTGCAGACTGCCAGAGCCGCAGCAACAGAGAGGGAACTGACTCTTACGCGCAAAAGTCTAAACGCTCACCAAGATGCTTTCCAACAGATTCTAACTTCTATGTCTAGTGGTCCTGCCTGCTAAGCTGGAATTCCTGGGTTCGAATCCCAGGTCATGCAACGTGTGAATGTGTTATTCTATGAAATTCTCGGTAGCAGCTCGGAGTTTGGGATTTGGGCTAGTTAATGGCAATACAAAGAAGAAAGAAAAGGTTTTTATTTTCGTCAATATGAGACAATTATATAAGTAAATTTATACATAATCAACCCATTATATAAAGTTATTTAGGAAGGAAAAATTCGACTCGCAGGCAGGATTCGAACCTGCTTCTTCTGGCTAGGTACGCCAGACGCTATGACCACTAAGCCACCGCGAGTCCCACCTGCCATGTCGAAATTTGCCTTCACATTCTGAACTTACGTCTTAAAGGTGACGTCAATTTTTCCTTCCTAAATAACTTTATAAATATGCAAAAAAACACAAAAAGTTAGTTAACCCATTAAGTACCTATATGTCTTACTGCTGGGCACGGGTCTTCTCTCACAATGAGAGGGATTAGGCTATAGTCCATCACGCTAGCCTAATGCGGGTTGGCAGACTTCACACGCCGTCGAGAAAATCTCTCAGACGTTAAGTTTCCTCACGATGTTTTCCTTCACCGTTTAAGCGCGTGATAATTAACTAATACGCACATAACTTCGAAAGTCAGAGGTGCGTGCCTTGGATTTGAACTCGACACCTTTGACTTGGCAGTCCAATAGTCATATCACTAGGCTACTGCTCATAAATTAATCAAACTATTCGAAACTACGTATTGGAAAGGTTGCATAAAATGACAGTTAGCATGACGTGGGTTCGATCCCCACACGGAGCAAATATTTGTATGATCTTACAGATAGTTGTTCCGGGTTTGGGTGTTTGTATAAGTGAGACTTTGTATTTGTAAACGCACCCACGATACAGGAGAAAATCGTGTTTAGGGGCATCGTTTTAATAAAAATAAAATAAAAGCATATACAGACTTGTCTTTACTTAATCTATGTCCAAAGCGAATGGGATACCAACATAAGTAGTTTTCACAATCAACATTACGGATAGGCTCGCCCCCTATTACATGGGACCTAGTTCGCGCAAAATAACTTGACCCAAAACTAACGGAGAGGGGGAAAGTTTGCGCAGTACATTTGCGTGCATAATGTACAGACCTACTAAAAACCGACTAGGTACTGCGCATCCGCCATTTTGGTTCAAGTTATTTTGCGCCAACTGTACCGGTGAACTGTGGGTGTACATTAGTACGCCTCTGCCTCACCTTTCGGGGAATACAGGCGTGATGGTATGTGTTATATTTTTAGACTCCGACGTAAGGGTGATCGCCATTCAAACCTCAAGGCTTTACATAACAAAGTTGTTTTGTAAAACCATCTAGAAGTTATGAAAAACAACGAATTAAGTATACAATATATCTGCGACAGTATCACTCGCGCGTTGTCATCTTGACACCTCAGTTGTCAAGTCTCATTTGCCCAGTAATGTCACTGGCTACATTACCCTTCAAACCGGAACACAATAATGTTAACACATTATCGCTTAGCGGTAGAATATCCGGTGTAATCCGGTAATATGCGGTGGCACCAACTAAAACGAACTCGGCAATTTCTCCCACATCAAAACTGTCCTAGGGACATAATTAAAAATGCTTGTATTTTAAACCATATAATATATTTCCGACAAGCAGTGGCCCGAGGCTTATCCAGTGATAATATCAATTCAATTAAATTACATCAATTCACACTTAATTCAAGCACCTGAGGTGACAATGGTAGACAGACATGTTTTGGCCATACTTAATTTTAATTTTATTTATTACCGGCGTACATATAATCAACCCATTATATGTCCCACTACCGGGCACGGGTCTCCTCTAACAATGAGAGGGATTAGGCTATAGTCCACCACGCTAGCCTAATGCGGGTTGCCAGACTTCACACGCCGTCGAGAAAATCTCTTAGACGTGCAGGTTTCCTCACGATGTTCTCCTTGACCGTTTAAGCGCGTGATAATTAACAATTAATACGCACATAACTTCGAAAAGCCAGAGGAGCCAGATTTGAACTCGAGACCTTTGACTTGGCAGTCCAATGGTCATATCACTAGGCTATCACGGCTATATGTATGTATGTTTGTTATTACTGGTGACCCACCCGCGATTTCACCCACGCTGCCCCGTTCCTAAGAGTCATAGGGTTATGTTAAATCCTCTTGAATCACTCTATCTATAAAAAAAAACCGCATCTTTTCACGTGGGAGAGCCATGCTTCGGCACGAATGGGCCTGCACGACCGGAGTGTTAGCACGGCCTCACAGAAAACCGGCGTGAAACAACGCTTGCGTTGTGTTTCGCCGAGTGAATGAGGGTACCGGAGGCCCAAACCCTTTTAAAAGGCGGGCAACGCACTTGTAACTCCTATGTTGTTGCGGGTGTCCATGGGCGGCGGTTATCGCTTACCATCAAGTGATCCGTATGCTCGTTTGCTCCCCTATCCCATAAAAAAAATCCGTTGCATAATTTTATAGATCTAAGCATACCTACATAGGTACAGACAGACAGCGGGAAGCGACTTTGTTTCATTAACCCAGTGGTCATAAACACGACTGCTATAGTAGTGCTCCTGGGTTCTAAACCCAAGTTGATAAAAGAGTTATTGGGATTTTCTGTCGCAGAAACCACGGCAAACGTGCCAGTTGAGCGCCTATCCGCCGTACGTTATGAGGAGTCACAGATCGGATTGGCTACATCTTGAAGCGTGCTTCAATTAAAACTTTTTTTTTATGGGATAGGGGAGCAAACGAGCAGACAGTTCCCCTGATGGTAAGCGATAACCGCCGCCCATGTACACTCGCAACACCAGAGGAGTCACAAGTCCGTGGCCCGCCTTTTAAAAGGGTTTTGGCCTCCAGTAACCTCATTCACTCGGTGAAACACAACGCAAGCGTTGCTTCACCGGCTTTCTGTGAGGCCGTGGTATCACTCCAGTCGAGCCGGCCCATTCGTGCTGAAGCATGGCTCTCCCACGTGGAAAATTACCTAAATGCTTTATATGCTTTATTTACCTAAAGCCACTCTCTTGCCACCTGTCAAGTGCCACATACCTACAAGATTCCAAACTCTGAGCTGTTACTGGGAATTTTATAGAAAAACCCAATAACACTTTGCTCGACCTAGGAATCGAACCCAGGACCTCAAGCGTAGCAGTCGTGCTCAGGACCACTAGGCTAATGAGGCAGTTAATTCAAAAAAATAGCCGCAGATAAGTCATTATACAAAACAACTAAACGTGAGTAGCGGTAGGTATTGGTAAACGTGTTGCTATGACAATTTAACTGGACCATATAGTAAACACTTGATATACAACCCGAGGCGATAGATGTCGCACGCAACGCCCTTGCTGCATGCGACATCTATCGCCGACAAAAGAAAAACAATAATTCTGCCCGAAGAATCTCGCCCGATAGGAAGGTCCCTCCCATTTCTTTGTATGGGATGAGGCATCGGTACTAGTATTCTATTACCTGTGACTGGACATTATACCTAAAGCAGTTTTTCATAACAGTAGCAAAAGCACAAACAACTTGTGAAATCGTATTCGTATCTAAATCGAGAATAATTTGTGTGAGATTTGTAGCAGAACAAAACTCGTTACGCTTACGATGCGAATTCGACAGTTTTTCGTGCTGCTACCATTTTGTAAAACAGCTGGGGGTTATGTAAAATGGCATAGTCATAATCTTACTTCGACATAAACAAAAATTCTATTAGGTACGGTCTGAGATAAATAATTAATTACTTATTATTTATTATCATTAAAATGCAGACAGTGACATTATCAGACAAGTGCGACTACAATAGCTGACACCTAGGCCGTAAAATACATTTTTTTTTCGAATCGGAAGAACTAGTTTGTACCTAAAAGAAAAAAAATAGAAAAATATTTTTCAACAAAATTCTTCGATGCATAGAAATATTCCAAAAGAACTAAAATCATTATAAGTTCTGACATCTCTACGTATTCGTTATCCAGAAAAATCTCCATCCGTTGACTCGAAACCGCCTAGGGCTGTACCAATTAGAGACATCCGTTTAAAACGGGCCATTGTTGACAAGCAAGAGGACGCGAGAGGAGCAACCCTAGCGACATTATTGTGTAGTGGCAACATAACTATTATTTTTTATATGGCAAGTATATGTTTCATATTTGGAATAGTACGATTCAAGATTCAAAAGTTCTTAACATTATTTACTAGCTACCCACACACGGTCTCACCCACGCTGCACCTTTCCTAAGAGACGTAGGGTTATATTAAATGGCTTAAAATCTTCCTCTTGAATCATTCAATCAATAAAATTAAACGCATTAAAATCCGTTGCGTAGTTTTTGTATGGGATAGAGAGGCAAACAAGCAGACTGATCACCTGATGGTAAGCGGTAACCGCGGTCCATAGACACCCGCAACACCAGAGAAGGCACAATTGCGTTGCCCGCCTTTTAAAAGGGTTTGAGTCTCCGCTAACCTCACTCACTCGCGAAACACAACGCAAGCGTTGTTTCAAGCCGGTTTTCTGTGAGTGATAACTCCGGTCGAGCCGGCCCATTCGTGCCGAAGCATGGCTCTCCCACGTGAAGAAGTTTTAAAGATCTAAGCATACATAGGGACAGACAGACAGCAGGAAGCATCTTTGTTTTATACTATGTAATGATGATACTCTCTACTTGCAAGTGTTCAAAAAAAACAAGTTCAAATTCAAGTTTAAATGTTTTTATTTCAAAATAAGCTTTTACAAGCGTTTATGAAACGTTGTGATTCTAGTTGCACGGTTCCAAAAGGTCGATCCTATGGAGAAGAATCAGGCAAGAAACTCCATGGACACTCTTTTAAAATAAATAAATTACAAAAGAAAATTAAAAACATGTACTTATATACCTATATGCATACATACATAATACTTATGTAAATCCATGCCTATCTTCCGCAGAGACGACACGTTTACCGCAGCGGCTGAGAGGTTGGCTTCTTCGCCATGGTTCGCTCCCCACAAGGAGCAAATTTTTACCAAATCTATTATATCTATATATATAAAAGAAAGTCTTGTTAGTTACTTCATTTATAACTCAAGAACGGCTGAACCGATTTGGCTGAAAATTGGTGGAGAGGTAGCTTAGAACCAGGAAACGGACATAGGATACTTTTTATCCCGTTCCCGATACTTTTTATTCCACGGGGGCGAAGCCGCGGGCAGAAGCTAGTATTTAATATTTAAAAGACATTAATTCAAACATTTAATTGTTGTACTGATAGTTGTTCCAGGTGTCGGCGTTTGTTTGTGTGAGAATTTGTGTCTGTAATAGAATCCACGATACAGGAGAAAATCCTAGTGTGGGCAACATTTTTTTTTAAAGAAACGTTTAGGCAGAAACTATAGACCGCCACTTGCTACGATTCTTGCATACTTCTAGTGAAATTATATTTATTTTAGATCTTCAGAGACACTTTTACAAGTCAATGGTTTAGTTTTTTTTTATAGCTAGAACGCTTCGGTATTTTCTAACTGACGACATCTGAGAAGAAACACCGAAACAAACTCAGACAATCATGGTCTCTTTTAAAGTCCAGACATAGAATAATGCAAATAATGTGAGTGGGACAATGCAGGGCAATGTCTGAAATGGCCTTTTGAGGAAAGAACCATAGCAGATTTGAGTAGACCAGTCCTAACTGACGGCAAGCATGCATCAGTCATCGTGTGGCTCGACCATAATTTAAGGAGCTCAATGACCCGTCGCACGACAATACCCAGAATGCTTCTTCCACATCCATAGATCTTCTCATACATACGCGCGCTTAATAGTCCTGACCTCTTTGAAGGATCAAACCGATAAGGTATGTTTTTCTACGGAGGGCGTCCCCTTCCGGAAGAATCTTTCTAAGAATCCCAGATGCCACACTGATATCTACCTACTTTATAAATTCCTTTCGTTAGTCGCCTTTCATCCATTCTCTCGATATGCCCAAACCAACATTAACATCATCATCATCATCATCATCATATCAGCCTATTGCCGTCCACTGCTGAACGTAGGCCTCCCCCAAAGAGCGCCAACCATCCCGGTCTTGGGCAGACCGCATCCATCCGCTGCCAGCCACCTTCTTTAAATCGTCGGTCCATCAAACATTCACATATTCTTCTAAATTCGTGTCAATACAATCATCATCTTTGAAGCAGCCATATTGTTTTTTTGTGATAGGGGGCAAACGAGCAGACGGATCACCTGATGGCAAGCGATAAACACCGCAAATAGACACCCGCAACACCAGAGGAGTAGCAATGCGTAGCCGGCCTCTGTCTTATCATTGCCAAATATAAGTACGTAGTATAAATAGTCTGGAATGCGTGTAATCTTCTTGGCCTGATAGAAAAACATATTTTCACGCCTGTCTCTAATTGGGGAAGGCAGTAAAAATAGTCTACATATAGTAAAAATCAGTCGGACGCTATGTAGAACTCATATGAAACGGAGCAGTGATACAGCATAACTCTGCAGATGAAGTATTCTGCAGTTAAATATAATAGTATAAAAGGTTTTCTACCGGAAAATATACAAATATGCAAACTTTCGGCATTCACTCCATATTAGAGCGTAGGGATGGGAATGTGTCGATGAAATATGTCGAAATATATCGATGGAATAGGTTGTCACACTAACAAGTAGCTTCGCTCCCTATTATTATACACTTGAGCATGAGTTTTTTATTTTATTAGGGAAAACAAACAGTAGCGTATTAAAAATAAACATACAATACTTAATATAAAACATAGAAAATACACTACCCACTACATTTTCCTCAGATTACTATAAAAATACTTCATCTGTTAGCAGATATTGGCTGTGTTAATTAATATAAACTTAGGGCCACTAGCACCAACCACCCAAATATGTAAAATGTTTAAATTGGTCGAGTTGAGAGCGTAGGTGGTCATATTTCAATTTCCGCATTTACAAAAAATATATTATACATACACTTAGGCCTTTTTCCCAGAGCCAGAAGCAATATACCTAGGTATCCTATGTGTATAATCGAAATGTCATTTGCATTAAAACTATTTCTTTTTACTTACAATTTATTCTTTATTTTTTACAAAACAATGCATACAATAATACTCAATAACTTAGCTTCTTTGGCCTCTCTAATGACATGAAAAAAATTACTATAAGATTGTAAAAATAATTAAAGTATCGACCACATATTATTATCCCATCTCTAGTCCTCGACCTCTCAACTACGGGGCGCGTTCGCAAAATATATTCATTCACTATTTCAAAAATAAAAGTAATATTTATTTTATATTTTTACACTTAGCTGTCTACACAAACACTTGTTTCGTTTCAAAATTAAAAGTAAAAATATATTTTTTATCAAAGCGCCGAAGTATCTAGGAAAATACTAGTTTTTTTTATTTCATACTCTGGAAATCGGGCTTTTGATACGAAATGTATGTGAAATATGGATGTTACTATTTTGTGTCAAAGCTTTATTTGAGTGTGTTTAACCTAGTTTTTTTGTGTGCATCTAACACACATGATAAATAATATATATACACAACAACAATTACCTTTTGTATTTAATTAATGGTCTAAATAAATATTGTAACAAAAACTTGGCTGAACTTTTTCCATCTTGGCTGGGTAGCGTCATTTCAGTAGCCTGATTGCACAGAAACTTGGTGACATATATTTTAATCAACGGTTAAATAGATAAATATTAAGATAAATTAAAAAAAACTGGATGTTTAAAGGACATTAATTATTTGGATATTGTGATTTGATATTTTTTTAAACAAATTTGAAAGGTACCATATTTTTTAGTTAAATAATTGAGCTAGCCGATAAACTGAGGATTAACTGAAACAAAATCATATTTTACGGTTATTGCAGGTATTTTTTGCTTGTCTATGATATCCCATCGCATCGTCTGTTTCAGATATTCAAACCACTATGGCTGGCTTCGTAAATGTCACCCTTAACTAATGCTTGAAAAACTCAACTTTTTGTTACTACCTACTGTACCTATGTTGTAAGAAACGACTTGATTTAATAATAATGTTTTATGTTTTATCTATTGTTTTGATTATTTTTTATAATATATGTAGATATACAATAACCAAGCTTAAAATTATATACCTACTTTTTTGTTTTTGGTGATTTTATCAGCGTTAGAAAAACGTTCCCAAAATAAAAAGCAATATTACAAAAAAGTATAGAATTCTGCGGCCTATCAAAGTTTTTTAGTATAGAACATTTTATCAATATAAACATCATTATAGCTCGAAATTTTTTTCTCATTAAACTAATCTTGAAATTTGCATTATTCGTGTTTTTGAGCCATATTTGAAATCCATAAAAAGGAGAACTTTTTTGGTTCCCTTTTAATTTTTCTAGTAGTCTTCTACTTTCTTCTTTTTAGTAGGTACTCTTTATTATTATATATTAGTCTAGTTGCATATAAAATATTTTATTCTATTTTACGTACTTAATAATAATACGATAAGTATAATAGTTTTAATTACATACAATGTACGAAACAGCGACAATTTCAGAAAAATAAATTCAATAATTTCACAAAGAGTATTTTTAATTCAATGTCTGATATTCCTATTTATAAGTATGAAAGATCAGTAAGCTGAACCCATATCTGACAAAGCAAACCCCATCTGACTGTTAAACTACAGTCAAGCCCTACAGCTAACCTTCGCCGCAATTTCGTCCACAGTAATTAAACGCAACATCGCTAACTACAGTTAGCGTGGTGCCGCCCGCCCGGCTCAGGTGTTCCCTAATACCGTTTGAGTGACTCGTCCTTTCTCTAGCAAAACGTCGCTTTTACGTTGTTTTATATTTATTTATACACTTCCACGTAATTATATGCCGTTACTTTAATGGGGAAACGAAATTATTACATTACGGGTTTCACGGGTTTACGTACTATCACGCCTGTATTCCGGTATGGGTTAGGCAGAGGTACAGTGGACAAAATAATTAGGTATGCATGCGAATGACATCTGCGTCTTGACGTTAATGTTATAAAAATAATTATCCGTAAACAGAGCATCATTAGCTGTTTGTATACTTAAATCTTTTGTTAACTGTACTATATTCTGCCTCATTAGTGCAGCGGTTCTAAGCGCATCTAGAGGTCCTGTGTTCGATTGCCAGTGGTTTTGAAGACTGGATTTGTTTTTTTATGGGATAGGGGAGCAAACAAGCAGACGGATCACTTGATGATAAGCGATAACCGCCGCCCATGGACACCCGCAACACCAGAGGAATCTTTATTCTAATCCATCCCCAAAGCAAGCGGCAACCGCAGCCTATAGACGCCAGCTCGCCAGCAACGCACGTGGTATCACTCGCGCGTTGTCATCTCGACACCTCAGTTGTTAAGTCTCATTTGCCCAGTAATGTCACTGGCTACATTACCCTTCAAACCGGAACACAATAATGTTAGCACATTATTGCTTAGAGGCTGAATCTTTGTCAATGGCAAAACCAAACTCTAAGGTCAAAAGACTAGGTGCCGAGTCTACTATTTAGTTCTGTCAGAATTGTGATTCAGTGACTTTTTTTTTGTTATGGCGCCACACTTTTTGTGTATTTGCCAGTGTCAAGTATTAGAGTAATCAATATTAAGTAATATTTCCCATCATGGGATTTTATGGCACCACACTTTTTGTGTTCGCCAGTGAGTGTCAATTATAATGTTCTTCAGTTGCCCCAATAAAACGGTAGAAACTTTATTGAGGCTTCGATGGAGGTTAGGAGTGAACCCAAAAAGTCACGATTTTCAATTTTATATCATTTGCCTACACTCTCACACGTTCACGAACACTTAATGGTTAAATATCCACCATAATTACACATTAAACTTCGGAGAAATTCAAGTTTTGAAAAATAATATAAAATCGACAATGTGCACTTTTCATTTTCCCGCCTAAACTCCCATTCAGTGACTTCTTAATGGTTGATTTTTGACAGTTTTCTCTACGAAATCTGTCATTTCTTATGTCATTTATTGCCATTGGACGGTCATTCTGAGTCAATTGATATAGCAGACTAGGGCCCCTGATTGCTTTTGCCCTACAAAGAACTCATTGACAACCCAACATTATAATTGTAAAGCCGTTGCTACACAAGCTAAAAGTTAGTAGATTTTTTTGTCACCTGTGTGTGTATTGCCTAATTTAGCACGTTTGTATTCATAGACACGACTCTCGGGCGTCATATTAGTGGCGTGAGGTAGCGAGTTTGATTCCCGTGTCGATTTTACACCGTGTTGTGTGATGAATTTAGTTCTAATAGAATTACTATGCAGCTAAAGTAATATGTAGTTTAGATTGAGAAAAGTCTGTTGATATCAGATTAATACCAATATTGCGGCAAGAATGTTATAATGAAATGAAATGATATTTATTTCTGTAAGTAGATCATTAGAGACACTTTTACAAGTCAATGTTATAGCTAGATGGCTTCGGCATTTCCTAACTGACGACCTCTGAGAAGAAACGCCGAAACAAACTCAGAGAATCATGGTCTCTTTTAAAGTCCAGACATAAAATAATGCAAATAATGTGAGTGGGACAATGCAGGGCAATGTCTGAAATGGCCTATACCTACCACTTTATTTAAAAGTGTCCATGTAGTTTCTTTTTTTTAAACCACTAAGGAAACAGGCACACGGCCCGCCAGATGGTAAGCGGTTACCGTAGCCTATGGACGCTTGCAACACCAGAGGTATCACTCGCGCGTTGCCGACACTGTAAAAATCTTTTCGGGATCTTTTCGCAATAGTTGGGCTGGCAGCATAGAAGACAATAAGTGTGATGCTTAAACACCACCGGTCCCCCCACTGCCAACACAACGCTCCTCGCGGAGCTCTGGCTAGCTTGCTCAACGTTAGGAACACAACATAGCACGGAGCTATGTTATTTGGCTACGATTTTCTACAAGGTGGAGGTACTTCTCAAGTCGGGCAGCTCTAATTATGAGTGCAGGATTCTTCTCCATAGGATCCACCCGTGCAACCAAAATCAATTGGGTAACTACTTGACCGGTTTTGGATTTTCAGTTGTAAGTTTCGAGAAATTCTCTCAAATGGGACCTAAACATAAGAGCAAATTGTTGAACACATTACTACCTACAACTCTGCTTATCCCTCCGAGGAATACCGGCGTGGTGTCGTCTTTCTCTTATCCAACATCTCCGCTGTATTGTGTACGAACTACGAGGCATATCTCCGTCTTTTCAATTCTAAGGCTGCTCTAAACCTGTGTGTTTACCTTCATTCTTTCGTTCAATCGTTCATTCGTTCATTCATATCGGAGCATTGTGCATTTGAATGAAACTGCAAGCTATCAGATTGTGGCAACGTTCTGCGTTCTCAATAATGCCCGGATCATGAGTTGTATTACTAGATATGTTGCAGGGCAAGTAGAAAATCTGTGTTTTTCTGTTATAATAAATACTGCCTCATTTGCCCAGCTGTCCTGACAGCGACTGCTACGCTAGAGGTCCTGGATTCAATTCCCAGGTCGAGCAAAGTGTTATTTAGTTTTTCTATGAAATTATCAGTAGGTGCTTGGAGTTTGGGATTTGTACCCGGTTAATGGCAATAGGCTCGCCTCTGCGGAACTCGCTTCGTCTCAGCGAACTGTGGGTGTACATTAGTACCTACGCCTAACCCTTCGAGGAATACAGGCGTGATGGTATGTTAATGAAATAAAATCTCATTTTAGTAGGTACCGTAATCGTAATAACGATAATTATCGGATAAGCTTCTGCCCGCGACTTCGTCCGCGTAGCGTGATGATATATAGCCTATAGCCTTCCTCAATAAATGGGATATCTAACACAAATAATTTTTCAAATCGGACCAGTAGTTCCTGAGATTAGCGCGTTCAAGCAAACAAACAAACAAACAAACTCTTCAGCTTTATATATTAATACTAGCTTCTGCCCGTGACTTCGTCCGCGTAGCGTGATGATATATAGCCTATAGTCTTCTTAAATAAATGGGCTATCTAACACTGAAATAATTTTTCAAATCGGACCGAACCGAGAGACCGAACAGAATAGTTCCTGAGATTAGCGCGTTCAAGCAAACAAACAAACAAACAAACTCTCTCTTGCTTCTCTACTCTCCTTCTTTCACTCTTTCTTTTGCTTCTGCGACATTCATACATCTTCTCATACATACGCGCCGGTTGCGAGTACTACGCACCTGACCTTTTTGAAGGACTTCTCCAATAAGATCGGTGTAGGTCCTTCTAAGTCGACCTCTTCTGACGTTGCCGCTGATATTCGTCTTATAAATTCCTTTCGTTAATCGTCTTTCATTCATTCTCTCAACATGTCCAAACCATCTCAGCGTATTCCTTTCAATACGTGTCACTACATCATCGTTCAGCCCGCAACGTTGTCTTATCACACTATTCCTCAATATATTATTCCGATTTACACCGCACATAGGTATCAAGTGGTCCTGAGCGCGATAGCTACGCTAAAGGTCCTGGATTCAATTCCCAGGTCGAGCAAAGTGTTATTGGGTTTTTGGCTCGGAGTTAGGAATTAGTGCCCGACTCGCCCCCTATTACATGGGACCTAAAACATACCGGCGAACTGTACGTGTACATTTAATATACCTCTGCTTAAACATTTTAAATACTTAGACAGTTTTAGCTTTGACCGACGTTGCGGGTTTCACTACGACGGGTACATACAAATCCAGTGTTATTGCGCGCTGAGTGGCAAGTGGCGGTATCACTGAGTAGCTTCGCGGTATTCAATGGAGCTGATAATACCGCTGAATTAAAGTGTTCATATAATTATTATGTAGCCCATAGACAACTCGCATGTCTTTACGTCCAATGTAATAGGGGATGAGTCAGTCAGTCAATCCAAGACCAGAGAACTACAGACTCATACCCCCAGGCCTCATTATAAAGCTCATGGAAGAGCATGTTTGTAGAACTGGGAGGGGATGAGGAATAAGTTATCTAGGGGAAGCACAAAAGATCATATTGGGTCGAAGTGCACTGAGGCCTTGCTGTCTCGGCCCTACACAAGATAAGATAAGATAAGATAATAGGGGGTGAGCTTATTCCCAGGAGTGGAACCAGTATTTCGAGCTGCTAGTTTTGAGTTTGAGATTTCTGCTCGAATAATGTACCTACACCTAACTGGCTCATTAGCCTAGTGGTCCAGAGCGCGACTGCTACGCTAGGGGTCCTGGGTTCGATTCCCAGGTCGAACGAAGTGTTATTGGGGTTTTCTATGAAATTCCCAGTAGCAGCTCGAAGTTTGGAATTTGTGCCCGGTTAATGGCAATAGGCTCGCCCCCTATTACATGGGACCTAAACATACCGGCGAACTGTGGGTGTACACTAGTACGCCTCTGCCTAACCCTTCGGGGAATATAGGCGTGATGGTATGTTTATGTTAATGTACCTACATTGTTTTTCTATCCATGACTAGCTTCTGCCCGCGACGTGGAATAGTTACTTGGTCTTAGCGTGATGATATATAGCCTATAGCCTTCCTCAATAAATGGGCTATCTAACACTGAAAGAATTTTTCTAATCGGATCAGTTCCTGAGATTAGCGCCTTCAAGCAAACAAACTCTTCAGCTTTATCATATTAGTAGATATGTTTAGGTACCCTTGACAGCCAGTTCACCTCGACGCGACGATGGAGCGAGCTTGCCTAGAAGAAACCGATTCAGACAACCAGATTATATCTACTTATCGGGGAAGACGCGCTCGGGAAGCGCATTCCACATTTCAGCGGTACTTATGGTACTTACGGTACTTATGATAAAAAGTCTTTAGGTTTTTGGAATGTATACAAACGATGTCGGTTTTTCTTGCTTCTGCCCGTCTGATAGGTAAGGGGGAGTAAGATCGTAGCGATCTGATGCACACTCTCCGAAATGTATTAAAAAAAACTGTTAATCTGTCAACTACCTAAATGATACTGGGGATTTTTTTATGGGATAGGGGAGCAAACGAGCAGATGGATCACCTGATGGTAAGCGATAACCGCCGCCCATGGACACCCGCAACACCAGAGGAGTCACGAGTGGTTTGGGCCTCCGGTATCCTCACTCGCTCGGCGAAACACAACGTAAGCGTTGTTTGACGCCGGTTTTCTGTGAGGCCGTGGTATCACTCCGGTCGAGCCGGACCATTGGTGCCGAAGCATGGCTCTCTCACGTGAAAAATTAATGATGTAAATTAGTACCTACACCTCTGTCTAACCATTTCGGTAATACAAGTAAGCTCCCAAAATTATGCTTGATCTACACGATGACTGATGCATGCTTGCCGTCAGTTAGGTCTGGTCTACTCAAAGCTGCTATGGTTCTTTCCTCAAAAGGTCATTTCAGACATTGCCCTGCATGTCTCACTCACATTATTATTTGCATTATTCTATGTCTGGACTTTAAAAGAGACCATGAGTTTTTTGAGATTGTTTCGGTGTTTCTTCTCAGAGGTCGTCAGTTAGGAAATGCCGAAGCCATCTAGCTATAAAAAAAACAAACCATTGACTTGTAAAAATGTCTCTAAAGATCTACTTACAGAAATAAATATCATTTCAAGCGTATAGATAAATCCCATTAAAAATAAGTAAGTTCTTCAGTTTCAAATTTTCGGTTAGGAATCTGTTTGTCACAGTTTGTTTTTATCAGCTCTATAGATATCGCAAGCAGTAATAATTTGGGCTTAAAATATGCATTTCTAGATATAATGTTTCTTTTCAACCTAGTGCTTTTATACGTGTAGTCGCAGACTTGTGTAAGTACTGGCTAGGATTCATCACTCTTGTAATATTTAGAGGGTCAGCAGATATTATGTAGTACCACAGATAATAGAATACTAGTAGTAGTACTATATCCGCAAAGAAAACCCACATGCAATGTGAATATTTTTTTTTTATTAAACTCAAATAAGAAAGCTCTGTCCGATCTGTGAAGGTATTGTAGGTATCGAGATTCTATCTAGGTTCTATTTATATACAACCTTACGTATAAATAGAACCTATATGTCTATTATTTTTATATGTCTAGTATTTTGTAAAGAATCTTCTATTTACAAAATTTCAAAACTGTATCAAGAAAAATCACAGAGCAGTTACTAACTTGTCATGTTACCTGGTTGTCCGGACAAAAACATGCTCACCACGTTTAATTACACGTTTTTTAAAAGCGGCGGTAGCCTAATGGCTAGGGCGTCGGACTTGCGATCATGTGGTTGCCGGTTCGAACCCCACCCATTGCACTACCGACTACCGACGTGAACCCACTCGTAACACAAGCATTTAGCTTAGCACGAGGGGTTAACAAGAATACTAGTAATGTGTGACCCACATTGCTAGTAAGCTTTAAAAAAAATAGCCCCACGTGCTGCCAGATTTTGTGGTAAATAAATGGCGGCAAGTGTTTGCTTCAATCAGCGAGCTATATATTGAGCGAGCTTTGTATTTCTTTACAGGATCGAATCAGAAGAAGCAAAAGAAGTGTGCAAGAATCGTAGGTAGCAAGTGGCGTTCTATAGTTTCTGCCTACCCCTGCTGTGGGAGAAAGTCATGAGTGTATGTATGTACGTATGTATGGAATCAGTAATGAAAACATCCGTAGAAGAACTAAAGTTACCGACATAGCTCAAGGGATTAGCAAGCTTAAGTGGCAGTGGGCGGGGCACATAGCTCGTAGAACTGACGGCCGCTGGGGCAGAAAGGTTCTCGAGTGGAGACCGCGCACCGGAACGCGTAGTTTGGGACGACCTCCAACTGGAACAAAATGGACGGACGACCTGGTGAAGGTCGCTGGGAGTCGTTGGATGCAGGCGACATACAACTGGTCCTTGAGGACGTCTTTGGGGGAGGCCTTTGTTCAGCTGTGGACTTCTTTTGGCTGATATTATTATGATGATGATATGATGACTATTTTATGTTTCTTATTATATTTGATAATGTGATTGTGATGTCTATAGGTACGCCCGTTTCGGATCAGACAGGGTTTTTTAAGACTTCTGTGTTTTTATCATGAACTATTTTATTGTTAAAACCATCTGATTTTTTTTTAAAGCTTACTAGCAATGCGGGTCGCACAATACTAGTATTCTTGTTAACCCCTCGTGCTAAGCTAGATTGCTTGTGTTACGAGTGGGTTCACGTCGGCAGTGCAAAGGGCGGGGTTCGAACCGGCAACCACATGATCGCAAGTCCAAGGTCAAGTCGCTCCCGACACTTCAAGTACCCTATGAACTACATTGTGCAATGCAATAAATATTGAGTGTTGAGTATCATGGATGGAAAATTCTCATGGATCAGTCCTGGATCCTGTTTTTGTCTTTTTCACCACTAAGTTCAAGGACAAACGTGCAGATGGATCATCTGTTTGTAAGCAATTACCGCCGCCCATGGACACCCGCGCGACACCAGAGTCACAAGTAGGTACTTTGCCGGCGTTTTGAAAGGGTTTGAGCCTCCGGTATCCTCACGCACTCGGAGAAATATTACTAAGTGTTGTCCCACGCTGGTATTATGTGGGGCCGTGGTATCACAACGGTTGAGCCGCCAATTCATGCAATAAACATGGCTCTCCCACGCTAAAAACTTGAACAAAGTGCCATCTGTTAGCATTTAATTGAACTTCTTCCTAAGCATTTGTCAAAAACAAAGTAGGAAGTGTGTGGTGTTATTTTCAATTTTGCTTCATAGATGGCGTCACTCGATCTGAAGGCACAGATAATAGAATACTAGTACTGAATAGGCTTGTTCTTGCTCGGACTATGAACGGAGCGCTCCGTACTAGTACAATCGTTCAAATGTACTAGTTCGTTCTTCTAGTACTATTAGTACAGTACAGTCCTATTAGTACAGTAGCTCACTGACGGAAAGTTGAACAAAAATAATCACTGGAATGATAGACATAAAGTTCAAAATAGCTTTGTTCTTGCTAGTGAGCGAGCCACGACGGTTAATAGTACAGTCGTTCAAATGTACTAGTTGGGTCTTCTAGTACTATTAGTACTTTTAGTACAGTAGTACTGTAGCACCATTGTATAGCATACTGAAGGAATAGTGAATTATAATATTTTGATTTTCCTTCATACTTTGCAGGCTTAGGACTGTCATTCTAATCAATACCCGTTTATTTTTTCTTAATGCATTAAACAATATATCAAAATTATGTAGGTACTATGTATTTTCTCCTATGCATTGGGTTATGTTAGAATGGCGTATTTAAAAATCAAAATATTTACAATGATTGAATTCTCCGATAATTGCTTTTTTTATTGGTTTTTTGTATTTTTAGAATCATTTGTATAAGTATTTACAATAATTAGTTTATTTTTTCTGTTATTTTTGTTTTCGTATTTTTTAGTTTTTTTTTTAATAACTTTTTGTTAGATTAACACTAATCGATTTTTCAAAGATTAGCATGCAAAAATAATAGCTGAGAAACTTTATTGGGCTCTAAAAGGCTTCTGCGTTGATTAAGTACTTGGCCCGCATTAGAAAAAACCCTCTCACACGACACCGAGGTTGCTTGGATGCACAATCTTTTCAGCATATATTGATACAGATGTGGGTATAGTAATTTTCTGCTGTTCCACCACAATAATGGGTCTTCTTTTCGGTGCACGTATTCTTCATTTATATATTTATCGAACTGGCGAATTCCCAGGGCTATTGCATTATTTGGTCTAGTAATTGTTGATGTTTCGGAGTCATAATCATCCCAAACACTTTTTTTGACAATATCGGGGGTTATGGTAGGTACTGCACTTGTTGTGGTGTCGGCTACTCGAGGGGTTTCTATTTCTTCCGGCAGTCTTATCTCGCCTATGCGACGTTTCAAAATATCGCATGCTTTATTAAAAGCTTCTGGCGTTCGGAAGCCTCTTCTTTTAAACCTTGGATCTAAAATAGTACTTTCTGAATAGAGGGGTTGCCTTTCGAGATCAGAAAATCTTGTCCGAATCTGTGTATCTAAAACATCTATTACGTTTCTTACTGCCTGCTCATGTGGTTCTGACATTTTTTTAACAAGATGTTTCGAAAGAAGTTGTATAAAAATCAAAACTTTTGAAAGCGAAACATATTTTTCGGCGCTTATCTCTGTGGTTATTTCATAAAACGGTTCTAATATCGGAATCAATTGTTGAATTATGACCCACTCATGTGGTTGTAACGATAAATCACTTCTTAATAAAGCTAATGTGCTTAATACGGCATCTTTAATCTTCAAAATTCTGTCCAGCATATCGAAACAGGAATTCCACCTTGTTGGACATTCTTGCTTTAATTTAAGTAGCGGCAACCCCATCTGTTTTTGAATTTCTTGTAGTTTATTTAGTCCAGCCGAACTTTTTTTTAAATATTCTACTATGCTCTTCACTTTATTGATAGTTTCGCTTATAGTATTAATTGCCTGTTGAACTACAAGGTTCAATGAATGAGCAAAACAACCAATTGATCGCCACTCTCCCATTCTGACGGCTGCTAATATGTTTGCGGCGTTGTCGCTGACAATGCAAACGATCTTATTATTGATCTGCCAATCGCAGATCACTTGCCTCAAGAAAGCAAGTAAGTTAGTACTTGTGTGCCGTTCATTGTAATTTATACATCCTAATAGCGCAGAATCTAGTTGACTCCTCGCGTCTATAAAATGCGCCGTAACTGATATATAACTTTTATTTGTTATTGATGTCCACCCGTCAGTACAAAGACAAATATATTGTACGTCTAATAACTTTTTCTGAATAGACTCGAACGTATTTACATAGTTCCTAGGCACCAAAGTTGTTGATAAAGTTTTTCTGGTGGGAAGTTGGTATCCTGGGCAGTTAGATACCATTCCGATTAATTTTTTAAATTCGGGTTCCTCCACCATGCGCAGTGCATGGTGACCTTTAACTACCATTCTAACAACTTGATTATCAATTTGTTCGATTTTACGTGAGGATGGTGGTTTTCTTAAATAGTTGGTGATTGAATTTATTGGTTCAGGTCCGGAGCTTGATACAGGGATATTCGGGGTACTGTTTTGTATATCTGAACTTGTGGATGGTAAATTATTACTGTTATCTGATGGTAGTGGAGTTATTGTAGATTGTCTATGAAATTTCAAAGATATTGTTGGATGTCTATTTTTCATGTGACGATTCAAGTTTCCTAGAGAGCCATTTTTCGTGCTAAGGTAAAGGGAGCAATGATTACATTTTGCTCGACATTCATTTGCGTCTTCCGTAAAATGAAACCAGATGGTACTTCTTTTAGCTCTTGCTGCCATTTTTAAAATATAAGAGAAAAGTACTTATCTAAGTGAAGAGTTTATTTACGATTATCACAATTACGTTAAGATTTTAGTGAGTTATTTAAATATTGTCACCATAACCACAGTTAACTTTAAAAATTTAAGCAAGCAAAGCAAATAACTCAAATCAACCAGTCCACAACAAAATTACGTACTGAACGGCAAGTTCAACCAAGTTCCTACTAACTACATACGCACTCACTCACACGCAATAAAATACTAAAATGTAGGTAATGTACATATCTACATAAAATGTACTGGATAATGGAAAATTTGAAACTGAAAAGTAATTCCTTGAAGAAAATCTCGCCAAAATATTTATTTATTCAAAAATTAAAACAAAAATTGTCAGTATGACTATAAGAATAAAGTTCAAAATAGCTCCATGAATCCGATTTACCACAGATCAAAGTTGAACTGTGAATATTATCGTGCATCTCACTCTGTCGTGCACTGTTTCTATATCCTTCCCGCTCGTTCAGTTGCGTTCCGTGTTTCTTTGGATCTTGTAAGTGAGCGTCGATACTAAACGATAGTACAATAGTTCAAATGTACTAGTTCGGCGGTCTTCTAGTACTATTAGTACAGTAGCTCACTGAAGGAAAAGTGAACAAAAATAATCACTGGGTTCATAGCCATAAAGTTCAAAATAGCTTTGTTCTTGCTAGTGAGCGACGGTTAATAGTACAGTCGTTCAAATGTACTAGTCGAGTTGAAATGAGCGGAGAGCGACGGAGCGTTCCGTCGCTCACCGCTCAGTTCGTAGTTCGTACAGAACTAGAGAGCCAGAGACTACGATGAACGACGAAGTACTAAAGGAATAATGTACTATTAAGGAAAAGGAATAGTTCGTACTAGTCTGTGTCGGGAATCAATTCCTAATAGTA
The DNA here is from genome assembly GCA_947256265.1 of Acronicta leporina. Taxonomy (NCBI): domain Eukaryota; kingdom Metazoa; phylum Arthropoda; class Insecta; order Lepidoptera; family Noctuidae; genus Acronicta; species Acronicta leporina. The sequence goes on from OX366538.1 coordinate 7,323,667, forward strand.
CATAGTACATGTACTACACAAGCCTAGTACTGAAGGTAACCACAAAGTTGCATGACTTCATGTTCAACGTGCTCATCATAATATAGGTTTTTGCAGGGGATGGATACAGGATTTCAGTTGGCAGGCTCTATTACAAAGACACTAGTATTTATGTTTTAGTAGGACTTAAGGGGTCAAGAAACCCTAAAGCCCCCGATTCCCCCGGATCCGCTGCTAGGTATTTGCCTATATTTTTGTATGGGAGCGTAACTATCTAATAACACTTTCGTCTCAATAATAAAAAAAACAAATCTCAACAGTAAAAAAAACCAATAAAACTTAGAAAAATAAAACAAAACGTTTCTATAAAAAAATAATTTAATAAAATCTATAAATGCAACTTAAATGCCCTTGTTTTATAACTTAATAAATGCATTTCTTTACCTTTAAAATAAATGAAAGAACAGGCGTTCACATAGCAGCGCCTCTAGCGGACAATTTAAGAACGACACTTAACCTCAGTCATTTTTCATACCTATACATTTACTTTTATTACAATATTTGAGTAGGTATTATAAGAATAAAATCTGAAGTAAGCACATTATTGCTTGCTGTTAAAAAAAATAAGATCTTACTTATGGATATTTTCTTCAGTTCTACAGTGTCAACATAAAAAAATAAGTAAGTTTAAGTGTTACCAACGTATACCATAAATTTTCCACATTAATTACTTTACTAAGATAAATATCTTCATGTAAAAATTATTTATAAATAATTTCTGACGTAGTTATTCACAAAGCAATTTAAAAGTTGCTTCTAGTGTAACAATTGTTCAGTACATTGTAGTTAAATCTGTATCCAGCCTCGGGAACGTCATCTGTCACTAAGTTGTCACTGTGGAAGGCGACGTAAAGAGGAGCCGACGGTGTTGCTAGAACAAAAAATACGAACATGTGTGTACAAAAACGTCTGATGTATCCAACCAGAAGACAGAATCGCACTCGAAATTATCTTTCGCTAAAATAACTTAGCATGGAAAATGCAAAAAAATACAAAAAGAGAGTTAATAGGTATGGTAGCAAAAATTTTTTTTTTTTTTAAAGCTTATATAATAAGAGTTAATATGTAATTGGGTTGCGGATGTCTGATATCAGTCAGCATCTGGTTAAACTGGAAGAAAAGACTCGGTGGGTAATGACTATACTTACAAGCTATAATCTGGTTGGCAGCACTGGGCCCGCAGAACTTAGTTCCTCTCAATCCATCAGCAGTTTCCGCTTGGGGTATCATGACATAGTCTGCGGAGGTCTGAGTGCCTTGGGTAACTGGATTTATCTCACAATCAGTATCCAGGTACAGATTTTTATCGTCATAGTAAGCCAAATCGAAAGACGCCGCTGTAAGTCTGAAAAAAAAACAAGTAAGTTTATATGTATAGTAAAAATATATTACTAGCTTCTGCCCGCGGCTTCGCCCCGTGGAATTCGGTCTGTCATCACATCCCACAGGAACGGGATAAAAAGTATCTTATGTCCGTTTCCTGGTTCTAAACTACCTCTCCACCAATTTTTAACCAAATCGGTTCAGCCGTTCTTATGTTATAAATAGTGTAACTAACACGACTTTCTTTTATATATATAGATAAGATATATTCTTTTAAAAGCTTACTAGCAATGTGGGGCGCACATTACTAGTATTCTGGTGCTAAGCTAAAATGCTTGTTTTACGAGTGGGTTCACGTCGGTAGTGCAATGGGTGGGTTTCGAACCGGCAACCACAAGTCCGACGCCCTAGCCATAAGGCTATTGCAAGTAGGATCAAGGATACAGGCCGCCTTGATGGAGACGGATCGCCTGATATTAAGCGATACGATACCGCCGCCCATGGAAAATAGGGCCATCATCTACCTGATGGTAAGTACTCATCCTCGCACATGGACACCTGCAACACCAGAGGAGTTGCTGACGCGTTGACAATTAAGAGTCCCTACGGACTGCAGACTGCCAGAGCCGCAGCAACCGAGGGGAAACTGGTTCTCACGCGCAAAAGTCAAAACACACACCAAGGTGCTTTACGACAGACTCCGACGTAAGGGTGGTCACCAGCCAGTCAGACCCCAAGAGCTCCTACCACTAAGCATCCCCTGTATTCCCCGAAGGGTTTGGCAGAGGCGTAGTTAATGTATACCCACAGTTCACCGGTATCTTTAGGTCCCATGTAATAGGGGGCGAGCCTATTGCCATTAACTGGGCACAACTTCCAAAGCTCCAACTCCGAGCTGCTGCTACTGGGGATTTTAGAAAAACCCAATAACACTCTGCTCGACCTGGGAATCGAACCCAAGACCTCTAGCGTGGCAGTCCAGGACCACTAGGCTAATGAGAGCAGTCTCTTAGGAGATACTTATCTGAATGGCTGCGAGGAACTGTATTCTAAGCCTGATTACTTACTTGACTCCACAAACGTCAGAACTTCTTTTGAAGCAGGTGGCGTATCCCATGTTGGCGATGTATGGCCCTGCTCCACGGTTGTAATTGAAGGACTCGAAGGATCCCGAACGGTCCGGGTAATATTGGAGACAGCCGGGTGGAGCTGGAAATAACACACATCACACAATTTCATTTTACACTTTTTGCCTCCCCCGCCTGATGGTAAGCGGTTACCGTAGCCTATGGACGCTTGCAGCACCAGGGGCATCACTCGCGCGTTGCTCTGTAAAAATCTTTTCACACCCTCTTTGAAGAATCCCATGCTATAGTGCTTTGGGAAATCCTCGGCGGGGAGCTGATTCCACAACCTGGGTGCCGAGTCTACTATTTAGTTGTGTGAGAATTGTGACAGTTTTGTCTACGAAATCTGTCATTTCTTATGTCATTTAGTGCCATTGGACGGTCATTCTGAGGCAATTGAAATAGCAGACTTGGGCCCCTGAGTGTGTGCTGGAGGAAATTCCTCTGGAATCACAAGATTATGAGACCAGAGTGGTTCTGAAGTATGTGGATAAACTCCACGCCAATGGCTAGAGGTGCAGCAATAGAAAGGAATAGGTTATCGCTGGATTTATCTACGGTTACAATACTCACCGATCAGGTACTCGTCTCTATCTGCTGATGAACTTAAAGGCGTTGATGGCAGCGATGAGGTAATGGATTCAAAAATGCCATCTCGGTATTTCCTGTGGACGAAAGTTGCCAATCAATTTTGAGACATAATGGGGAGAGCCAAAAAGGCCTTTGTGGTAGTTTCGAAAGGCTAGTCCTACAGTTGATGAATATAATCGTTCAGCTCCCTTAATAATGGTTGAGCTCCACGATGACTGATAAATGCATGCCGTCAGTTAGGAAAGGAAAGTCAAAGCTGTTGCTATCTTTCTTCAGAAGGCCTGTTCAGATTTTGCACTACATTTTGCCGTGACTGTTTAAACTATAAAAAAGATCATGATTTTTTGAGTTCCCAGAAGTCGTCAAGAAGGAAGCATCAGCTTTGTCTAGTTTAAAAATCGACCAGTAAAAGTGTCAGGCACCATAATTGGCAACTTAATTAGTTAATCTTTATGGCCTCAAGAAAATATTTTTCATAAAAAGAGCCCAACAACAAAAAAATAATTAAAATCAATTCAAAATTAAGGAAGTTATAAGAATTTTGATGATAAGATAGACATACACAATCATATTAAAATTACAGTAAGTTTACACTAAGCCTGAAATGTTTAATATAACAAACGTTAGTCAAGTATCTCATTACTTACCCCAGGGTATTGAAGCACTCCAGCTGTGTGACCTTGATCTTCCAGGTGGCTTGGGGCAAGTTAGGTTGTGAGCTGCGGTCAGCGATCTTAAAGTTGATGCGAATTGAACGGCTGTTGGTGGAAGCATTCACGCGAACATACACTGCAAAAAGTAGTCAGTATAAGCCATCATTATCCACATTTTTAAGTGGGTACTGCTCTAGTGTTGGTGCCACGGCATTGCTAAATAATCTACCGATAAGCAGACATATTCGGCTTTTTACCGTCGGCAACCCTAGCTAAGTTAGACTCGGTTTAGACTGAGTTACTTACTATGTTGTCCATTGTTGTCTCCACAGAGAGGCGGCAAGAAGTCGGAGTTAGCTTGTAGGTTGGTCACCTGGAAGATGTCGTTCCTGCACGAATACCCTGGACGCTGGGTCACGTTCTCAGCTGGCTCCACCTGACACATAAATTTTCTTTTAATTTTTTATGCTAAACATTTTTAATGATATAAATTTTAGGGCAATAAAAAATCGAGCTTAGGAAGAATTCGAAGTGGAAAACAAGCATACAGCCCACCTCACGGTAAGTGGTAACCGTAGGCTATGGATGCTTGCAACACCAGGGGTATCACTAGCGCATTGCCTGACCCTGTAAAAATCTTTTCACGCCCTTTCTGGGAGACTGGAAGAGGATTAGTTGGGCTGGCAGCATAGGAGACAATAAGTGTGATGCTTATACACCACCGGTCCCCCCACTGCCAACACAACGCTTCCTCGCGGAGCTCTGGCGACCTTGCTCACGGTGAGGAACACAACATAGCACGGAGCTATGTAATTTGGCTACGATTTTCTGCTAGGTGGAGGTACTTCCCCTGTAGCTCTAATTGTGAGTGGAATTATTCAATTTCACTATGCTCTACCCGTCTTAAAACATCTAAAATCGTTTGTGTAGTCTAGCTTGGACTCACCGTGGTGGGAGGGGCTAGGTTGAAGGTCTCGAAGTCTATTCTCATTTGGCAGACATTGTTGTTATTAATCTCCACGTTGTAGGAACACTCCAGACCTGAAGACTCGCGATTGAGGGGCGGGTTGATGAATACAGCCACTTTTGTGTTCGTGCGAACATCACAGGCATTCACTGAAAGGAAATTAAAAGTGTTATTACGCCTGTATATTACTTACTAGCTTCTACCTGCGACTTCGTCCGCGTAGCGTGATGATATATGCCTATAGTCTTCCTCAATAAATGAGCTATCTAACACTGAAAGAATTTATCAAATCGGACTAGTAGTTCTTGAGATTAGCGCGTTCGAGCAAACAAACAAACTCTTCAGCTTTATATATTAGTATAGATAGAAGTATAGATTTATATTTATCCTGTATATTAGTTTTCAGTTTTCCATAACCAGAGCTACTGATGGATCGGGGGCCCACAGTTTTAGGTGTGATTATCTTTTCGGGAAAATTAGCACATATTAAACACAGTTCAGTTGTCGATTCTGAACAAACTACTTTCAGATCATGCGCTTATTCTGTTGCAGGTTGTAGAACACATCTCCTCTACTCTCGTTTGTCTCCACTTTCGTGGATAACGCTGGCTAAGGTATAACAGAAAAAGAGGTATACTTACAGGAGCAGCAAGTAGCGAAGACTCCACAGAAGCCAATAGCCTTTCCACCTTGAGTGTTGCACTGGTTACGGGACAGGCAGACGCCTCCGGATGACCGGTCTGTGCCCAGGCATTGTTCTCCATTGCCCACCGTGAAGATACTCCCTGGAGCCTGCCGCCCGGCTATTGGAAGACAAAAATATATATGGAGAAACTGCTAAGAACAAATCCTCTCCAGACTCTGGGGGGTGGGGAAGGAAACAAGAAAACTTTGTGTTGGCGCCTATCGCTGTACATAGCACCCAAGTTTTCTGTAATCTTTTGTCTATATAAGTAAATCAACCAGGAAGTAGGTAATGTAAGATGATGAGTCTGCCCGTGACCATGGATGCTGTAAAGGATCCGAAACGTCGGGAACTAAATAATATCAATATACCGCGATAAAATCCGTAAAAAGTAGTTTCATTTCAATGTCTAATATTCGCGTAAGTGTCAGAAATCAGTATGATGAATGATTATGAAAGAAACCAACTGACATAAGATATTTTTTGCAGGGTCAGAGGAACGACTTCATCCTGGAAGAGCTATGCTTCCGCTCGAATGGACCGGTTCGACCGGAGTGATACCGCAGTCTCACAGAAAACCGGCGTGAAAAAACACTTAAGCTGTGTTTCGCCGAGTGAGGATACCACAAGCCCAAACCCTTTTAAAAGGCCAGCTCGACTCCTCTGATGTTGTGGGTGTCCATGAGCGGATGTAATAGCTTACCATCAGATGATCCGTCTGCTCGTTTGCCCCCGTATCCCATAAAAATAACAACGTCTTCTCACCGACGTAGTCTTTAAGGCGGATCGTTTCGCTCAGCCCGCCAAATTCAAATTTCAATTGGTTTTTCGCAATTTGTAGGTCTATAACACATTCTAGATTCCTAGCTGTAGTAATTGCAGCATTAGCTATACAATATTCACAACTGAGCATTAAAAACTTTGCTTGTAATTCGATATTGTAGCTAAAATTACGTACAATCGTCAATTTTGGCCAAAATTACAAGCAAAGTTTTTAATGCTCAGTTGTGAATAGACCTACAAATTGCGAAAAACCAATTGAAATTTGAATTTCTTTCCAAATGACGTCATTTGTCAACCCAGGACTTACAAGCTTAGTAGTCTCGCTTGTGTAAATTCACTGAGGTGATTTACTTCAAATATGGGTAGGTTACTTACTTCTAAAATTATCATTTACAATGGAGGCGGTACTGTATGTGATTGTAACACATAATAGAATCACCCTCAGTAGTCTTTGCAACGCCATCTTGTGTCAGCTGAAACAAACAAGAATAAGGATATAAATACATTTAATTTTAAATGCGGGCCGCAGCCTATAGACGCCAGCAACACCAGTGGTATCACTCTATGCGTTCCTATAACTATCATTCATCAGATTTCGATGAAACTGGTGAGTTAGGTGCGCAAATACGAAAAAAATATCCAAAAAATTTGACAGAGGCATTTTTTGTTTATTATGAAGTTATAAAAGGGAGAGCCATCGGCACGAATGGGCCGGCTCGTCCGGTGTGATACCACGGCCTCACAGAAAACCGGCGTGAAACAACGCTTACGTTGTGTTTCGCAAAGTGAGTAAGGATACCGGAGGCCCAAACCGTTTTAAAGGCAGGCAACGCACTTGAGACTCCTCTGGTGTTGCGAGTGTCCATGGGCGGCGGTAATCGGTGACCATCAGGTGATCCGTGTGCTAGTTTGCCCCCATATCCCATAAAAAAATGATAACGACATTGATTAAAAAAACATTATCAATGCGGAACCACAGCGGTATATTCAACTCAATCTTATCACTTATTTTCGGTCCACATCGCGAATGAGATTCTTATAATCAATTCAAAATCACAGTTTATCCGATATCTAATGGCGGTTCATTGAACTTGACCGACCGGTTTCGAGATGTCTTCCAGTTAGCAATTAATGTCAATGGCAAATAGCAGGTTTGGCCATTTGCTAGTTGATAACCGGTAATAACGCCCAGCGTAGTTTTTAAACAACATCAAGACACATTTCCTCACCAAATTTATTGAGTCTCACGCCTATCTCCCACAGGGGTAGGTAGAAACTAGACCGCTACTTGCTACGATACTTGCATATTTCTTTTATAATGTGGTAGAACCATATTCATACATCTTCTCATACATACGCACCGGTTGCGAGAACCTACTACCCACCTGACCTTTTTGAAGGACTTCGCCAATAAGATCGGCATATGTCCTTTAGGACGACTTTGCCTCTTCCGACGTTGCCGCTGACATTCGCCTTATAAATTCCTTTCGTTAATCTTCTTTCTTTTTATATCATATGGCTTTATATATCATAAGGGGGCAAACGAGCTGACGAATCGCCTGATGGTAAGCAATACCGCCGCCCATGGACACCCGCAACACCAGAGGAGTCGCAATTGCGTTGATGGCCTTTTAAAAGTGTTTGGGCCTCCGGCATCCTCACTCACTCGCGAAACACAACATAAGCGTTGTTTCACGCCGGTTTTCTGTGAGGCCGAGCGTGATCACTCCGATCGAGCCGGCCCATTCGTGCCGAAGCATGGCTCTCCCACGGTAAAGTTGCGACAGGAAGAAGGATGAAAGACTTTAATGATATGAATATTCCAGCAAGACCAAAGATTGTTACTAATGGATAGTTAATATAGGAAATGATGATCTTGACATGCTATGGTAATCACTTTTCTTTTCTTTGGAAGGAAATTGATCGTAGTTTATTAAATTCAATTGTTATCAGCACATCAAGCTCCATGATTCTCACATTATAACAACTAAATTGTAAAATAAATCAATGTTATAATCTTTGTTGAAAGGAGTATCTATGGAGTTTCTTGCCGGTTCTTCTCCATAAGACCCACTATTTGGAACCGCGCACCTAGTTTTTGACATTTCAAAAGTACCTGTATTACTGGTCTAATTGAAATAAAACATTTGACTTTGACTTTGAAACCAATCACTACCTACTTAATGTATTAATAATTATGATTGACGCTTAATCTAAGCTTATGTGCAGTAATTTTATTTCTTGCCTGGTGAAGGCGTTCGCGTGACTATCAATTTCAAATTGCAATTGGTATTTATTAACTTATAGATCTATAACACATTCTTGCTTATGGTTATAGGTATTAATAGCGACATCACTAAATAGTATAAAACAAAGTCGCTTCCTGCTGTCTGTTTTTTTTATGAACAAGATAGGTGAGCAAGCGAGCAGACGGATCACCTGATGGTAAGCGATCACCGCCGCCCGTGCGTTGCCCGCCTTTTAAAAGGGTTTGGGCCTCCGGTAACTCCTCCTTTCCTCCTCCTCACTCACTCACTCGGCGAAACACAACGCAAGCGTTGTTTCGCGTGCAATTGCGGTCTATTCTACTCGCCACTGAAAAGCATCTCAGTGTCGAGTAGGATCTGACATATATATCGACGACATTGTCATTTATTTTAAAGTTTTTCTAAACTTGTAATCAGATTTTCACAAAATTTGAATGGGGTCACTTAGGAATACTATATTCTTTCAAATCGGACTACTGTCTCATTAGCCAAGTGGTCCTGAGCGCGACCGCACGCTAGAGGTCCTGGGTTCGATTCCCAGGTCGAGCAAAGTGTTATTGGGTTTTTCTATGAAATTCCCAGTAGCAGCTCGGAGTTAGGAATTTGTGCCCGGTTAATGGCAATAGGCTCGCCCCCTATTACATGGGACCTAAACATACCGGCGAACTGTGGGTGTACAATAGTACGCCTCTGCCTAACCCTTCGGGGAATACAGGCGTGATGGTATATTAATACCAGACTGTTGACCACGAGGTCGTGGTCGGCAATTTATGTGATGAATCTATATGTTTGTGTTCGTCTGGGTGTTTCTTATGTAATATAAGTATGTATTTACAAAAAAAAGTATAAGTATTATATCCATTGTCTAGTACCCATAGTACAAGCTCTGCTTAGTTTGGGACTAGATGGTGCAGTGTAAAATATCGAAGAATATTTTTACCATAGAAGTATTTACCAAAACATCGTAACGCACATAGAAAAAAAAATCAGACGAATTGAGAACCATCTCCTAATTATTTTAATTGAAAAATAAAGAATTTCGTTGCTTTATTGGAAGACTAGCTTCTGCCCGCGATTTCGTCCGCGTAGCGTGATGATATATAGCCTATAGCCTTCCTCAATAAATGGGCTATCTAACACTGAAATATTTTTTCAAATCGGACCAGTAGTTCCCGAGATTAACGCGTTCAAGCAAACAAACAAACAAACAAACTCTTCAGCTTTATATATTAGTATATAGATTAAAGTGTTGAAGGTATGTATATAATATCGTGTTTACTGAAGAAACTGGTTCTTGGAACGGTAAAGTTGTTAGTATGGAGATAACATCACACTATAATCAAATCACAGTTACTTTAATTCTGTCGCAACGCTAAATGTTTAACCGTTATGTTCTCAATGGAATTTTTTAATTTCTGTTAAGTAGTGCTTGGGAAAAACTTCGGGCGTGGGTGGCATTATAAAACAAAGTCGCTTCCTACAGTTTGTTTTTTTTTATGAACAAGATAGGTGAGCACAAGAGCAACAAAAGAGGTGGTGCAAGCGAGCAGACGGATCACCTGATGGTAAGCGATCACCGCCGCCCGTGCGTTGCCCGCCTTTTAAAAGGGTTTGGGCCTCCGGTAACTCCTCCTCTCCTCCTCCTCACTCACTCACTCGGCAACGCTAAATGTTTCACCGTTATGTTCTCAATGGATTTTTTATTTTTTTATTTACTGATTTCTGACACTTACGCGAATATTAGACATTGAAATGAAACTACTTTTTACGGATTTTATCGCGGTATATTGATATTATTTAGTTCCCGACGTTTCGGATCCTTTACAGCATCCAGGATCCGAACATCGTCAGTCTGCCCGTGACCATGGATGCTGTAAAGGATCCGAAACGTCGGGAACTAAATAATATCAATATACCGCGATAAAATCCGTAAAAAGTAGTTTCATTTCAATATTTTTTAATTTCTGTTAAGTAGTGCTTGGGAAAAACTTCGGGCGTGGGAAGCTTTTGAGACGCAAACGCACTTAAATTTAAATAACAAATTATCATCTTATCTTGTTTAGGGCTGCCTCATTAGCCAAGTGGTCCTGAGCGCGACTGCTACGCTAGAGGTCCTGGGTTCGATTCCCAGGTCGAGCAAAGTGTTATTGGGTTTTTGTATGAAATTCCCAGTAGCAGCTCGGAGTTAGGAATTTGTGCCCGGTTAATGGCAATAGCCTCGCCCCTTATTACATGGGACCTAAACATACCGGCGAACTGTGGGTGTACATTAGTACGCCTCTGCCTAAACCCTTCGGGGAATACAGGCGTGATGGTATGTATGTTGTTTAGGGCCGAGGCAACAAGGCCTCAGTACACTTCGACCCAATGGGATCTTTTGTGCTTCCCCTAGATAACCTAATAATCATGCCCTGGGTGAATATTAGAAAATCATTTTGTAAATCATTCTTCTCAACTCTCTTACTAATATAGTAGATGCAGATTGTTTTATTTGATTGACGGCAGGGGGGTAGTTTAAGTTTTAATTAAAATAATTGTAGTTTTAAACATCTTCAAACACTTATCTTCATCACATAAATATTTGTGTCCTGTGGGAATCGTACCCACGACCTCGTGGTCAGCAGTCCGGTACTCGAACCACTAAACCACAGAGGTCGTCAAATAATCTATCTCTATGCCAAATTTTATCCAGATCCATTCAGTCCTTGCAGCGTGACAGAATAACATCCTCACAAACTCGAATCACGTCTTTTGTAGAATTTCTGTGTCATAACATTACGAGGCCAGTTTAGGAATACGAAGCTGTGTAAGCACTAGGGCATCTAACAGTCCACAAAGTTACAGTTGAAACCTCGTTTCTGAACAATAGGGAACAGAAATTGAGAAAACTATAAAATTTTACAAGTTTTCTAGCGGTACTTTGTCATCAAAGACAGTTAGTTGATTGCATGTTTTTTTATTATTGGACTAGCTTTTGCCCGCGGCTTCGCTCGCCTGAAGCTATAGTAGGATTAGAAATGAATTCCAAAAAAAAATTGTAATAACCAACAGTGATGATCTCTTCTTTGTATGGCCCTCTATACATCAGAGAGGTCAAGCTATGTCTCAGGATCCGTTTAATTAATTGAGATAAAAAGTTCACCAGTTTTTAAGTTGGAGAATATACTTTCTAACAGTGATAACAAAATTAAAATCTATTTAGTAGTTTTTGCTCCAACCCGTAACAAATAGACAAGAATTTTAAAAATCACATTTTTGGATTCGGAGACGTTTATATACCCTAACCCACTTGTTTTTTTTAAATATCGTCAATGTACAGACACAGCTTTTTTACAATTTTATAATAGTAGAGAAGAAGAAGAAGTTTTGAAAATCGAACGTCCACGCCAGACCCGTAACGTTTTTTTCATAGGGGCGCCCAGGTCTGGCTTGTAAAGGCCTCGGGTGGGTCACAAAAAATGAAACTAAATTTCTCACTATTTAAAGTCTCTCTCTCTCAACTCGTAGCCACCGATTTTTTTTTATGGGATTGGAGGCAAACCAGCCGACGGATCACCTGATGGTAAGCGATAACCGCTGCCCATGGATGGACACCCGCAACACCAGAGGAGACACAAGTGCGTTGCCCGCCTTTTAAAAGGGTTTGGGCCTCCGGTAAATAACCTAAGAACCTCCGAAATAGCCTAAGTTGGCCCTGGTCTACGCTTTAGATCGAAACGAAGCAAGGAAGGATAAAAATCTTACGAGTTGAGGTACTGTAACTAGGTGTATTGTAAAAAAAGCAGTGATTGTCTAGTGATATAACAATTAGACTGCCAAGTCAAAGGTCTCGAGTTTAAATCCAAGGCACGCACCTCTGACTGGTCGAAGCTATGTGCGTAGTAATTACAGGAAAACATCGTGAGGAAAGCTGCATGCCTAATAGATTTTTTCGACGGCGTGTGAAGTCTGCCAACCTGCATTAGGCTAGCGTGGTGGAATATATATAGTATAGCCTAATCCCTCTTGATAAATGATAAATGATATTTATTTCTGTAAATAGATCTTAAAAACTTATAACACCCCGTCGTTTTTGCGTCGACACTTTTACAAGTCAATGTTTTACATTTTTTTTACTAGATGGCGCTCTTTACTCTTATTGTGAGGAGACTCATTTCCAGGAGTAGGACTTTTATAATTGGTTGCTATTGTTATGTATGTATTTGTATTTTCCAACCATTTCCAACAATCAATTAACATTTGAGAGTATTTATGTAAGACTAAAAATCGTAACGCGATATTCTTCGTATCCGAAACACTTAGAAACGAGTGTTTTTTTATAAAGTTGTTATCAATAATAACTATAGTTCGCTATAGGGCCTATAGGAAATTTTATTTATTATTATTTGGTACCTGCCTCATTAGCCAAGTGGTCCTGAGCGCGACTGTTCGATTCCCAGGTCGAGCAGTGTTATTGGGTTTTCCTATTAAATTCCCAGTAGCAGCTCGGAGTTAGGAATTTGTGCCCGGTTAATGGCAATAGGCTCGCCCCCTATTACATGGGACCTAAACATACCGGCGAACTGTGGGTGTACATTAGTACGCCTCTGCCTAACCCTTCGGGGAATACAGGCGTGAGTGTATATTATGTTAATTATTTGGTATTCTTTATAAATAAATAATGTATGTAATATTCAGGGTATTTTGATTTCAACATTTAATTGAATTAGATGTGAAAGATGCATTGGTTCTTTATAATAGATACCTCGAAAATGGCATTATTTACTTGATTTCATACGATATAATGGTAGGGGTGATAGGTTTGCTTATTAGCAACTAAAAAAACAAAATATAATTATTTTATGTTCCGCAAAATGTTACAGATTTCAAGATATAGGTAAGAATTTTCTGTATCTCATAATGTGAAATTCCTTTTTTAGTATTATTGTTGCCACCAATTCATTGAAATAAAACTACTTTGTACGGATTTTATCGCGTCGCATTGATAAATGATAAATGATATTTATTTCTGTAAATAGATCTTTTAAAGACACTTTTACAAGTCAATGTTTTACATTTTTTTTAATCTAGATGGCGCCGGCATTTCCTAACTGACGACCTCTGAGAAGAAACGCCGAAACAAACTCAGAGAATCATGGTCTCTTTTAAAGTCCAGACAGTAATAGTATTATTAGATATTATGTGAGTGTTACGATGTAGGGCAATATCTGGACAGGCCTTTTGAAGAAAGAGCCATAGCAGCTTTGAGTTGACCTGTCTTATTGATATTATTTTTTAATACAACGCGATAAAATCCGTAATTAAATAATCAATACAAATTATTAGTTAGATCTATGTTGCTTTGTTACTTTACTGTGTTGATAAATCTTTTTTTAATAATAAAAAAAAAGAATAATACTTATAGGTTTAAGAAATAAAGGTTCCTACATTTTTTTTCACTTGACGATCTTCCTAATCCTGAATATGTGATCCAAATAAATGATGATTATTTGTATTCTTAATTACTTCAGTAATTTTTTCAGATATTTAGAAAAAAAAAATATTTTGATTTTTAATATTTTTCAGATATCTTTTTTTAATATTGCCTCTTGAATACATTTTTTCATTTTTAAACAGTGCCAACTTTTAAAATAAAATTGTCAATTTTGGCAATTGAAAATTAGGATTTATATGCTACGCTTGTATTTACTTATCTAAGCTAGTTGTGAATAATTGTATATAGGTGATAATATATATTAAATTTCGTGATTATTATTTTCATATAAGTAAGCTAAATGCTTGTAGAATTTTAATTGAATTGATTTCCACGGCTAAAATATAGTTTAATTGAGTACCTATAGATATTAAAAAAAATCACTCAAATTATTAAAAAAAACCGTCCACAAATAAGTCAAAAAAACAAAACATTTACTAAATAAAAGAAATCTTGAAAGCTTTTGGCCCCAACACCGAAAAAAATACTTGTACGTACCTACGTGTATGGTCCGGGTGTATGTTTGCGGAAGTGTGTGAGTTATGCAATGCACGGCCTTATATAGGATGGGGTGACCGCTAGTCGCCTACAGCCGATTGCGACATGAGACTTGTAGCACAGGTCAAGATGTGCCACGCTAAAGATATAAAAAGCTATAAATTAATCGAGTTTTGATTAAAGATATTTATTAGGAGGTCGGTGCTACAGGTTAAGATATGCCATGCTATAGAAAACAGGTCAGGGGCCGAATTCTAGCGTCAGAATGGTCCTTCAATGGTGCTAAGTGACATAACTGACAGATTATGAAGGAAAAACCTTGGAAAAACTGAACAAAAAGTGAAACCGTCAAAGTGAAAATAGTTTTCTTGTTTTTTTTTTATGGGATAGGGATAGAAACGAGCAGACGGATTAATTTTAATATGAAGACGTCCAACACCTCAGTCTACCCGTGACCATGGATGCTGTAAAGGATCCGAAACGTCGGAAATAAAATAATATCAATACAATGCGATAAAATCCGTAAAAATAGTTTTATTTCAATTCCCGACACATTATAATACATGTAGTCAAATATTCTTGTATTAAAATAAACAAAATTTTTCTTTTACATCTAAAACATTACGACATTACTAACCCAAAAACTAAATTATAAAAAATGTCGCGTTATCCGAACCAAACTTTTTAAATTCAAATCGCTTCGCTAGCACTGGAAGCCGTACCTTAAAACCTCATCGAAATTCCAGCATCATGCATGTTATTTTATCTACAAGTGCATGGCCAGAAAGAGATAAAAAAAAGCAGAATAGGCCCGTCAGTGTCACCTCAAATGAGGTGTTGTTTTAATTAACGAACTGTTTATAGCAACAAAGTAATAAATAAAATATATAAATTAATATTCTGGGACATTTTTTTTACACAGCACCATCTAGTCCCAAACTAAGCAGAGCTTGTACTATGGGTACTAAATAATGGATATAATACGTATATACTTTTTTTTATACTTATAATATATAAGAAACACCCAGACGAACACAAACACTCATATTCATCACATACATTTTTGTGTTCTGTGGGAATCGAACCCACAACCTCATGGTCAGCAGTCCGGTACTCGAACCACTAAACCACAGCGGTCGTCGAAATGATGATGACAAATAATGATGACAAAGTGCTATAACCTTTTTTATGGTTTGTTAGGGTTGAGTATGTATGAGGAGATTTATGAATGTTGGCGAAGCAAAAGACGTGGGTTACCTTAAAACATACACTCACGCCTATCTCCGACAGTGGTAGACAGAGACTATTGACCGCCACTTTGCTACGGGATAGGGGGGCAAACAAGCAGAGGGTTCACCTGACGGTAAGTGATTACCGCCACCCATGGACACCTGCTACACCACAGGAGTCGCAAGTGCGTTGTCCGCCTTTTAAAAGGGTTTGGGCTTCCGGTATCTTCACTCACTCGACGAGAGCTTTTTCACGCCGGTTTCTGTGAGGGCGTGGTAAACGTTCTCGCAAGCGCTCATGTGCTCGCTTGCCACCTCGGATTTGAACTCGAGACCTTTGACTTGGCAGCCCAATGGTCCTATCACTAGGCTAAAACGCCACGCTGGCCTAAAACACATATTTAAAAAATGCTAAGTAAATTAGCAGAGTAAATATAAAATATTAACATAACATAACATACCATCACGCCTGTATTCCCCGAAGGGTTAGGCAGAGGCGTACTAATGTATTACACCCACAGTTCGCCGGTATGTTTAGGTCCCATGTAATAGGGGGCGAGCCTATTGTCATTAACCGGGCTAAAATTCCAAACTCCGAGCTGCTACTGGGAATTTCATAGAAAAACCCAATAACACTTTGCTCGACCTCGGAATCGAACCCAGGACCTTTATCGTAGCAGTCGCGGTCAGGACCACTCGGCTATTGAGGCAGTTATTATATATATAATATTATTTAACTATTAATCCTGAGGGCTCTGACCTCGCTGACAATATTTACTGTTAAGTACATAAAAAATGGACGGTCATTAGTTACGGATATTCTAAAATATTATATATTTATATCGAGTTATAGATAACTGGTTTTGTGAATGACGTAGTTAAATTTTGCAGTTTTTTTCTGGCTACTTATCAGCTAGAAAGGGTAGAATTAGGGTTTAGAATTACTATTCTTTTTGTGATAAATAGCCATGCTTCGGCACGAAGGGGCCGCCTCGACCGGAGTGATACCACGGCCTCACAGAAAACCGGCGTGAAACAACGCTTGCGTTTTGTTTCGCCGAGTGAATGAGGTTACCGGAGGCCCAAACCCTTTTAAAAGGCGGGCAACGCACCTGTGACTCCTCTGGTGTTGCGGGTGTCCATGCGCGACGGTAATAGCTGTCCTCGTTTGCCCTCCTCAACGGTAAACAGCACAGACAAGAAATGTGGACAGAAATTAAGATGTGATTAAGTATGTGAAATTAATATCTAGATTTATAAACATTTCCAGCAAACACTAAAAATAAATTAATAATAAAAACATTTTTAATAAAAACAAGCTTATAAAAAGATGTAAATATCACGACAAGATTCTACGCTTTTAAGCATAGGTACCTATATCTTTTAAATAGTCTAGTGTAATAAATTAATGCTTTTGATATAATTTATTTTCTTTTTAGTTTATTTAAATAAAAGCTTATTTTAAAAAATACATTTTGTAAGTGGGTTTTGTGCCGTGCAGAATAGCAGTACTTACATTACAAACATAAAATTTGCCAGTTTTCTATCGTCTTCAAAAAGGAGAGGGTTCTCAATTCGATTGTATTTTTTTTGTATGTTTGTGACGAGATCATTGTTCCGATTTGAAAAATTATTTCAGTGTTAGATAGCCCATTTATTGAGGAAGGATATAGGCTATAATATCATCACGCTACGCGGACGAAGTCGCGGGCAGAAGCTAGTGGGTATAATAATAAAATTATGTATAGTAATTTGTTCAATACGTCTTCATCTCCCTTTTGGGACAATGTTTGCACCTGCCTCATGGTATCTGCATGACCCTATGGTTGACTGGTAGAGAATTCCTAAGGCATTAAGTCCGGCAATGTAGGTACTTACCTTTATTTTAAGATGCATAATGTTTATATCTATTGTAAACACACAGCTCAGAATATAGAGGTTCGTAACAGAAAACCAAAGGCATTGCAATATCACAAATATATTTATTCACTTTACCACAAACTACGATAAAACATAAAAGCACTTCCTAGATATAACAATCATGTTACTGTACTTACATGCGAAGGGTTCAAATAAGATTTACAGCGTATCACAATACAGCAATTTGCAAGTCCTCACACCTCGACGTCTCGAACAAGAAGGCCGTCCTCAACTATCAGTTGAATGAAGTGTTGAGCGAATGAATGATTGAAGAGTGACAGTGACTGAATGTTTGAATGTTGTGAGTTGAACGATGTGAGTAACTGAACATAAGCTAACAGCTCGGCCATCCTGTTCAAAGCGTGTCCTCGCGCTTGTACATAAATAACAATTAAAATATAATTACTCAGATCTTTACATAAGTGATTAAAACATTACAGAAAACAATACAAAAGTTATAGTTCATTATTTATCAGGTTTCAAATCTGCTACTAATCTACTAGTACATTGGGTAATAAAATGTGAATGGTAAGTAATACGCTCATAATTTCAAATAGTAAATATATGCAATTGGTATATTATTACTTACCATTACATTACACATTTATCAACATAATTACAATCATTGCAATTTAAGGGTTATTTCTCCGATTCGTTTTCGCTATTGTTACTGTTAACTTCATCATCACTACTCACTAAATCTCTAGAAAATGTTAACCAAGGTAGCATTTTATCAATGGCTACAATGGCTTCGTATCGGCGGCCTTGCTTGCGTGTCATAGGGGTGTCCTCTATTACATATCTTTCATTTGGTAACACTTTCATTACGCGATATGGTCCCTGAAATTTAACTACTAGTTTTTGGGATTTGCCGTCATGAGGGACCTGTCTTTCAATACGTACTAAATCTCCTACCTTATACTTTCTTCCCGATTTTCTACGACTATTAAACTTATCTATATCCTTTAATTGCTGTGTTTTTATATTATCACTAGCCCTGTCTCTTATATTATTCAAATCTTCTGAGTGAATAGTATTTGTCGTGTCAGATATAACGGGACTCAGAATACCTTCTGATCTGCTAGTTATGTTAAAGCCAAATAGTAATTCTGAAGGGGTTTTCTGTGTAGTTTTATGGACTGTGGTATTTATACCTACTTGAATGTCGTGAATATAGTCATCCCAGGATTTATCATCTTTGTTATGTGTACAAGTTGAAAGAGCATCTAGGATAGTCCTGTTAAAACGCTCAACTTGACCGTTTGCTCGGGGTGTTGCAACTGCATTAATAATGTGCTTTATACCATATAGCGTAGTGAACTCTTTAAAAATTTTACTCGTAAAGCTAGTACCTTTATCAGTTATAAGACGAGATGGAACCCCGAAATAACTAACATGTTCCTTTACCACGCGTATGCTAGTGAGGGACTTTGTATTTTTGACAGCAGTTATATTAACAAATTTAGTGAAACCATCAACCAATACCAGTAAATAGCAATTACCCTTCTTGCTCTTAATAAATGGGCCTAAATGGTCTGCATGCACCGTATGGAAAGGGACACTAACTTTTTCAATTGGATGTAGTTCACCTTCTCGTTTGCCGCCAGGGGTCTTATGGTGGGCACATTCTAGACACGATTGCACATATTTCTTAATAAATCGTCGCATTTTAGGGAACCAATAGTGTTGTTGAATACGCTGAAGAGTTTTGTCAAACCCGTAATGACCTATGTCATCATGGTTTCTCTTTAAAATTTGCCAACGTACGCCTTTTGGAACTAACCATCTAACATCATCTCCTATTATGCGATACACGCGACCGTTTCTTATTTTATAGTTTTTGTGGATATCCATAACTATATCTGCAGTTTTATCCTCTAAGATAGACTTTATTCTTTGTACCTCCTCATCCGCGTCCTGCACAGTGGCGATCCAGTCCTGGTCAGAACTCTCAACACTAAGAATGTCTAGTATGTGAGTTTCAGGTACAGGGGCCGCAACCGGTCCGCGACTCAGCGCATCGACATGCGTCATTCGAGAGCCGGATCGGTATTCAATAGTGCAGTCAAACTCCTGTATTTGAACCCACCACCGTGCAACCCGCGGAATCAGATCACGTTTTACTAATGTGGATCTTAAAGCACTACAGTCACTATAAATTGTAAACGGTATCCCTAACAAATAAACTCTAAATCTACTTAAGGAAGCCACTACTGCTAAGGTTTCGAGCTCGTAGGAGTGCAATTTACGTTCATCAGGGGAAGTTTTACGGCTAAAGTAAGAAACTGGATGGAAATGCCCTGCGGAGTCGCTTTGTAGAAGTATTCCGGCGAGACCATCTTTACACGCGTCAGTATGCAATTGCGTTACTGCTTTGGGGTCATATAGTGCTAATAGCGGTCGTCGTGTAAGTAAAGTCTTTACCAAGTCGAAAGACTTCGCCTGTTCACTGCCCCATGCCCAAACGATATCCTTTTTTAATAGATTGGTCAATGGAGAGGATATAATAGCATAGTCTTTGATAAATCGTCTAAAAAATCCAGATAAGCCTAGGAATTGTCGCAGTTCATGTAAATTTTTAGGTGTAGGGAATTTTGAGATAGCGTCCGTTTTCCTACTCCCCGGTCGAATACCTGTGGAGGTCACTTCGAACCCTAAGAAATCAATAGTATCTAAAAAGAAGTTACACTTACTAAGCCTGAGGGTTAGACCTCCCTGCCTGAGAAGTTGTAAAACTTCCTCTAATCGCTCTAAACCTTCAGATACATCTTTGCATGGAATAAGAATATCATCCATATAGACGATCGCGTATTTAATTTTGGCATCATGAAGAATTTTGTTTATCGTTCTTTGGAAGACAGACGGTGCATTTACTAGACCAAATGGCATACGGTTATACTCAAACTGTCCGTCAGGGGTAACAAAGGCAGTTTTATGACGGGATTCTTCACTAATAGGAATTTGGTAGTAGCCTGATGCTAAATCGAGTGACGTGAACAGTTTGTTACCTGCCAATTGGTCCAGTTGGTCTTCAACACGTGGGAGGGGGTAGTGGTCCTTTTTTGTTTTCCTATTTAGTGCACGATAGTCGATGCACAGGCGTTTTTCTCCAGACTTTTTTTGTACTAGAACGATAGGGCTTGCATAAGGCGAGGAGGATTCCCTAACTATACCGCTATCTATCATCTCTTGAACCATATCATTCACTAAAATTCTTTCTGAATGAGAGAGACGATATGGCCTATAAACGATGGGTTCAGAGTCTTCTAGTTCTATAACCATTTCTGTGACGTTAGTAAAACCGAGATCTTTTAGGCCTTTAGAAAAGCAATCTTTGTATTTGTTCAACAGTTCCTGTAAACGTAAGCGTTCATCGTTGTTTAGCCCTTCATTGTATTTAATTAGTTCATCAGGGCACGAAGAATTAAAAGACATCTGACAACAATCTAAAATTTCCGGAAAGTTAGCACGTTCACTTTTAATAGAACGAGTTAGTAAAGAGTTTTTAGAGATGGTTATAGCACCTTCAGACACATTGTATATAAGTAGTGAACCGCATCCGTCTTTGATGTCATATTCTCCCGCTAACAAATAAAAATGTTTACCTTCAATTTCTCTAAGGGAACCCCGGACGCACACTTTCCCGCAAAAGGGTGGTTCCGATTTTACCGGTACCACCCGTAAAGAATAGATAGGGATGTCAATATCATCAGAGCATATCAGGTGTATTTTAGTGAGGTCAATTTTTTTAAATATCAATTTGGCTGGTGTCTTAGTAATAATAATGTCGGGCATTTCGGTAAATGAGTGACCTAAGAGTACGGGATGACTGAGTACGTAATCGTCAACTACATATAAGTCTATAACCTTTCCAATACCTTGAACTTCGACATCAGCAGTTATTACGCCTAATGGGATAGTTAAATTTGCACCAATACCTCTAAGAACTGGGAGATTTGGTGGACACTTAATATTTATATTTAGTTCCTTAACTTTACTTATTTTAATTAACGTGCACTGGCTTCCTAAATCTATGTGACATTGTACTACCTCACCGTTTATTTTAATATCGAAGATGTATTTATCAATGGACTTGTCGTTTGTACACAGTTTCGACACTTGTTTTTCGTTTTTAGTATTAGACTGGGTTTCATTTTTAATAGAATCGCTATTGGGCTTATTCCTATAACAACTAGAAGCTTGATGTCCTAGTCTATCGCATACTGTACATTTAATAAGGGGCTTTTCACATTTAAAACTTGGGTGGCCAAATTCGTTGCAGTTAAAACACCGTATGTTAGAGTTTATCGTACTAGGTCTGGAATTCGAAGCCCTATGCATTGCGTTAGTAGGGGCTTTTCGATCATTCCTATTCCTAATATTAGCATCGTATACATCCCTGTTTTGAGCAACTTTAACAGTTCTAAAATATTTTAGAATTTGTTCGGGTTCACTAAATTGAGCTGCCTGAGCACCTACTCGTATAGCACGGTCGTCTATTCCATATAGAACACAGTCTACTGCCTGTTTACCATAAATTTTACACCTATTTAATAAGTTCAGTTTCGCGTAATAATAGTGTTCCAAGGACTCGCCGTATTTCACGCGTTTAGCAAGCATCTCCGTCAAGAGTTCGGCGTAGTCCTCGCGACAGGGAAATGACTCAATAAGTTTTTTCTTCCATTCACCCCAGGTGTGTAGAAGAGATGGCAAACCTTGGTACCAAGTCTTCGCCACCCCCGTCAGTTTGGGAAGCGCATAATGAATTATTTCCTTTTCAGACCAGCCGTATATTTCGGCGCACTCTTCAACCTTGGTAATCCATACTAGCATAGTTTGTTCTTTACTTAAAGGGTCAAAATCTGGTATGACATTATTAACAAACGATAGCTTGGGCTTCTCCGAACTCTTGACGCTGTTTAAAATTGACAAGAATTTATCTAATATAGCACTAGTATCAGATTCCTTTTGTTTCCTACTACATTTTGAAAATTGATTTGACTCACGGTTAGTTGAACTATCACTGCTGTACTCCAACCGCCTTGAGCTTCCTCTCCTCCCTCTCGATCTCTTCCGGTACTTCCTTATCCTGCTGCGGCTTGTACCGTCATGTGATGAATCATCCGAATCCGCAGTTGAATTTCGTCTCTTTCGGCTCCTAGACGAACGCAACGCCCGCTCATTCCTTGAAGGCAGTCCGCTAGTATTCGGTTCCCTGTTCCTCCGCTCCTCATTCCTCTCCTTGCCCTCTAACCTGGACAATCCATGGCCTCCTGAGCTAATTGATCCTAAGCCCTCTAACCTGGGTTCACTCCCGCCCTCTAACCTGGGCTCACTTCCGCCCTCTAACCTGGGCATCACAAACTCATCCATATTGAATGACAACCCTTCCCCTCGGTTGTATTCAAGACGTGTGTGTATCTGAAACTTACCATTGAATAGCTTAGTAAACGCACCGATAGGGTCCACACTACTATAATGATCGTAAGTATAGAAAATTATTTGAGATGGAGGGAAGAAATAAGAATCCGAAAACAACCGTAAACTAAAAAAAAAACCGCAACTAGTCGACACTTAGTCGATATTATAAATCACCACTTGCTATGAATGATTTAATAAGGTATGTTCAATGAAGTCAAATATGATTTGATCCTTGATCGAATTATAAGCGTTATAATATTTTCAATAACTGAAGGTAGGAAAACACGAAAAATAAATAAAAAGGAAAAGGTTTAATTCGGAAGGCAGAATCTTTTGGCCAGGGAAAGTAAATTAACATATAAGCATTAACACCCATGATAATTAATTCAAATACCCTCGCTTCTTGGATTCTTGTGGACGTGAAAAAGAAAATTATGAGAATTCTCTTACGATCCCACTTCTGAACTGTAAACACACAGCTCAGAATATAGAGGTTCGTAACAGAAAACCAAAGGCATTGCAATATCACAAATATATTTATTCACTTTACCACAAACTACGATAAAACATAAAAGCACTTCCTAGATATAACAATCATGTTACTGTACTTACATGCGAAGGGTTCAAATAAGATTTACAGCGTATCACAATACAGCAATTTGCAAGTCCTCACACCTCGACGTCTCGAACAAGAAGGCCGTCCTCAACTATCAGTTGAATGAAGTGTTGAGCGAATGAATGATTGAAGAGTGACAGTGACTGAATGTTTGAATGTTGTGAGTTGAACGATGTGAGTAACTGAACATAAGCTAACACTATACTATATTAATATATAAAGCTGAAGAGTTTCTTTGCTTGCTTTAACGCGCTAATCTCAGAAACTAGTGGTACGATTTGAAAAATTCTTTCAGTGTTAGATAGCCCATTTATTGAGGAAGGCTATAGGCTATATATCATCACGCTACGCGGACGAAGTCGCGGGCAGAAGCTAGTAAATAAATAAATCATTTGGCCAGTTATAAACCGATTTGGAAAATTCTTCTTACTGTGAAAGATTATACTTCCAAGGTAGTCCCATTCAAAGGTGAACCTCTGAACATAAGTTTTAAAAAAAATTACAGTACCAACCTAATAAATGACAACGCCGTCGAAGTAGACGTCAGATTCTATTCGCTAGGTACTCAAAATAACATACCATCACGCATGTATTCCCCGAAGGGTTAGGCAGAGGTGTACTAAGATTCAATAACAGTTCGCCGGTATGTTTAGGTCCCATGTAATTGGGGGCGAGCCTATTGTCATTAACCGGGCACAAATTCCAAACTCCGAGTTGCTACTGAGAATTTCATAAAAATACCCAATAACACTTTGCTTGACCTGGGAATCGAACCCAAGACCTCTAGCGTAGCAGTCGCACTTGGGACCACTAGACTAACGAGGCATTTTGCAATTAAAATAACTTTTTAATCATTTCTTTTGTTTCTGAAGGCGGTTATACTTTTTTCTAATGTAATTTCATCTAATGTCAAGTCATTTTATCTAATGTCATTTCTACACTGTTGGCCATAGATCATAAACAGATGAAGTCAATGAATCTTCAAGTATAAAGTCAAACATTGGGACATAGCTGGACAAACAGACAAACATTTAGTATTAGGGGGCATTGCACGCTATGTTACATAGCAACGAGAAATCTGTATGAATCTATGTGCGTATGGATTCTAAATATATCCGATATATAGCTTCCGACCGCGACTTCGTCCGTGTGGAATAGTTACTTGGTCTTAGCGTGATGATATATAGCCTAGGTATAGCCTTCCTCAATAAATGGGCTATCTAACACTGAAAGAATTTTTCAAAACGGACCATTAGTTCCTGAGATTAGCGCGTTCAAGCAAACAAACAAACAAACAAACTCTTCAACTTTATATATTAGTATATAGATATATACAGGTATCTGTATTGGCAGGGCTGCCTCATTAGTTAAGGGGTGCCAAAGGCGACTGCTAAGGGCCTGCGTTTGATTCCTAGATGGAGTAATTTTGATTTTTTTATTCTTGACTAGCTTCTGCCCGCGACTTCGTCCGCGTAGCGTGATGATATATAGCCTATAGCCTTCCTCAATAAATGGGCTATCTAACACTGAAATAATTTTTCAAATCGGACCAGTAGTTCCTGAGATTAGGGCATTCAAGTAAACAAACAAACAAACAAACTCTTCAGCTTTATATATTAACTTCAGCTTTATATATTAATATAGATTAGTATAGATAGGAACTGCCTCATTAGCCAAGTGCTCCTGAGCGCGACTGCTACGCTAGAGGTCCTGGGCTCGATTCCCAGGTCGAGCAAAGTGTTATTGGGTTTTTCTATGAAATTCCCAGTAGCAGCTCGGAGGTAGGAATTTGTGTAGTAATTATTTAATAGGCTAGCCCACTATTACATGGGACCTAAACATACCGGCGAACTGTGGGTGTACATTAGTACGCCTCTGCCTAACCCTTCGGGGAATACAGGCGTGATGGTATGTTATGTTTTTCTTCATAGACTTACGCTTGATCGCCAGATCGCCTGATGTTAAGCCACGTTGCGACCTATGTAGGAGTGCACGTGCCTAGAAGGAAGCGCCTTGCCTTTTTTCAAGTTTTTTTTTTTTATTACTGATAGACTTACGCTTGACCACAACTTGCCTGATGTTAAGCATCGAATTGGTCTACGATGGAGCGCGCTTGCCTAGAAGGTACCTATTCACTCTCGTCTTGAAGACACCCAAATTGTAGGTCTCATGTTATTGAGATTTTCTATGAAACTCTCAGTAATGGCATTTGAATTCATGGTAATAGACTTGTCCCTTATATCCTGAACTGTAG
Organism: Acronicta leporina; assembly: GCA_947256265.1. Lineage (NCBI taxonomy): Eukaryota > Metazoa > Arthropoda > Insecta > Lepidoptera > Noctuidae > Acronicta > Acronicta leporina. Next base: position 7,349,513 of record OX366538.1, read on the forward strand.
GCTTACATTAATACACTGCCTAACCAGCCAGTTTCCTTTGTGGACATGTACTTATCAAATCGCATGGCCGCCTTTATTAGCAAAAGTAAATAAAACGGAAACCAACCTAAATATTAAAAAAAACCAACCAGTTCCTTTCCTGATAGTAAGCGATAACGGCCGCCCATGGACACCCGCAAACCCAGAGGACTCACAAGTGCGTTGCCCGCCTTTTAAAAGGGTTTGGGCCTCTGGTAAACTCACCTAGCGAAACACAACGCAAGCGTTGCTTCACGCCGGTTTTCTCTGAGGCCGTGGTATCACCCCGGTCGAGCCGGCCCATTCGTGCCGAAGCATGGCTCTCCCACGTAAAAAAAATCCTTTTTCTTGAACTTGGCTATCACGCTCACCCGTTTAAATCATAAACTAGGTAATCAAATATAATTGAAAATAATAATATTATCGTTATAAAACTTAATTCTTTATATTATACACTTCACAAGCAAAGAATAATGTGAACTCATTCTCATGTATTATGCATGAGTAAATTTGATTATGAACTTAACGGCATCTCACTGCAAACGGTATAGAATCGTAAATAAGTGTCAATTTATTCCATTATATGTGCTAATTGGACGTTTTAAACCATCTTATTTATTTAATGTTTCTTCTCAATGTAGTATTTAATGAACTTCAAAAAGTTCTGTGTGTGACCCGTAAAAATATACCTACCTATAATATATCTTCTTTTCTTTACTATTATATTATTATTAAAAGCCCGTGGTGACCCACTGCAGGGCAAAGGCCTCCCCACTCTTCTTCCACTTATCTCTGTCGACTGCTGCCAGGGACCAGTCCCTCTGAAAAGAGTCCAGCTTATCTCGCCATCTCCGTCTGTGCCTGCCGCGTTGACGTCTGCCATTAAGTGGGACCAGAGTGGGACCCATTGAGTTGTCAGTTTGGCCCATTGTTCGTCTGACATGCGATAGATATGTCCAGCCCAGTTCCATTTCAGTGTGGCGGCTATTATAAAATTGTAAAAAATCTGTGTCTGTACATTGAAGATATTAAAAAAAAAACAAGTGGGGTTAGGGTAGATATAAATCTATATAATGTCTCCAAATCAAAAAATGTGAATTTTACATTTCTTGTCTGTTTGTTACGGGTTGGAGCAACAACTACTGAATAGATTTTAATTTTGTTGCCACTGTTAGAAAGTTTAGGCTCCAACTTAAATACTGGTGAACTTCTTATCTCAATTAATTAAACGGACCAAACGGTAAGCGGCGGTAGCCTAATGGCTAGTGGGTCGGACTTGCGATCATATGGTTGTCGGTTCGAAACCCACCCATTGCACTACTAACAAGAATACTAGTAATGTATGACGTGTGCGACCCATTGCTAGTAAGCTTTATTAGTAAAAAAACAACAAACATACCATCACGCCTGTATTCACCAAAGGGTAAGGCAGAGGCGTAACTAATGAACACTCACAGTTCGCGGTATGTTAAAGGTACCACGTAAATAGAGTGTGATGCTATAAAAATTTTGAGATGCTGCTGAGAATTTCATGGAAAAACTCAATAGGTAACACTTTGCTCGACCTGGGAATCGAACCCAGGACTAGTATAGCGACTCTGGTATAGCAGTCGCAGGACCACTCGGCTAATAAGGTAGGTTAATAAAACAAAAAATCGTTATCGTTGTATATATTATATTATAATTTACATTTTATTGAGAAATTCAGTACAAAAATATGATTTTCAATACATAACTTAAATATAATATTATTAAAACGATGGACAAGTTATATATTTACTTATTCACCACTTCACCTGGTTATTTGTTGATTTTATCCGGCTTTTTTATTACTTTATCAGTTTTAATAATATTAAAAAAAAACCATACAACTTATATATTAAAAATATGACTATTCCTTAATTTATATTTAAATAAGTACCTACATTTTTAAAATATATATTATCTTACTTGGAAATATAATCTATTTTTTCCATTTTAACTGGGTATTGTCTACTTGTAAATTTATTCCAGTTCCTAATATAATAATTATAAATTAATTGTAGGCGTAACATATTTTAAAATAATTATCATTGTGATTTTCCATGACTTGACAATTTTAATTATAATTATTTGCGTATTGTCGTTGTCACTTTATTTTTACCCGGGTAATTTAAACAGGGTAATTTTTTTTTACTATAATTTATTTATTATTTTATACCTTATTCATTGCAGCAAAGAATGTTACAATGCATTTCTATATACTTATATATATTTTTATTTAAAACTGTTTTAATTTTTTTTATTGTTTAAGAGGTAATTTAGCAGACGGATCGTATGATGGTGAGCTATTACCGCCGCCATTGGACACCCACGACACCAGAGGAGTCACAAGTGCGTTACCTGCCTTTTAAAAGGGTTTGGGCCTCCGGCATCCTGACTCACTCGGCGAAACATAACGTAAGCGTTGTTTCACGCCGGTTTTCTGTGATGCCGTGGTATCAATCCGGTCGAGCCGGCCCATTCATGCCGAAGCATGGCTCTCCCACGGTAAAGATAGACATGTAATGGAAAATGGTTGTTGTAAACGCCTAATAAATGAACCATGGTTCATGGACTGTTCAAATAAATGAACCAAAGTGAACCATTGGGTTTTATTGCTTCCTTGAATAAGGTGTAAAATAATTTAATGTTTAAATTGATATAAAAACAATAATTTTATTACATGTTTAGTAAGTACTTTATAGTTATACAAACGTAAGAATTTTTGGAGCAAAAGTAAGTTTGAGAGTATAAATTATTTACAACTGTATCGATGGCCTGTAAAAATTATTAGAAAATGTAATAAAATATAAAACAATTTTACTATGTTTCCCTATTGGAAATATCATTAGGGTAATCAATTAAAATTACTACTTTACCTATGGGTAAACATTCCGAATAACCCTGTATAACATTTCAATATTTTTTCTGTATGATTTCAACTTACCCCTTCTACTGATATTTTAATTTAATATTAATATAATATAATAATGCTTATATACTATTGTTAACCTAATTGCTATTATATACAAGAATTTGAAGCGACCTCTAAATATTTTTTGAATTAATTAATAAAAATTATCTCCACTCCGTACTAATAAATGCAGAATTAAAATGTTGATTTACATAGGTAAAGTTGGTCAGTATGACGTATAGAATTACCACATTAACGGTTTTTTATGGGATAGGTGAGCAAACGAGCAGACGGATCACCTGATGGTAAGCGATAACCGCCGCCCATGGACACCCGCAACACCAGAGGAGTCACAAGTGCGTTGCCCGCACATTTTAAAAGGATTTGGGCCTCTGGTAACCTCACTCAGCGAACACAACACAAGCGTCGTTCACGCCACGGTACGTTCGGTACTAATAACAAATCTGTCGACAGATTCTCTTACTAGAGGTAGGATTTTGATATTACCCTGGGTCTGTGGCAAATTTATCAACGATTTTTATATTGAGACCGGCCGTAAAGGGTACAGGTGAACAAATTAGCATTTCTAATTACCTATTTTCAGTATATTCTCAAGAATAGCTCGATGTAATATGATGCGGCTTAATTTAATGAGTAATCGAGTGTTTCGTGCTATATCGTATTATTTAAAATAGGAGTTGTACTGAAACTACAATTTAATTAAAAATTGTACTAGTAAAGTCGTTGAAAATGTCGGAGATGTGATATTGTGAGTTTAAATTTATCTTTAAACTCCAATTTAGTGGAATTCCTTCTTGATACTATCTGTATTCCCTGTATTCCCTGTATGCCTGTATTCCTCGAAAGGTTAGGCAAAAGTGTACACCGATAGTTCACCTGTATGTTCAGGCCCTATGTTAATAGGAGAGATCCTATTGATAATGTTAACTAGACACAGGTCCAAATACCGAGATGCTACTGAGAATTTTATACTACTGCTAAGCCTAGGAAAAACATTATAAGGATTTTTTGATTTTGATTTGGACGCTCACTGCAGAAGTTTGTGCAGTATTACCCAGTTATTCTAATATGGAATTGTATTTTTTACAGCAAATAGTATAATCATAATAATATTAAAAGTACCTACATACCCGAATTCCAAATATTTAAATGATTCTTTTCTTCTGATCTTTTCTTTTTGATCTGATTATTTTTACAAAATTCTCACAAAAATGTATGGAGATAATTTTCAGTACTAAATTATATCTTAAAAACTATTAATAAAAATCACATTAATTAATTAAGAATATAAAATATATTTAAATATAGGTATATATTCGTTGAAAGCAGTCTTATTTACAATTTAAAGTACATACTTAAAAAACTTAATTCTAAAATGGTATACATATTTTTTTACATTATGTCTATTCATAAATTTTAATTTAAATGTAATTTAAAAAGTTTTCTTTTCTTCATATTTTATGTATCTATCAGTAGCCCAAGCACGATCACTTTGAAAAACGTATTCCTATCGAAATCGTGTATAATTTGTACGAGAAGGAGGTTAATGAACGTAGATGAAACGAAAGTGGTGTGCCAGGATCGTAGCAAGTGTAGTCTCTGCCTACCCCAATGGGAGACAGATGTGAAAATATGTATGAATGTATGAGATTTGAAGCAGAAAAAAACTCATTCGTTTACGATACGAATTCGATAGTTGTTCGTGCTTAGTAGCATTGTAGTGTACAACATTTTATTTCAATGATTTTATACTTAAAAATATAACTAAAATTAATCTCTAAATTTTTTTAAGTTTATTGAAGTTACACCAACTTTATAAATGCATTTTTTATGTTCTTCACATCACAAAAAGGATAATTAATATTAAACAATTACATATTTAATGTTGCTATTTCTTTGAGCATTATACAAACTGTGTAATGCTCAAAGAAATAGCAACATTTATTAAACATTATACAAAATGTGTGTTTTTGCTCCAAGCCGTAACAAACATAGCTTTTTTACAGTTTAATCATAGTAGATTTTTGGGAAAAATTTACACAATTATAAAAAAACCACTGTTGTTGATTCAGTAGTGGATTTTGAACAAAGTACTTTCAGTTCTTGCGTTTATTAAACGTTGTATATATTATTTTTAACAATAGTACTATAATTGAATTCATTTAAGTGACATTTTATTTTGTTATTTTCTTTTCGATAATCGAAATTGATATTTATTTATCGATTATTGTTATTATTTGATTTTTTAGTTGCTTTATTATTGAGATCTTATAAATCTTATATCAACCATACATTGAAATTTTTATGTCACTATGATGATTTGTTTATTTCACAGTTTTGTTTATCCTTTATATTATAATTGTTGCAATATTAATAACTTGAGTTTAATATTCAAAGCGACAATTCAATTACAACTTTTACAAGCGACATATTTCATTTCAAGCCACTTAACAGCAGCGAATTTCGAGGAAAGGGAGCTAGGAGGGCTCAGGAACCTCAAAAGAATCTGATTTTTTTTCTATTCTTCTTAGTACTAGCCCCGCCCTTCTTCTGCATTTCAAGCTACATATTTTCAAGATTAGCACCTAAATTTTCACAGGACAGTTAGGTCAGGCCAACGATACTTACAAATACTATGTTCTATAGAAGGGGGGTCCCCTACTAACGGTATACGTAGAGAGGGGGATCCCCTTGCTCCCGTAGACCGGTTCAGGGGCGTTTTCGTATTCAACATCGTAGTATATTCCAGTTTGATTCTGTAAACAGAAAAAAATATTATTATAACTGAAAGCAGCGGCCCGAAACTATAGGTTAGTTGACCATAAATTTGAAAAAATAGGATAAGACTGTTCCATATCTGATTTACTAAAAAAAACGGGTTGCACTCCGGGAGTGCTGGCAGAAGTGAAAACTTGAACATTACCGTTGTGCATTTTTCATATTTTGGAATGGTTAGGGAATAATTTCGCACGAATTGCTTTAATTATCAGTATAAAAGTACTATCTATCATTTATGTGGTAAAATACAGTATTCATTTATTGTGCTATCGTACACAAACATGACAATTTATATTACATTAAAAATTTAAGACTTCAGAACTATTACAACCGTCTTACGAATTTTTGATCAGGTTACGTGTCCTGTCGCGGGATTTAAATTTTTTACCCATCCCAAAAAGCACAAAATCGCTAAAGAATTTTCACTTCAAAAAATTGCATTAACGTTGTTTTTGAATTTTCTCATCAATCATCAAAAAGGCATGCTGGTTTCCTCACGATGTTTTCGTTCATAATTAACTTTTGATACGCACATGACTTCGAAAACTCGAGACCTTTGACTTGGCAGTTCAATGGTTATATCACTAGGCTATCAGAGCTTAACTGGAGTTGTGTTACTTACATGCATACTCCTGGCTCTGGACTTGGGTCGAGGCACAAGGAGATCAGCTCTCTCCTGCACGTGAGACGACGCTTCCGAGCTGGTCGACTCTGACGCCATGTGGTTTGTGTAACCTAAATGGAATTATAAGAAAATATAATAACTGCTTCGTTAGCTTAGTAGTCCTGAGCATGACTGCTACCCTAGAGGTCCTAGGTTCGATTTTAAGGTCGAGCAAAGTGTTATTTAAATAAACGATATATTTATTTATTTTATTATTATTATTTATTATTTGGTTTTGTATAAAATTCCCAGTAGCAGCTCGGATATTGCAATTTGTTCCCGATTAATAGCAATAGGCTCAACCCCTATTATATGAGAGCTAAACATAGTGGCGAAGTGTGGGTGTACGTTAGTACGCCTCTGCCTACCCGTCGGGGAATACAGGCGTGATGGTATGTTATGTTGTGTATATATAGATTGGAGTAGGGTCTACTGTTCCTCGCTGTCATTCAGATAGGCATCTCGTAAGAGGCGAGAAAATATCTGACTTGCTCGGTGGTAGGAGCTCTTGTGGTCTGACTGGCTGGCGATCACCCTTATGTCGGAGTCTGTCGTAAAGCACCTTGCTGTATTTCGACTTTTGCACGTAAGAGCCAATTCCTCAGTCTGCAGTCCGAAGAGGCTCTTAAGGCTCGCAACGCATTAGCAACTCCTCTAGTATTGTGGCGATGACTCACCATCAGATAACTCGTCTGCTCGTTCGCCAACATCACTACATATTATAAAAGAAAGTCGTTTCCCGCTGTCTGTGTGTGCTTAGATTTAAAACTACGCAAAATATTTTGATGCGGTTTTTTTAATAAATAGAGTGATTCAAGAGGAAGGTTTTAAGCTCTTTAACATAACCCTACGACTCTTGGAAACGGGGCAGAGGGGGTGAAACCACGGGAGGGTCGCTAATAAACAATAAATTAATTCTCTTTTGTATATCGGTAAACTTACCATATAAATTATGATGTGAAGCTGCAGTATTGGCTCTGGAACCTACAGTATTCAGGGTACCATTATAATGGCTGCCGTGCATGCCAGACCTGAAAAAAAGCATTATATTTAAATATATTTTTAACCCCCGACGCTAATGTTATTTTAGTGAAGGAAAAATTCGACTCGTAGGCAGGTTTCGAACCTGCATCTTCTGGTTAGGTACACCAGACGCTCTGACCACTAAGCCACCGCGAGTCCCACCTGCCAGGTCGAAATTTGCCTTCACATTCTTCAACTTACGTCTTAAAGGTGACGTGTCAGTAACATCTATTGAAAAGCAAGTTACTTTGCCTCTCAACCGACATGACTTACCTTATGGTTAGTTCTGTGTCATACGATTCTACCATACCTATTAACTATCTTTAAAATAGTGCAAAAGTAATGTTGGATTTATTACAAGGGGTAAGGGTAATCAAGATATTACCTGGGTAGTGGCACTGGAGCTAAGGTGGGGTAACCGCCGAACATAGCGGAAGACGGGCGCGTCGCCATCTGAGCTGCTTCAGGCTAGAAACAGGAAAAAAATAACATTGATCAATGTTACCCTTTATTTATAAGATACTAGCTTCTGCTGGCGACTTCATTTTGCGACTTCGGAATTGGGTCCAAACGAGATAAAAAGTAACCTATTTTTTATTCTAGACTATAATGTATCTCTGTGCTAAATTTCAGCTATTCTGGCGTGAAAGAGTAACATTCATCCAAACTTTCGCCATCCAAACACAAATTTTCGCATTTATAATATAAGTAGGATGAAAGAATACTTTTTTAGAAAGGGTAAAACGGGACCCTATTACTAAGACTTCGTTGTCTGTCACCAGGCTGTATCTCAAGAACCGCGATAGCTAGACAGTTGAAATTTTCACAAATTATGTATTTCTGTTGCCGCTATAACAACTATTACTATATACAAAATAAAATAAATATTTAAGGGGGGCTCCCATACAACAAACGCGATTTATGGTACGGAACCCTTCGTGCGCCAATCCTACTCGCACTTGGTTGGTTTTTTTAAGGTATAGCATTTTATTTTCATAAAAAACGACGCATACGCAAAACCAAAAATGGTTTCAAAAGGAGAAGAGTAGTACTAAAAGATGCTTAAGTTACAAATCACCGTAAATAAGTTCTGTCCTCGGAAAATATATAATACAAAAAAAAAACATACCATCACGCCTGTATTCCCCGAAGGGTTAGGCAGAGGCGTACTAATGTACACCCACAGTTCGCCGGTATGTTTAGGTCCCAGTTAATAGGGGGCGAGCCTATTGCCATTAACCGGGCACAAATTCCAAACTCCGAGCTGCTACTGAGAATTTCATTGAAAAACCCAATAACACTTTGCTCGACCTGGGAATCGAACCCAGGACCTCTAGGGTAGCGGTCGCACTTGAAACCACTAGACTACCGATATATATTATAAGTAATACAAATATCGCCAAAAACCGTAAATTTTGGATTGCAAGTGAAACCGCGTGCTACAGCTATGTATTAATAATACTTACAGCGTAATGGCTGGCCTGAGCCATCGCTTCGGCTATCTGCGCCCACCGCATGCGTTCTTCTAACGTTACCTGAAAATTAACAAGCCTTTTAAGCGAGAGATACCTATCTATTTTTTTATCATTACTTATTATAAAACAAAGTTCAAGTTCAAATGTTTTTATTTCAAATAAGCTTTTACAAGCGTTTATGATTCTAGTTGCACGGTTCCAAAAGGTCGATCCTATGGAGAAGAATCCGGCAAGAAACTCCATGGACACTCTTTTAAAATAAATAAATTACAAACTTCACTGGTACAATATTGCGATAAAAAGATGTGAGGACGTTGAAGGATGTCCAAGTTTGACCGAGGTCGACTATATTAAACGAAGATTCACGTTATTTGAGAACCCGATGTCATTTCTAGATAATAAATAAACTATGTGGTAAAAAACGCACACCATCAAGCGACAAATGAAACTAGGTGTCTACTTAGACAGGCTACAACGTACACACATAATACAGTTTCTGTTGTGGTAAACAATACTAAACATATGAAGACATCTCGATATGTAAAACAAAATCGTTTCCCGCTGTCTGTCCCTATGTATGCTTAGATCTTTTAAACTACGCAACGGATTTTGATGCGGTTTTTTTAATAGATAGAGTGATTCATGAGGAAGGTTTTAAGCTATTTAACATCACGCTATGACTTTTATGACCGGCGCAGCGCGGGTGAAACCGTGGGCGGGTCGCTAGTTTTTTTATAAATGTTACACACTCAAGGATATCCTCCTGTATCGTGGGTGCGTTTACAAACAACGACCTAACCCGGAACATCTCTAGATCATACAAATATTTCCTCCGTGTGGGGATCGAACCAACAACACGTGTCACAGAAGCCGATTGCTCAGCCTCTACGTCAAATGTGTCGCCAAATTGATTGGGTACTGGCAGAACTTCAATATTTTTTCTGGTAAAAGTAGGTATTAGGTTTTGAGAAAAGTCATAGATCAAAATTTGATCGATTCGAAGTAGCCCCTTTGCATTTTACGATTGAATAGAATAGAATAGAATATTATTATTTATTGCACACCAAAACATAACATACCATCACGCCTGTATTCCCCGAAAGGATAGGCAGAGGCAAACTAATGTACACCCACAGTTCGCCGGTACCTATGTTTAGGTCCCATGTAACAGGGGGCGAGACTATTGCCATTAACCAGGCACAAATTCCAAACTCCGAGCTGCTACTGAGAATTTCATAGAAAAACCCAATAACACTTTGCTCGACCTGGGAATCGAACCCCGGACCTCTAGCGACTGCTACCACTTAGGACCACTAGACTAACGAGACAGTTATAATATCAAAACAACGCGATAAAATCCGTAAAAAGTAGTTTCATTTCAATGTCTTATATTCGCGTGAGTGTAAGAAAGAAACTCCTACACTTAATTAGAATATGTACCTGATAACTGCCTCAATAGCTAAGTGGTCCTGACCGCGACTGCTACGCTAGAGGTCCTAGGTTCGATTCCCAGGTCGAGCAAAGTGTTATTGGGTTTTTCTATGAAATTCCCAGTAGCGGCTCGGAGTTAGGAATTTGTGCCCGGTTAATGGCAATAGGCTCGCCCCCTATTACATGGGACCTAAACATACCGGCGAACTGTGGGTGTACATTAGTACGCCTCTGCCTAACCCTTCGGGGAATACAGGCGTGATGGTATGTTTATGTTATGTTTATATGTACCTGATACGGTGGTTGTCCAACAGGGGGCGTCTTGATGGTGTTGGCCGCCATGTAGTTGAAGATAGGAGACCCCATGCCCGCCGCCTTCTGCTCGCGGGACCATTTACGACTGTGGACGAAGCAAATATTTATCTAGTACTTCACAATAGGGTATTACACCTTTTTTTGAAAACTGTTTTAACTTAATCCTTAGATCGTAATGAACTAGCAGAATTTTTATTTCAGTTCTATAAAACCGAAAAATGCCTTAAAAACTATTTTTAATTTATGATTTTGAATTTTCGCGCGGAAACGCTAGCCGCCATGCTACTTCGGGTCGTGACGTCACTTCGTTAGTAAACAATACAACTGCAAAGGACCAAGTAACGTCAAGTTACTATCGGAGTGACATCACGTCGGAATCCAATATGGCGGATGGCGTTTTAAAACAGATTAAAAATGACTATTTTTGAAATTGAATTATAAAATTTACATTGCATTTTTATAAATAAATACTAACGTTTCTCGTTTACTTTTTTTTAAATCTATCATAAACATGCATTTTCTTATTTTTTCTTACATGGTGTAAAATACCCTATTCGTCGTAATTATTGTGTCTGGCAGCAGATCGTGGAGGAGCTAAGAGGCTTAAGATACCAAGACCCCGTAACACTGAATCCAAAACCCCATAAGACTGATCCCAAGACACCAAACACTGAAACCTCGACACCCCGTAACTCTGAGACCCCCAAGACCCCATAACGATGCGAACTCAAAACCTCTTAACTCTGTAGACCAATACTCTATATCTCTGCGAACTCAAGACACGTCGCACGGGACCTATAACTTTGGGACCCCAAGATCTCCATAACACTAAGACCCCAAGTTCCTTCCACTGATTAATCCCGGAACCCATACCTACATGTGAACCTCCAAGACCCCATTATTTAAAGACCCCAATACCCCATTACGTAGACCCCTCAAGACCCCATTACGTAAAGACCCCACGACCCCTCACCTCCAAGACATGAGCGCGGCCAGCGTGACGGCGATGACGAGCGCGGCCAGCAGTGAGGCCCCCACGGCCACCCCCACCACTTCGCCGTCCACCTCACACGTCGACCCGTAGTAACCCGATGAACAGCTGCCAATAACAATTGACAAAATTAATAAGAAAGTCAAAGTAAAAATCATTTATAATTTTTTTTTATGGGATAGGGGAGCAAACGATCAGACGGATCACCTGATGGTAAGCGATAAACGTCGCGCATGGACACCCGCAACACCAGAGGAGTCACAAGTGCGTTGCCCGCCTTTAATAGGGGTTTTGGGCCTCCTGAAACCTCACTCACTCGGCGAAACACAACGCAAGCGTTGTTTCACGCCGGTTTTCTGTGAGGCCGTGGTATCACTACGGTCGAGCCGGCCCATTCGTGCCGAAGCATCATTCTTATTCAGTGGCCTTTCTTCTCCAAATTACCTGCAATAAGGCTGTCCACTGGAGTATTTGCAGGCTCCCCTGTCGTTACAGTGTGAGGAGGCACAGGAGCTGCACTCCCTGCCCGCCCTCATGGGGGAGGCGGCCGCGTCCAGGGTCGTATCGGGGCACTGGCATCTGTAACAATGGATAATTATGGTCACAATGCATGGAATATGGTCGAATTAAATACGTGCATACATTATCAACCCATTACATTGTCCTACTGGGGACGGGTCTACTCTCATAATGAGAGGGATTAGGCTATAGTCCACCTCGCTGGCCTAATGCGGGTTGGCAGACTTGCAATATAATATACTACTTTTAGGATCAGAAGCCGGATTTTATTAAAAAAAATACAAACGAGCGACACACAGTACATTAATTTATTCTTACGCCTTTAAATTAAACAGATTTAATTAGGTAACCAAAAATAACGCGATATCAATAATCGTAATTTGACAAACAGCCGTTAATTACACAAACATAATAATAATCACAAATGGGGGGTAAACGTTAAAGACTCACTGCGAATAGCGCCGACACCTCACGACAACCTTCCCGTACGAAAGCCAACCAGCAAATGCCCTGTCAGCTTTTTTTTTTTTTTGACATGGACATTAGCTGTTGATTCAGGGAATCTTAACAGCGTAACTGAACTTGGTGGCGAGGCACCGAATGCCTCCAGCCAGGAAAATGCCCTGTCAGGCAAGCTAACCCCACTTATATAGGAATCGTGAGATGACGTCACTAAATGCAGTTGACAATCCTTGATTATCCTAGTAGGTACTACATTATATACTCCATGGAGGCAAGGAACTCCATGGACACTCTTTTAAAATAAATAGTGTTAAATTAGTCGTATCGAAATTGATTGAAGTGAGCAGTGATAGCCTATAGGACCATTGGACTGTCAAGTCGTGGAGAGCCATGCTTCGGCACGAATGGGCCGGCTCCATCGGAGTAATAATAGTAAATGGGTTGATGATGGCGGTGATGATACCGACCTGAATCCTCCCCAGGTGTTGGTGCAGGTTGCCAGCTGGTGACAGTCGTTCAGTTCCGGGGATGAACACTCGTCCACATCTGAGAAATTAATGATTATATAAAATACTAGCGACCCGCCCGCGGTTTCACCCGCGCTGCCCCGTTCCTAAGAGTCGTAGCGTTATGTTATATAGCTTAAAACCTTCCTCTTGAATCATTCTATCTATTAAAAAAAACCGCATCAAAATCCGTTGAGTAGTTTAAAAGATCTAAGCATACATAGGGACAGACAGCGGGAAACGACTTTGTTTTATAATAAGTAGTGATAGTGATGTTTTAATTGTATTTAAACACAAAAATAAAGTGAAAAAATTCGTATGATTGCGGAAAGATACTGGGTGTCGGAGTGTGAATGTGACCGTCACAACTCGAGATATTTATAAGTACTTAACAACGGAAACTATATTCCCCTTCCCCCCTACGTCCCCATTTGGCCCTTGAACCTTTTTTTTCTAGTACGGAAAATCCTCATGGATCGTACAGCCACTTGCGGGCGGCGGGGACTCGTACCAACTAAAAGCCGTACTTGCCTTCTCTTGCCCTACAGCCACGGCCATGACATCCGTGACATGCACCACGACCGTGACAATTGCCCCTTGACCCTACGCTCCCCCTTGCCCCGTACGTCCCCCTTGACCCCTCCCCTATTTCCCCCTTGCCCCCTTCCCTCCTATGACCCCTTTGGCCGCTTCCCTTCTAAGTTCCCCTTGCCCCTTTCGTCCCCCTGGCCACTGTATACGAGTATACTGACCGTGTAAGGTATAACTCGAGCTATCTATATTACAGCCCAAGACTAAGCCTTCTTTCCCCCTTACATTCCCCTTTGCCCCCCTGGCCACTGTACACGAGTATACTGACTATGCAAGTCCAGCTATCTATATGTACCACCGGAGACCATGCCCCCTGTCCCCCCTACGTTCCCCCTAGCCCCCCTGGCCACTGTACACCAGTATACTGACTAAGCAACTTGAGTTATCTATATGTACCACCGGAGACTAAACCCCCTTTCCCCCCCAACATCCCCCTTTGCCCTCCTGTCGTGTATACTGACCGTGTAGGGGTAGAACGCTGCCAGCGGGCGAATCCACGTATAGAGCGGAGGCGCCGACGTTGTTGGAGCGGCGCCGGATCACGCCGACCAGGTGCTTCTGGATGTCCGCGCCCACGCTTGTCCGGACCGTCTCCGCTGTCTCTTGCATCTGGGGAAACATTTCTTATTTACGACCAGTTTCTATATCAAGTCTTTTATCATCATCATCATCAGCCTATACTAGTCCACTGCTGGGCGTAGGCCTCCCCTCATGTGCGCCATTTCGCCCAAGTCTTTTATGGCTGGTCCCAATATTAAATCAGTCAATAGATTTAGAGGTAGAATTTTGATAGTGAGCAGATTTGCTTATTAGAGGTACAATGTTCACATGAGGTCCCAAGTAATACCAAAATCCTATTTCTAGTAGGTAAGCAAATCTCTACGGTTGTTATTTGGGCCGGATGTAAGTAGACTTGCTTATTAGAGTTAAGATTTTGATATAAGTTTCAATAGATAATACTAAACTGCCTCGTTGGTCTAGTGGTCCCAAGTGCGACTGCTGACAGAGGGTTCGTCTCCCATGTCGAGCAGTGTTTTTGGGTTTTTCTATGAAATTCCCAGTAGCAGCTTGGAGTTAGGAGTTTGTGCCCGGTTAATGGCAATAGGCTCGGCCTTTATAACATGGGACTTAAACATAGGTACCGGCCAACTGTGAGTGTACATTAGTACGCCTCTGCCTAACCCTTCGGGGAATACAGGCGTGATGGTATGTGTTGTATCTATGTTTATAATAAAAAATAACACTCACCAGTATAGTTAAATTAACGTAAACCCCTCGGTTATGTTCGTCTCCTTGATGCACAGAGTTAACTGAACCGCTCACGAAGTCGTCTGAGAATGGAGTCATTGAGAATGCCGAATCCACCTGTAAATAAATAATAGTAGATTGTTCACCAAGGGGAGAAAGTGACTTATTATCAGAGATCGGTATAGGCAGAGTATATATTTACCTACAGTTCGAGGAAGTAAGTAACATAGAGTTGTTTATACCTCCTCAAAAATCCCGGAATCATAAACATAACTAATAAATCCCACGAATTAGTTAAGAAATTGCAAATGAACCAAACAGTTCAAATATTATTTATTACCATCACGCCTGTATTCTCCAAAGGGTTAGGCAGAGGCGTACTAATGTACACCCACAGTTCGCCGGTATGTTTAGGTCCCATGTCATAGGGGGCGAGCCTATTGCCATTAACCAGGCACAAATTCCAAAGTCCGAGCTGCTACTGAGAATTTCATAGAAAAAACCTAATAACACTGCTCGACCTGGGAATCAGACCTCGCTCAGGACCACTGCAGGAAAACTGCCTCCCAGGCAGTTTTTAAAGCAATAAGTATTTTGCAATTTCCTAGTTCCTGGGATTTGATCGTCAGAGGGCGCACGCGCACCTCCCGTCTTTTAACAATTCTAGGAATAATGTATTGAATTTTATTAGATAAGTTAAGGCAGTCATATCTGTGATTACAAACATCAAAAAGAAACATGAATCTCTACTATTATAAAATTGTAAAAAAGCTGTGTCTGTAGATTGAAGATATTTAAAAAAAAGTGGGTTAGGGTACATAAACGTCTCCGAACCCAAAAATGAGATTTTTTAAATTCTCGTCTGTTTGTCTGTTTGTTACGGGTTGGTGCAAAAACTACTGTTAGAAAATATGTGCTCCAACTTAAAAACTGGTAGGTATACTTCATATATCAAATAATTAAACGAAACCTGAGATACAGTTTGACCTCTCTAATGTATAGAGACCCATACAAAGAAGAGATCATCACTGTTGGTTTCACAGCTTCAAGTGAGCGAAGCCGCGGGCAGAGGCTAGTAATATATAAAGCTGAAGAGTTCGTTTGTTTGCTTGAACGCGCTAATCTGAACTACTGGTCCCATTTGAAAAATTCTTTTACTGTTAGATAGCCCATTTATTGAGTAAGGCTATAGGCTATATATCATCACTGTCTACGCCTGAACGCAGCCTTTCTTCATATTTCTATGTTTACGAACGCACCCTAGCAACATCGCTCGCTGCGGGCTTCACGGCGCAGGAACGCTACCAACTTCACAACGTACAATGGAACACCGCCATTTTGTCTCGACACAATTGTAATATAACAGAATAGAATAAACTTTATTTAAAACATCGAGGTGTGATCTATTTGTATCGCCCACAATCACGCTACGCGGACGAAGTCGCGGGCAGAAGTTAGTAATCGTTATATTTGTTGTACTGTGGGATGCTCTATACTTACAGCTTTGACAGCTTCGTAGCTCAATTGTTGATAAGGATCTGATTCTTTATCAGCCAACTTTGGGTCCCAGGCCACCTGGAATACAGAACACATCACCATCCATCCTTTAACCGAATTAACTTAAGGCTGATCGTTTACATGAGCCCGCCAAATTCAAATTACAATTGGTTTTTCGTAATTTGTAGATCTATAACACATTCTAGATTCCTAGCTGTAGTAATTGCGACATTAGCTATACAATATTCACAACTGAGCATTAAAACCTTTGCTTGTAAATCGATATTGTAGCTAAAAGTAGTGTCAATTATATGATAGGTTTTATTTGTCAGAGTGAAAAAGGGCTATTTCAAAATTATCAAAACAAAAATGGTAAATACGTCTGACTCTCGCGGGACGGTCGGCAATCTTAGTCTTGGCCCCTTTTGCCCTGCATAAGTCAAAGTCAAAGTCAAAATCATTTATTCAATATAGACTACTAGGTAGTACTTTTTGAACGTCATTTTTACATTATAGACAGCCCCCAAAACGCCCGCCCTTCACCGCTTCCTAGTGTTTTCGCTGGGAAGAAGAAGCGGCGCAACCAACTCCATACAACATCCAACATAGATGATAAACCCTCACCTTCCTGTCGTATAGTCTGTCAACCCTCAGGTTGAGCAGTAGTGACACGACTCGCCGGCAGGGGTCGCGGTGAATGCGGCGCGCGTAGCTCGGACGACACTGACAGCTTGAAATTCCTGTAAAATATTAAGTTAAGATAAAAAAAAGGATCTAAACATACCGGCGAACTGTGCGTGTACATTAGCACGCCTCTGCCTAACTCTTCGGGGAATACAGGCGTGATGGTATGTAAAAAAATAGCCTGCCTCGTTAGTCTAGTGGTCCCAAGTGAGACTGCTTATTTGTTTTTGTTTTTTTTAAAAAAGCTTATTAGCGATGTGGGTCGCACATCACTACACACATCAGTGCTACACTAGAGGTTCTGGGTTCGATTCCCAGGTCGAGCTCGAGCAGTGTTATTGGGTTTTTTCTATGAAATTCTCAGTAGCAGCTCGGAGTACTTATGGAATTTGTGCCCGGTTAATGGCAATAGGCTCGCCCCCCTATTACATAGGACCTAAAAATACCGGCGAACTGCGGGTGTACCTTAGTACACCTCTGCCTAACCCTTCGGGGATTACAGGCGTGATGGTATGATAAAAAAAAGTTGCATTAAGTATGGGTACAGACAGTTCTACAAGAGTTTCAGTGTGCAAAAGAATCATCTCAGGTTCTTCTCCAGAAGTTGCCTTTTAAGGGATAGGAGGGATTCTAGGGGAAGCACAAAAGATCCCATTGGGTCAAAGTGCACTGAGGCCTTTCTGCCTCGGCCCCACAGAAGATAAGATGGGATCGAAGCGAACAGACGGATGGCACGTGATGGTAAGCGATAACCACCGCCCATGAACACCAACACAATACAACGTATGCGTTGTTTACATAACATAACATACCATCACGCCTGTATTCCCCGAAGGGTTAGGCAGAGGCGTACTAATGTACACCCACAGTTCGCCGGTATGTTTAGGTCCCATGTAATAGGGGGCGAGCCTATTGCCATTAACCGGGCACAAATTCCTAACTCCGAGCTGCTACTGGGAATTTCATAGAAAAACCCAATAACACTTTGCTCGACCTGGGAATCGAACCCAGGACCTCTAGCGTAGCAGTCGCAGTCAGGACCACTTGGCTATTGAGGCATTTATGCGTTGTTTAATATACATATTTTCACGCCTGTCTCCCAATGGGGTAGGCAGAGACTATAGATTTCCACTTGCTACGATCCTGGCACACTAATTTCGCTTCATCTATGTTTCACCTCGGTTTACTGTGAGGCCGTGGCATCACTCCTGTCGAGCCGGCCCATTCGGGCCGAAGCATGGCTCTCATACGGTAGGAACTTCGCCTCTCTTCTCTCTGACCCACTTTCTTTCTTTTTATAAAATAAATAGACGGGAAAATCACTTACCAGCTTCAGTTCTGCACATCTCATTCTGCGCCTGATCACAAGTAGAATCATCGCCCACAATGCAAGTGTCGATCCTGGAAAAAAAATGTTCGTATAAAGGTTTTTATGTGATAGAGGGGGCAAACGAGCAGACGGATCGCCTGATGGTAAGCGATTACCGCCGCCCATGGACACCCGCAACACCAGAGGAGTCACAAGTGCGTTGCCGGCCTTTTAAAAGGGTTTGGGCCTCCGGTATCCTCACTCACTCGGCGAAACACAACGTAAGCGTTGTTTCACGCCGGTTTTCTGAGGTGAGTGTAATCGAAGTATAGTATTTAGTACGCCTTTGCCCAGCAATGGGAAGAAATATTCAAGAAAACAAAGAAGCTACAGTACGCTAAAACGTGGCATTTGGTAGCCAAGTGTACAACGACTTGCCGAACGCTCAGTCTATTCCATCATACGCTTAAAGTTGGACGTAGTCTATGATTTCGTTTTGATAGTGTGAAAAGTGCGCTAAAATTCAAATAATTTTGAAAGTAAGAAATAGTTTGTTTATTTAGTTTTCTCTGTTATGACTATATTACAATACTAGAAGATCACTAATTATAAGAATTGGTCTTACATAAGTTAAACCACCTTTAGTTTCCTTGTGAAACTAAGAAAAATAAATTTTAAAGTATTTGGTAAGTACAATGAAATACTATTATTTAATACCTAGTTTGGATGAAATCTTTTATTATTTTAATTGTGTGTAAGTACTTACTAAAATTTACCTTCTACATCATTTTTTAAGTTAATGTAAACAACCTATTTATTTTTCCTTTAGTTATGGAACCAAGGTTAAGAGCAATTCCGGAACAGTTCTCTGCTATAATAGACTTTACGGCAAGGTATTATTATTATTTAATTTGTTTGTGTTAGGTACTCGAAGCATTAGTAATATCTACCGTAATTATAATATAGGTAGATTACGTACCTAAAAAAATGACATCACCGAATCATATGGCGGGCAGACCACTTAAAATACTTGGGTATGTACTTAAAATTGTTTATGTTTTCAGATCTCTCAAGACTCCAGTCAGGTCCTCAAGGACGGATCAAAGTTGGTGGGCTGTGGCAGGAATTAATAGAAAATAGAAAATTATCTTGGTGGCGCTGTTAATAAATCATCATATAAAGCAAGAGCAAGGCTTTTATTTTAGTTTTTGCCCTTCGTTATTTACAAGCTGCTTTTTGGTATCTACGCCAGAATTTCTATAAAATATCCTATCAATGATTGTTGAACATACCTAAAGTTTATTTGTATTTAAAATTACCCTCTGTTTTTAGGCTGGAATTGCAGCTAATGAACTTCCATTGGAACATGCACATTATGCATTTGATACTATAAATAATTACAAATAAAAATAAATATTAAGTTGGTCTTATTGGTTATAATTATGTAATAATAATATATTAAATTAATAAAAAAATATGAATCCATGTCCTACAATCTATTAAGCATAAATTAAACACAATCACAACAAATTCACCATCAGCTGATCATAGATCCGCCATTTTGTAGCGTTATCTACAAGGTGTTGGCGTTCGTTACGTGTCGATCGCTAGCAAGCGAATTCGTTTGTCAAAAGTGGCACTTGGCTAGGATTTCTATGGAGATTATTGTACTTCTCTAGCGTTTCGTTTAAACGAATAGACTAAATGGACATTTGGCTACCAATTTTTAATTCTATTCGTTGGCTTAAATTACTTGTCGAAAGCTAGTGTCATTCCCATACATTGAGAATTCTATTCTATTCTATTCGATTAGCGTTCATGACACTTGTCTAAGCCCTCTGTTACGCTAGAGGTCCTGGGTTTGATTCCAAGGTCGAGCAAATTGTTATTGGGTTTTTCTATAAAATTCCCAGTAGCAGCTCGGAGTTAGGAATTTGTGCCCGGTTAATGGCAATAGGCTCGCCCACATACCGGCGAACTGTGGGTGTATTAGTACACCTCTGCCTATCCCTTCGGGGAATACAGGCGTGATGGTATGTTATGTCATACCTGACTGTAGGCTGTGGTCTTCTGAATCCTTGCTGCGGCCTGTGTAACTGTGGATGTGTCGGATGGGCTGGAGGCTGAGGGTGCTGGTGAGCTGGTCTCCGGACCGGCGGGAGGGGGAGGGGGATGTCATCCGCTGGGATCGCCTCTCCCGTCCCCAAGGTTGGAGCTAACGGCGGTGGTACAAGAGGAGGTACTGAAAATAACATATTTTTGTTACGTAACATACATAATCAAACTATAAACTGTCCCATTGCTGGGCACGGGTCTCCTCTAAAGGTCACAGCTCATTAAAGCCACCCGGCACCTACCCCGCACCGCCTCGTGGCACGGCGTCCACTCGTTGTCGACAGGTGGTCCACGGGTGGACGCCGCGTTATCACCAATAAACGTCGCGCGGTCAACCAGTGGACCCCGCGCTGTCAACGAGTGAACGCCGAGTGGTCAACGAGTGGACGTCGCTTGGTCCACGAATTTTCCACGAAGTTAACAATTGGCACTAGGTCCACACGCGTGAATCATTCGTGAGCAGCGCGCGGTCCACTCGGGATCTGCGCGTCGGCAACGCGCAGTCAACGCAAGGCAAGCATGCGAGCTGCGGGTTGTCACCGAGTGGTCCACCCGCCGCCACCGTCCGCGCGTGGAGGGCTTACGACCGAGGCGATCCGGTGCGGTACGCTACGCAGTTGATATAGTGAGCGCATACCCTTAAAAGTCCATATATAGAATACTAGCCGCAGGAAGCGAGGCGGTGCGGAGTGCGTGACGGGTGGCTCTAATGAGCTGTGACCTTTAGAATGAGAAGGAATAGGCTATAATCCACCACGCTTGCCTAATGCGGGTTCGCAGACTTCACACGCCGTCGAGAAAATCTCTCAGGCATACAGGTTTCCTTCACCGTTTTAAGCTAGTGATAATTAACTATTAATACGCACATAAATTCAGAGGAGAGCCTTGGATTTCAAGTTCAAGTTTAAATGTTTTTATTTTATATTTTAACTAGCGGACATGACAGACGTTGTCCTGCATGAAATGTATGCATAAATGCATACACAAAAATTAATTCAAGTCGATTCAGCAGTTTACTTGCAATATAGATAAATAACCTAGGTACCGACTGCAGCGCCAGCTGCCGCGCTTATTTGTGAATCTAAACCATCCTCGAATCCACTTGAACACACACAAAAATTTCTTCTTAAAAATTCATTCAAATCGGTCCAGCCGTTTAGGAGGAGTTCACACACGTACAGAAGAATTATATATATAAAGAAGAAGAAGATTAATTAATAAATTGCGATTGATTGCGACTCCATGTCTTAAGAACACCTATGAAAATCATCAAGTTCCTCCTAATATGCAGTTTATATTTTCCCCAGGAATCGAAGACACTTACCAGATTGTGGCAGGCTCTGCACCCTCGTTGGCGTGATGGGCCCAGGAGTGGAGGTGTCGAAGAGGTTGAGGTACGTCCTCTTGCCGTCTATGGAGACGAAGCCTTGCTCCCCTGATGGTGACACGATGATATCATCATGCTCGTGGCCGGAGAGATTCACATTCTCAATGTGTACTGGAAATATTATATCTAGATTAGTAAAAGCTTCCGTGCGTCACTGCAAGGGTGCCAACTGAAAACCAGCGCTGGACAAACTCTTCAGCTTAGTATATTAGTACTAGCTTCTGTCCGCGACTTCGTCCGCGTAGCGTGATGATATATAGCCTATAGCCTTCCTCAATAAATGGGTTATCTAACACTGAAATAAATTTTCAAATCGGACCAGTGGTTCCTGAGATTAGCGCGTTCAAGCAATCAAATAAACAAACAAACTCTTCAGCTTTTTATATGAAAAAAAAAATGAAATGAAATGATATTTATTTCTGTAAGTAGATCATTAGAGACACTTTTACAAGTCAATGGTTTGTTATTTTTTATAGCTAGATGGCTTCGGCATTTCCTAACTGACGACCTCTGAGAAGAAACACCGAAACAAACTCAGAGAATCATGTTTTCTTATATATAATGTATATTATATATTACACTATATCTATACTATATTAGTATAGATATAGATAGGAGAAGTATAGAAGAGGACAAACAAGCAGACGGATCGCCTGATTGTAAGCGATACCGCCGCCCATGGAAACCCGCGACACCAGAGAAATCTCAAGTGCGTTGCCCGCCTTTTAAAAGGGTCTGGGCCTCCGGTATCCTCACTCACTAGGCGAAACACAACGTAAGCGTTGTTTCACGCCGTTTTTAAATACTGTGTGGCAGTTGGCAGTGGTATCACTCAAGTCGAGCCGGCCCATTCGTGCCGAAGCATGGCTCTCCCAGGACGAAAATAGGGATCCATAACGTACCATTACGCCTGTATTCCCCGAAGGGTTAGGCAGAGGTACTAATCTACACCCACAGTTCGACGGCGAGCCTATTGCCATTAACCGGGCACGAATTCCTAACTCCGAGCTGCTACTGGGAATGTCATAGAAAAACCCAATAACACTCTGCTCGACCTGGGAATCGAACCCAGGACCTCTAGCGTAGCAGTCGCGCTCAGGACCACTTAGCTAATGAGTTAAATATATAAAGGTTTTTTTATTATTATTGTGTGTTATATTCCATTTACCAGAAGCTCCACCTCCTTTCTCCAGCCCCTGTATCGCCGACACAGTGACATCGAAGATCTCTCCATATCCCGGAGGTTGACGTGTTTCTGGAGCGGTGATTACCGACACTTCTGCCTGGGGACGGTAGCGGGTACCATGAGGTTTGAAGTCAGTATCATCCAGTACGATGCCGGGACGAGGCCGGTACGGATGGTAGGGTATGCCTTGGGATGCTGGAAGATAAAAAAATGCATTCCATATATTCTGGGTTCTGGCACTTACGCAGAGACAATATGGGAGAGAGAGAGAGTCACTTACGCGAAAATTATTATTATTATTATTAAAATTATTAAAAGCCCGTGGTGTCCCACTGCAGGGCAAAGGCCTCCCCACTCTTCTTCCACTTATCTCTGTCGACTGCTGCCAGGGACCATTAAGTCGCGAAAATTAAGTCAGTAAAAATAATTTATTCAATATAGACTACTAGATTGTACTTTTTGAACGTCATTTTTACATTATAAAAAAGCCCCCAAAACCTGCGCCCTTCTTTAGATATCGAACATGTTTGTTTTTTAAAAAAAAAAGATTACCAGCAAGAATGTGTATCGCACATTACTGGTATTCTTGTTAACCCCTCGTGCTAAGTTATTGTTGTTGTTGT